>JAQPPZ010004166.1:11831666-12443333 GCA_028583015.1 Wollemia nobilis
TAGTTTAGATGGTATCACTCCTTATGAAGGATGGTACGGTAAGAAACCAAATGTCAAACATTTCCGAGTATTTGGTTCTTTAGCTTATGCACACATTCCTGAGGAGAAGAGAAAGAAGCTTGATCCAAAGAGTCAAGCATGTGTTTTTGTAGGGTATTGTGATTCAACCAAAGGGTATAGATTGTACAATCCCAAGACACATAAAATCATTATCTCCAGGGATGTAATTTTTGATGAAGGGGGAGAATGGGGTCATAAAAAATTTGTTGATTTTGACTCTAATTCGGACAGTTCCACATTAGTACCTCCCACATTGGTACAACCCAAGAAAAGCAGTGGAAAAAATCCTTCTCCACAAATTCCACATCAGGAAACTTCATCAAGTACATCAAATGGTACTCACGAATTGACGGCTATTTCAGCAAATATGGTTTCACAAAAAGCAAGAGTGAACCAACTCTATACTACCTGAAGAATGGAGTAGATATCCTCATAGTTTGTTTATATGTGGATGATCTAATATTTATGGGTAGTAATAATAAAATGAATATGGAGTTCAAAAACTCCATGATGAATCAGTTTGAGATGAAGGATCTCGGATTAATGAGATACTTCCTAGGAATGGAAGTACATCAATCAAAGAATGGGATCTTCATATGTCAACAGAAATATGCTCATGACATGATCAAGAAATTTGCTATGCAGCAGTGCAAAATCAGCTGCAACACCAACCGGACATGGAATCCAGCTAAGCAAAGAAGATGGAGCACCAAAAGTTGACTTGACCAATTTCAGAAGCATGGTTGGGAGTTTAATGTTTCTCACCAACACTAGACCAGATATACAGTATGTTGTTTCTCTTGTATCACGTTTTATGGCATGCCCATCCGAGCTGCATCTTCAAGCAACCAAACGAATTTTACGATATGTAAAAGGTACATTGGATTTTGGAATCCATTACCACAAGTCTAACTCTGTGAAGTTAATTGGTTATAGTGACAGCGATTGGGGCAGTAATATAGATGACAGAAAATCTACATCAGGGAACTGTTTTAGTCTAGGTTCAGGACTAATAACTTGGAGTTCCAAGAAGCAATCTGTTGTAGCATTATCATCTACAGAAGCTGAGTACATAGCCAATACTCATGCTAGTACTCAGATCCTCTGGTTGAGGAAAATCCTTGAAGAGATTGGCGAAAAACAAATTGGTCCAACCAAACTGAATTGTGATAATATCAGTGCCATACAGTTGGCATATAATCCGATCCACCACAAAAGGTCAAAACATTTTGATATGAAGTATCACTTCATAAGAGATATGGTGGAACAGCAGACAGTTGAGCTTCAATATTGTAGCACTTTGGATAATACAGCAGACATCTTCACCAAAGGCATGGCTAAAGCTCAATTTATAAAGCTGAGAGACTATATAGTCAGTCCTCTCAACTTTAAGGGGGAGAATGTTGGAAAGTTACCATTAGTAAAAAGGTTAAAAATTTGATTTTACCTTGGGTAAAGGTAACTTACCTTTTACCTTACCTGGACGGCAGTGGACGGCAGCATTTGGGCGGCAAGAGAACTCAAGTTTACTTTCTTTTCCCCCAATTTCTCCTTTCCCCCCTTTTCTCTCAAAATGGTTATTTACTGTTTATTTAATCTGTGTAACCTTATGATTTTGGTTAATGCAATTTATCGTTTTATCTCCACACTCACCTTTCACAAAATGTTAGCAATTAAGGACCTTAAATTGTTGTGGACAAGGAGATATGACTGACTATCAATTTGTCGATAAATTACTCTTCAATTTGGACAAGCATTGTGATCCAAATGCAAGTTCAAGAATATATTTAGTAAATGAGACAAAAACTTTACTTGCTGTTGGTCATTTTGGTGTGAATAAAACCATTGCTAATTTGCAAAGACGTGTTATGGCCAGGAACGGAAGATGGTGTTGCCAAATTTGTGAAAGATTGTGTTTTATGCAGCACTAACAAACCAAATAATAGGAAGTTGGGACTGCACGCACTATTGTTGATTCCACCTAGATCTTGATCAGCTTAGCAAGATGTGTCTGCTTGTGCGTTGTAAGAAGACTATTTTAGCCAAGAAGCTACAATGAATTCTTTACATAAGTTTGGTTTTTATTTTGGTTTGCCATAGCATATTTCCCAGCACTTTTTTGACATCTTTATAGGATCTGCATAGTAATTTAAAGAGGTCATCGTCAAACTGATGGACAAACATTTGTGAATAGGACTTTGATTCATCTTCTCCATGGTTATAATCTGAAGAATCCAGAGACTTAGGATAAGAGTCCTACTTATATCCAGCACGTTTGAAAAAAAGCAGTTCATGATCCTAATGCTACGTCACCTTTAGATGTTTGTTATGTCACCTTCATAATCCACCTTTTGACTTGGAACGCAGGCAAATGTGGACAGTCATAAGGAGGTAGACCAAGCAAATAGGTTTTTGGAGAATATTCAAGATACATGAAAGAGAACCAAGCTAGGTACTGTTGCCACATTTTGCACGGGGTGCCACGTCTTGAAAATTTTGTAAGGATGCTGCTTTACTTTCCCTCTTTCTTCTTTCCCTTTCTTCATCATGTCCCTTCTACTCTTCTGCCATCAAATTTCAGGTTCTCCATCTTCTTTTTCATGTTTCTGGTTGTTTTTGTGAGTGGGCAAATTTGCCCAAAATATTGTAAGTATTGGAATCCGCCCAACTGCGCTGCGCAGTCGGGCTGTGCTTGTCTTCTTGTGCGCACCTGGGCAGTATTGCTAAAACTTTGCCCCAGAAAATTGGCTAAGTCATGGAGCCGCTCGACTTCGCAGCGAAGTCGGGCTGCGCTCATAATCCGGTGCGCAACTGGGGCGGCGTCATTAAAAAAAACAGCAAAAATCTTCGGAGTGTTGGGACTGCCCGACATCGCAGCAAAGTCGGGAGGCGCCCTGAAGACGGTGCGCACTTGGGCGGCATTGTGAAGACATCCAAAATTATTCTAAGTACTGAGCCGCCCGACTTCGCAGCGAAGTCGAGCTGCGCTCATCTTCTTGTGTGCACTCGGGCGGAAGGATAGAAAAGGCTGCTCAAATTTTCTAAGTGTCGGACCCCGTCCGACTGTGCTGCCCAGCCCAACTGCGCTCCTGTTTTGCCACGCCACTAGACGAGAAGGAAAGAGCTGTAAAAAGTTGCCAAGGCACGAAGGCCCGCCCAACTGCGCCGTCCGGTTGCGCTCCAGTTTTGTGCGCAGTCGGGCGGGATAGAGAATACAAAAGATAAGCTTCAAAGGATGAGCTTCTAAGCTCAGTTTTTCTCCCCCCATCAGATGCTGACAGGTGTTCGGTCTTGGGATCCGGGTCAAGATGTGACAAAAGGTGTGCCACCAGGGTATAGGACAGATGAGCGTGAACTGACAGATTGTACCGCATCTGCCCCCATTCAAACTGACCCGATTTCTCACCTACCGGATTGCCACGTGGCTGCCATATTTTCAAGTGAACTTTGCTGCAAGTACATTCCTTGTCCGCAGAGGTCAAACATCAGCCGCTTTTGCCGCCTTTTCCAGCTTTTGTCAGGTCTGGGATTCTGTGCCCAAATTGTAATCGGGGGGGAAAATTGCGCTATAAATAGCAGCCTTATTTCATTGTACAAGGGTGGAAGGGGGATATCTTGCTAAGGAACATTTGTAGCTGTGCACTTGCTTTTGAATGCAAAGTATATTTGGCTCTATTGGTTGTGTTTATCTTGTATGCTGCCTTTATTAAGTATTTCTGCCTCATGTTGCTTATATTGCTGATTATTGCTATTCTGCTTTCTGGATATCGGTATTGGTGATTAAGTATATCTGGAATACTGACGTAGAGGATACATAGGATATAATTGCTCTAATAGTTTCTGCTACATACTTTGTTTTGATTGTTGTTGGTAGTAGTGATTGGTTAGTTGTTGTGCTGCTTATCTTCCCCACCCGAAACAAGCATATTTATGTTTCTTTCCGTACTTTGTAATTTATTTCCTGCACTCTGAGCTAAACCCTCAATTGAGAAAACATAGGAAGCCGGCCTCCTCCGAAGATTGGCGCGAAGGGCATTCCTTCCTTCCGACCTTTCAATCTACTGGGCGAATCTAGGGCGCAAATAGATTAAAATCCTATCCTAGTTGTAGATTTGTAACCAACAGTTTCTCTGGCACGCCCGGTGGGACCCGAAGGTTTCCCACCCCAAAACAGAATCGAAGCATCGGTGATCTCTTCATTGCTGTCAAATCAGAACACTTGGCGACTCTGCTGTACCTGAACATTCTCTGAGTCTGTAAGACTGGTCCAATATCTAAAACGCCTTCATGCACACAAGAAGGTGGAGAGCTAGGAATCCAGGACACCAGCCTGATTTTTACGAAATTGACATCAACGTTGTTGGAGAGCGCGTAAGGCTGGCTGACTACCAAGCTCACCAAGACGATAGGTTCGAGCACGAACCTGAAGTCAAAGCTGAAATTGAAGAAGTTGAAGAAGTTGGGGAAGCCGAAGTTGAAGAACAGCCTACAACTTCGGACAGTACTGATACCGACTATACCATTGACCAGCTCGAAGAAGAGGAAGAAGACATGGCTGCTTAGAATCAACAAAACGATGATGACCTCTTCCCAGCTGTTGATTCCACAGGGCCCCTAGCTCTAGTCGGACAAGAAGTTGTTCCGCCTACTGCCTTAAAATCCATTCCTACTTATGATGGCACGGGGAAGACAGCATATGAGCATATCCAAGACATTCTGGCCTTGGCTGCGCTGCACTCTATCACAAATGAGAGTGTTAAAACCCGACTGTTAGCTCTCTCTCTGAGAGGAAAACTTCTCTACTGGTGGAGATCCTTGCCGGAGGGGACTATCACGGGATGGCCCAGCTGGCTGGCAGGCTAGTTAAGGGGTTCAATGAGTCCGCTGATCCCTCCTCGTTGCTGCACCAATTTCAAAGCATTCAATGCCATCCGCAAGAGAAGATATCGGACTTTAACGTGAGGTTCGCGAGGTCCTGGAAAAGAGTACCCCCTGAGCTGCGTCCTTCTGCGGGACAGGCCGCTCACTACTACCTCGGAGCTTTCACTTCGGATATTTGCCTGGTCGTTAAGTTGGCCCGTGTAAATACTTTCCCCGCATTATATGAGGCTGCTCAACAAGCAGAACTGGACATGATTTCTATAGGCAGACTCCCTCATAAAATGCAGCCTCCCATCTATCCCGATTTCCCTCAGTCACAATACCCGCCCGCGTCTGGTGGGGCGCCATCCTCATCCAATCAGTACCCCCATCAGCCGTGGAATCCAACGCCAGTCATAAACCCATATGGTCCGCCCCAGATTCATTATCCTAATCCGCCACCTCCACAATATCCAGCATTTTCTACTCCACCATTAGCTGCATTACCTCCGCCTGCCCGGCCAGCGCCTGCCGACAATGATATACAAAATAAGATCCTTTAGGAAGTGCGGGCCCTTGCCTCCGATTACCATACAATCTCCAATGACATGACAATCATGAAGAAAAAGCAGACTCAAATGGAGTTCGTTCCTAGGAGGCCATATCCTCCTCCTGCGCTGACGAAAGATCAAGCAGCTCAAGCGCAAAGGCCTCCAGCAAGGAATGCTGCCAACAATGCTCAGCCTGGCACTTTTGACCACGTCAACTGGTGCTCTACTTGCAACGACCCACATGGAGAGGAGGGTTGCATGTTGCATCAGCATTATATTCAGACCCTTGCGGGCAGCGTCATTGAAGATGACGCATACATGATTCGTGATGACGAGGGTAACTTTGCAGTCCCTGAAGAAGATCCCGTATCCCTCTTAACCAAAGAGGGCAAAAAGCCGATTGAGGCCACCCCGGCCCAAATGAAGCCGTTGAAGGTATATGCAAGAAGGGAGAGGACGCAGCCTGCTGTGGCAGCTCCTGATAAGCCGCCTTTACCTCCGACTACCAAAGAAAAGCTCCCAGCGCTCAAGGCTCCCATAGTCAGGGCACCAACGACCCAACCTCCAGCTGAAACAAAAGAGCAAACTCAGGAGAAGCTGAGGTACCCGTCCTTGACAAAGAGACAGAGGGTCAAAGCCACGCAGTAGTACCGCACCAAGTACGAGCCAGCAAAGGAGGCAGAAGGGGCCGGTACTTCTACCTATAATATAGTCGATGAGCTCAAGAAAACACCAGCAAAAATAAGCATGTACGATGCTCTTCAGCTCCCAGGACAGGTAGACCTATTGCAGGAATCATTGAAGAATGTAAAAGACGGGAAGCCGACACAGCCTCCTGTGTTAGCTCAGCCCTTGACGACTTCTGCTACCGGAAAGAACAGACCGCCACCTTTTTATCTATCTTTGCGGATGGAAGGTCACATAGTGCATAACTGCATGGTGGACTCCGATGCTTCAACTACTGTCATGCCAAGGGCTGTCTGCGAAGAAATTGGTATGGAATACACAAGGAGCAGCCAAGGTGTGCTACAGTTGGACAACACTCCTGTGAAGACAGTGGGTGTCATCAAAGACATCCCCATTCGGCTGCATAAAGCGCTTGATATTGTGGTCATCCAAGAGGTCGTAGTGGTTGACTTGGAACCCTACTTTGGCATGTGTCTATCAAGGGAGTTCACTGCCAAGCTGGGTGGATATTTGTCACTGGACTATTCACATATGGAGGTACCTTTCAAAGGAAGGAGGTTGAAAATTTATAATGAGAAGCCTTCCACTTTTCTTGTCGAAAAGATACCTAGGGAGGAGCAGCAAAATGACATGGTCCATCTGACGACTGAGGAGCTGGTAGAGGTAGACTTGGCGGGAGAAACCCTAGAACTGCTGGAAGTGGAGGATGAGTTCTCCTTATTAGACTTCAATGCCATGATCGAAACTGAACAGAGTTGCTACTCCGTCACTCAGCCTGAGAGGCTTGACCAGACTACTCAGAAGGATGTAGGACCTGCCCCAAACAAACTCTGGAAGCTATACTTTGATGGTGCCCGATGCAAGAATGGCATCGGGGCAGGTGTCCTTCTGGTCTCACCATCCGGCATTCAAAAGGACTATTGTTATAGGCTGGCTTGGAGTTGCACTAAAAATGCGACGAAGTATGAAGCCCTGTGCTTAGGCTTAAGGAAGGCAGAGAGGCTTGGGATTAAGCACTTGCAACTCTTTGGCAACTCAGAGCTGGTGTGCAACCAGATTACTAATAAGTGCGCCTCCAAGAAGCACTACCTCAAGGCGTACCGTTACCGTGTCTGGGATCTGATGGAGTCATTTGACTCCCTGAATGTCAAAGCCATCTCTCGTGAAAAGAATAAACATGCTGACATTTTGGCGTCTGTTGGAGCCAAGTACGTCCCGGCTGATGACACTGTCCAAAAGCCGAAGCCGGTTCATACTATTTACAGGCCTTCTGTGCTTGACAAGGACACCCACTAGCAAGTGTTCGATTGTAACGAGGATATTGTCACCTTTTTGATACATGAAGCTAGTTCAATCGAAGGTAGAGACCCTGATGACAAGCAGTATGAGGGGTTGATACAGTTAAAGAATAATCACGTCCCAAAAGGACTGATTACCCTGGAGAGCCTCTTTGATCAGAATGATAGAGCCATATCCCACAGGATCAAAGTGGACCCAAGCAGTACATGGACCTGGAATTGGGCCCTGGAAAGGTGATCAAGGTCGGAACAGATTGCACGGATGAAGAGTTAGAGCAGATCCGAGCTCTATGCAAAGAGTACCCAGATATTGTAGCCTGGTGCTACCAAGACCTGAAAGGGTACGACAGAGAGATGATCCAACACACCGTAGAGCTGGAAGAGAGGCAAAGCCCTTCAGACAGAAGCAAAGGGCAGTAAATTCAAAAATTGAAGCCATGATGAAAGCCGAGCTCATGAAGATGTTGGAAGCAAAAATCATCTATCCTATCAAGCATTCTTCTTGGGTCGCAAATCTGGTTCCTGTAAGAAAAAAGAATGGAGACATCCGTCTCTACGTAGATTTCAAGAATCTTAACCAGCCTTCATTGAAGGATCATTACCCACTCCCTCAGATTGATCAAATCCTTCACGTGGTTGCGGGAGCCCAGAGATTTTCTCTCCTGGATGGATTTTCGGGCTATAATCAGATTGGGTGAAAGATGAGGACCAGCACAAGACGGCGTTCACCACCAAATGGGGAACGTTCGCATATCAGCGCATGCCCTTCGGTCTTTCCAATGCCGGGGCTACATTTCAAAGGGCTATGGACTTGGCGTTCCGCGAGCTGCTCAACAAAATCATTGTCATCTATTTGGACGACATGAATGTGTTTTCGCACAAGAGAGAAGACTATGCCTCCCACTTGCGGCAAATATTTGAGAGATGTCGTGAATTCGTCATTTCCATCAACCCAAATAAGTCAGTCTTTGCGGTGAAGGAAGGCAAACTGCTAGGGCAAACTGCTAGGCCATGTCATTTATGAAAAAGGCCTTGCGGTTGACCCCGACAAAGCAGAAGCTCTTCTTCGTTTGTCTATCCTAGTCGACAAAAAAGGGCTGCAGTCATTTTTTGGCCAGATCAACTTCGTGAGGAAGTTTGTGCCTGACTTTGCACAAGTAATCAAGCCCATGGCTGAGCTCCTGAAGAAAGATGCTGAATTTGTCTGGACTGAAGAGAGGAAGCAAGCTTTTGAAGAGATCAAGGCCAGGATTGCCCAGGCCCTGTTGCCACATTTTGCACAGGGGTGCCATGTTTTTGGTTTCTGCAAGTGAGCTGCTCTTTTCCTTCCCTTCTCCTCATTTTCCCTGTCTTCTTTTCTCCCTTTCTTCCTCTTCCTCGCAGCTTCATTCCCTCTTCTTCTTTCCCCCTTTCTTCCCCCAGTAGAACCTCAGCAGGTGTACCTTGAAAAGCTTCTAAGTGTTGGGGCGACACCCGACTTCGCAGCGAAGTCGGAGTGCGCCCCTCAAGTGGAGCGCAGTAGGGAACCCGAAGTACGCACCAGGACAGGAGATATTTGAAAATTTGACTAAGTGTCAAAGGGCGACACCCGACTTCGCAGCGAAGTCGGGGTGCGCCCTTCTTCCTGGGCGCACTAGGGGAATAGTTCATCAGAAAAACGGCTAAGTGTCGGGGCGACACCCGACTTCGCAGCGAAGTCGGAGTGCGCCCTTTTCCAGTGCGCGATCCGAACAGCGGATGAAGACAGCCAAGCACCGGTGCGCAACCCGACTTCGCAGCGAAGTCGGAGTGCGCCTTTGACCGGTGCGCAGTTGGGTAAAGTCAACTCAAAAATTTGCTAAGGCAAGAAGGCCTTCCAACCGCGCTGTTTTCCTCCTGCGCAACCCGATAGCGCCCGAATTCCTGGCGAAGTTGGATAAGCTGCCTTTCAAGGCAGACACGTGTCACACCTCAGCATCCGACAAGTATCCACCTTCGGGATTCGAGCCAAGACTTGACCGCGCAAGGACAAAGTATGGGCTACACTATCGGCGCCATCTGTCACTATTTAAGCCGATGTGAAGTGCCATCTGCCGCACCTACCCGCATTCCTGCTGACCGAAGACTTATCCCAACGCGCTGCCACGTAGCTGTACCGCCTTCAAGGACACCATGCTGCAAGGACAGTCCTGCCCGACAGAAGTCAGCATCAGCAGCTCCTCAGCCGCTCGTGTCAGCTACTGTCTTGTCTGGGACTTTGTGCCCATGAATGTAACCGGGGGAATTTTGGGCTATAAATACCCACCACATTTTCATTGTAAGGTGGTGGAAGGGGAATATATTGCTAGGGGACAATTGTAGCTGTGCGTTTGCCTCAAATATAAACATACACTTGGCTCTGCTTACTGTCTTTTATCTTGCATGCTGCCTCTCCTTGTCATTTCTGCCTCATGTTTCTTGTGTCATTGCTTGTTGTTGTACTGAACTCTGGACTCCAGCATTTGGTGGCCAAGTATTCCTGGAATGCATAGATAGAGGATACATGGGATCGCTGATAGCTGTAGTTTCAATGTATGTTTGTAGATGAATGTCGTTAGTAGTGGTGATTGATTCGTTGCCGTGCTGCTTATTCCCCCCACCCAACTCCAATCACATTTGGAATCCCTTTCTGCACTTTTATCTCTTTCCGCATTTTTATCTCTTTCCTGCACTCTTATCTTAACCCAACCCCCATAGGAAGCCGGCCTTCTCCGGAGATTGGCACGGAAGGCATTCCTTCCTTCCGGCCTTTCAATCTGTGGGCGAATCTGGGCGCATTAACAACAAATCCTTTCCTCATGGCAGATTCGTAACCAACAGTTTCTCTGGCACGCCCGGTGGGACGAAGGTCCCATATTTTAGAGCGAATTTGCTAAACCCGTCTCCACCTGGCACCAACGGTTTCGGCTTACCCGGTGGGACATGGAAGTTTCCCACCCCCAAACAGAATCGAAGTACTAGTGCTCGCTTCATTGCTCGTTCAAAATCTGAGCACCTGGCGACTCTGCAAATTATCTGAACATTCTCTGAGTCCGTGAAGACCGGTCCTAACGCCTTCATGCAAACGAGAAGGTGGCGAGCAAGGAATCCGGAGAACCCGCCTGACTTTTACGAACTTGACATTGACGCTCCAGGCGAGCGCGTCAGGCTGGCTGATTACCAAGCTCGCGAAGAAGAAATCCAAGAAGAAGCCGAGGCTGAAATCCAAGAAGCCGAGGCTGAGATTGAAGAAGTTGAGGCCGAAGAAGAATCCACATCTTCGGACAGTTCCGATACCGAGTACACTACCGGGTCAGAAGCAGAAATGGCTGATCATCTAGACGATGATGACCTCTTCCCGGCGGTGGATTCTACGGGGCCCTTGGCCCTAGTCGGACAGCAAGCTGTGCCCCCTGCTGCCTTAAAGTCTATCCCTACATACGACGGCTACGGCAAGACGGCGTATGAACACATCCAGGACATCCTTGCCCTGGCTGCGCTACACTCCATCACTGACGAAAGTGTGAAGACCCGTCTGCTGGCCCTTTCCCTAAGGGGAAAGCTTCTCTACTGGTGGAGATCACTGCCAGAGGGATCCATCACAGGGTGGCGACAGTTAGCCGGCAAGCTCGTGAAAGGATGCAACGAGTCTGCCGATCCCTCTTCTTTGCCGCATCAGTTCCAAAGTATTCAGAGACACCCCCAAGAGGAGGTGTCAGACTTCAACATCAGGTTTGCGAGGTCTTGGAAACGAGTGCCTCGCGAACTCCGACCGTCAGCAGGTCAGGCCGCCTACTACTACCTGAGGTCTTTCAACTCAGACATTTGCCTGCTGCTGAAGGTTGCCAGAATCAACACGTTCCCTGCTCTGTACGAAGCTGCCCAGCAAGCTGAAATGGACATCATCTCCATCGGCAGGCTTCCGCACAGAGTGCAACCGCCCATCTACCCTGATTTTCCCCGATCGCAGTACCCGTCAGCTTCTGGTTCGGAGCCGTCCACTTCAGGACAGCAACCCCAGCAGCAATGGAATCCGGCGCCGGTCGTGAACCCTTACGGCCCGCCGCAGATTCATTATCCGCCTCCCCGTCCTCCGCGTTTTCCAGCACTTCCTGCTCCCCCGCAGCATGCACAATATTCCACTCCTCCTCCATTGGCCGCATTGCCTCCCCCAGCTCAATTGCCGCCGCCTCCTGACCATGATATTCAGAATCAAATCCTACAGGAGGTACGGGCTCTGGCCTCTGGCTATCACACCATGTCTAACGACATGACTGTCCTGAAAAAGAAGCAGGCCCAGATGGACCTAGCTCCAAGGAGGCCATATCCGCCCCCGGCATTGACAAAGGATCGGCCCCCCGAGCAACAATTGCAACGGCGGCCCCCTCCGAGGAATGCTGCCATTGAGGATGAACCTGGTACATCTGACCAGGTCAACTGGTGCACCACGTGCAATGACCCGCATGCCGAGGAAGACTGTACCCTGCATCAACACTACCTCCAGACCTTGGCCGGCAGCGCCATAGAGGACGAAGAACTCTACATGATCCTGGGCGACGAAAGCAATTTCGCCGTTTCAGACGAAGTTCCGATGCCGCCCCCTGCCAAGGAGAACAAGAAGTCTGCCGAAGCTGCAGCCAAACCCTTAAAAGTGTACGCCAGAAGAGACAAGGCGCAACCTGAGGAGATACCGCCCTACAAGAGGCTGTGGCCCTACACAGCCAAAGACAAGGCTCCTCCGGCGAAGACTCCCGCAGTCAAGCCCCCCATAGCCAAAGCTCTTCCGGCTAAAGCTCCCGCTGCTCAGCCTCCAGCTGAAACAAAAGAACAAGCTCAGGAGAAGCTGAGATATCCGTCTCTGACCAAGAGACAGAGAGTTGAGGCCACTCAACAGTACCGGACGAAGTATGAGCCGGCAAAAGAAGCGGAAGGAGCTAGCACTTCGAGCTACAACATAGTAGACGAGTTGAAGAGAACTCCCGCAAGAATCAGCATGTATGATGCTCTTCAGCTCCCGTGCCAAGGTTGATCTCGTTGCAAGAATCTCCGAAAATCATGAAGAACGGCAAGCGAGATACAGCCCGCTGTCCCGGTGCAACCCCCGACAGTCTCAGCCACTGGGAAGAACAGACCACCTCCCTTCTATCTGTCATTACGGATGCAAGGGTACATAGTACACAACTGCATGGTGGACTCTGGCGCTTCCACGACCGTAATGCCGAGAGCCGTCTGCGACGAGATCGGGATGGAGTACACAAGGAGCAGCCAAGGCGTGCTGCAACTAGACGGCACCCCTGTCAAGACAGTCGGTGTCATAAAAGACATCCCCATTCGGCTGCACAAAGCTCTCGACATCGTGGTCATCCAAGAGGTTGTGGTCGTCGACTTGGAACCCTACTTCGGCATGTGTCTCTCCAGGGAGTTCACTGCGAAGTTGGGAGGGTATCTGTCTCTGGACTACTCTCACATGGAAGTGCCCTTCAAGGGAAGGAGACTGAAGATTTTCAATGAAAAGCCTTCCACCTACTTAGTAGAGAAGATACCCGGAGAAGAGCCTGAGGATTGCATGGTTCAGCTGACGGAGGAGGAACTGGTGACAGTGGACATGACGGAGCAAGCTCTCGAGCAGCTGCAAGTAGAAGATGAATTCTCCTTGCGGGACTTCAACGCCGTGATTGAAACAGAGCAAGGCTGCTACACCATTGTTCAGCCTGAGAGGCTTGACAAGTCAGCCAGGAGAGAAGTGGGACCTGCACCTGAGAAGCTGTGGAAGCTTTTCTTTGATGGCGCGCGATGCAAAAATGGCGCCGGTGCTGGAGTACTTTTGGTTTCCCCAACCGGGATCCAGAAGGATTACACCTATAGGCTGGCTTGGAGCTGTACCAACAACGCGGCGGAGTACGAAGCCCTGTGCTTGGGTTTGCGAAAGGCGGAGAGGTTGGGAATCAAACATCTGCAGATCTACGGAGATTCAGAGCTAGTATGCCACCAGATCACGAGCAAGTGCGCCTCCAAAAAGCACTATCTCAAGGCGTACCGAAATCGGGTCTGGGATCTGATGGAGTCTTTTGACTCGTTGAATGTCAAGGCTATCTCACGAGAGAAAAACAAGCATGCTGACATTCTGGCGTCTGTTGGAGCCAGGTACGTTCCGGCTGATGACACTGTCCAGAAGCCGAAGCCGGTTCGTACCATTTACAGGCCTTCTGTGCCTGATAAGGACACCCACTGGCAGGTGTTCAACTGTGACGAGGAGATCGTCACATTTTTGGTAAATGAAGCCTATTCAATCGAAGGTAGAGACCCTGATGACGAGCAATATGAGGGGTTGATACAATTAAAAAACAATCATGTCCCAAAAGGACTGATTACTCTTGAGAGTCTCTTTGATCAAAATGACAGAGCCATATCTCACCGGATCAAAGTAGACCCGAAGCAGTATGCTGACCTGGAGCTGGAACCCGGTAAATCAATCAAGGTCGGGACAGACTGCACCACAGAGGAACTCGAGCAGATCAGAACATTATGTCAAGAGTTCCCTGACATAGTAGCCTGGAGCTACCAAGACTTGAAGGGGTATGACAGAGAAATAATCCAACATACCATTGAGCTAGAAGATGGCGCCAAGCCATTCCGGCAAAAGCAGAGGGCCGTCAATCCAAAAATCGAGGCCATGATGAAAGCCGAGCTCTTGAAGATGCTGGAGGCCAAGATCATCTACCCCATCAAGCATTCATCCTGGGTTGCGAACCTGGTTCCTGTGAGGAAGAAGAACGGAGACATTCGTCTTTGCGTGGATTTCAGAAATCTAAATCAGGCCTCCCTCAAGGACCATTACCCGCTTCCCCAGATCGATCAGATCCTCCATATAGTTGCTGGAGCCCAAAGATTTTCCCTCTTAGACGGTTTTTCCGGCTACAACCAGATATGGGTCAAGGATGAGGACCAAGCACAAGACGGCGTTCACCACCAAATGGGGGACGTTCGCCTATCAACGCATGCCTTTCGGCTTATCCAACGCTGGCGCCACATTCCAAAGAGCCATGGACCTGGCCTTCCGAGAGCCGCTCAACAAAGTGATTGTCATCTACTTGGATGACATGACTGTTTTCTCTCACAAGCGAGAAGAGCATGTTCCTCACCTCGCGGCAAATATTCGAAAGGTGTCGAGAATTCGGCATCTCCATAAACCCGAAGAAATCTGTCTTCGCGGTGAAAGAAGGAAAGTCCGTCGGGGCATGTCATCTCCGAAAAAGGCCCCCGACAGAAGACGGCCCTCCTCCGCTTGCCCGCCCCAATCGACAAGAAAGGGCTGCAGTCCTTCTTCGGCCAAATCAACTTCGTGCGGAAGTTCATACCGGACTTCGCACAGGTAATCAAGCCTATGGCCGAGTTGCTGAAAAAGAATACAGAATTTCTGTGGACTGAAGAAAGGGGAGCAAGCCTTCGAGGAGATCAAAGCTCGCATTGCACAAGCACCGGTGTTGATCAACCCGGATTACTCCAAGGATTTCATCCTGTACGCGGTGGGAGAACCAGAGAGTTACGCCGCAGTCCTGACCCAAAAAGGAGAAGATGGCGAGGAGCGCCCCATCGCGTTCCTGAGCCAAGTGATACAGCCGCACGAAGAAAAGTACAACTTTATAGAGCGGCAGGTTCACGCTGTCATGAAATCTCTCCGAAAGTTCAGGCACTTTGTCTCCCAGAGTAAGATCACTGTCTTTGTGATCCACCCGGACGTTCGAAGCTTCATCATACAAGGAGAGCCGGGTCACAAGAGAGCAGGATGGATTGCCAAAATCCAGGAGTTTGACATCGAAGTGCGGCCAACCAAGTTAATCAGAGGCCGAGCCTTGTGCCAGGAGCTAGCCCGAAGCGCGGCAGCCGAGATATCCGCCTGTGAGTGGGAGGATCCAGCAACACGCATCAACCTAGCCAACTCCTTACCCGAGGAGTGCGACTGGACAGATGAACTGGTGAGATATTTCTGCACCGGAAGATGTCCAGACCACATGAACGCCTCACAAAGAAGGAGGTTTCGGCTAGGTGCACTGAAGTACACTCTTCGCCCCGAGGGGCTTTTCTTTAAAAACATCGACGGCATCCTGTTGCGGTGCGTCGGAAAATCAGACCAGTCTAGGGTCCTTGGAGAATTTCACTCCGGGATGCCCGGAGGTCATTATTCTGCAAGGCCTACGGCCTTGAAAATAATCAGAGCTGGGTACTACTGGCCCACTCTGTTTACGGACGCTCATGCGGTCTGTTCCAAGTGTGATCAATGCCAGAGATTTGTTGGCAGAAACAGAAAAGCACCCCTGCCCCTTCAACCAATCCAAGCCGAGACTCCGTTTCAGCAATGGGGTCTGGACTTCATCGGGGTGATCTCGCCGAATTCTGCAACAGGCCACAAGTTTATCTTAACCGCCACCGATTACTTCACACGGTGGGCAGAGGCGATCCCCACAAAGAACGCCGACCAAGAGACGGTCATCAGATTCCTTGAGAGCCTGATTACCCGTTTCGGGGTCCCCGAGTCAATAGTGACGGACAATGGTCCGGGGTTCGCAGGCGCGGTACTCACAGAGTACACCAGCAAATTCGGCATCTATCACAAGATGTCTTCCAACTACTACCCGCAGGGGAACGGTCTCGCCGAGTCCACCAACAAGAATCTACTGAAGATCATCCGAAGGACAGTGGAAAATAACAAGAGGACTTGGCACCTACTCCTGAATCGGGCGCTATGGGCGGACAGAATTTCATTCAAGAAGTCCATCAAAACGTCCCCTTATGCGCTCGTGTACGGCAAAGAAGTTGTCTTGCCAACGCACATTGAAATACCCGCTCTCTGGATGCTTGATGAGGAAAGAAGCAACGGGGATCCAGTGGAAGACAGACTTTGCCAACTGCTGCAGTTGGAAGAAGACAGAGAGAAAGCGTACCAAGCCTTCACCAAACACGCTGAAGCAACTCAAGGCTGGTTCGCAAAAGGCACCACTGCCCGAGTTTTCAAAATTGGGGACCTGGTGCTGAAATGGGACTCGTTGAAGGCGAAACCCGGCAACCATGGAAAGTTTGATGCCCTCTGGGAGGGCCCCTATCAGATTGCCCGGGTGAATCAGTTCAATGCATATGTGCTCCGGGACATGGAGGGACATCCTCTCCCCATTCCCGTCAACGGGTTCCACCTGAAATTGTACCACCACTGAAGGCACCCGAAAGGGGTCCTTCTTTGTACAGATTTCCCTTTTTGTGTTTTAAGTTTTCATCATGTAAAAATTTCAGTTTTTCAGTTTTTAGTTTTCCAAGTAGCCCAAGTAGGTCTGAGGCAAATGCCCGACTTCGCAGCGAAGTCGGGCAGCGCTCATCAAATGGGGCGAAGTAGGGAAGAAAGCAGTTGAAAAAGGAACTAAAATGTCTAAGTCTGACTGCCCAACCCGACTTCGCAGCGAAGTCGGGCTGCGCCCTCTCCAAAGGGCGCAGTCGGGTAGCAGACTACAAAGAAATGCCAAGAATCGGACTGCGCCCCAGTTGCTGGGCGAAGTCGGATTGCGCCCGTTTTTCGGGCGAAGTCCGACTGCGCCCCCAATTTCGGGCGCACCCTGGGTGATCCAATAGAAGCTGAAAGCGCCTAAGTCTAATATCGAAGTTCGACTTGCGCCCACTTTTGGGGCGAAGTTCGACTTGCGCCCGCTTTTGGGGCGAAGTTCGACTTGCGCCCCTTTTGGGGCGAAGTTCGGCACATGTTGGGTTATGGACTATAAAGTTTCTTTGAAGAGTGTGCCCGAATGGTGGCGGTGACGTCAGCAACGGCACAACAATCGAGGAGGCTTTAAATGATTGCGCAATTACCAAAAAAGATGCATTTAAAGGGTAAGGTGCGTTTTGGGCCAATAAAGCACGCTTTTCCAGAGAAGCCCATACGCAGCCGCCAAAGTCATAACGTCTCCACCAACCCAGAGTTAACTGCCCTAACTCCCTCCCTCGCGCCATTAATGATTGCAGTCACTGTCTACAAAAGGACTCTAGCACGGCCAGAAAATTCATAATGTTCGAGCTGACTCCCGGACTGCAAAGAATAAACCTGACAAGCTCAGAAGCTGTCGTTCCTGTCCCTGATTGTTTCGACAAAGATGGACAAGGGGAAAGCGCCCGTACAGGCGCAATCAAGTGAAGAACCACGCGAAGCTGAGTCTCCAGAGTCGAGCGCTCATGAGAGCGCAGCGCCGCAGAAGGACAAAAAAGGAAAATCCAGAACGAAGAGGCGCGTAGTTGGCCAGACTCCGCCGCCACCCATCAATCGTCTGTCTGGATACAAGGATGGTTCGTTTTCCATCAGTCTCACGAAGCTGCGTCTGACTATCGCAAAGTGGGTGGATAAGGTTTCGCCTTCCCACCACCTCGGAGCTGCTTTCAAATCAAACCTTTACTGGTTCCTATGCCCTCCGACACACTGGTGCCCGGAGCTGGTTGAAGTGATTGCTGAATATTACAAACCAGCTGCGCGGCAGGTCTGCGATAATAAAGGAAGGGTGTTGTTCACTCTCTTCCGAGAGAGCATCCAGCCAGCATTCGCCCCAGGGCTTCAGTACAGCCCAGACGCAATTATCAGAAGGGTGAACATAGAAGAGCAGACCGGCAGATTTTCTCAGACGAAGCGAATGAGAGAGTTCCTAAACTCCGAGCTGAAGACTCCGCTGGCGGCTGGACAGTGGCCGACTGGCCCCATACCGCTGGACCGATTCGAAAACAGATATATCTATATCATCCTGGCGTGGGTCCTCGGCTGCGACTCGGACAAGGTGGTGCGACCTTTTCAGCTGGCGATGGCCGAGTGCATCCTGCACGGGGAGTTTTACGACTCCACGGCGCAGAAAAGCGGGAAGCGCCCAATCTTCTACGACTGGGCAGACTGGTTGGCCTACGCAATTCATGCGAGCTTGGTGAGACTGCAGCAGAAGCAGTCGACGGACTTCCGGTTTTGCTCTTTTCTCACATGGCTATGCCTGTATCACATGCATCACCGGATGAACGTCCCCAACCTGAAAAAGCTGAGCGAACAAGGAGAGCCGCTCCCCGTGTACGAGTGGACTGAGGCCCTGTACCGGAAGGGCTCATTTTATGAGTTCAATGTCCAATTTCTGGGCCAGGCAATGGGATTGTTCAACCGGGGCGCGACTCGCCCACCAGCGGCTATGACGAAGTGTCTGTCGAACAATGAGTTCGGGGATACCTTCAGGCTAACTCAGGGCATTGTTGTCCGAATCTACGGATTCAAGGGAATGCCGTGTTTGTTGCCCTACTTCTGCACAGACCATCAGTTCGGGATGGAGGTGGCGCGGCAAATGGATTACGTCGAAGAGGAATTTGGCCAGGGAAAGAAGAGGGGTCACATATTCAAATATCCTATGACCTGGGCCAATATTCAAGTCTTCGAAATCGGGCAGCACGTTTATCTCGAGCGGGAGCTGATGGAAATGGGCCTGATTATGCTGCCCCAACGCTGGAAGTATGACCCAATCGGGGTCCGGGGAAAGTTCACGCACATCTGTCCTAGAGCTGAAATCATGCAAGAAAGAAGGAACAGGACAGGTGCGGACCTCCACTGGCGCATTCATTTGATGCAGTCATGGCCACCATGGCATGAGTTTTACTGTGAGGAGGTCACTTACGATCCAGATCGGAACCCGGACCATCGAATGGAGTCAGCCGGATTCAAGAAGTTCCTCGCTAAGGTGGCGCCGCTCAACTGGCATAAGGACAAAATCCTCGAATGCTGGAAGATGAGGTGTCGCACGCAACACGACAAATCAAGCCGGAGGAACCTTGCCGTTGATGATGAGTTTTCGGCACTTTATGATCAACATGTCGACACGTGGCAGCCCTTTGAATTTCGCAATTGCGTCCCCCGAGGCGCAAATATAAGGTATAAAAGAAGGGCTACCTCTCAGTCATTATCAACCCCAGCGACTTCCAGCGCAACTCCATCCAGCAGCCAAGTGGGCCCGATGCAGCCTGTAGCTCCTGTGGCAGTGCCCGAAGCGGCGCAAAGGTCAGAGCGGTCAACTCCCGAGCTGGCTCCTCCAGCGGACCGAGTGCGGCAGGTATTCTCCCAGCGCGACCCAGGTACAAGTTTACCGTGGGGACATCAGCGCCTGCCGCCCCTTTACTGCCGCTTTCTTCTGGACCAGCCACGACGTCGGGAGAAAAGAAAAAGAAAAAGGTCGAGAGGACCAAGCGACCCAAGGAGCCAGGTACAACCATCAGCCGCAGAGCAGCAGCACCGGAGGTTGTCTCTTTAGACAGCCCCGAACCAGAAGCAGACATCCAGGCTGCGACCATCCCTTCAGCGTCGGCTCAGGCGGAGCCCGCAGGTACGTCCTCTGTGCCACTTGCCCAAGTCCGCGTCGGCCCTGCAAAAACCCCATCTTCCACTCCATCAGGGCAAGCCGTAGCCGTGTCTCCCGCCTTACAACCTACCCCGCCATCCAGCGACCTCCACTCGTTTGACCAGTTTGCTCAGGATCCCAACGCCTTTCAATCCCTGAGTCAAACCCTAGAGCTCTTCCCCGCAGCTAGCGCCGAAGCTGCTCCCTCATCTCCGCATCCTTCGCCCCAACCGACCGAAACCCTACCGACGCCATCCACTCAAACTCCTGTCACCCCTAGGACCCGGTCGCCCTCAAAGGCTACTACCCCCTCTGGTATCCCTCCTACTTCACTGTTCGCAGGGAAGATGCCGCAGCAAGCCCAGGCGCTGGAAGACCTCGATTTCATGAGCATCACCGAGGACCAGCCTCTGGCAGTAAGAGCCGTGGGGGGATCAGCCTCCTTTCTTCAAGGCGTTAAGCGCAGAAGGGCCGAAGAGATAGCCGCCCCGGTCAAACGCACAAAGTTTGACCTAGATCGGAGAGTGCTTACGACAGAAAAGCTGATTCCTAAGGTGAAGAAGCCTCTCCGTGACATGACCGAGGCTGACTATGAGCTTCAGACAAAGGAGAAGAACTTTGACGATATCAACGAGGAATACGAGATCCGCGGTATTCGTCGTAGAACAGACAACCTCCTTGTCAAGCATCTCGAGACCCAGGAGGCGCTTTTCCAGCTGCAGAATACCACAAGGCAGCTCGAAGAAGACTTGGCTAGGGCCACTGCGCAGTTGGGGTCAGCACAGCAAGAAGTAGAAGATCTTAAAGCTCAGCTGGCCGCCGCTCAGCAGACAGCCGAGCAAGAGAGAAAAGCAGCGCTAGAGCAGGTTTCACAACTGCAAGATTCGCTGAAACAGGCGCAGTCGCAGCTTGCAAAGAAAGCATCACAAGCGACGGCCTTTTCCAAGAGCAAAGCAAAGGAGATGCGCGCTAGTCTGCTACAAGGTTGCAAGCCCAACCTTGTCAAGTCCTTGACAGTTCTGGATTTCGTATCCAGAATTGAAGAAGTGACTGCCCAGGGAAAACCTGTGGTAGAGGAAGCCGAACACCAGGCGAGGCAATGGCTAGACTCGGGTGTGAAACTCGAGGAGTTAGAGCGCGAAGGCTTCCAAGTCGCCCCCATGTCGCAACTTGCATCAGAGTGGGCAGATGCAAGGGTAACCTTGCACACTTATTTTGCCAGGGCAAAAAAAATCAGAAAGGCCAGGAAGGCGCTAGACGCCTTAGAACATGAAAGACACATTCTCCTGGCACCTTTTCACATTCTGTCCGAGCACGGGTGTCCGAGCTATGTCAGAGATGACGAGTTCCTCACCCTTGAGCAGGTAAAGAAGAACTGGCTGTCCTTCGAGGCAGATACAGCTGAAATTGATAGCTGGACAGAGCCAGTTCAAGAAGCGCAGGTCGCTCAAATGGTGGCTAAGTACTGCAAGATCAACTCTTCTCTTGAGGAGTTGGGAAAAAGATATAACACCATTGACCTGCACGCGGTCGCTGCATTCCACGCAGTACTCAGAGAGATCAGCGACCCCACTCCCTTCCAAGCCGCAGCCTGGGATCAAGCTAAGGCTGCGCTCGAACGCATAAGCAAGCGAGAGGCCGAAAGTGGAGAGCCTTCAGATTCAGAAGGCGAGACTGAGGAGGCAACTGGTGAAAGCGAACCTGAAGAAGAACAGTTGCCCCAAGGAAAGCGACCAGAGCAGCAGAAAGCAGGGGAAGGAAGTTCCTCTGCACCCAAAGGATAAAGGCATGGTTCTTTGCGTCGAGGCGAGCTCGACACCCCGCGAGCCGCCAGGAATGTTGCCACATTTTGCACAGGGGTGCCATGTTTTTGGTTTCTGCAAGTGAGCTGCTCTTTTCCTTCCCTTCTCCTCATTTTCCCTGTCTTCTTTTCTCCCTTTCTTCCTCTTCCTCGCAGCCTCATTCCCTCTTCTTCTTTCCCCCTTTCTTCCCCCAGTAGAACCTCAGCAGGTGTACCTTGAAAAGCTTCTAAGTGTTGGGGCGACACCCGACTTCGCAGCGAAGTCGGAGTGCGCCCCTCAAGTGGAGCGCAGTAGGGAACCCGAAGTGCGCACCAGGACAGGAGATATTTGAAAATTTGACTAAGTGTCAAAGGGCGACACCCGACTTCGCAGCGAAGTCGGGGTGCGCCCTTCTTCCTGGGCGCACTAGGGGAATAGTTCATCAGAAAAACGGCTAAGTGCTGGGGCGACACCCGACTTCGCAGCGAAGTCGGAGTGCGCCCCTTTTCCAGTGCGCAGTCCGAACAGCGGATGAAGACAGCCAAGCACCGGTGCGCAACCCGACTTCGCAGCGAAGTCGGAGTGCGCCCTTTGACCGGTGCGCAGTTGGGTAAAGTCAACTCAAAAATTTGCTAAGGCAAGAAGGCCTTCCAACTGCGCTGTTTTCCTCCTGCGCAACCCGATAGCGCCCGAATTCCTGGCGAAGTTGGATAAGCTGCCTTTCAAGGCAGACACGTGTCACACCTCAGCATCCGACAAGTATCCACCTTCGGGATTCGAGCCAAGACTTGACCGCGCAAGGACAAAGTATGGGCTACACTATCGGCGCCATCTGTCACCATTTAAGCCGATGTGAAGTGCCATCTGCCGCACCTACCCGCATTCCTGCTGACCGAAGACTTATCCCAACGCGCTGCCACGTAGCTGTACCGCCTTCAGGGACACCATGCTGCTAGGACAGTCCGGCCCGACAGAAGTCAGCATCAGCAGCTCCTCAGCCGCTCGTGTCAGCTACTGTCTTGTCTGGGACTTTGTGCCCATGAATGTAATCGGGGGGAATTTTGGGCTATAAATACCCACCACATTTTCATTGTAAGGTGGTGGAAGGGGAATATATTGCTAGGGAACAATTGTAGTTGTGCGTTTGCCTCAAATACGAACATACACTTGGCTCTGCTTCCTGTCTTTTATCTTGCATGCTGCCTCTCCTTGTCATTTCTGCCTCATGTTTCTTGTGTCATTGCTTGTTGTTGTACTTGAACTCCGGACTCCAGCATTTGGTGGCCAAGTATTCCCTGGAATGCATAGATAGAGGATACATGGGATCGCTGATAGCTGTAGTTTCAATGTATGTTTGTAGATGAATGCTGTTAGTAGTGGTGATTGATTCGTTGTCGTCTCGCTTATTCCCCCCACCCAACTCCAATCACATTTGGAATCCCTTTTTGCACTTTTATCTCTTTCCGCATTTTTATCTCTTTCCTGCACTCTTATCTTAACCCAACCCCCATAGGAAGCCGGCCTTCTCCGGAGATTGGCACGGAAGGCATTCCTTCCTTCCGGCCTTTCAATCTGGTGGGCGAATCTGGGCGCTGTTGGTCACGAATCCGCCACGAGGAAAGGATTTTGTCGTTATTGCGCCCTAGACCCGCGAACCAACATTGAAAGGCCGGAAGGAAGGGATGCCTTCCGGGCCGATCTCCGGAGAAGGCCGGCTCCTTTTTGGGGGTTAGTAAGATGAGAGTGCAGGAAAGAGATAAAGGAACGGAAAGAATATACAAATGAGAGTGGAGTTGGGTGGGGGGAACTAACAGTACGGCAACCAACAATCACCAATACTTACTGCATTATAAATATAAAGCACGACTGAGAACTGCAAAATCTAACGTATACTTCCGATACCCAAGCAGTGTACGCACGGCTACAACGGCTCCCTAACAGACATTCCCTACAAGGAACTAACAGTACGGCAACACGTCAATCACCACCTACGGACACTAACATGGGTAGAAAGCAATCATAGAGATATCAGAGCCAGGTATATGTGTCGTGTAGAGAATTTAACCGCACAGCTTCAATGGCTCCCTAACAGACATTCCCTACAAGGAACTAACAATGCGGCAGCGCACCAATCACCAGATACGGACCAGCAACTTAACACACAACTGATGAAACTGCTACTACATCTATTCTATGTATCATTTTAATTAATGAAGTACAGAGGGTGCTTTAAACAAGCAATGCTAGAGGCACCTGCTCACCAAATGCTAAAATGAATCAACGAGCCGTGACAAGTTAGCCTAAGGCATGAATATAAAGAAAGGCAGCATAAAAAACAGAAGCAGCAGAACAGAACCAGGCATACAAATTATATTTATAAGCAGAAGCACGGTTACATTGGTTCCCTAACAGACATTCCCCATCCACCACTTTACAATGAAAACGTGGTGGCTATTTATAGCCCAAAGTTCCCCCCGTTACATTAATGGGCACAAAGTCCCAGTCAAACATTAGCTGACAAAAGCAGCCGCGGAACTGCTGATGCTGACCTCTGTCGGGCTGGATTGTACCCTCGGCATGGTCTCCCTGAAGGTTGAACAGCCACGTGGCAGCACGTTGGGTAGAACTTTATATTGACAAAAATGCGGGTAGCTGAGGCAGGTGGAAACTCACGTCGGTCTTAAATGAGGCAGCTTGCATAAGTAGTGCGGCCCATGCTTGTCCTTTTGCTCGGCATGTCTTGGCTCGGATCCCAAAGTTGGACACTTGTCAGATGATAATGCTTGACACGTGTCCGCCTTGCAAGGCGATCTATCCAACTTCGCCGGGATTAGAGCACAATCGGGTAACACAGGTGAAAAACAGCGCGATCGGGTAGCACTATTTCCCTCTGCGCACCGGTCAAAGGCGCGGTCCGACTTCGCTGCGAAGTCGGGTTGCTGCCAGGCACTTGCCGATTCTCACCGCCGTTCGGACTTCACTCCAGACACTTAGTCGTTTTTCGCCGACTAGCCTTCTACAAGGTGCGCCCGAGAAGAGGGGCGAAGTCGGACTTCGCACAAAAGCGGGCGAAGTACGCACTCGCACCAAAGCGGGCGAAGTGCGAACTCGCACCAAAAGCGGGCGAAGTACGCACTTCTCACAAAAATTGGGTTTCCTGGTTCTGCTTCCCGGGGCCATAACTTTTGATCCGGCGACCCGATCGCCTATTATAATATATCGTTGGAAAGCTTGTGAGAAGATCTGCAATAATAAAATATCCAGGGCTCATTTTGTCCATTTTATCGCCCCTGTTTATGGCCCGCAAAATCCCGAACACCTCAGCATGCCACGACACTTAGACATTTTTCGGGGCAAGCTGCTTGGCCAATTTTGAGAAGAATGAGAATGTAGGGAAGAGAGAGAAAGGGGGAGAAGGAAGAGCAGCTCTTTTACAAAAATTGAAAACATTGCACCCCGTGCAAAATGTGACAACATTTCTGGCGGCTCGCGGGGTGTCGAGCTCGCCTCGGCGCAAAGAACCCATGCCTTCATCCATTGGGCAACAGAGTCACCCTCGCTGCAACTGCTCTTCAGATCCACCTCCGGCAGCTGCCTCCTCGAAACACTTAAAAAGAAAACACTGCACAGACTGAAATAAGAAAAACAACTAAAACTTTGAATAATAGCCGGATTATTTACACAAAATTTTGCGGCGTTATTGGCATGCCGCCACCACAAATCTAACTTTGGTTGCCTATCCGGTGAACCTGCAGTGCCCGGACCAGATCTGATTGTACTTCAGATGATCTTTGAAGTCCGGCTGGCCTCCCAAAGCTTGCCAGGTCGCGAACATGGTGCAACGTGGCAGATTGTCATTCATGCCGGTACCCGTACAATTGATGAACGATGTGGCAAGGAGATTTGTCAGACGAGAGCCCTCTTCGGGTATCGGTTGCGGTGATGGTTGGAGCCAATACCACCACGGTGGAGACTGTAGGTGAACATTCATTTCTTCGCTTGTGAGGTCAAGGCTGCTCACCAAACCTTGATTCCTCTGGGGTGTCTTCTATTAGCTTAAAAAAAGGGCGCTGCGATCAAGAAATCCGGATCTTCGACTCGGTCGGAGTCGCCGAGGTGATTTTGCAGGATGAAGGCAAGACAAAGATTCACCAACTTGGGCTTCCTTAAACTATGGAGGTCGATCGTCTCACCTCACGGATTCGTCTATGCGAGCTTGGTAATCAGCCGGCCTGACGCACTCGCCTGGAGCGTTGATATTAATTTCGTAAAGTCAGGCTGGTTTCCCGGGTTCCTCGCTCGCCACCTTCTTGCTTGAATGAAGGCGTTAGGACCGGTCTTTTGGACTCAGAGAATGTGAACATGCAGAGTCGCCAGGTGCTCTGATTTTGAACAGCAATGAAGCGAGCACCAGTGCTTCAATTCTGTTTGGGGGTGAGGAACCTCCTTGTCCCACCGAGCGTGCCAAAAAATGTTGGCCAGGAATCCGCCACGAGGAAAGGATTTTGTCGTTATTGCGCCCTAGACCCGCGAACCAACATTGAAAGGCCGGAAGGAAGGGATGCCTTTCGGGCCGATCTCCGGAGAAGGCCGGCTCCTTTTGGGGGGTTAGTAAGATGAGAGTGCAGGAAAGAGATAAAGGAACGGAAAGAATTTACAAATGAGAGTGGAGTTGGGTGGGGGGAACTAACAGTACGGCAACCAACAATCACCAATACTTACTGCATTACAAATATAAAGCACGACTGAGAACTGCAAAATCTAACGTATACTTCCGATACCCAAGCAGTGTACGCACGGCTACAACGGCTCCCTAACAGACATTCCCTACAAGGAACTAACAGTACGGCAACGCGTCAATCACCACCTACGGACACTAACATGGGTAGAAAGCAATCATAGAGATATGAGAGCCAGGTATATGTGTCGTGTAGAGAATTTAACCGCACAACTTCAATGGCTCCCTAACAGACATTCCCTACAAGGAACTAACGATGCGACGGCGCACCAATCACAGAGATACGGACCAGCAACTTAACACACAACTGATGAAACTGCTACTACATCTATTCTATGTATCCTTTTAATTAATGAAGTACAGAGGGTGCTTTAAACAAGCAATGCTAGAGGCACCTGCTCACCAAATGCTAAAATGAATCAACGAGCCGTGACACAGGTTAGCCTAAGGCATGAATATAAAGAAAGGCAGCATAAAAAACAGAAGCAGCAGAACAGAACCAGGCATACAAATTATATTTATAAGCAGAAGCACGGTTACATTGGTTCCCTAACAGACATTCCCCATCCACCACTTTACAATGAAAACGTGGTGGCTACTTATAGCCCAGAGTCCCCCCCGTTACATTAATGGGCACAAAGTCCCAGTCAAACATTAGCTGACAAAAGCAGCCGCGGAACTGCTGATGCTGACCTCTGTCGGGCTGGACTGTACTCTCGGCATGGTCTCCCTGAAGGTTGAACATCCACGTGGCAACGCGTTGGGTAGAACTTTATATTGACAAAAATGCGGGTAGCTGAGGCAGGTGGAAACTCACGTCAGTCTTAAATGAGGCGGTTGGCATAAGTAGTGCGGCCCATGCTTGTCCTTTTGCTCGGCATGTCTTGGCTTGGATCCCAAAGTTGGACACTTGTTGGATGATAATGCATGACACGTGTCCGCCTTGAAAGGCAGTCTATCCAACTTCGCCGGGATTAGAGCACAATCGAGTAGCACAGGTGAAAAACAGCGCGATCGGGTAGCACTATTTCCCTACTGCGCACCGGTCAAAGGCGCGATCCGACTTCGCTGCGAAGTCGGGTTGCGCACCGGCACTTGCTGATTCTCACCGCCGTTCGGACTTCGCTCCAGCACTTAGTCGTTTTTCTGCCAGCCTGCCAGCCTTCTACAAGGTGCGCCCAGAAAGAGGGGCGAAGTCGGACTTCGCACCAAAACTGGGCGAAGTACGCACTTCGCACCAAAGCTGGGCGAAGTCCGCACTTCGCACCAAAGTTTCTGGTTTTCAGCTTCCCGGGGCCATAACTTTTGATCCACTAACCCGATCGCCTATTGTAATATATCGTTGGGCGAAGTGCGCACTTCGCACCAAAACTGGGTTTCCTGGTTCAGCTTCCCGGGGCCATAACTTTTGATCCGCTGACCCGATCGCCTATTATAATATATCGTTGGAAAGCTTGCGAGAAGATCTGCAATAATAAAATATCCAGGGCTCATTTTGTCCATTTTATCGCCCCTGTTTATGGCCCGCAAAATCCCGAACACCTCAGCATGCCTTGACACTTAGCCATTTTTCAGGGCAACTGCTGTCAATTTTGAAAAGAATGAGAATGTAGGGAAGAGAGAGAAAGGGGGAGAAGGAAGAGCAGCTCTTTTACAAAAATTGAAAACATTGCACCCCATGCAAAATGTGACAACAGGCGCATTAACAACAAGTCCTTTCCTCATGGCAGATTCGTAACCAACAGGCCCTAGTGCTGATAAATCTAGATTACTCCAAGGACTTCATCCTTTACGCGGTGGGAGAGCCCGAAAGCTACGCTGCAGTCCTGCCTCAGAAGGGAGATGATGGCGAGGAGCATCCAATAGCGTTCCTAAGCCAAGTTATCCAGCCGCACAAAGAAAGGTATAATTTTATTGAGCGGCAAGTTCATGCAGTTATGAGATCCTTGAGAAAGTTCAAGCACTTTGTCTCCCAGAGCCGGATAACTGTCTTCGTGATACACCCGGATGTCAAAAATTTCATCATCCAAGGGGAGCCTGGTCACAAGAGGGCAAGATGGATTGCCAAAATCCAAGAGTTTGACATAGAGGTACGACCCACAAAGTTAATCCGAGGTCGGGCTCTATGCCAGGAATTGGCCCGAAGTGTTGCAGCCGAAGTCTTTGCTTGTCAGTGGGAGAATCCAATGACAGAAATCAATCTTGCCAACTCCTTATCAGAGGAGAGTGATTGGACAAATGATCTTGTGTGGTATTTTAACACAGGGAGATGTCCAGATCATCTCAATGCCTCACAAAGAAGGAGGTTTAGGCTTAATGCCTTGAAGTATATACTACGCCCCGAGGGGCTGTATTTCAAAAATATTGATGGCATCCTGTTGCGGTGCGTCAAGGAATCAGATCAGCCAAAAGTACTCGGCGAATTTCACTCTGGGATGCCCGTAGGACATCATTCAGGAAGGCCTACGGCCTTAAAAATCATCAAAGAGGGTTATTATTGGCCCACCCTCTTCACAGACGCGCATGCAATCTGTCAAAAGTGTGAGAAATGCCAGAGGTTCGCCGGCAGAAATCGGAAAGCACCTTTGCCCCTCCAGCCAATTCAAGCTGAGACTCCATTTCAGCAATGGGGTCTCGACTTCATCGGGACGATAACGCCCAACTCTTCGACGGGGCATAAGTTTATCCTAACTGCCACAGATTACTTTACCCGATGGGCCGAGGCAACGCCTACAAAGCAGCTGACCAAGAAACGGTCATTGGTTTCCTAGAGAGCCTCATCACCCGTTTCGAGATTCCAGAGGCAATTGTCACAAACAATGGTCCAGGGTTTGCAGGGGCTGTACTCACTGAGTTTACCAGCAAGTATGGCATTTACCACAAGATGTCTTCAAACTACTATCCGCAGGGAAACGGCCTGGCCGAGTCCACCAACAAAAATCTCTTGAAGATTATAAAGAAGACTGTGGAAGGAATAAGAGGTCATGGCACCTACTCCTGGACCGGGCATTATGGGCGGACCATATCTCTTTCAAGAAGTCCATCAAGACGTCCCCTTACGCGTTCGTGTACGGCAAAGAGGTTGTCTTGCCTACCCACATAGAAATGCCCGCTCTCTGGTTGTTAGAAGATGAGAAAGGTGATAGGGACCTCGTGGATGCCCGACTGGCTCAGCTGTTGCAACTGGAAGAGGAAAGGGAAAAGGCGTATCAGGCTTTTACCAAGCACGCCGAGAACACCCAGAGCTGGTTTGCAAAGGGAACCACCGCCCGAGTCTTCAAGATTGGAGACTTAGTGCTGAAATGGGACTCACTTAAGGCGAGACCGGGCAACCATGACAAGTTTGATGCCTTCTGGGAAGGCCCCTACCAAGTCGCCCGGGTAAACCAGTTCAATGCATTCGTGTTAAGAGACATGGAGGGTCAGATCCTCCCGATCTTCGTTAATGGCTTTCATCTGAAAGCCTACTACCACTGAAGGTCACCAAAGGTTTTCCCCTTGTACATATTTTTATTGCAGTTCAGTTTTAATTCCGAATGTAAATATCGCTTTCAGTTAGTTAGTTTCCTGCTTTTATTCAAAAAAGAGAGTTGAACGTCCTCAAAAGAAAGGTGCATGGCAATCCCTAAAATGACTAAGGCAGGAAAAGTCGCCCTTAAGTTTGTGCAATGTCGGGAGGTTCCAAAGCAGAAGCAAGTGGGAAAAGGGTTCGAAATTTTTCTAAGTGTTGGGGAAGCCGCCCGACTTCGCAGCGAAGTCGGACGGCGCACCCTATCTTGAGCTCAGCCGGACGGGAACAAAGTAAGAAAATGCAAAATCAACTAAGTGTCCTGCCCGACTACGCAATTTTTTGCTGCGCCGCCGGACTGTGCACACAAAATTTTGCGCACTCCGACGAGCGCGTCCTAGAGGCAAGGTGTATGATGGAAAATATTTCTAAGTGTTGGCCTCCCAAGGGCGCATCTTCCATAATGCGAAGTCGGACTGCGCTCGTTTTTTTAGCGCACTTGGTCGGGAAGTTTAAGAAAATTGCTAGCTTGCCTAAGGTTTCACAACAGCTCCCCCAGTTAAATGCCTCGAAACGTGTGCCCAGTTGGCACCCATGACGTCATAAAAAGCACGAGTTTCGAAGACTTTAAGGAATGATTGCACAATTTTCGAAGCAGATGTCATAAATGAAAAAGCGCATCAGGGTGCAACGACGTACAAGTCGCGCTTTCCAACAATGGATCCCACGCGCGGCCGCCAAGGAATAACGACGGCTTCTCACCCACTTCGGGCAAAGAACTTTAAATTCCCCTCGCGCCATTAATGTTGCTTTCCCCATTTTTAGAAAAAGGCTTCTTACTTACTCAGAGCATCAGAATTACCAAAGTGAATTCGAGCTGCACTGTGAAAGAAGAGAAAGTGCGAAGTTTTACTCAGTTACGGCTGTACTTCCTGTTGATTCCCAGCGCCATGAGTGAGAGGCCAAGTACAAACAAAGGGAAGACGCCCATGCAGGCGGACCCTAGTGAGTCAGAGCAGGAACCTGAGGAAAAGACTAACTCGGGTGCTCATGAAAGTGAGGCGCCGAAAGAGAAAAGAGGAAAATCCAGGGCAAGAAGCTCCAAGAAGCAAGGTCCTCCCCCGCCGCCCATAAACCGCCTGGCCGAGTACAGAGACGACGATTACTCCATTAGAATCACAAATTTGCACCCTAATATCAAGGAATAGGCAAACAAGGTGTCGCCCTCACACCATCTCGGGGCCGCCTACAGGTCGAACCTTTACTGGTTCTTGTGCCCTCCTGTTCAGCACTACCCAGAGCTGGTCGAGTCAATTGCAACATATTACAAACCAGCCACCTGGCAGGTCTGCCACTGCCAAGGGAGGGTGTTGTTTACCCTCTTTAAGGAGAGCGTACAGCCAGCTTTTGCGTCGGGGCTCGAATTCGACCCAAACGCCATTGTCAGGAAGATTAATTTGGAGGAGCAAGCAGGCAGGTTCAGCCAAGGCAAAAGGATGAGGGAGTTTCTCAATTCGGAACTGAAGTGTCCACTGTCGGCTACAAAATGGTCGTCGGGTCCTATACCCCTGGCAAATTTCACCAACAAGTATATCTATACTATTCTTGCCTGGGTTCTAGGCTACGGCACTGACGTAGAAGTGCACCCATACCAACTGGCGCTCGCAGAATGTATTTTACATGGGGAGTTGTATGACCCTAATGCCCTAAAAAGCGGTAGGCGCCCAATCTATTTCGATTGGGCAGACTGGGTGGTGTACGCCATTCATTCAAGTCTGGTGAAGATACAGCAGAAGAAGACGACGAAATTCGGGCACTGCTCATTTCTTGTATGGTTGTGCCTGTACCACATGCATTACTGGATGAATATCGCCAGGCTTAAGAAAGTAGATGAGCAGGGCGCGCCACTGCCAGTTTAAGAGTGGACAGAACTGTTGTATAGGAGAGGGTTGTATTATGACTTTAATTTTAAATTTTTGGGTATGACCCTGGCGCTTTTCAATGGCAAGGCGAGTCGCCCTCCTCATGTTATGACGAGGTACCTGTCAAGGAGCAAATTTGGGAATACTTTCTGGTTGACCCAGGGCATCATCATCAGAATTTACGGGTTTAAAAGGAAGCCATTCCTGCTGCCCTATTTTTGTACTGAGTATCACTTTGGCCTCGAGGCAGCGTGGCAAATGGACTGCGTTCAAGAAGAATTCGGCCAGGGAAAGGAGAGGGGTCACATCTTCAAGTATCCTTTTACCTGGGGAGACATCGAGGTCCACGAAATTGGGCATCATGTATACCTAGAGCAGACCCTCCTCAACTTGGGCCTAGTACAATTGCCGCAGCCCTGGAAATATGACCCAATCAGGGTAAGGGGAAAATTCGTGCACGTCTGCCCGCGAAAGGAAATCATGGAAGAAAGGTGTAATAAGACCAGGGCAGACCTAGAATGGCACATCGAACAGATGCAGTCGTGGCCGTCATGGCATGACTTTTACTGTGTAGAAGTGGACTATGATCCCGAGCACAATGATGATCATAAACCGGGATCAGTTGGTTTTCGAAGACTGCTCGCGAAGGTGGCACACCTAGGCTGGACAAAAGACAAGATTATCGAATGTTGGAAAATGATGTGTAGCATGCGGCACGATAAATCAGAAAAGAAGACGTTGGCCATAGACGATGAGTTTTCCACCTTGTATGATAAATACGCTGACAAGTGGCAGCCGTTCGCATTCCGAGATTACGTTCCCCTAGGCGCCAGGAAAAGGTATAAAAGGAAGTCCCCTCCTCAACATTTGCCCGTTCGAAAGTCGTCCAGCAGCAAAGCGCCAAAAAGCAAGGAGGTGGGCCCAATGTTGTCTTCAACGCCTGAAAAGTCGCCTCAGACAGAGAAGGATTCAGAAAGGTCAGCCAGCGAGGCAGCAATAGAGGGCACAGATCCGACAAGGCCCAAGTACAAATTCACCGTAGGCACCCCGGCCCCTGACGTATCAACCGCATCCGCTCCCCCCGAGCAAACAGCCGCTCCAAAACAGAAGAAAAGAAAAAGGGGCGAAAAAACCAAAGTAAAGCGGCCCAAGAAGGAGGTTGCGCAGCAGACAGTGGTGGCCCCACGAACGAGTGCAGCTGCAAGTGAAATAATCTCAGTCGAGGATAGTCCTCAGAGAGAGGCAGAGGCCTAGACCGCGGGAGTCATTCAAGCACCAACTCAGGCGGAGCATGCAGGTACGTCCTCTTCCCCTGTGCAACAAATCCCAGCTAGCCCTGTTGTTATGCCCTCATCCTCCGCATCTGGGCACATTTTAGATGCCTCGTCCTCTCCACCCATCACGCAGTCCCAGCACAGCCCTTGCTCCTTTGGCCATTTCGCCCAAGACCCCAATATTTTCCAAACCCTGGGTCAAACCCTAGGTCTCTCTCCCGCGGCTAGCACTGAAGCAGTCTCCCCGTCCCCAAGCCGCTCACCCGCCGCCGATACCGCCTTCCAAACCCCATCTCCACCTCCTCAGCAACCACCCGCTTCCCCTAGGTCCTGATCGTCCCCAAAAGCGGCCTTGTCTTCCGGCGTACCACCCGCCTCGTTTTCAAGGAGGATGCCGCAGCAGTATTTTTCCTCGACGTACCCCATGTTGGCAAAGCTGGAGCTGATGGATAAGCAATTGCAAGTCACGGATGATCATCCCTTAGCTGCAAAGGCCACAGGAGGTTCTGTTGCTTTCCTCCAGGGCATAAAGAAGATAAGGGCCGAGAAGATTGCCATACCAGTGAAGTGCACCAAGTATGACTTGGACAGAAGGGTGCTCCGAACGGAAAAGTTGGTGCCTAAAGTCAAGAAGCCCCTCCAGGAGATAACTGAGGCGAGCTATGAGCACCGGATCAAGGAGAAGAGCTTCGACGATATAAGCGAGGAGTACGAAATAAACGGGATCCGCCAAGCTGTATCAAGCGGCTCAAAGTCCAGTAGAAGCTGTATCAGCTTCAAAATGATTCAAGACAACTGGAGGAGAATCTGGCCAGGACAACTACGCAGCTGGAGTCCGCTCAGGAGGAAGTTAAAAAGTTGAAGGATCAGGTCGCGGCATCCCAGCAGGAGGCGGCAGCCCAGAAAAAAGCAGTTGATCAGCTGGCAGAGGATAAGAAAGCAGCGTTGGTGCATGTTGCCCAGTCGCAGAAACAGCTCCAGCAGACTCAGGCGCCGCTGGAAGAGAAGGCGTCTCAGGCGGCTGCTTTTTCGAAGGACAAGATCAAAGAAATGGGGGCTGGCCTGCTAACAGGTTGCAGGGCCAATGTTGTCAGGTCCCTATCCGTCCTGGATTTCATCTCCAGGATACAAGAAGTTTCTGCCGAGGGTAAGCCTACGGTAGAGAAGGTCGAACCTCAAGCGCGGCAATGGCTAGACTTGGCGATAAAACTTGAGTATGAGCGCAAAGGCCTCCGATTCCCACCAATGTCATGAATTGCCCTAGACTGGGCAGATGCAAGGGTTACCTTGCAAAATTACTTTGAAAAATCTGAGAAGATTAGGGCTGCCAGAAAGATGTTGGATGTGTTGACCCATGAGAAGAACATCTGCCTGGCCCCCTTTAACACTCTTTCTGCGTTCGAATTTCTGAGATTTGTCAAAGATGGAGAGTTTCTGCCTCTAGAGCAAGTAAAGCAGGACTGGCTAGTTTACAAGGCAGACACGTCCGAGATTGATGGCTGGACTGACCCAGTCCAAGAGGCACAGGTGACCCAGATGGTGTCTAAGTTCTGCAAAATTAATACTTGCCTCCAAGAGCTGGGAGAGAGGTACAACACCATCGACATGCATATGGTCACGGCATTCAAAAAAACACTGAAGGATATCAGCGACTTAGAGCCCTTCCAAGAAGCAACTTGGGATCAAGCTAAGGCTGCTTACGAGCACGTCCGTGAGTGGGAAGGGGACAGTGGCGCTGAGCAATCAGGCTTAGAGAGAGAGGAAGAGGAAGGTATAGAAGAAGAGACTGCTAAGACCGAACAGGAGGAAGAACAACTACCCAAGCAGGGAGCTCAGCAGCAGCAGCAGCAGCAGGATGCAGGGGTCGAGAGTGCCTCTGTGCCCAAAGGATAAAGGCCTGGTTCGTTGCATCGAGGCGAGCTTGACACCCCTCGAGCCGCCAAGAATGTTGCCACATTTTGCACGGGGTGCCACGTCTTGAAAAATTTGTAAGGATGATGCTTTACCTTCCCTCTTTCTTCTTTCCCTTTCTTCATCATGTCCCTTCTACTCTTCTGCCATCAAATTTCAGGTTCTCCATCTTCTTTTTCATGTTTCTGGTTGTTTCTGTGAGTGGGCAAATTTGCCCAAAATATTGTAAGTATTGGAATCCGCCCGACTGCGCTACACTTGTCTTCTTGTGCGCAGCTAGGCAGTATTGCTAAAACTTTGCCTAGAAAATTGGCTAAGTCATGGAGCCGCCCGACTTTGCAGCGAAGTTGGGCTGCGCTCATAATCCGGTGCGCAGCTGGGCGGCCTCATTAAAAAAAAAACAGCAAAAATCTTCTAAGTGTTGGGACCGCCCAACTTCGCAGCGAAGTTGGGAGGCACCCTGAAGACAATGCGCACTTGGGCGGCATTGTGAAGACATCCAAAATTATTCTAAGTACTGAGCCGCCCGACTTCGCAGCGAAGTCGGGCGGCGCTCATCTTCTTGTGCGCACTCGGGCGGAAGGACAAAAAAGGCTACTCAAAGTTTCTAAGTGTCGGACCCCGTCCGACTGCGCTACCCCGCCCAACTGCGCTCCTGTTTTGCCGCGCCACTAGACGAGAAGGAAAGAGCTGTAAAAAGTTGCCAAGGCACGAAGGCCTGCCCAACTGCGCCTTTTTCACCCTGCATCGTCCAGTTGCGCTCCAGTTTTGTGCGCAGTCGAGCGGAATAGAGAATACAAAATATAAGCTTCAAAGGATGAGCTTCTAAGCTCAGTTTTTCTCCCCCCATCAGATGCTGACAAGTGTTCAGTCTTGGGATCTGGGTCAAGATGTGACAGAAGGTGTGCCACCAGGGTGCAGGACAGATAAGCGTGAACTGACAGATTGTACCGCATCTGCCCCCATTCAAACTGACCCGATTTCTCACCTACCGGATTGCCACGTGGCTGCCATATTTTCAGGTGAACCTTGCTGCAAGTACATTCCTTGTCCGCAGAGGTCAAACATCAACCGCTTTTGCCGCTTTTGTCAGCTTTTCCAGCTTTTGTCAGGTCTGGGATTCTGTGCCCAAATTGTAATCGAGGGGGAAAATTGCGCTATAAATAGCAGCCTTATTTCATTGTACAAGGGTGGAAGGGGGATATACTGCTAAGGAACTGTTGTCACATTTTGCACGGGGTGCAATGTTTTCAATTTTTGTAAGAGAGCTGCTCTTCCTTCTCCCCCTTTCTCTCTCTTCCCTACATTCTCATTCTTCTCAAAATTGACAGCAGTTGCCCTGAAAAATGGCTAAGTGTCAGGGGTATCCTTGAGGTGTTCAGGTTTTTGCGGGACATAAACGAGGGCGATAAAATGGACAAAATGAGCCCTGGATATTTTAATATTGCAGATCTTCTCGCCAGCTTTCCAACGATATATTATAATAGGCGATCGGGTCAGCGGATCAAAAGTTATGGCCCCGGGAAGCAGAACCAGGAAACCTAGTTTTGGTGCGCAGTTCGCACTTCGCCCAGTTTTGGTGCGAAGTGCGCACTTCGCCCAGTTTTGGTGCGAAGTCCGACTTCGCCCCTCTTTCTGGGCGCACCTTGTAGAAGGCTGGCAGGCTGGCAGAAAAACGACTAAGTGCTGGAGCGAAGTCCGAACGGCGGTGAGAATCAGCAAGTGCCGATGCGCAACCCGAATTCGCAGAAAAGTCGGACTGCGCCCTTTGACCGCTGCGCAGTAGGGAAATAGTGCTACCCGACTGCGCTGTTTTTCACCTGTGTTACCCGATTGCGCTCTAATCCCGGGCGAAGTTGGATAGACTGCCTTTCAAGGCAGACATGTGTCAAGCAACATCATCCGACAAGTGTCCAACTTTGGGATCCGAGCCAAGACATGCCGAGCAAAAGGACAAGCATGGGCCGCACTACTTATGCCAGCTGCCTCATTTAATGCTGATGTGAGTTTCCACCTGCCTCAGCTACCCGCATTTCTGTCAATATAAAGTTCTACTCAACGCGCTGTCACGTGGTTGTTCAACCTTCAGGGAGACCATGCCGAGGGTACAGTCCAGCCCGACAGATGTCAGCATCAGCAGTTCCGCGGCTGCTTTTGTCAGCTAATGTTTGATCGGGACTTTGTGCCCATTAATGTAACGGGGGGAACTTTGGGCTATAAATAGCCACCACGTTTTCATTGTAAGGGGTGGAAAGGGGAATGTCTGTTAGGGAACTACTGTGCTTATTGTAACCGTGCTTCTGTTTATGAATATAATCTGTATGCCTGGTTCTGTTCTGCTGTCTTTATTCTTTTATGCTGTCTTTCATTATATGCCTTAGGCTAACCTGTCACGGCTTGTTGATTCATTTCAGCATTTGGTGAGCAGGTCCCTCTAGCATTGCTTGTTTAAAGCACCCTCTGTATTTCATTGATTTAAAGCATATATAGAATAGATATGGTAGCAGTTCCATCAGTTATGTGTTTTGTTGCTGGTCCGTATCTGGTGACTGATGCGATCCCGTACTGTTAGTTCCTTGTAGGGAATGTCTGTTAGGGAGCCATTGGAGCTGTGCGGTTAAATTCTCTACATAAACACATATACCTGGTTCTGATATCTCTAAGTCTGCTTTCTACTCATGTTAGTGTGCGTATCTGGTAAACCGGTGCATTGCCATGCTGTTAGTTCCTTGTAGGGAATGTTTGCTAGGGGATCATTGGAGTTGTGCATACACTGCATGAGTATCGGAAGTACACATAGTTTTTGCAGTTCTTGGCATGCTCTATGTTTATAATGCAGTAAGTAGCGGTAATTGGTATGTTCCCGTACTGTTAGTTCCCCCCACCAACATCTGGACATATTTGTAATTTCTTTCTGTACATTTGTCCCTTTCTGTACATTTATCTCTTTCCTGTACTCTTAGCTTAAATCAGAAACCCCCCCCCAAAAGGAGTCGGCCTTCTCCGGAGATTGGCCCGGAAGGCATCTCTTCCTTCCGGCCTTTCAATGTTGGTTTGCGGATCCAGGGCGCAATAACGACCAAATCCTTTCCTCGTGGCAGATTCGTGACCAACAGTTTTTGGCACGCCCGGTGGGACTCTTTGTCTCGCATTTGGAAGATCTCAAGCTCGTCCTCGCTCAGGCTGACAGTTTCTTTCCGAATGCTCGATGGGACAAGGAAGTTTCTCACCCCCAAACGAGATTGAAGCACTGGTGCTCGCTTCATTGCTGTTCAAAATCAGAGCACCTGGCGACTCGCATGTTCATATTCTCCGAGTCCGAAAGACCGGTCCTGACGCCTTCATTCAAACAAGAAGGTGGCGAGCGAGGAACCCGAGAAACCAGACTAACTTTACGAAATTAATACCAACGCTCCAGGCGAGCGCGTTAGGCTGGCTGATTACCAAGCTCGCATAGACGAATCCGTGAGGTGAGACGATCAGTCTCCATATTTTAAGGAAGCCCGAGTTGGTGAATCTTTGGCCCGGAAGGCATCTCTTCCTTCCGGCCTTTCAATGTTGGTTTGCGGGTCCAGGGCGCAATAACGACCAAATCCTTTCTCGTGGCGGATTCGTGACCAACAGGAACATCTGTAGCTGTGCACTTGCTTTTGAATGCAAAGTATATTTGGCTCTATTGGTTGTGTTTATCTTGTATGCCTCCATGGTCGCCACGTGGTGCATTTAACTTATGTCTATCGATTCTCACCAGAGTCCTCTTTGCATGTCATTTCGTGTGGACTCCTTCCATTATGCATGGTGTTGGACTATTCCTCCACTGTAGTGGACCGAAGCCAAACTCTCCGAGATGGCTCAATCAATTTAAATCTCAAACAAATCATAGACTTGTCCTCCACAGATTCAGATTTGTAACACGTAGCAAATCAACCAGAATATTCATCGGGAGATACTGACGCCACGTCCAGAAGTCGTTGCATCTACCTTGCCTTTATTAAGTATTTCTCCCTCATGTTGCTTATATTGTTGATTATTGCTATTCTGCTTTCTAGATATCGATATTGGTGATTAAGTATATCTGGAATACTGACATAGAGGATACATAGGATATAATTGCTCTAATAGTTTATGCTACATACTTTGTTTTGATTGCTGTTAGTAGTAGTGATTGGTTAGTTGTTGTGTTGCTTATCTTCCCCACCCGAAACAAGCATATTTATGTCTCTTTCCGTACTTTGTAATTTCTTTCCTGCACTCTGAGCTAAACCCCCAATTGAGAAAACATAGGAAGCCGGCCTCCTCCGGAGATTGGCGCGGAAGGCATTCCTTCCTTCCGGCCTTTCAATCTGTCGGGCGAATCTAGGGCGCAAATAGATTAAAATCCTATCCTAGTGGCAGATTCGTAACCAACAGGTACAACACAAGGCATGTGGAGCATAGTGTCAACAATATATCTTAGGTTGGAGATTTGGTATGGTTGCACTTGGGTAAAGGATTCATAGGATAGATAGGAAATTAAAGCCCGTTCAGTACAGTCTTTTCTGCATTCTCAAATAATTAGGAAGTAGTGCTTCTGAACTGTATCTCCCATTCTATGTGAAAATGTATTTCGATGTGAATGTGGAGAATTTGAAGTTGTTTGATCCTTCTATGCTTGATGGTAAGCAAAAAGGGCAGTTATTACATCACTTGAGGAGTTGGCTCTAAGGATAGATGCTCATTTCAATAAAGACACCCTTTTGCAAGAGCAACTCTGTTCTACACACCAATAAGGGTTGGGGTATTGACAAATTGGACTCAGGGGTCAATTAGTAAGCAAAGAAAAGTAGTAAATCAAACATCACGTGGCGGGAAAGTTTCCTTGCTTAGTTCAGATCTGAATCTTTTGAGGGACCAAAAGTCTGTTAGGGTACCTATGAATGGGTGGGGATATGATATTATATTGTATAAGGGTTGGCATGGGCCACACATAACCCAAGGTTCCCACGAAGTGGCTTATGGGACTTTGCCCTCTCTAAGTGGTGCTCTCATATTCGGAGATCTTGTGGAGTTATTCCTTCCTTAAGGAGTATTATTGGTGTTGCCCTACCTTAAGGATATTATCTATCTCTGTCTGGTTATGTGGATTGTTGTTGTGGATGGTTATTTGTGGATGAATGATTTGATCTTTCTGCCTATTGGCAAATGATTTCTGTTAATGAGAATAAAGTTTTGTAATAAAGTCTCCCATTCGGAGTTGTGATCCATTTTGAAGGCCAAGCCAATTTTTTGGTCCAGAGACTCTACTCAAGACTTTTCAATGTTTAAGCCCTTTTTTTCCTTTCCTACCTGGCAACATTTGAAGATTTTCCTGTTGCAGGCAACACCGCCCTTGTACCAGCATATTTACCCTGCTACCCAATAGCATCCCAAAAGACAACAGGGTTCTTTTGGAACCAGCAGTGTGGTCTTTTGCAACTGATAGGGTAGCCTTGCACAGTTGGACAAGATCTTGTGGGAAGTCCAAGAGACATTGCAAACTACCAAATACAAAATGGGCTCTGGGAGTGTATGCATGCTGCAGCCAGTTGACGGCAAACTATTTGGGGCTGCTAGGGCAGAGTTGAATGCTTAAGGATCACACAAAAAAAGGCTATAGGCTGTCGAGGCTGCAAGATTGTCGTGTGCCAAAAAATTAACAGGTGCAGATCAGACTGCACTGGTAGAGTGGACCCCTTCATGGAAGCATGTCCTCGAGTGAGTAAAATGCATTTGGGCGAGGGATCTTACAAATCTGGACCATGAATTATATTTTGAAGGGAAAAAACAAAAAAGGGCATATGACACGAGTACTTTTGTATGCAATGAGAACAAAGCAAGTGTAAGTAAATCAATTTAAAAAATATATATATCACATACCCTAGGAGCTGGTTTGTTTAAGTCCCAAAAGACATTTATTGCTTTGTCTAGCTCCTCACGTGCTTTCATATTCTCAATGGGTCTGCAATCCATAATGATGTTTTTTAAGAACAACGACCAACATTATCTTTTACACTTTAAACATATTCTTTCAAAGTGAAAACTAGTTCAAGATGAAAACATTATTTAAATGCAACTTTCAAATTTCAACTAGTTCAAGATGAGCTTCATTCTTTCAATCTATTATCTTGGACTTCCGAATGCAATTTCATTCCCATTTAGTAGAAAGGCAAAATCAACTTCTGTCCAGGCAACTCTCCTTTGACCTTTTGTGTTTTAATTGATCTGTTGTAAGAGGATTGATGACCTCTATCATTCGCAAATTGGAAGGGGAAAAGGACCAAAAAGCAAAAAACAAAACAAACTCATGGCAAGAATCTGTCCGAAGAAGCTCTAAACAAATGGATACCATAAATACAACGAGTCAATGTCCATATCAGGACAGTCCAAAACAATATTTCTGAAACAATGAAACCTTGTGCCAATGAGAAAGAAGTAAGCAATGGACAGCTTTATACCCAATAAAAAGGAAAACAGAATCCATTCTCAACTATTCGTAATGCCAGTTCAGTTTGGCATCAATAGTCAAGCCTATGGGGTTAATGGATATCCAAAGAATATGAAAAGCAATCAGATGCACTGAATGACTCAGTTTTGACTTGAATTAAATCACAAAATATGAAGTTACTAACAACTAACGTCTTGTCCAAAGGGTTGTGGTGTAGTCAAAATGGGTACGTTCTTAAAGAGTGTGGCCCAGCTTCTGATTACCTCACAGCAATAAGGCCACCCATAACCATAACCTTGAGGATACATCATGAAGGTTGTGGAGTAATGAAAAGAGGGCACATTCTTAAGAGGACAAGTTCAACCCCATGCCACAATAAGACAGCCCATAACCTCCAAGAAAATATATCAAGCCAAAATACAATGAATTTGTCTGAACAATGGACAGAATTTATATAGCCTCAATATACTACTGATAAACCACCCTACCACACATTTAAGGGAATTCATATTTTACTTCCATGCCGATAAAACTCGTATCCACGGGAATCAGTACTTCAGATAGGTCTCTTTACCATTCAAATCTGTCATGTAAAATTTAGAACACGGTAACAGAGATTGTGGTCCACAAACAAGTTTCAATTTTTAGGTCCAAATGATGACTCCTCACTGTGTCTTGCAAGTTGCAACCAAAGACAAGATGGATTTGGAAAGCATTTCTATTACAAATTTACTGATATTACAAGTTCAATTCTCAGGGGATCACCAACAGACACCGCCTGTAAAGAAGGAAACATGTGAAGCGTCAAACAGTTCTAAAAGCAGTGTCCCAATAATGCTCTAAGTTAGGTTTTGTGCTATGGCTAAGTTCAAAATTGGTAAGAGGGTCAGTTCCCTGGTGAATTGAATGGACTTTAATTCCCTCCGTCAGTGTCCTATTCCATCTGCAGTCTGTCCCACTTGAATAGAATTTCAAAGAAAAAGATGAACTGGTGCAAAGACAGGCTGATTTGGCAGGCTCGCAGATGAGATCAGAATGTTTGATCTTTTACGGTTGTATATTAGAATGTTTTCCTGATTTGTAGCTTTCTTTCTATCAATGTAAATTAGGATCTTTCTAGCTAGTATTTTCTTTCTAACTAGAACTTTCTATCTTTCTAATTAGAACTTTTCAGTTAGTGTCTTTTGCATGTGCTTTGTTGCCTTATCCAGCAAGCACATCTTTATCCTTGTACATCTATATAATACATTCCAATATAGAGTGTAAATCATCAGTTTTGGCGGATATCTTCTCTCATTTGCTCTTCAGTCTCTGTCTTTTCTGCTCTTTGCATTCCAGTCAGTACATACTGCTGTTATAATATTACTGCAGGGGCATATCACTTGGTATCAGAGCCTTGTTGAGGTTACACATCCTTGCTCTCTTGAGATCCATCCTTGTTGAATTTGCTCAGCCTCAAGTTGATATTGGTTGAGGCACCTTGCCCTGCTGTTCAGTTTGCTGCTTCTGCATTTGCTGCTCCAGGTTTGTCTATTCTCCCCCCGCCACCCCCCGCGCAAATCAGCATTCTCCTTTTCGCCTTTTAGCTATGTTACATGAGGAAGCATCTCCAGGGCTGTATACTGTGGAGATGCATACCCTAGGGAATGGGGACAGGGGGATGCCTACGTCCTCTTGAAGAATGGGGGCGTTTAGGTGTCCTCTGCATAATATACAATGTTTTGTAGCTTTATTCTGCAAACTTGACATAGAGAAACAGGAAGACAACTGGATGGGTGCTGACATGTTGGCATCCCTACCACATTTATTTCCTCTGTACTCTTTTGCTATTCAGTAATTTCTGCTTCGGGCCTTGGCTGGGCGAAACTCAACTTCGGATGGAAAAGGTGTTGAGTGGGGCCCAAGTGTCTTCGCCTCGGCTAGAGAGCGCAAAGCCTTTTCGAGGCTAAACTGGGCGAAAGCGCCTTCATACTATTCTAACACTTAGTGTAAATCTGCTTCAGCGCAAGTGTGGGGCCCAGTTCTGTTTCGCCCCTATGGGTGAGCACAAAGCAATTTCAGGCCAAGGAGGAGAGAAAAGGCCTTTGAATTTTCCACGGGCACAGCGCATTTCAATTTCAGTGGCAAGTGGGGCCCAACTCTGTTTCGTCCCAAATCAAGAGCGCAACTCCTTTTAGGAGTCTTCCAAGGCGTTTCGCTCCCATCTTCCAGCGCAAGTCAAATTCGGAGTAAGGAGGGGCACAAGCGCCTTTGACTTTTCCACTCTGACGCCCCTCCCAATGCAGTAAGGCGTTTCGCTCTGATTCCCCAGTGCAAGACCGTTTCGGGCCAAGAGAGGGCGCAAACACCTTTAACTTTTCTCACTTCATCGCTGCTCCCGAGGCTCCAGGGCGTTTCGCTCAAGTTTCCAAGCGCAATTCCTTTTCGGGGTTAGAAGGAGAGAAACAGACTTTGACTTTTCCATGGCGCAGCCCATCAAACAAAAAAAATGCTAAGTGTGGATCAAGTCGTTTCACTCCAGTCTTTGAGAGCAAAGCAAATTCGGAGTAAGTGGGAGCGCAATGACCTTTGACTTTTCAACGCCAACGTTGCTCCCGAGGCTCCAAGGCGTTTCGCTCCAGTTTTCCAACGCAAGGCAGTTTCAAGCCTAAGGAAGGGCGCAAGCGCCTTTGACTTTTCAACGCCAGCGCTGCTCCCAAGATAGCTAAGTCATTTCGCTGCACTTTTTGGAGCGCAAGCCCATTTCGGGCCAGAAAACAGCGAAACGTAGGTGGGGCCTGCATCCACAAAGCGCTTGTTTCAATCTAGCCCTCCCTGCTCCAACCAAAATTCCTCATAAATGCTTCTCATCAGCGAAACAAGGCACATCCTTATCCATTTAAACGCAGTCGGTCTGAGAAGCTTCCAGACTTGATGTTCCCGGATTTCAGAATCCTATCTTTCATTAAGGCGGTTCCAGCAAGCGAGGAGACGGCGCCACCAAGCTAAACCTGTCAACACATTGAAGAGGTGCAACTGCATTTCAGTGAGTCATCAGTTTCAGGCCATGCCTCATTACTGTTTAATGAGTGCTCAAATCCTATCTTTGCTGCCACCGCGATGTTTTGTAGGTGTGCATTTATGTCTCAGAGGCAGAATCCTCTATAAAAGCCAGCAATTCTAATGTAATATGATGGACGTTTTGCTAGAGACTTGTACATGAATTCTGCTATCAATACAGAGAATACTTGGCTCTAATTCTGGATTCCTGTCTATGTGTATGTTTTCTATCTTATATTTCTATTAAATTCTCCGCTTTGTCTGTGGGTTATAATTCTATGTCTGGATTTAGCTCCCGATAGAGGGTGAACACTGGAATAACTCTGGAAATTGCACATATAAGGCGTCTGGTTTTAATTTTTGTTACATTTTCTGTGTTGAGTGCTATTGATTCAGAGTGCAATTAAGTTATCGTGCTTCTTGTCCATCACGCCTGTTCTACTTGGCCTGAGGCCATATTTCCCATCCCTTTCAGTCATTTAAATTTCTTTCCTGTTCCTTAATCTCAATCCCCAAGTTAGAATAGTAACGGAACCAGCCCTCTCTGGAGATTGGCATGGGAGGCATTTCTTCCTTTCGGCCTTTCAATGTTGGTCGGGTCTAGGGCGCATGGATGAAACATTCCATACCTAAGGCAGATTCTTGACCAACATGACACATCTGAAAAATGAAGAGTTTGCATAATATAGAGAATTGTCAGATTAGCTAAACAGTCAAAATTTGGAAACTTAATTCCTTCATGTGCCCAAACTTAAAAACTTTTTAGTGAGACAGGAATGCAAATATATGTGTTCTTTCATATTCTAGCATCTCTAAAGAAGCTGAGCAATCCATTTTTGTAAAGACAGTGAATGCATTACATTGCCACACAATATTTATGGATGTTGTGGGACAGCTATAGATAATCAAAAAAATGAGTCACCAGAAACAAGTTGAAAATGATTCTCTGAAGAGCATTCTTGGCAGTCCAATGGCCCAATCACATTGAACCAGTCACTATACTCTCCAAATAATACATCATTGTATTTTCATTTTGTCTATGATTGCTGATTAGTAATGAGAAAACCAATGATTAACTCAAATTTGTGCTTTTTAAAATGTTTTTTCCACTTATTATTTTAATGTTTTTATATAGTCGTCCCCTTTTTGCCAAAATTTAGGGGTATCTTCTAGCCATCCCCTTTTTGTGTCCCCATGTTATTCCGTCCCCACCTGAAGGGTACTCTGAGTAACATAACTTTTTGGAAGTCTTTTCTATTTGTTTCCTGCAAATTACTGCTTTTTAGGAGTCTTTGCTTTTTTCAATTTGAAAATTTATAAAAAAAAAAATTGTGATGGCTAGTTCAAGGAGCTTTGCACCCTAACTCTGATATAATTCAGTTTTTGATCCAAGAATTGAACAATTAGTGACATCAAGAAATTGAGTTTCAGCTGAAACTCATGGATCAAATGGCAAATATGTTCCAACTTCTCATGGGACAACAATCCGTCAGTTCTCCCTCTTCAGCTGTCTTGATTGCCCAACCTGCCTTCAAGTTGGACACCAAGATCTCCATTCCTCATTTTGATGCCACAATTGATGGGGATAAAGTGAATAATTGGATTCGCAGTTTAGAGGCTTATTTCAAGACGCAACTCCAGCTCACAAAGGCACACAAGATCATGGTGGCTGAGGTCCATATGGACAATCAAGCCCTCACTTGGTGGCAATTGCATGTCAAGCTTTTGCAAGCAACAAATCAGCCAGCAATTGCTACATGGAAAGAGTTTGAAAACAACTTTTTTGACACACTTTTATCCTTTTGGATATGCCAAGGAGATGTTGGCTGTTTGGCTTCACCTCCATCAAAAATCTGGCTAATCAGTCAAATGGTACATTGAGGAGTTCACTCAACTCTCCACCAAATTAGATGTGGTTGAACCTGATGATGTCCTCTACATCAAATTTGTCTCCGGATTGTTTTCTCATCTTCAAGAGGAGAAAGAGCTTATCACCATTACATCCTTGGAGCATGCTTACCAACTTGCTCTAAAGGTGGAAGCAAGGCAGCAAAAGAAGAAAACCAATTTGTCTCATGCATCTCAAAAAAAGAGCACTTCTACCTTACCCAACACCTCAAATCCTGTCAAGCCTGGGAGTTCTCCCCAAAGTGGATCTACAAAGAGTTTTGGCAATTACAAGAAGAAATTTCATGCTTATCATAACCACACTAGACATTATACAAAAGAATGTTGTGCCTTGAAATCGAAGAAGGAGAAGGCCCTTCTTGCTGAGCCACAGACAATTCCATGCCATAATGATTCCACTATAGAGAAATCCCAATACTTCTACTCCTCAGCTCATTCTCATGGTCAAAAGCTATACTGCAAAAAATCAGGGAGCTTTGTTCACACAAAATCGTCAAGTCAAGGATAAATTTTTGAAGCTGATCCTTGATAATTTTCATTTGCCAAATACAAAGCATCCACATCCATACCAATTGGGTTGGGTCAAAGAGGACGGACAACCGACACTTGTCACTCGCCAATGTTTTGTGACATTTGCCATTGAGCCATTCCAAGACAGTGGTATGTGATGTCACTCCATTGGATTGGTGTAGTTTGCTAATTGGAGCACGATATCAATATAGTCGCAAGGTTGTTTCTGATGGCTTTCACAAGACGTCCCAGTTGGAAAAGGATGGTAAAGCGTATCAATTTACTTCTTCTATTAGTCTTTTGCTTTCTGGAAGATCTATAGTTGGACAATGCTAAAACGCTGCAAGGTTTATACAACATTCCATTGAGCTTATGCTAGGATCTCAGTTGGCCAATCAACCACTATATCGCACCACCTCCATTGTAAGTGTTAATATCAAGTGCCAAATCAAGCAATTACTAGAGAATGGCAAGATTCAACCCAATACTTCGCCTTGCAAATGCCCTGCTCCTGTGGTGCCAAAGAAAGAGCATAAGGAGTGGCGCTTAGTCATGGATTATTGGCCTCTCAACAAAATCACTATGAAGAACTACTACACACTTCCTCGAATAGATGATCTTCTGGATCAGTTTCAAGGAGCTAAGTACTTCACTAAGCTCAACTTGACTTTTAGGAATCACCAAGTTAGCATGGACCCTCACGATGTTTGGAAAAAGGCCTTAAAGACAAAGTTTGGGCTCTACGAGTGATTGGTCATGCCTTTTGGCTTCACTAATGCACTTACTACATTTATGCACATCATCAATGATGTCTTTAGACCCCCTCTTGGCCACTTTGTTGTCGTCAATTGTAGCATAGCAATGATATTCCATGATTGAGAATAAATGACATGTCAGCAATAAACAACATTTAACATGTATGAGAAGGAAATATTCAGAACTAAACTGGGATAAAACTGCACTTAGTCATTTGTATTACGTATAAACAACAATGTACATTCATTTACAGCAGCAATAAAATCGCTTACAGTCACATGCAATCTCTTGCACACACACAAGTATGATTTGATTATCAATGTATTTGGAAATGTAAGGGGTCTACTTATACTACTCTTGGGCAAGGGGAGGTAATTGCCAACTTCTACAACTTCCTCAGCCCTAACCCTAACCACCTCAACCCTATTTATTACAAAATATTCTAATTACATGACATTTGAATTACATGTATATTCTAATTACATGTATGCTAATGATGTTTGATAATCATTTCGTCAAACACTTAGCATACAAACTACAAAATGACAAAATTGTATGTACAATCAAAATTGCTTTCGCGTACTTGGCTTTGTACACACTCCTTCATGCTTGAGGTGGCGCTTGAGGTGGCACCACGTCAGAATTAGCTACTACATCTGCCCTCCCCTTTAGATTGGTCAACGTCCTCATTGACTACTGTAGCTACTCCTAAAGGCTTTGAATCTGTTGCAGCTAAAGAGTGGACTAGGTCTAAATGGGTGCAACTCCCAACTCTTGTACTTGCATAAGGGCACCAATTTCATCCTTCAAGCACTTGGCATAGGCTCGACATCTTGCCCACTAGAAGCCATAATGTTGTGACTTTTGCTCAATCTTTGTGAGCCTTCCACACAACATTGTTTCCCTCTTCTCTACTTTTGCAAGTTATCGATCTTTCTCCACAATCAAGTAATCACGGTGAGCTTCTTCCTGCATCTTAGCTTCAAGAGCTTGTTCCCTCACTGCACACTCTAACTTCAATTGTCCAATCAAGTGAATCTGCTCTTCTTGTTCCTTTTTCAAATGATCTACTTCCTATTGCAACTTTGTCAGTCCTGCTTCGGCCTCCTGCTTCGCTTGTCGAAGCTTGTCCTCTATCTCTTGCAACTAAATTGACTGTTCTTCCTTTTGCAACGTCAAGTTGTTCGCCATCTCATGGAATGTCTCCAATCCAGTTGCCAACCACTATATCAAGTAGGCCTAGAAATTCATTCTAGCATATGCTAATTCCAACTCCGATGCCAGTTTGATTTTCTTCACAGCCTGCAATTTAGGATAGCCATCAAACCTATCCTTATTGACATATACTCAAGGTGGATGCCTATACAACACGGTAGTCCCCTTTGACAATATTATCACTCCAATAATTGTTTGCATAGACTGGGGTTGCCACAATTTTGACACTTCAATCAACCAATGCTCACTTGTGTCACTCTCTTCCCCAGGATCATTGTCTTCAATGGTGGTTTCTTCCATATCCTCCCCACCATGTTCTCCTTGGCAGCCTTTCCTTTATCGGCCTTGCCTTTCTCTTGAATATGTGGCTTCGACTATTTTTCTACATCAACCATTACTTCATTTTCATTCACCGATTGACCGCTTTGTCCCTTCTACCACAAGACGTGTTCTAATACAGGTTGTTGCCCTTTCTCCACAGGCACCAAAGATGTTCGTGTCGTCGGTTGTCTAGTGGTAGATGCAATCTCGATTGGCATCCTCCAATTGTGGGGAATCACATCTCTCTGCTTCCTCTGCAAATTGCCGCAACAAAGTGGTGGCAAAACTTTCTTGCTAGAAAGTAAATGTATACACTGAAACTCCTACATACAATCCAAGTGTCCCTAGATTGAACCTCTATAGCCTCTCGAACTCAACTAGAGGTGAGGTATCCATTGCCTCCAATGCAGCATTGATATCATCATCTACCACGATTTATGTTGGTTGCGCCACTTCTTACGCAGCTACTTCTTTTTTCTTCTGCATTGTCTCTTCCATTGTCATTAATTCCCGCGCAGCTATTGGTTGCTCTGACTGCCTTTCTCCTTGTATAGTCTCCCTTGAAGCCTTTGTCTCGATACCAACAATTGTAGCTACAATGCCTTCTTTGCATAGTCTAGCTCCTCAAATGTGCAGGAGGGGCCCCCTACACTACAACATGTGTGACCCTAGAATTGATAGTGTTGGCCTGGTACAAGTCATGCAGCACTTCCACCTTGCCCACCAACAGCACCAACTACCGCAGTTTGAGAAGGTCCTTTGGGAGGTTTGATCCTCACCATTTGTCTCTAAAACTAGGATTGAGGCTGGTGCGGCTAGAGTTGAGGTTGGGGTTGCAACTGCCAATCCATTTGTTGCCACTACCAGTCCAGCTACTTCTACCTCTTCTCCTCTCTCTCCAACTCCTTTGCGATGGGTAATTGTTCCTCGCTCCCTTTAGTCTTAGACTCCTCTTTACGCATCTGTGTCATCTCCCTCATCTTCCTCTTTCGATGATTCAACCGATTGTGTCGTTGGTGCCTTCCTCTTCTTCGTCATCATGGCCTTATTTTATCCTCCTGAGGCCCTTATTGCTTTTCTTAATGGTCCAGTTCTCATCACAAGGGCCACATAGATCCAACGGATAATGGTGGGTGCCCCTTTTGGCACTTGTTGAGGTAGGCTTAACCCTGGGAATTGGACCTTCTCATATGCTACTACGTCCACAAGTAGAGTGATGGCATGGAAAGCCATCAAAAAAAAATCATGAACTGCAACAAAAAAATTTGTATGTGGTTAGACAAGAATGATACCCAATCAAATTTTAGACCATCCATGATTCCTTCCATGTACGTTATGAGCCAAGTGGGCATATCTGAGGCTCGTTGTTCTCCGTGCAATCTAGACATTACCACGTTCATGACACAACATAGCTCTTTTGACTTCAAGCGGTGCATCTTCAAGCTGCGGTTGCCATACTTCATTAGTTTTCCAACCTCTCATAGACTCAAATTAGCAGACTTGTCCACAAACACTTGCAATTTGTATGGCTCTAGTCCCTCCTTCACCAGTCTACTATTGTTCACGGTAGATAGCCTGAACACTTCAAAAATTATTGGGGGAAAAAGACACGTACCTCCTTATCACCAAGCAAGATTTTACTCTTCTTTTTCTCCGACTCATACTTATCCAACATCTACAACAAATATTGCTTGAAGATGTCCTTGTCGAAGTTGGATAATTGCATGATGTGGTGTAGACACGCATTCTAAAAAGCTTCCTTCAACGGATGGTCTACAATAACAACAAAATTCTCTAGCAAGTGTTGTCCAGGTTATCTCATCAAGAGAAGTCTACACTCTCCTTCACCTTTGCTTTCAGCTGCTAAGGTGAAACTATCGACTCCTTCCCTTTACCTTTCCAGTCATCATCAATAGTTCCCATTCTCGACTACCACCTCAAGCCACCTCCTCCTTTGTCCTCTTTGTGATGTCATACTCTTCCCCACTCTGCTTCCTTTTAGCGTTCCTCTTGCTCCCAGTGGTGTATATGCACTCCACGTGACTCCTTAGGAAGCCTGTGCTCGAGCGATACAAAGCTCAATCCAACTTGTGGAGGGTTTCTCCTTCACTCTTCAAGTTTTGCAATTCTCAGCCTCCACTACATTCCACCTGCACTCAACTTTGCAGGTGTTTGAATTTGAACTCCTTTGGCAATAGTTACTCCAAACTGCCGCAACCATCTTTCGGTTGGTGTGGCTCCCTCACATAGCTCCACTTGGCACACGTCTTGCCTTTCATGTCATTTTTTTCCTTGATTCATGTGCCCTAACCATTCCTTGCCTCATTCCACATCCAAATGACCTACCTTTGACTCCAAGCAACCTACCTCTAATCTAGATGACTTGGCACAAGCTCCAAAAGGCCCAAATAGTCTGTACAATTTCTTGGATAGCCCGACTCCTTCCCCAAATGGCCCAACTTCGTCAAACAACCTTCCTTCTTCCTCAATCAACCCATCTCACTTTCGGACACTGCCTATGCAATCAGACCACGTATTGCATGCTTCTCCAATCAAACAACCCATATGACACACTCCATTCAAAAGGCCTTCCTCTTACCTTGAACTTTTTGCCACTTCACCAAGATGGCTTTTTCCTTGTTCTGAATAATGCTTCGTACAGTCCATATGACGTTGCTCAGGTTTTAGACAACATTCTCCAGCCCTTGGAAGGCATGTTCTCTCTTCGCACGCAAGTTTATCCTTTGCAAAACACTTCTTCCTTGTTGTCATGATTCTCCTTGGACGTCCTTCGCTTCATTTTTCCAAGTTTCCACCATTCCTTTGTCGACAAGGGTTTTGAATTCTAGCTCCCTCCTAAGCAAGTGCATTCCTCCACTGCAAACGCCTCACTTACACACAAGTTTGAAATTTTCTAGCTTCCAAACAAGGGTTTTCAGTAAAACCTTTGTTTTTGTAGTTGCATCGGCATGCCCTAGCTCCAACACTCTAGTGCAATGTATGTCCCTACAGCTGATTCACCTTTCTCCTCAGTCGCCTCAAAATGTTGCATGCTGGAATGTGCTCTATTCTACCTCTAGACGTCTCGATGAATGCCCTAGGTTGTTCCCTAGGTCATGCCCTAGCTAGTTTAGCTTAATTTAACTAGTGCACTCTCCTTCGGCTTCTCCTTGCTGCTCCGTGCATGAGAATGAGTAAGTGAGAGCTCTTTACCCCCTTTTATAAGTTGAGGAAGGTAGGGAGACACTTGGCTTGCATGCAGCAAGTGTCCCTCCACTCCCTTAACTGCCACTTGAACGCTATAATTGTTGTCGACACAACTACTCATTCCGCGCGTTGTTTTCATCTTATGCGACTTTCGCTTCTTGTTCCTCCTTGTGCATGGCAAGCCCGCTGAGAAAGCATGTGCACCCCACTCTGGACAGGCTCGACACTTCAACCTGAACGGCTCAAGTGTCCAAGCAACCTACCTGAATGTCCAAATGACCCTAAACGTCCTTCCCCCAAGTGGTCCAAGGGGCCAAACAGCTAAATCTGTCGACTATCTATGCTAGCATAGACCACATACAACACCTCTCTTCCCCTAGATGACTTGACTTGGTTCCCCAACGACCTATCTCACCCCACACTCCAAACAACTCATCCCCCTCGGCGTATAGCCCGGCCTCATCATCCTCCTTGGCTTGAGCATTAGATGACCCAATGTGAGTGGTGGACGACCTTAGCTGATTTTTAGATGACCCAATGTGAGTGTCGGATGACTTTACCTTTTTAGACGACCCAAGGTATTAATCTGATGGCCCGAGGGTAATCTATGTCTCAAATGGCCTCCCCAGATGGCCTAGGGAAGGCCTAGACGCCCCTCCCCTTGGGCCTAACGGATGAAAGGCCATCTAGGGACCTAATGTCCCTGCCAAACAACCCACCTTGCCGGCTAGGCAACCTTTGGGTTGTCTATGACAAATTGATCCCTCCCAGACGACCGAGAAGAATGCCAAACGACCTCCCCCCTTGGTCAAGTTGTTCTAGACAACCCAAGAAGCCTTCATCATAAGTCATCTTTGGACAATTTGATGGACCTGACAACCCTCTCAAACTACCAAAGGAATCGTTCAAGGTTGGCAGATTGCGACAACCAATTCTTCTTCCAAAGTCATCTCTCCAGGATTTAGCTGATCTTCGGCCTGATCTTCTCCTTCGTCGCACTAAACTCTAAATTTGGTTGCCATGGTTCACCTTTCTTTATTCATCTGTTAAGTTGCTATAGCCTCCTCATACTCGACATGATTTCGATCTCCCCTTCACATTCTCCCTACAAAATATCACTTGTCAACAAATTGTCATTACCTAGTGCGCATATCCCTACTTCATTGTTGACAACTCTTAGCACTGTCCTTAGTGTTCCTTGTCTGAATCATCTCTCGAAAACCAAGTTGAGTATGGCACTGCTCCAATCTTCCTCTTCATTGCTCAGACTTGTCACAGATACACTACTACTTCCATATTTTGCCAAGCTGCCATTATTCATCCCTCCATTTAATAATGCCTGCTCAAGTGCATTGGTGTTGTGAATAGGTTCACGCAGCACTTCATGCCCATCCCTCCAACAATTTGTCGGTCTTCTACTTGGGAGAACAGACAGACTACTTGCGTTGCTTGCCAAGTTAACATTCTCGACTATTTTCTTTCAGAAGTTCAACTTTTGTCACACAGTTGTCAACATTTGCCAACATTTGCTTGCTTGTCATGCTTCTCTAGGAGTATCCTTCGGATTTGTCCTTTTATCAAAGAATCTACCTCTGTTGGTTACTTGCATATCATATCACAATTGCATCAATCCTTGTGCATGCTATCTCTACAACTGGTCAATCCGAATAATCAATTGTTCCTTGCTTTTGCGCAATTGTTGCGTTTCAGCACGCATTCTCTACTATGTGTGTCTAATGGCTGCCAATAGGCTCATCCCTCCATATTTGCTTCCATCACTCCAAGGTTCCTCTTTTAGCGGTTCACCTTGCCCAACATACCTTGCCATTATTCGTTGCATGTTCTTCTCACCATGTGATCTCTGTCCTTTCTCAACATTAGTGAATTTGATATGTACGTGCAATCTCCTATGTTTAGTGGGTTCAAGCACCAACTCTTCCTACTCCATCATTGGTTGCATGTCATCCCTTTGCAATTTCCTACTCATACAACCATGCCAACTGCTTTGCAAGTTCACTGTCTCCAGAGTCAATTGTATCATCCACACCGTTTCTCCTACATGGCTACATTCTCCAACTTCATGTATGGAGATTCATTCAAAGGACCCCAAAGACTAACTCAATGCGACAGTCAACCTGCCCACACTTGATTCCTCTCCATTTGTTCATGATTCACAAGGTACACTTGCACTCTAACCTTATACAATTTCAATTTCACACCATTGACTATCTCAAGACAATGCATCCCATCCAATCTCTTCAATCAGATTGTGTTGTCATCCAACAATTCCTCAACTTCCTTGGCTTGATCTCTTGCTTGCCATTGTACTTCAACACAAGGTCACTTGCCTTCAACTTCATCTTCCACAGATGCTTGTCAAGCCAAAGCTCGTGCTGACACTGAGCAACCTCCATGGCCCACTATGCCATCACCCTCTTCACATCCAACTCGATGAGTGTCATTAACCTATCCTCTAGGCTCTCCTAATCGTTAAGACGGCTATGCACTGCCACTCTCAGACTTGGCACCAGAAACTCAATTAATAATATTACCTCATGCCCGCACATCAGTTGGAATGGCATATGATTTGTTGTTGGCTTATACGTAATCATGTATGCCCAAAGGATCGCTGGCAATTTTTCCTCCTAGTCAACATCCTCAATTTTGCAAGTTTTGTACATTCTTGAAACCAAACCTTTGTTCGTTGCCTCCGCCTGCCCATTTGCCCTTTGAAAGTATTTGTCTTTACAACGAACGCAGAATTTTGAACTCTGATATCAGTTTTTGAATGATTTCAATGACAAAGTGCCCCCCACAATCACTTGTCCACTGAAAAAGCGCTTCGAACCTTGTAATAATTTGTTGGTACAAGAATCGCGCAGCTCTTCACGGAGTTTTGGCAACGCCCTTGCCTCTACCCACTTTGTCAAATGCTCAATTGCTACTACAATGCACCTCCACCTTCCTCTATTGGTCTTCAAAGGTCCGACAATATATAAACCCCAATGTTCGAACAACTCTTGTGGATGAGATGGTACAACGGCATGAAGTCCCTCTACAACGGCTTCCTAACTCGTTGGCACATATCACATGCGATCACAAGCTACTTCACATCATGATAGATGATGGGTTATCACAGCCCTACTAGAAGCACCTTCTTCAGTCACATTTGGCCCCATTTGTCCTTCCGCCCACAATTGAGAAGATCTGCAAAATATCCCGAATCAAGCCGATTTTTCCCAATTTTTTCTAGAAATTTGTGATGCATGAAAAAGCTTTTTCAATGAGAATTTGCATTTTCTTCGGTTTTTTTAATGAAATATTGCCCCTTTTTTTGCCAATTCCCCATTTTTACCTGTTCTTTTTCCATGTCGATTTCGATCCAATTCCAATTTTCTCAACTATGCTCCCACCAACCCTTCTTGAGCCTCCTCCTTTAGTGTTGTGTTCACCTCCTCGTACATTACGCATTTGCACAAAATTCCATCCAAACCAATCTTATACTGCAAACTGGCAATCAATTGGAACGAAGCTAACTTTATTATTATTTTCTTCTCGATTGCCAACAACTCCTTCGACAACTCTATCATCGACAAGTATTCTCCAACGTACTTGTACCACAATGACAACGCAATGATTGAGAATAAATGAGCATCCGAAAATTCATCCAACACTCCTCCCTCTGTAGGTTCTCTCGAGCGAATCCTTAACAACTGATCTACTATTCACATGTTTCTTTTTTGATCTGATCACCACTTGAAACACAAACTCTTTCAACATAACAAGCCCCTTGCTAACTCGTTCATGAATCGTCCACATATTGAACACATACAGCAATGCCTGATGATAAACGTAGAAAGAACAAGGAATCGTGAGCAGGTAATGTTTGAACTTTTGCACCGCATAAACCATCCCTAATGCTTCTCTCTCCGTCGTGTTGTAATTCTTCTCTTCCCTGGACAACAGCCGACTTAAAAAATTTATGGATTGGTCCAACCCATATTATCCCTCCTGTGCCAATCCACATCCAATTGCAAAATTCGAGGCATCCATGTGGATGTGAAACTCCTCACAATCTGGAAACACTAGAATGGGTATGCAAACCAGCTTAGCCTTCAACTCCTCGAAAGCCCTCTAGTGGTCCTTTGTCCACTTGAAAGGAAGACCTTTGCGCATCAACGATTTCAAGGGGTGCAACATTTGTGCAAAGATTTTGATGAATCGCTAATAATACCTGACATGTCCCAGAAACAACTTCAATGAAATCACATTGTATGGCTCCTCTATGCTAATCATGACGCAAATCTTATCGAGATCGGTCTTTTGTCCCTCCTTGCATACCACATGTCCTAGCAACTTCCCATAGAGTGCCAACAACTTACACTTCTTCAGGTTCAAGGACAGTCAAGCATTCATGCATAGTCTCATGCATTCCTCCAGTGCCTTCAAATGCTCGTCCTTTTTCCCGTACAATGACTAGTCATCAAGAGACACCTTGAACTTGGTTGTTGACATTTGCTCAAAATTGTACAAGATAATCCTTTGAAACATGGTAGGAGCATTGCATAAACCGAAGGGCATTCGATTGTATGCATAAATGTCGTTTTCAAAAGCAAAAGTGGTTTTAATCTAGTCCTCCTCAACAAACCAATTTGATTATAGCCCAAGAATCCATCCAAAAAGGAATAGATTCCATGCCTTGCTACCTCCAAAATCGAGGTGCCTTCAAATGCTCGTCCTTTTTCCTGTACAATGACCAGTCACCGAGAGACACCTTGAAGTTGCCTATTGACATTTGCTCAAAAAAGTACAAGAGAATCCTTTGAAATGTGGTAGGGGCATTGCATAAACCAAAGGGCATTCAATTGTATACATAAATGTCGTTTTCAACAAAAAAAAGTGGTTTTCATCTAGTCCTCAACAATACTGATTTGATTGTAGCTCGAGAATCCATCCAAAAATTCCATGCCCTACTACCTCCTTCAAAATCAAAATGCCTTCAAATGCTCGTCCTTTTTCCTAAACAATGACTAGTCATTGAGAGACACCTTGAACTTGCCTGTTGACATTTGCTCAAAAATGTACAAGATAATCCTTTGAAACGTGATAGGGGCATTGCATAAACCGAAAGGCATTCGATTGTATGCATAAATATTGTTTTCAACAACAAAAGTGGCCTTCATCTAGTCCTCAACAATACTGATTTGATTGTAGCCCAAGAATCCATCCATAAAGGAGTAGATTCCATGCCCTCCTACCTCCTCCAGAATCAAATTAGTGAATGATGCTCTGAAAATCCACGCAAATGTGGATCTAACTACTCTCCTTCAAGTTGATGACAATGGACGACACCCAATAGCTCTTTGTCACTTTGAAAATTATGCCCACATCTAGCATCTTCTCGATTTTCGCATTGACTAAGGTCACGTACTTTGCGTTCATCTCGTATGGCCTTCTTCTCACAAGTTGTGTCTATAATCAATGGAATCCGATGTATGCACAACTTAGGTGGAATCCCTTACAAATCCTTGTACATCCATGCGAAGACCTTGTATTGCATGAATATTTTAAAAGTTGTAGCTTTTAAAATTGGGTCCCACTTGTCCCCGCAATATACTGTATTCTCTTCCTCACCTTCATTGAGGTTTACCTGCACAATCTTACCGCATCAAAGGAATGTGTTGGCCTCTCATCAATCTATGCATCACCAAGAGTATACTAAGCAAATTTTTGTGGGAAAGACATATTCTCTTCATCCTCTACTTTTATGACTGGCTTCATTATGTGACTACTTTCGCCTACTTCATCTGTACTATGAAGCCCATTATCTTGGTTTTCGTTCTCTACACTTAGGCACATGCAACTTGGCTAGAAGACTTCATAGTCTTCCATCCGCTAGTAGAGTAGTCCACTATTTGATCGCTCATCTTCTATTTACTCTTCCAATTCTAGCACACCACCTTCATTTGGTCCTTGTCCACCCATCCGATCTTCGTCTGACAATGATTTGCCAAACTCATCAAACGTTGCCGCCAACTTCTCGCCGACGGATTGGTTCTTCAAGTTGATGATATACTTATGCTAGCCTTCTCAAATGTCAATTAGTCCTTCACTTAGTTGTGGTTTACTTTCGCCGTGCGTAACCACCCTCATCACAACAATGCATCATAGGTTGGTTTTTGCATGGTGATGACTACAAAATCCTGAATGAACATTTGATTCGCAATCTTCACCTTTTGCAAAGTCGAGACACCTTCCATCTCGATGTACTAATCCGCACCATATAGTTGGGAAATTGGGAGACCACATAAATGGTGTCCCCAAGTCTTTTTAGGTTTTCTCAAGCAACACGTTCACACTTGAACCCCCATCTACAATTACTTGCATCAACTTGTGATTGAGCAATTCGATATAAATCGACACTGGCTTCCTCCCACTGTCTATTATCGGCACCATCGGGTCAATGTACTGATCCTTCAAAATCTTCCTTAATGCCAGTTGGCAATGCATCTTTGTTGTCTTCTTCATCTACATCATTCCTCTGACCATTGTATAAAGCTTCGATAATGGACATCCAAACTACAACTTTAGTGTCCATTACTTTTGTTGCCAACTACTTCGTTGACGTCCCGTCTTCAACTGAGATGGTTTCCTTCATCTTCCTCCTTTCATTACTAGTCTTGCACATTTCCTCTTCCAAATGAACACGTGCCTCCTACCACCTCTCGTTCTCCTTAGCAAGGTTTGGGTGTTGCTCCAACTTCTTCGCTTGTGCCCGTGTCACCGCCATCACATGTTTCTCCTTGTCCTTCTATTGGTCCATCTAAGGCTCCTCAATGTCAATAAAATTTACATTCTACGAGTTAACAGTACTCGCCTTCTTTGGACAATTCACCTCCTTGTAGTTTCTAGGTCCACACCCTCGACACATTATGGCCATGTTGTTCCCACTTCCTCCAACCGGTGCATTGGTGCAATTATGTGCGAAGTGTCCCCACTCCTAACATCTTTGGTAATGAATAACTAGCCTTTCGTTTGAATCATATTGCAATCATCCTTCACCATCGCCTCCATCGAACCAATTTCCCGATTGCAATTGTCTTCTCCCATGGCAATTGTTCCGATATCCGCCACTCGTCACTCCTTGCCCACTCTAAGTGTTGGGTTTTTCTTCCCTCTTATTTCTGCATCATTAATGTCTGGTGCCTTGCACTTCATAGGTTGAACAAACATTCCGCAATCGCATATCCAACAACTTCGCAAATATTGCAATACACCTTTTTTGGACAATTTGTGTTCATGTGTCCTTCCAACTGGAACTCTAAACACCAAATGTCCTTCTCAGCCTTCATGTCATTGATCATTCGTTCCACATCCTTCCGCATTGCCTAGATTGTTGTTCTATGATCTCAATCACTATCTATGTCATCATCTCGATCATGGCTCATGCTCCCGTCGCCTGTTGTTGTCTTCATCTCACTTTCCAGGTTCAACGCAAAATCAAACGCTTAATGGTAGGTAATTGGCAGAATAACATTTACCTTCTTGTAACATGGCAGCAACCCGTCCATGAACCACCACTTTTGCAATCCGTCGGCTAGTTTAGCTCCATCTTTTCGATAAATTCCTTCAGATGACGATTGTATGTCTTTATGTTTTCATCCTTCTTTTGCTTTGTAGAATATATTTCACCAATGATCTTTGTGTCATCCTAAAGCAATCTAAACTCCTTGAATTCTTCCTTCAAAGTAGCCCAATCAATGAAATGGTTCTCTCTTCAAATGCCAATCAACTGCTATTTCGTGCAATGTTGTTGGGAACTATCGCAACCATGCATCCTCGTCTGTGACTCCATTCACTTTCCATATCATTCCAAATGTTTTGATATAGCACTTAGGATCCTCCTTCCCGTCTCCGGTGAATTCAAGCATTTCTACTTGCTTGTTGTTGCTACAACCATGTCTACCATTGGTGGTGGTTGTTTTTTGAATTGCTCTTCGCTCAATTAACCTTCTGCTAACGAATGGTCCTCTTCAAACAATCATCAGTTGCTTCCTATTTTGCTTGTACTCTACAATCTCCTTAATGAATACATGAGCATCATTTTTGGTCTTACAAGCACACTCTTGTGGTTGCCTTTGTGCTTGACTCCCATCCTCCACACCTTTAGGCACTCTCCCCCGCACTTGTGCTGGAATTACCAGTTGCTCAACCTTGTCTTGCGTACACTTTGTGTTGGTGCTTTCTTCACCACTTGAGCAAACGTTCTCAGCCCAATTCTCGTTTGCTTGTTGCACCTCCACTTGTGTGTATTCCTCCATCGTCAGAAACAATCTTTCCACCATTCCACTTGCTCTTTGTCTAGGCTGCCCTCCTCTCGAGGGTTCCACACACGTTCTGCTTCTAGCGATGAAACTCCAACTTTGTCGTTGTCTTTTGACAGTATCTCCTTACCAATAAGTTTTATCAACACTTCAACAGTTTGCACATCACCAAATTCGCCTTCATGCTATTCCTCGTCATCGCATAACTCGTTGTCATGTAACTCATCGTCATCGCATGATTCCTCTTCGCCATCACATAATCTTTGTTGTCATCACGTAATTCGACGACGTCACAAAACTCCTTGTTGTCACACTACTCTTTTGTGCACATTGTTCTTGCTACTGTGCAATCCTCTGACTTCTTGCAGGTTCTTCACTCGTTCTTGCACTTGTCCTTCCACATCCAAGTCTCCCTCGTCCTCACGTCAGGTTATTTGTCATTCACTTCCTCCCTTCTTCAATTGTTTATGCCATCACTGGTTCAAATTTAGGACGACAACGACGCCAAATGTAGCACAGCAGTGGTATGCCATGATTGAAGGAACATAGAGGAATAAATGACACAAGATATCAGCAATAAACAACATTATAACATGTACAAGAAGGAAATATTTAGAACTGAAATGGAATAGAACTGCACTTTGTCATTTGCATTATGTATAAACAACAATGTACATTTATTTATAGCAACGATACAATCGCTCACAATCATATGCAATGTCTTGCACACACACAGATATGCTCCCAAGCACACACAACTAGATGGTTGAATGAATGGTATGATTATCGATGTATTCGGAAATGTAAGGGGTCTACCTATATTTTTCTTGGGAAAGGGAAGGAAGATGCTAACTTCCGCAACTTCCTCGTACATAACCCTAACTACCCTAAAACTTCTAATTACAAGACATTCTACTTACATGACATCCAAATTACATGTACATTCTAACTACACATATGCTAATAATGTCTGATAATCATTTCGTCAAACACTTAGCATACAAACTACAAATTGACAAAATTGTATGTACAATCAAAATTGCTTTCGCACACTTGGCTCTATACATGCTCCTTCATGCTTGAAGTGGTCCCACGTCAGAACTGGCTGCTACATCTATCTTGATGACATCTTGGTCTACAATAGGACATGTGAAAACCACTTGATCCATGTGAAGACAACTTTAGATCTCCTTCACTAACACAAGCTCCAATTAAAGATGAAAAATTTCTTCTTTGGATAAACTTCAATGAAGTACTTAGGCTTCCTCATTGATCAGTATGGGGTACAAGCAAATCCAAATAAAATCAAGGTACTTCATGAGTGGCCAACTCCATCCACTATTTCAGATTTGAAGAGTTTTCTTGGGAGTATGAACTTCTACAAGAAGTTCATTAGCAATTACTCAAATGCTGCACACCCACTGCATCAAATCACCCATCATAAAACTTTTACTTGAAGTCCCGAGGCTGATTGCACATTTCATCATCTCAAAGATGCTCTTTGCGCTACTCCTATGCTTGTCATTCCTGAATTCCCACAACCATTTGAGATGCTTGTCAATATGCCATAGGAGTAGTTCTTAAACACAGAGGACATCTAGTGGCCTATCATTCTAAGGCTTTGTCACAGTCTTGGTGAGGAGATAATTTTGCACACAAATCATCAACCCCTTTAATTCTTGAACTCTCATTCAAAAAATCAAGAACATCAACATCTGAAATGGGCAACTTACATGCAATAATTTCACTTGGTGATCATATACAAGAAATGTGTCACAAACAAAAGTAGATGATTTTCCTAGTCATCCTCCTTCATGTGTGCTTAGCATCTTGGATGTTTGATGTGCAGCTTATGATAAGTAGAAAGATATCTACTATACAAATCCTCACTTGGGTTTTATTGTTGTTGCTTTGCAGCAACCAACAATAGTAGATCAGACATCTTTCCTTTACTATAGCTTGAAAGATGGGTTATTGTACAAGAAGGCCCATTCCTCTTGTTATAGTGGACATTTTGGTGTGAAAAAGACCTTGCACCGTCTTCAATGCTATTTTTATTGACCTTCTATGCAAAAGTTCGTTGAAGTTTTTATCTGTCCATGCGCTTTTTGTAGCCAAGTCTAAGCCTTCGAATAGAAAGCTTGTATTGTATAGCCTTCAACAATTCCTTCTCAACCATGGGAATTTATTTCCATGGATTTCATCAGTGGTCTTCCTACCACTCAGTAGCAACATAATTGCATTTTATTATGGTGTGTTGGTTTTCCAAAATGGCAATCTTTATGCCATACATCAAGTCGACTAATGCGCACCATGGGGCTGACTTGTTTTTCAAGCATGTTTGGAGCAGTTTTGGGCTATCACTTAATATAATTTTTTATCATGACACCTCTTGAGTCATTTTTTGAAATCATTGAGAAAACTTCTTGGTTGTCAGTTGCACTTGTCCACTTCATTTCAATTGGAAACCAATAGCTAGACTAAGGTGTTCAATCACACTTTAGTCAATGCTTTGCACATCTATCGTCAACAAAACAAGCAATGGGGCAATTATCTACACATTCTTCAGCATAGCTACAGTCGGGCTACTCATGTCTTTATGGGACATTCTCCTTTTGAAGCATGTTATGACTTCTAGTCATTGGCAACTTATAAGGTTCATGTTACTCTTCCAGTTCCACAAATGTCCCACGAACAAAAGGAACAAGACAAAGTTTCTTCCTTTGTGCAACATTTGGCTAAGACTCATGCCAAAGTTAAAGATATTCTTCAACAGACACAAGCCAAGTTCAAGGCACTCTATGACATATATCGAGTCCCTCATTCTTTCCAAGTTGGTGATTGTGTTTGGCTTCACTTAGACAAGCAAAGGTTTTACAACCAACACCATCACAAGTTGAAGCCCATTCAATATGGGCCTTATACAATCCTCCAATCAGTGGGACCCATAGGTTGGCATTCATGATGTTGTCAATGTTAGCCAGCTAAAGCGATATAAGCCATGTCACTTGGAGGAGGATGTTTCTCTCACTCATCATGAAGATCCACTTCCAGTTTTTCAGCAACCTTGGTGGATGATACTTTGCTTGATGTTCTCATTCACACCAACCATACAAAGCTAACTAGTACTTACTTGGTTGGACATAAAGGCACCTTGCCAATGCAGGCAAAGTGGTTCTCTGAGTCAGCCCTTGCAGCAAAGTTTCCTCATCTATTGTAGAAGTTGGGGACAACTTCCACTAAGCAGGAAGGAAATGATGAGATCAGAATGTTTGACTTTTTACAGTTGTATATTAGAATGTTTTCCTGCTTTGTAGCTTTCTTTCTATCCATGTAAATTAGCATCTTTCTAACTAGAACTTTTCAGTTAGTGTCTTTTGCATGTGCTTTGTTGCCTTATCCAGCAAGCACATCTTTATCCTTGTACATCTATATAAGACATTCCAGTATAGAGTGTAAATCATCAGTTTTAGCAGATATCTTCTCTTGTTTGCTCTTCAGCCTCCTTATTTTCTACTGTTTGCATTCCAGTCTGTACACACTGTTGTTATAATTTTAACTGCAGGGACATATCACTCACTTTGAAGAAATTTAGGGTCATTTGGTTGGCACATAAATTCCAATGGTTATGATCAGAACCAAGTAGGAATCAGTCAGAAGTAGAACACTGCTGAGTGTTTTGTTGGGGCAATGACTACATATCATGTTTAGGTTTTCTACAATTAGAAGTGGTTAGTTTGTCAGTTTTTTAATAGACTTGCTTTTCCGATCACTTTAAAATAGACGTGGATGGATGGGACTTTTGGATGTTTCTTCTTGGGAATGAGAAAAGGGGGAAAAACAAGAGTCAAACTAAGGGAAAGTTAAGAAAGAAAACCAGCGGATTGGCACATAAATTCCAATGGTTATGATCAGAACCAAGTAGGAATCAGTCAGAAGTAGAACACTGCTGAGTGTTTTCGTGGGGCAATGACTCCATATCATGTTTAGGTTTTCTACAATTAGAAGTGGTTAGTTTGTCAGTTTTTTTAGTAGACTTGCTTTTCCGATCACTTTAAAATAGACGTGGATGGATGGGACTTTTGGATGTGTCTTCTTGGGAATGAGAAAAGGAGGAAAAACAAGAGTCAAACTAAGGGAAAGTTAAGAAAGAAAACCAGCGGATTTTTTTTTTTTTTGAGAGCATCCTCTTCTGTTATGCTTTTAACTGTGGTTGCACTGTAATGAATGTACCTCATTTATCTTTACTCTACTCTGCCTTGGACCATGTTATGAACTTGTTTTTCCATATTTTTTTATATGTTTATGCATGTTTTTATGTTTAGATATACACATAGACATGTATTTTCTGAATCAAACTCTATCTTACATTTTTCAGAAACACTGATCCTCTGAACTTTTTCTACCTTTCTGTCTGGACTTAACTTTCTATGCCTAATAACCATGTACTAACCCCAAAACCAGGGAAGATGCCGATGAGGCTGGATTGCAGTCTCGGTTGACCTTGACAGCATGGGAAAAACCTCTCACAGCATGAAAGCTTAGCAGATGGGATGGTTTGTGATGCCCAATTTACAATGAGCTTTGTCAAAAGGATAAAACGTACAAAGGCGCAAAATTTAATTCTTCCCTTAGGTCTCATAAACCAATTAAGGATTAGGAATGTTGTTAAGCTGCAAAATAATAAAGTAAATTTTAAAAAATTAAAATAAATAAACCAATTAGTTTTACCTTTTATCTCCTGTAAAAAGTATGGAACTAAAAGTAAAAATTGGACACTTTATCCCTCTATATTTTAGTTTGAATCTGTGAAATGTCAAATTATACCTGTTATATCTTTCAAAGATAAGAACAACCAGAGGTGCTATATCACCAAACACCGTCTCCTCCCAATCGTCTGCCTTCATACCCTTCACCGGAGGCACATTAACACTGTCATCTTGCCATTGAATTTCATCTTCTGTGAGATAGTCCAAATCATCCTCCGGTCTCTTGTTCACAATCCTCACTTCATCAAAGAAGTTGGAGAGAGGAAATCCCCAACCGTCCTGTTCCTCGTCAGGCCAATCAGAGTCCTCATCATTCAAAGAAAGGGGGCACTTCTCGTCTTCACTCTCACTGTCGCTGTCTCTCTTCTCCTTATCATCCTCCTTTCCCTCGGACATCGGAGAGGTTGTGGCTCTGACACGTGTCCATCTCTCATTGCTCTGCAAAAACCCTTACAACCCTCAGAAAAAGATAAATAAATCATAAAAGGCAACCAAAAGAATTCTATAATTGTAAGAGATTAGAATGAATTCTCCCACAGATCTTTAGGAAATTTCTAGTAGAATTCAACTAGAGCTTTACAAACTTCACTCCAATCCTCAAAAACAAAACAGAGTAAAAATTATAAATAAACAAATGTTGAAATAGTTATGGAATCTACCGTAAATTGTAGCGTACGCTGCCTTTGATGAAGATTAAAACGAGCTTCGGCTTCCAAAACGGGTCTTCTGGAAGTAGTCGTAGAAATACAAGAATGATCAGATATTCGAACATGAAAAAATGTTGGAATTATAGTATTATTTGGGTGCTTCCAAATGGATGGAGATATGTGGGAAGGGAAATTGGAAATGAACCGCAACTCCATAGCGGAAACAGAAGTTGGAAACGGTGTATGTTTCTGCCTTATCTTTCAGAAACTATTTAAACCATCGATTGATGGCATTTAACAGGATATTATCAATGCTAGTAGAAACTATTTAAACCATCGATTGATGGCATTTAACAGGATATTATCAATGCTAGTCGTGAACTGCAAACATTGGCCCCGCCAAAAGTTAACTAAAATAGTTTTTAAAAGTTGCTAATATAACTCCGCGGGGCTAGTGGATTAGTAAGTAAGTGGGCATTTACTAAGAGGAGACTTAGGTTTGAACTTTGCGGGCATGCCCACATTAATATAGGAAGTAGTCTGTTCCGAATCCTTTGAGTGTGAACCCTGTGTAACTTTGAGTGTGCGTCAGACCGATGATGGTACGAACCTTGTGTAACTTTGAGTGTGCGTCGGACCGACGACGGTACGAACCCTGTGTAACCGGCGGTCTCCATCTCACGTCGGGTCAACAATAACGAGACACATAGATTAGTTGGGTGCATCCTCTGTGGTTTAAACCATGCGCGCTGGCCGTTACTAAAAATTGTGGTTATTACCAACTCCCCTACGAACCCTGTGTAACCGGCGGTCTCCATCTCACGTCGGGTCAACAATAACGAGACACATAGATTAGTTGGGTGCATCCTCTGTGGTTTAAACCATGCGCGCTGGCCGTTACTAAAAATTGTGGTTATTACCAACTCCCCTATGTAACATATATATATATATATATATATATATATATATATTTTTTTTTTTTTTTTTTTTTTTTTTTTAATACATATGGGAATCGATTACATCCACATTCCTTCTACTATCAAATAGGTTCAAACCTTGAGTTGCTTCTTATAACCCGTATTCCACCTATAACTCTATTTTTGTTATAGTAATTTAATGGAGATGAGACAAAGATAACCTAGTTGGTAGTTTTCCAATGCTAGTTCCATAGTCAGTAGGCTACCCTCAATCGATTCGTGAGAGGATCAAGGTCCTATTGTCTTTGTCTTTACCTAGAAGGCTATGGATTATAGTTTCAAACTCTAAAATAAAGAGTGTAATTTATTAAAGATAAAAAAACAAATACAATTTTTTCTTTTTCTTCTTTTTTTTAATATATATATAACTTTATCCTTTATAATTTATATCTTAAATATTTTATGAATATTTCCTCCAATTTGTATCTAGGAAATTAAAATGAGAAAGGAAGAAGTTTTTAAAATTATGAAAGTAGTATGGACAATATGTGAATGGCATGCTATGGATTCTAAAAGTGCGACAAGGAGAATTCTAACATGTTGGAATCCTATTAGAACCTCTTGTATAACCATTCATAAAACTAGGCATTGGATAGCTTCTTTGGTTACATGCTACTTTGCAGATATTTGTTTCATCCTTATTAATGTCTATGAATCTACAACTCAATTAGGTAAATTAGAAGTATGGAGTGGAATTGAAGCCTCTATGAGAAGTAAAGACCAAGAAATTTGATTCATAATCATAGGAGATTTATATGCCATAACCAAGTTAGATGAAAAATTTTGAGGAATTAGGAAATTAACCTAAAGTATGAGAGAGTTTTTGTCCTAGGGGGGATAGCGCAATGGTTCGGGCTTTGGCTCTTCTTCGGGAGGTCCAAGGTTCAAACCACTGTGTGGGCGAGTGTGTGAGGGGGTGGGTGTGTGGTGGTTGTGTGTTAAATTCCCTATTGATAAGCATAGCTCTCGACTTTACGAAGGGTCATGGTTGGGAGGAGATTGCTCAACCATGTGCGTTGGTCGTAGGGGTTTCTCACACTAACCAAATCAAAAAAAAAAAGTAAGAGATTTCTTGACTTTTATTCAAAACAATAATCTATGGGAGGTTGAGTTTGAAGAAGACAACTATATATTGGCCAACAACATGAGAGGCTATAACCTAATAGCAAAAAAATTAGACAAGTGCATCCTCTCAAATCATTGGCTAGATGAAGGAACTTGTGCTAAAATTGATACCTTTACAAGGATTGGTTCATATCACTAGCCAATAAGAGTTAAAATGGTGGTAAGTGAATTCAAAAAAGTATCGTATTTTGAATTTGAGCATATGTGGGAAGACCATCCTCAATTTGTTGTGTAGACACCAAATTTTAGTCATTTGCATAACCAATCCATCAAAACCATCAAAACACCTTTCAAAGCTCTACAAATTCACCAAAATCTCCAAATTGCCACAAAATCGTCATCGATTGCCCAAATTCGCTCAAATTCCTCCAAATTTCCAATTTCCTTTCTAATTTGTCTAAATTTCTCCAAATTCTCCCGTTTTCCTTCTAATTTCCTAGTTTCGTCAAATTCCTCTCAATTCCCCTATTTTCTAGCAATTTCTTCTAATTTTCTCTCAAGTCCTAATTCCTCCTAAATTCTTCTAATCTATCTTGCTTCCCCTCTAGTCAACTCAATTTCCCTCTAATTCCTCCTAATTTCTTTAAATTCTTCTAACCTCCCTCTAAGATTTCTAATTCTATTTTAATTTCCTCAATTTCTTTTAATTTCCCTAAGTTCTTCTAAGGTCTCTCTAAGTCTTCTATTTTCTTCTAATTTCTCTTTTCCCCCTAATTTCTTAAATTCTTCTAAATTCTCCCTAATATCTTTCTCTAATTTTCTCCTACTCCGTTTAATTCTTCTAATTCTCTCTTAGCCTCTCTAATCTCCTAATTTCCACCTAATCCCTCTCATTTATTCCTCCCTCTCCCCTCAAATTTCTCATAATCCCTCTTATTCATCTAATTCCCCTAATCAAGCCTCTCATTAGCCCCTAACCCCATTTTAAGCCCTCATCCAAATCCCTAGGAGATATGCACTCTAATTTAAAAATCCTAATCAAATCCCTAGGTCTACCTAAATCCCCTTGGGATTCCCCTCATTTAATCCACTTTGTCCCCCATCCCTTTTCCCTCCAAAATGGATGAATTAAAAATTGCACAAAAAACCCCAAGTCAAAAAGAATTTAACATGCATAATAAAAGGGTTAGTCTTTTTTGTCCCCCTTGGCATGTTTTATAAATTTTAAATTTTGCACACATCATCCAAGGCACACATGTCATTATGCACATCTCACACCCTCCAAGGCACACATGCCCCTATGCACATCTCACACCCTCCAAGGCACACATGCCCCTATGCACATTTCACATCCTCCTAGGCCAATTCATGGCACTTGGGTGGGTGAGGATTCACCCCACCCAAGGCTAATAAATATGGAGGGTGCACATTCCTCTATGTGTCCTCCCCAAGATTTACCTTGGATTTCCCCCATGCCACTTGGTGCCAAGTCACCTCCATGTCACCCCCTCTTTCTTCACCAAAATTCTATAAATACCCTTCCATTTTTATTATTTTGATAGACACATTGGCCCTTACCAGAATGCTGTCAAAATTATTTTAGGACTCAAGTATGAATATTTCAATCTTCAATATCTTTTATTGTTGTTTGTTTATGTTTAACATAGGTGCTACTAACGATTTTGGTGTTTGCTTGTGTGTAGGCACTAAAAGGCACAATTCAAAATGGTGGTCACTAGTCCGTGGGTCTAAGTGGATTAGTCGAGAGGATACCTAGGTTCCAATCTCGCGGGCATGCCCATGCATAGCCAGTAGCCCAATCCGACTCCTTTGAGTGTTGCAGTTGTCTGAAGACGACGATTTATTTCTTGCTTGTCTGGCAGTCCCTCTACCTTCATGCCATGTGTTTGAACCAGACTGACGAAGACAATGTGAACCTTGTGTGTCCGACGGTCCCCATCTCATGCCGGGTTACCATTAACGATACAATGGTTGTGTTGGAAGCCTTCGCTGATAGTTTGAACCCTGCCAGCTACGCTAACAATCACTAAAAATCTATGATTGTAACCAATCCATCTGTAACCAAAAAAAAAATGGTGGTCACTAAAAACCCACCAACCTTTGCTTGTGGCATAGAAAATGTGTCACCATAGTAGTTTTATAAAAGGGACCATTCCCTTATTTTGGTTACAATGTTGTAAAAATACCTCGAAATGGATTTATTAGACTCATAAAGACTCATTTTCCAATATTATATTTTATTTGTTTATTTTCATTGCAATGGTGTTTTTTCTATGTCTACATGTTGATATGGTAGCACAAACATGGAAATCTTCAGGAAACAATAGCTTCTACACACTTCCAAAACAAACATTTTTGAAAAGAAAGAACTAAAAGATAAAAATTCAAAATTCCAAAAAGGTGATCATAATAATCCAAACTCAAAGAAAAGGGAGTTGCTTAGTGAATATCATAATATTTTGAGTAAGTAAGAAAAAATTTGGAGATTAAAATCAAGATAGACTTAGTTAAAAGGAGATAAAAATACAAAGTTTTTTCATATGATGACAATAGTACATAGATCAACAACTAGAATTAGTAGAATTAAATTAGTAGAAGGGATTTGGATTGAAGATCAAAGTGAAATCAAAATGGATGCAAGATATTTTTACCAAATTATTAGGATCGTAGGAGTTTGATAAACTTCTACAAGAAGCACCTTCAATTATAACAAATGAAGACAATATGAAATTGATGGAGTCTATTACTCCAGAAGAAGTTTATTTAGCTCTTTTCTCTTTTGATAAGGATAAATCCCTAGGTCCAAATGGGCTCTCTACAACATTCTATCAACGTAATTGGAATATAGTGAAGGAATCTTTATTGGTGGCAGTGGAACAGTCTAGGGTAAAACAATTCATACCTTATTAAATAAATGCAATGTATCTTACCCTGATTCCAAAAAAAAAGGATGCATAATTATTTGATTCATTTAGACCCATAAGCCTATGTAATATGGCATATAATATTATCTTCAAAGTGATGGTGAATCGGTTAAGACCATTGTTAGAAAAAATTATTTCATAAGAGCAAGGAGGATTTGTGAAAGAGAGATAGATTCTAGATGGGATCATAGTAGCTCATGAAGTTATGCATTCAACAACTTCAAGAAAAGAGAGAGCAATGATCTTAAAACTTGATATGAGTAAAGCCTATGATAGGGTTAAATGAGATTTTCTTTTTGCAATATTAGAAAAGTTTGGATTTGGGAAGAAATGGGTCAGATGGATTAAAGCTTGTGTCTCTACAGTTTCATATTCAATGTTGGTCAATGGGTTAGTAACAAAATCTTTTAAAGCCAAGAGAGGTCTTAGATAGGGAGATCCTCTATCACCATATATGTTCATTATTATGGTAGAGGTATTGGGTAGGAACTTGAAGAAGGCTAACAAATATGGGCTAATAAGTGGACTTAAGGCTAGTAATAACATCGACAACATCACCCATCAACAATTTGTAGATGATACAACCCTTTTGGGAGGGCAAGGATAAACGAGGCCAAAGCTTGGAATAACTTATTAAAGGAATATGAAAGAGCATCAAGGCAAAAAGTTAATAGGACAAAATCCAAAATTTACTTCCTAAACACCCCAACTAGAATCAAAGCAGGGATATGCAGGTTACTTCAAATGGAGGAGGCAAATTTGCTAGCAACTTATCTAGGGATGCCTTTATTTGAGGGGAGAATGAGGATAGAATTATGGAATCTAGTTATAAGTAAAGTTTAGAATAAACTACCAACATGGAAAGGTAGATGGTTATCATTAGCAAGAAGAGTGCAACTAATTAAATCAGTCTTACAGGCCATTCCAACATATTATATGTCCTTGTATACTATGCCAAAATCGATAGAAAAAAGTTTAATCTATATTATGCGGTCATTTTTGTGGTCAAGATTACATGATAAAAGGAAATTTCCTTTGGTGAAATGGAGCAAGGTGTGTGATGATAAAACTAGGGGAGGTCTCGGTTTAAGAGTTCTTACGGATGCAAACTTAGCTCTTAGGGGAAAAGTAATTTGGAGATTGTACAAAGAGAGTCAAAGACAATGGGCAAATAATTCTTCTAAGTAAATATGTTGAGCCCAATGACCCAAGATTAATATTTATTGCATTCTCACTACCAAATGGTTCTACACTATGGAATGATTTTAAAAAATCAATTGATTTAGTGATTAAAGGTCTAAGATGGGTGGTGGGAACTGGAGAAAAATTTTTATTTGGATGGATACTTGGTGTGATAAAAAACCACTCAATCTAGATCCAATTTTGAAACCATGGATGAGATTACTTCAAGATAAATATGGTGATAGGGTTTCAAACATTATGTACAAGGATTAGGAAGGAAGATACAAATGGAAAGAATATTTTTTTACAAGTATACAAGACATTGATGCTAGGAGGCAGTTGAGAAGAAAGATAACAACAATGATTATTCCGAGGGGAGCCAAGGATAAGTTGATTTGGGAGTTGAATAGCTCAGGAGAATACACAACAAGAAGTGGATATAATGTAAAGCACCAACAAAATAGGAATATCGCAAGAATATGGAGAGATATTTGGGATAGCCTAAGCATTCCTAAAGTCAAAATGTTTGTTTGGCTAGTAGGTCATAGAAGAATTTTATCCTAGGATAACCTTATGAAAAGGGGTTTTCATGGCCCCTCACAATGTGTTCTTTGTAAAAAGGAGGAGAGTATAGACCATCTCTTGGGACACTGCTCAATAGTCTGGAAACTATGGCAATGGATTCTTAATATGTTTGGTAAATGCATGGTGATGAATGGCATAATTGAAGAATGGTTAAAGCAATGACAAAGCACTTTTAAAAGTGAGGCTTTACAGACAATTTGGGATATATCAAAAGATACAATACTTTGGACTGTATGGCTAGAAAGGAATAGAAGAATATTTAAAGGAAAGGAAAGCATTTTAGAGGTAATGAAAAGGAAGATTTGTTTAGCCATAGAGGAGTCTAAACCAACCCTATCAACTCACCCAATCCCTAATCTATAAGTAGAGAGCCTTGATAGATGGAGTCAAGTCATCAAATGGAATTATGATGTTGGGTACAAGAGAAACAAAAAGGAAGGCAAAGAATATAAAGTGGAAACCACTAGATGTGGAGTTGGTCAAATTGAATTTTGATGGAGCATATAAAGGAAATATAGGACTAGCAAGAGGAGGAATAATTAGAAATAATAGAGGAGAGATTTTGTCTCATTACGCTTTCAATAGTGGATTTAAGACAAATAATGAAGTTGAAGCTTGGACGGCTTTGGAAGGGTTAAAAATATGCAAAAAAATGAAATGGAACAAAGTATGGATGGAAGGTGATTCACTAATAGTAATAAATGCAATTTTGAGAAAAGTAAAGGCTCCATGGAACATATAAGAGATAATTGTGAAAATACAAGACCTTGCTATAGAGTTTGAAGAAATCAGGTTTACACATATGTTAAGGGAAGAAAACAAATGTGCAAATAGGCTAGCCAATAGAGGGGTTTTAATTGAAGATTGTGAAGTTAAATTCTCTTTTACATGGTTAGAGGAAGTAGTAAGTTTAGTTGAAGCTGATAAGAAAATGTTGATTGCTTGAATCAAATAACAATTAAGATTTTTTTCAATGAGTTTACACAGGTTTTTTTGAGGGGTCTTGGTCCCCTCATACTGAGTGGGGTTTGAATCTTGGACCTCTCAAAGAGAGGCCAAAGCCCTTACCAATATAGTAAGCTTGTAGCTAAACAATGATTAAGGTTTACTTTAATGTTTTTCATTGGTAATATTTGTTTTATTTTATAACATTAACGTGTTTTCATATAAACTATTTATTACAATTTGGTGGTTGCACTTATGCTTAGGAGGAAAACTAGCAATTCGGATCTAGTAAAGTAGACTGATAGTGCGATGTTTTGAAAATATTACTTTACTAAGATGCAATGCTTAAACAATAGAGGTGAGATTTTGGTATTGTGAAGGTTGTTGTAGGAAATATCAAGAAGAAGAATGTTGAATTCTAGAATATTTGCATTCACACAAGAAATTAAAGAAGATCCAGAAAATAAAAATCAAGAATTCGGACATTTTATAAAAAATGATGTAAGTAGCTATAGCAACTCAATCAAGATGAGAATTGAATCTGTTATAAACTCTTAAGTTGTAAAGAAAAAAGTTGTGATTTATCAAATGTGAAGATCCAAATACAACCTATTGTTCTCAAGCATCTAGGTGTTCATAATCCCATTTGTTTGATTTAGACAAGCAGAAGATTTACTTCATGTTTTTGGTTTTGTGATCGAGCTCAATCGACCTGGGAGTGGCTTCTTGAATTTTCAAACCTTTTATGCAAGAGGATTTTACCTGGGTGCATGCTATTTTGGGTGACCCTATTGCTTTTTCCTTCAACTTGGGTGTTGTTTGGAATATTTTTAGAATCGGTACCCTGTTTTATCTTTGGAAGTCCCAAAATAGAGTTGTTTTTTCTCAGTAAGATGTCGGGTGTGTCTTCTCTGTTGCTGATAAATATGCTATATTCTTGGATTGTTGGTTACAGATTCACGTACAGGTTGAAAAAATACATGTGGAGTTGCAGTACTTACGTACCCTCAAGGATCATTGGGGGAATGCACCCTGCATTATGAGTCGTGTACCTCTTACTTCCCCTTCTAGGTCTCAGTTGTTGACTCACTGGGAAACCCGTCACCGGCCATAGCCCTCTGCTACCAGACACTGGTCCCAACATCCCCCTCCCCCTGCAGCGCAAATGTGGAGAATCTAGAGTTGGAGGTCCGTCTCGCCTGACCTCTGGTTGGGATGTTCAACCTCCTAAGCAAGATGATGCCCCTGGTTGGGATGAAATTGTACTAAATGCACATACTTGTACTGTTAGTGGTACTAGTGTTGATGGCTGGGGGGCTCTGGCTTCTTCAACCATTGGATGGACTTCTGACCTTATGGAGAAAAACTTCAGGTCTTCCATCTGGCAATGATTTCTCGGCTCCTTTCTTTCTGAATGCATATTTGACATTGTTTTGATGGTTGTTATCTAAATTTTTGTGGACTATTTTTGACACTCTTGTGTACTCCTAACCACGATGGTTAATGTGTTGGTTTACAAATGTGTTAATCCCACCCATTTTTTTTTTTATAATTAAACATTATTTTATTAATATAATGACTTTTTCATCAAAATATATATATATATATATATATATATATATATATATATATATATATATATACTTTAAAAAAACTAAAATAAAATTTAAGCATAACAAATAATACAATTCTATCCTTTTAAGACTTACACCTTAAATTTGTTATTAGAAATTCAAAAGCTTTCACTAAACCCACTCAAAGGGCGTCCAAATTAGATATAACAGATAAATTATCACATATAGCCTTTAAACTACAAGAACATTAGAATTTAAACTTCGTTGTTTTTAATATTTTATTTAATGGGAGTATTTGAAATTTATATATATTTAAAGCCCATCCCTACCAAAGAGCATTGGCAAGCGACAATTTTGTTTTTCTTATAATTTATCTTTTACTAAATTAAATATAAAAACTAGTTTGTGTTATAATTATTTTATAGTTAGTGTATTGCGATTGTAAGGGTTTTAACCTTTCTTTAAAAGGTTTAAGGTTCAAATCCCATTTAATATGAAGGGACTAAGACCTCTCATAAAAATCTCTGTAAACTTATTGAAAATTAATTATTTTATAGTTATTAAGTGATATTTAGTTTAATGGTTTTTTAGTCCACTTACACACATTTCTTATGGTTTGAGCTTAAGTGTATTGGATAAAAATCCAAAAGAGAAACTATTTTTCTAATTTTAGATGAGATTGTTATAATACAATTATATGGTTATTGATATAAATATTGAACTTTTAAGGAGATTTTGCTCTTACTAATTATACATGCATAATTAAGTTGTTATAATACTATTACTGGTCATGCCATAATATGGGTGGGACTTGTTTCAATCCCCTATAGCCTATTAAAAATAACGTTTTTATAATGCAATTTAAAATATTTAGCCAAATGATATGAGTTCAACCAATTAACTACCTCAATCATTTTAAGAAGGACATCTAGGTTCAAATCTTGCCCAACTCTACATGCCTAGCTATTAAGTTGTTACAAAAATTAATCTTGCTTGATAATATATGTATAATTATCAAAATATTTAGAAAGAGACTTGAGTTCAAATCTTGTCCAAGATAAGTTGTTGCTTCACCACTATAGGGTCATTGATTTATATATCTTAAACTTTCAAGGCAAAAATCAAAGTTTAAAATCAAAGTTTAAATCTTTGGTAATATATGCATGATTGTCAACATTGTGTTATAATGTTCATATATACAATTAGGTCAAATACCATTTAATACCATTATGCGATCATGATGTAAAAAAATATTCATATGTAGTTTGTTCAAATACCACGTAATACCATTATGTTGTCAAGATGTTTAAAACAAATTCATAGACTTTTAAGGTAAAAAATAAATTTTAAATCCTATTTAATAATACATGCATAATTATGTCCAAGTTTGGAACTGTATTATTGCCTCTCCTGCAGAGTGTCTACAAATATGATGCTCATCATGAGAAGAATCAATTGCAGGAAAAGATGTGTGAATAATTTGACTACAAGATTTGAACATACATGGTAGAGATATCTATGACAACGGAATTAAAATAAAGGATCTACTTTGATCTATGGTAAAATGGAAATGTACAAAAAAAAATAAGTTTATCAAAATTAATTTTGATGGTGCTTCTAAAGGAAATCCAAGAAAAGTTGGTGGAGACTGTGTTTTTAGAAATATTGCTAACAAAATTGTCCTCACTTATTCAAAATCACACAAAACTTCAACTAATAACTATGCAGAGATTAGGGCACTTCTCTCGATTAAAATAATATAATTATTTTTTATTGAGTAAATACTTCTTATACATATACATATCCACCGTGGAAATTGAACCCAAATAATATTATTGTTGATGTTCATCATCTTTTATTTTAAGATTTGGTTAGTGTGAGAAACTCTTACATAAAGGGGAGAGTTAAGCTTATCAATAGATAATTTAACACACAACCACAAATATTGCAGTTTGAACTTTGGACCTTCCAAGGAAGAGCCAAAGCCCGAACCATTGCACTGGCCCTTGAGACTATGATTACTAGAGGTAATCTCGTGGTAGTGTAAGCATATTTATAAATTAGCAAATCGAGTAGTAGATATATTAGCAAATTGTGGTATTGATCTTCATCCCAATGAAATTAAAATTTTAGAAGGCAACTGACCAAGTGAGATTAGATGTCTTAATCAAAACGATGTAAATGAGCCAATTGTGGAAACATACCGCTTCAAGGAAATTGAAGAATAACTTAAAAGAAAAAAACTATAATAAAAAGTAAGTTGCAACAAATGTATAATTTTGGTATTTTGATGGAAGTGGCTCTCAATAGAAGCCACATATAATTTATTAAAAAACAATACATGCATAATTGTCAAAAAAAAAAAATGTTATAATGTCATATGTGGTTTGTTCATATACCATATAATGTAATATCATTATGTAATCAAAGATGTAAAAAATAATTATTTTATACTTATAGAGTGTCAAGAGTTTAGTCAGTTAAATTCATAGATTAAGACAAAAATTAGAGTAGTTAATTTAATTTGTAAATTTTTTAAACAAAAATTAAAAATTAAATCTAATTTAATGATATATACATAATTTTAAAGTAATTTTATAATATGTTATTTGTTCAAATACCATAATAACATAATCTTCATGCAATATAATGATTTTAAAATTTCCTTAAATAATAAAAAGAATTTATAAATATATACAAATATTATGTAAATAAGATGCCTTTCCTCTCATTCTTTCCTTGTAATAGTTTTTAAAATATGCAAATATTATGTAAATCATATACTTTTAGGGTAAAAATCAAAGCTTATATTTTATTTGAATGCGTATAAATATAAATTTGTACATATAATAATATAAGTGATTAGTTGAAATTCAATAATAAATTAACTATCATATAAAGACATCACATATTTGTGTTATAATTTTAAAAATGTAATAAGATGATATGTAATTTATAATATATATAAATTATATAAGCTACAAGTAGTGGTAAGGACTTTGGTCTCTCTCAAAAGTTCAAGGTTCAAGGTTCAAACCCCACTTAGTATGAGGGGACCAAGACCCTCATAAAAACCTGTGTAAACTCATTGAAAGATCAAGTGGTGTTAGCTCATCCGATTAAATTCCTTGGAGACCTAGGTTCAAATATTACCAAATGATACGTAAATAATATCCAAGCTTTGTTGTAATACCACTATGTGGTGATGATGTAATATGGATGGGCCCTGTTTCAATCCCATTTAACCCATTAAAATATATATATATATATATATATATATATATATATATATATATATATATATATATATATATTATAGAAATGGATTGCTTCCAATAACATTTTTTTTATAATGGTTTTAAATGATAATAATATGTAATTTATAAATATATGCTATGAGTATATTATATAGACAAGTTATCTCTTGTTAATAATAATTTTATTGGAAGTGTTAAAAATATGCAAACAAATGAAATAGAACAAGGTATGAATAAAAGGTGATTCACTCAATGTAATAAATGCAATTTTGAGGAAAGTAAAGGTTTCATGGAACATACAAGAGATAATTGTGAAAATTCAAGACCTTGTTATAGAATTATAAGAATTCAGGTTTACTATGTTAAGGGAAGGAAACAAATGTGGGTTTTAATTGAGAATCGTGGTTAAATTCTCTTCTCCATGGTTAGAGGAAGAAGTAAGTTTAACTAAAGCTAACAAGAAAATGTTGATTACCTAATTCAAATAATGATTAAGATTTATTTTAATATTTTCCATTGATAATATCTGCTTTATTTTATAATATTAATGTGCTTATATAGTGCGATGTTTTGGAAATATTACTCTACTAAGATGCAATGTATAGATAGTAGAGGTGAAGTTTTGGTATTTCAAAGGTTGTTGTAGGAAAATGCCAAGAAGGATATTTTTTTATATTGAACATCGTTTACAAATATTTACAAATATCAGCACTCGTTCGAGCAAACACAAGAGGAATCAACCTCACAACCACATGGATGATAATAACTAGGCAACTGCCATTACACCAAATGCCATAAGAAGGATATTGAATTTTAGAATATTTGTATTCAAACATAAAATTGAAAAAGATCCAAAAAATTGAAAATCAAGAATTCAAACATTTTATGTAAAATAATGTAGGTTTCTAGCTATAGCAACTCAATTGAGATGAGAATTGAATCTATTTGTAAAATATCAAGCTCTAAAGAAGATAATTATGATTTTTCAAGGGTGGGGGACCCAAGTACAACCCCTAGTTCTCAAAAAAAAAAAAAAAATGGTTGCAAGATAAGTTTTTTTATACATAGGAAAATTGATAACACCATTGGGTGTTGCCTCTGTAAACCCTAGTCCATTGGATAAGATAAAATCAACAAGACCTCGATCCTCTAAGGCATTGAATTGGGGTATCCCATCGATAAACACTTGGTCGCTACAGTCCAACCTATCCCCTTCTGTGTACGTTGTGGTTTGAACCTTGGACCTCCCTAAAGAGAGGCCAAAGTCTAAACCTTTGTGTTGTCCTAGGTGAACAAAAAATGTTAAGGTAAAGTGGGGTATCCAAAAAACAAACACTCGATCATTACTATCCAATCTATCTCCTTCTGGGTATGCCATAGTTTAAACCTTGGACCTCCTTAAAGAGAAGCCAAAGCCCAAACCAATGTGTTGTCCTAGACAAACAAAAAATGTTAGGGTAAATTGGGGCATCCAACTAGCAATCACTTGGCCACAATTGTCTAGCCTATCTCCTTCTGGATATGTCGTGGTTTAAACTTTGGACCTCCTCAAAGAAAGACTAAAGTCTAAACTATTGTGTTGTCCTAGATGGACAAAAAATGTTAGGGTAAAGTGTGGTTTTTTAAGAAGGGTCTCAATCCCATCATATTGGGATTTGAATTTGGATCTCCTAAATGAAAATCGAAGAACTTACCACTATGATATCTCTTTCAAAAAATTATTAGGATAAAGCACACGATTTTATGAGAGGTCCCGATTCCCTCATACTAAGGTTTAAACTTGGGTCTTTGAATGAAAACCTAAAAACATACTTCAGTAACCCTATGGGGACTTGTAAGATAAGTTTATTACTATTGCATTTGTGGGATGCTATCATTAATTGTAAAGTCAAATCTTAATATCAAATTTTTATTTGCATTAAACTAGTCAAATTTTATTGTTATTTTACTTGCAATAAAGTAGTCAAATGTTAATGTTACTTTAGTGTCATCCCTTGGGGAACCATGAGTGGCCCTACATTTACTTTTCATTTGAAATTAAGGTAATAATGCATGACACCACCATATTATCAAGCATGGAATGAAAAGGGAATGTTGGTTAACATAAAAGGACTTTGATATGGTTTTAAAAAATAAAAATAAACTTTGAAGTAAAAATAATAGTATAATATATAATATTATAATATTATATTATAGTATTGTAAGGGATATTGTAGTAGTATATCTTTGGTTTTTTATCATAAGATCCAAGTTCAAATCCCGATACATGGGGAATAAGACCCCTTTCAAAAACCATGTTTTACCTTAAAATTTTAGTCAGAGATAGTATAATGGTATATCTTTAGATTTTTATTGAGGAGACCCATGTTCAAAATTGATACAAGGGGACCCAAACCCTTTCCAAACCCATGTTTTACTCTAAAATTTTATAAAATCAAATGGCATTAGCTCAACTGGTTAGATTCCTCAACATTAGAGGAGACCCAAGTTCGAATCTTGCTAAATGATACACAAATAATATCCAATTGTTGAAAATCCACTACATGATGATGATGTAATATGGTGGGGCCTGTTTCAATCCTATATAACCAATTGAAAATACTATAATATTATTATTTGTCAAAGTAAAGAATGAGAAAAAAAGAATGCTTGTTAATATAGAATGCCTTTAATATGGTTTTTAAAAGTAAACTTTGAAATAAAAAGGAGGAATCAAATATAATTGAAAAAATATAGAATGGTAACTAATATAAGCCAAACTCAAAACACAAGTATAATTTAAAAAAAAATAGAAGTGATATAGGAGTTAAATAAGGTAACTTGTTATCCCCTACTTATTTGGTTTATATACTGACAAATTAAAAGAATGATTAAATTTAAAAATAGGGTGTTTATGTGGTGAAGTTTATTTTGTATATGGATGATCTCATTTTGATTACATGGACAACATATGGGTTGAGTGTTAAAATAAATATATAGTGATTTAATTTTCATTTAAGGTCATGAACCTCTTGTAATGTAATGATTTATATTAACTTGTATAATCTTATGAGCTCTTTTCATATTGTAAAGTTAATTTTAATGTAATATTTTATTAATAGACTTTTTAACCTTGAACTTAGGCCCCTTGTAATTTGGCTATTTAGACCCCATGAGACCTTTTATTTGGTCATTCATGTGATTCTAAATTTTTCTTATTAGTGATATTATTTTGGTGTCTACAAACATCTTATATATTGCATGTTTTCTATGCTATATTATCTCTTTTTGGGTATCGAGTCGATTTTATTTATTTTTGGAAAGTAATTCTAAATTTGACATGTTATCAGAGTAGGTGTGAATCACCATTACATGATCACAAATAATTTGACTATGGCCACTCCATGGCAGTCTTAGCTATGACAACAATCCCATGACAATTATATAGCTATGACAACTCCATGGCAATTTCATGGAATTCTAAGCAATAACAAAAGCATATTTCCATAAAAAAAATTTACAGCTTACCATCCATTCCATCAAATTGAATATTACCTAGAGATGGATATGAACTTGTATATTTGATTTTCAACTTCTTTTTTATGCTTGTGAAATTATTGAGATCTCTACACTATAAATTATGAGAGGATAGCCTTCATAGTTTTTAAAGCACTAAAATGGATTAAGTTTATGTCACCCTTAAATACCAAAGAAGTTATGAGGATACTTCAAGGCATCACAAATACCTTGCAAATGCCTCTAGACCACTTGATAAAGTTATAAAAAAGGTTTGATAGTTTTCATGCTATATTGGTGAGAGAGGATGGTTGATCAAGTTGTGTTCAAAAAATGATTGTATAGGGTAAACCATCATTTGCAAGAATAAGCCATCAACATTTTTTAATTGTACAGGGTAAACCTAGTTTGGGACTTTGCATAGTTTTGTCACTAGGTACATTATTTTCGTATTTAATTTTTTTGAGTTTTTGCTTTCTTTCTTTGAAATAAGGAGTATTGTAAGAAATATTTTAGGTAAGTGCAATAAAAGAAGGCAAAATAGCACATTTCTTAGGCACATGTTTACAAGGATCCTATTTATGATTGGTTTAAATATTTTTCAAACAACATGACTTAATGGCTCTCCTTTTTAAAAGGAAGTTACGAGGTTTGACTCCCCGTGACTTTCATTATTTGACTCCCCACAACTTTCATTGTTTGACTCCTCCATGGGCATACAACACAGGTCTAAAGATAATTGATTGGCTTCATAAAGATATATATTTCTTCTTTACTATGGTTTCTAATGGTTTATTTTAGGGCTAATCATATCCCATCTCATTTGCAAGAAAGGCATAATGTACAAGGCAACAAAGGTTGAGTTGTCCAATTCCAAAGGCCATGGGGTCGATCAATCCCTGTGAATATTTTTTTATAAAGTATGATAGGTTGGGGGAGTTTGGCTTACCATGGTAGCAAATAACCCATCCAATATGACACCCAACAAGTTCTCATTTGTAGATTGACAAAGGGAGGTGATAAGTCGACTAGGAAACCTCTTACAGTTGATACATGAAACTATTTTCTAGACAAGTGCCTTCATCATGGCAATGACTTTGGCTTGATGGCTATAATATTGGGCATAAGTAGTTGGGAGGATGTTGATCACAACTTTAACTCCTAACCAAGCCTTTTTGAGAGTTGAAAATAATTTTTCACGTTGGCACACCATGCTAACTTCCTTTTACTCTTCTTTAAGCCCATGGTTAGTAGTCACATATGGCCCAAAGACCTTGTGGATAGGGGGAGATATGTGAAGCAATTATTCTATAAGGGGTGTAAATTTTATTCTCCTCATGGTTGCTTTGCATGGTTTTGTTGTAGAAAGCTAATGTGGCACATACGGTTGATGCAACATCTTTGTGGTAATGCTCAAAGAAAATTTTTAAGTATAAAAGAAGGTCAATACTCAAAGGCCAAGTTGCAAGTTGAAAACACATATTTTTAAAGACATCTGATCAATCAACAACATATTCAATGTTTAGACGACACACCTTTATTCTCAACAATAACATAAGCTAATTTTTAGTTTGTTTAACCCCTCCTAGGTGGACCATGTAGTTAGCACAAACATGTCATATATATTGTCAACTTGAGGACATGACAATAATCAATTAATTATTTCGTTGAGCAATGACATACCTAGTCAATGAATAGTTGGCTTCTATCTAACTATTTGATTTGCCAACATATGGTTGTAAGAGCTTCGCAAGAGCTATTTCTATTTTTTTGAAAAATTTCAAAGGTTCTAGGGACCATAAATTTTGTATACAATAACACAAGATAATTTGAGTGCATTTTGAGGTTGAAGCCTCTAGGGACCATAAAATTTGTATACATAAGCATATTTGAGCTTTTTTAAAATTGTATTGTTTTTCAAGCTATTTGTTATGAATGTTTTGTTATTAGATAATTTTGCACACAAAAATTATATTTTTTATTGAAACATAGTGGACCAACATGTACCTTTATCAAATGGACCAAATTTTATTTGGTAAATTAAGACAGATTCTATATTGAGGAGTAAGAGGCTTATCAAGTATGTTAATGAGGAACCATTTGTTATTGATTTTGATGAAAAGAAGAAACTATGTGGGGATAAAAAGGATGAAACTCATAGTGTGATTGCTCTTCATCTAGATTCCTTACATGATAGGCATGTTTACTTTATTTTTTCCTAAAAAGACTATTGAAATACACTTAACAACTATATAATCATGTTGATTCTTCTTATCTCATTAGATTATATCCAAATCTTGTGACCTTGGACTTAGATTCCTTGGACATACACAAGGATTATGCTAATTTTGCTATATTTTAGTTGTATCTCTATAATATTTTAGCACCCACACTTTATGATGTTCAATATATTCTCCATTAGCAAGCTACTCACATAAGACAAAGGAATAATTCTCAAGAAAATAAATCCAAGAAGTCTCTCAAGAAACTAATTTGTTTCTTTTTCAAAATGGAGGGATACATGGTAGAGTTTTATTGACAATGAATCAAGAGGCTTGAAGAAGCAATGAAGAAGGGTCGTGTTGATAATTCTCTCTTCATTGTACAAGAAGAAAATGATGAAGAGATCCACCATGCTTATATCATAAGGACTACTCTTGATAAGGAAGAGTGGATTGTAGATTTAGAAGCTATTAAGCATATGACAAAGGATCATCATCTTTTGCCCAACTCTAGCATTAGGTATTACAATGAGCTAGTTATAATTGGTGATGGGTCATCTTTTATAAGTAAGGGGAGTGGAGAGTTACCTCTTGCCTCTTCATCACTCAATAATATTCTTCATGTACCAAGTTTGGAATTTAATATTTCTTCTATTTATAATATTACTCATATTAATAGTGGTTAAGGACATTGATGATGATTTCAAAGTTATTATTTTTTGTTATTGTGACAAGTCTAATAAAATATACAAGCTCAATATACCTCTTACTCTTGACCCTTTCTTCAAGGAGGATGGTTTCTTTTGGGTGAATTTTAGTATTGATGACATTTTAAAATTTTGGTATAGATATTCTCTATCTTGCTATTTAAGATAGTTTGCTTGGATGGGTCTTGCTCATTGTTTCCTCTCTATTTTTTAAATGGGTGATATGGGATTGAAATGGCCCCACTTGTATTATATCATCACAACATAGTGGTATTACAACAACTTAGCAATTATGCGTGTATTGGTAAGATTCAAACTTGGGTCTCCTTAAAATTCGAGGGATTTAACCAATCGAGATAATGTTATTTGATTGCTTCCTCCCTATTATTGTTTCTTGTGGATGGATATTTTTTAGAGTTATGTGTAGTATGCACTTCCTCATTAGAAACCACAACAAAAGGATTACTTATGATGACCATTCAATTGTGAGCTTTATGGAAAGGGTTCTAGTTTTACCTTATATATTGATGATCATTTAATCATAGGGACATTATGCCATTGGTTTAGAAGATGAGGTTATGGACTCATAATTTTGAATTGCTTGATCTAGCCTATGTATTTATAGCAAATTTATAGGAGCAACTAGTGGCTTTTATGATCAAGGTTACAACCATGAAAGTTCCTATTCACTTGTTGAAGTATGCTAGAGTTGGAGGGGAAAGGTGTACAACAACACCTATTGTGACCACGGTCATGTTTAAGGAATGCATTCACCATATGCTAGTGCTTCATGGAATAGGAGAGTGTCTCTTAAGAGGGGATGACCAATAAATGTCTCTTTGTGTCCCTTGTTTAGCTTAAGGGGATATGTTGAAATAAATGTGTAGTAACTTAATCTTCACTTGAGGCCACAACTAACACTTTTGTAATGTAATGATTTGTATTAACTTATATAGCCTTATAGACCCTTTCTACCTCTTAAATTTAAGTTTAATGTAATGTTTTATTAATAAAACTTAAGTTCAGTTCTTTAACCTTGATCTAGGGTCACTTGTAATTTGGGTATTCATATCTTATGAAATCATTTGTTTGGTCATTAGTGTGATTCTAAATATTTACTATTAGTGATATTATTTTGATGTCTATAGACACCTTTCATAGTGTTTAATTTCTATGCTATATTCTTTCTTTCTAAGTAATGAATCGATTCCATTTATTTTCGGAATTCTAAATTTGACATTGAGAGAGCATATATAGGCCTTATAACAATTTTACAAGTACACAAACATGCAAGAAAATACTAAAAAAATTGAGATATTGATTTTCGCCATCCAAAATAATAAGAAACAATTAAATTTATTATTTTGATAGGGGTATTTTAAAAATTAATAGACTATTGATATCTTAAGGTAGACTTCTAGGACGATGTACAGGTTGATAAAGCATTTAAAGGCCTTAGAAAAATTTTGCAAGCAGATAGGCATGCAATTATATACTAAAAAAACTAAAATCTCGATCTTTTATACCCAAATAAAAAGAAATAGGAAAATTTTCATTTTATGGGGTCTCTTAGAAGAAGTAATAGAATATCAAAGTTTAGGATAGACTTCAAGAACAAGCTTAGTTAGGAATCATGTAGATTGAAGAAAAATTTAGAAGCATGAACAACACTTTTTATATTATGAAAAGGATACAAAGAGTCATTTTCATGGGATTTGTTAACTATATGAGTCTTATTCAAGTTATTAGTGGTGCTTGTGGTATTTTATGAGTGTGAAGTATGGGTTAGTAACACGTTAAAATTAAAATGGAAATAGATTGAGAGCAATGGAACATTGATTGTAAGCAAATACAAAACAAAAGATTTAATTCCATCTAAAATGTTATTTAATTGAAAATAATATATTTCTATATAGGCTTTTGATATGATTTGTCTTTTAGGTTAGCTAAAGAAGATTAAAAAGATGGATGCAAATATATGGCCAAAGACTATAGTAGGAGAATATTTGAACATAAGAAATAATACATCAATGAAAAAAAATAACAAATGGGTGAATAAGTGGGATAATTACTTATCTAAATGTCCAAATAATATTAAGGATACAAATATCTATGTTAAGAAAAAATGGGGCAACTATATGTACAGATTATATTGGAAAGAATAAAAAAATGTCACATTATTGAGTTTAATCCCACATGGGAATACCATAAATAGGGACAAACATCAAATGGAGATTAAAATATGTTTATGGACCAATTGAGGACTAAATCAAACCAACTTATATGCAATAAAAGAAAATGGAAGAGATCAAAAGAGAAATTCAAGGAGACGAATGTACCTTTTGTATATCAAGGGTAATGGAAACAAAAAAATATTTCATCTTCAAGTTTAAAGCTTATAACAATGACTTAGTTATTTTGATACTCTACTAGCAAACTTTATGCATGAATTGTTTGAGAAACCAAAATAAAGAAAAGATGAGAATTTATCATTAGAATCAACAACAAAAGATCAACATTTCAAAAAGAAAGAATAATGGGCTAGACTCCATGTTTCACATAAAATTACTTATTTTTTAAAGAAGTGTATTAAATAATATATTTTGGCTGCTACTAATGTTTTTTCTATTCCCATAGGCTATTTGACCTCATAAATATTAAAATACTTATATTTTATTATATTTTAAGATTAAAAAATGGGAGACAACACAAAGTACACTAGTTAAAAGGATCAAAGGTCAGATAAGAGAGGAGGACGACCTACCAAATATAAAGAGACCTATCATAGAAGAGGGGAATAGGACCACCCAACAAATATAAAGAAACCTAACATAGAAATAATACATGATAGGACAAATAAGTAACACCATTAAAATAAATATGAAGATAGGTTTGTTATGATCTATACTCTTATCTTTATTTTAATAAAATTTAAACTAAAATTTATGTAGGTTTTTTATAATTGTTGTTATAAGAACCCCATAAAGAACCTTAAAAACTAGTTTTGATTTTCTATTCACTTGCAACAAAGGTTTTTTTTGTGAGAAAAGGGGATATCTCATACAATTATACGAGTTAGTACAAAATATGCTAAATGCTTCAATTGAGATAGTCAAGTAATAATTTAACAATTAGAGTTGAAACTATTCTAATATAAGTAGAAATTGAAATGGAGCATTAAAGAGTCATACTACACTAAGATTATCCATAAAAACAAAAGCTAAAGCTAATCCTAATGCAAAAAAAATAAAGTACTTAGTACCTAGGAAATCAAAGGTCATTCCATTCATAAAATAATTATAACAATATGGTCCTTTCTACTCTACCCAACTTATAACATCACCATAGTAAGAAAGGATAAATCACACTTGGACTATATACGGAGGGTATGATATACCTTAGAAACTGATCCTCACATGATAATTCTTGACCTTTAGCTATAAATCCTAGTAGAGCATTTCGTCCTCCTTTGTAGAAGTTAATGAACCAGTAGTCAATGACTTTGGTTGTATCTACGAGCAAAGGAGAGAGAGAATGAAAAGGGGTCACATGTCACAAAAGTAACAAAGGCATAAAGCTTTGAGAGAAATATTAGCAATAAATGGAACAAATGAATGAATGATGATCAAATGATGAAGGTGAAATGGGTATTTATAGTGGAATAAAAAAATATATTTCCCTTTTGGAGCCAACAATTGGATTTACACTCTTTTTGAAGCCATAAAATTACAACCATTAGTTCAAAAAACACGTCATCGTAACCCTAGGTGTAAAAACATGTTAGAATTATGATTGCACAAAACATATTCAACTAATGAATGTGATCCCCACTTAAAGTGTTAGTCTTGGCACTATTGATTTTAGGATACATGCTTTGGGGATATATGTTAACATGTCTCTTAATCATGACTCTATCCTTATTTTAGGGTTTTGGAAAAGTTAAAAAGTAAAAATGTCTAATAAAGGTAACATAAAAGTAAAAATTGGGTGAAGAAAGGGAATCAAAACCATTAGCCAACATGGTTTGTTATCATCCTACCCAAGGACTAACAAAGCTAGTCCACCCTAGTCCTATATAAAAAGGATGAGACTCTCCACCACCTGCAAAGGCAACTATTAGTGTTATTTTTACAAATACATATTGCCCCACCTTAAATACTATGGGTGACACTACAAGGGATAGTCACTCGTGAGTACTTAAAATAAATGAGCAACATGCAATAGTTGAAGCAACAAAAATGAAAATTCTATGCTTTAATTTTGATTCTATTGTCTATGATTTATTTTTATTTTTTTGAAACAACAAAAAGAATGCAAAAAATATAAAATGCAAAAGTAGAGAAAACATACCTAATACTTACCATATGTGCCCTTAAAAATTTTGGTCAAAAGAAATTGATTTTTACTCGCTCCATGCAGCTTGAAAGGAATTTACTTGTAAAAATACCCAAAAATGTTGTTTGGGTATGAAATGAGCAAAAATAGAGTGCACGAGCAAGTCCAAAGTGAGTTAATTCCCATAGAAGCATTATCCTTGCGATATCCCTACAAAACTTGACAAAGTATTACACAAAGAAAATCATATGTACTCGAGACACAAGGTAGCTTAGGATGATGGAACTTCGTACATGTACCATATTGTACCACTATGTACTATATTCTTATATATATATATATATATATGTGATTCTTATTTATTATAACATTTGATTTGTGCATCATTAAATGATGTTTCTATTTATTTATGACATGTACTTTGGTAGGGTACCTAGGAATAGATATTTGGGGATATATTATTATATTGTATAAGGGTTGGCATGGGCCACACATAACCCAAGGTTGATTGTATTATAATATTATATTATATTTTAATATAATATAATATTAGTAGTAGGCTCTCCAAAGTAGAATAAGAATATGGATATATAAAGAAGAGATATTTGTCATTGTAAGGATATTCATATCATTGAAGAAGAATATTATGTAATCGTCGTGCCCACGAAGTGGCCTCTCATCTTGGGAGATCTTGTGGAGTTATTCCTTCCTTAAGGATTATTATTGGTGTTTCCCTACCTTAAGGGTATTATCTATCTCTCTCTCATTTGTGGATTGTTATTGTGGATAATGTATTGTGGATGAATGATTTGATATTTTTGCATATTGGTGAATGGTTTATGCTAATAATAATAAAGTTATGCAACAAGTGGTATCAAAGCAACGATTTTGGCAAAGTGGGTTTTTGTGTGAAACCCTAGAATTAGGGCAATTTTTTTTGGAAAAAAATCTCATCTTTTAGGAGCCATATCTCTGCGCAAGTTTATCCGATTCAAGCAATTCTTGGATCAGATTGTACAAAATTTGAAGAGATTTAAAATGAGTGGTCATATGATGGAATTTGAGCAGTATTGATGGAGATACGACCTTTTGAAGTTAGTATCCAAAACAAGGATAGTGACAAATTTTGCAGATTTTTTGTGGAAAAATGTCTCATCTTTCAGAAGCCATATCTCTGCACAAGTTTATCCGATTCAGGCAATTCTTGGATCAGATTGTGCAGAATTTGAAGAAATTTAAAATGAGTGGTCATATGAAGGAATCTGAGTAGTATTGAGGGATATACAACCTTTTGAAGTTAGTCATCCGAAACAAGGATAGTGATGAATTTCGCAGAATTTTTCTGGAAAAACATCTCATCTTTTAGAAGCCATATCTTTGCGACAGTTAATCCGATTGAGGCGATTCTTGGATCAGATTGTGTAGAATTTGAAGAGCTTTAAAATGAGTGGTCATATGAAGGAATACGAGTAGTATTGAGGGAGATACGACCTTTTGAAGTCAGCCATCTGGAACAAGGAAAGTGACGAATTTTCAAGTCGCAAATTTTTCAAAAGACAATTTGTTTAGTTTGGGTAAGCAAATCAGTTGCACTTTATTTTGTTTGGAAGAAAAATTGCAGATGTAGTTGTCTTTGGGATTTTTAGCTTCAACTTGGTGGGAAGATATTTTTTTTTCCATAAAACCCTAGTTTGCATTAGGGCATGATATTTATTATCAAAAAACCCTAGTTGCATTAGGGCATGCACAATGGCACTCCAAATTTTTTCTGGAGAAGATGATATTGATGCTATGGAATGGTGGAAAAAGTTTGTCTATCGACATCATAGTAATCCTTATTGGAAATACTTCCTTAATTTATCTCTTCAAGGGAAAGCTTTGTTTTGGTGGATAAATTTTTGTCAAGAAACAAATAATGAATACACTTTGGAGGAAGTGAAGCATGCATTCTTGAGTAAATGGGACCCATATTATGTAGATCGCCTAATGGATTTGATCGACGACTATGAAAAAGAAATAAAATTACTCAAGAAGAAAGAGGAAAAGGTCGGGGAAGATAAAAAAGATGTCGGTATGCAGACAGAGGAAACCATACCTTTGGTGGAAGATAAATTAGAAAATGGACAAAGGAATTTGTTTAAATCTAAAAAGTCTATTTTGCAGGTTCATGGAAGCATTCAAAAGGAACAGGTTATTATCTATCTCTCTTTGAAACATTTGTAAGGAGGGTGGCATGGTAGGGTACCTTAAGGGTATTATCTATCTCTCTCTCATTTGTGGATTGTTATTGTGGATAATGTATTGTGGATGAATGATTTGATATTTTTGCATATTGGTGAATGGTTTATGCTAATAATAATAAAGTTATGCAACATACTTATGATTTGTGTAGCGTTCAATAACATGTCATTTATAGATTTCTTATTACATGTGTGATTTGAGTAACATTAAGTGACATGCATTTCATATTTTAAAAGAGCATGTATGATTTGTGTCGCATTCAATAATATGCTTTATATTTCTAAGTTTAACTCTCTAGATGATGAATGATTTGGGTAGCATTCAATAACATGCTCATCATAAATTGCCTCCCTTTAGTATTGGATATGCACAACATTATATTTCATCCATTGAGTAGCATTCAATTATGTGCTCATCATAAAGTGCCTCCCTCATGTTGAACATGCAAATGACACAATCCAACTTAGATGGCATAGATCCAACCTATTGGTGAGGTCAAAGGACAAGCCAACTTACTTGGAATAGATCTTGTTCCCTCTTGAAAGGGAATTTGTTTCCCTAAGGTTTATGTGTGACCAGGTCTTGGCTGACTTAGATAAACTTAGAGGCCAATAATGGTTGGTCCTTCAAGGGGCTTATTATTGTGGATCTAAGAGATAAATTCCTCAAATACAAAATCCCAACCATTAGCATGTAACGATCCGAACGATAATTTTATTGCTTTCATATTATAAACATGCACAAACTAGTGATGATTAACTTACAACCAAATGAATTTTAACTCTATAAAATAGGAAGTAAGATTGAATATTAACAACCAAAAGCTAATCTAATTCTAATCTAAATAGATTTCAAAGAAAAATAAAAATATTAAAGGTAAGATCAAGAAAAAAAGCAAGCCTATGATGTTTTGAATTCAATTATGATTCTATGAAGCAATAAATATGATTCAAAACTAGCCCTGACCAATCAATATTCACACAATTTGAGGCCTAAAATAGTGCAATCTTCAAAGGGAAAATAAACTATGAAGTAAATTGAATGCAACCACCATTAGCATGTGCAAATTGAACATAAAACTTCAAAGTCTCTTAATTATCAAAGATATATCATGAAGTACATACAGGTTTAGATTCCTCTCACTTTGATGAATTACAAGAAAAGAACTTACAAAAAGCTAGGGCCTCCTTCCTTTTTTTTCTCCCTTGAGGGTTTTTATTTATAGAATTCTTAACTCCTCTCCTGCAACAATGTTTTATAATATTTAATTGTTGCTCCCCTTATGCAATAATATTGTACAATATTAAATTGTTGCTTCACTCATGTAGCAATGTTCTATAATATTTAATTGATGCTCTACTCATGCAATAATGGTTTACAATATTTGATTTTTGCTCCACTCATACGATAATATTTTACAATATTTAATTGCTACTCCACTTATACAACAACATTTTATAATATTTAATTGTTGCCTCACTTATACAATAAAATTTTATAATATTTAATTATTGCTCCGCTCATGCAATAATGTTTTATAATATTTAATTGTTGATCCACTCATGCAACAACTTTGTACAATATTTAATTGTTGCTACCTTTCCCCAAATAGGGCATATAAATTTAAGACTTTGTTCTCCATCCAATTCATGATGCAATCTCCTTAGGATTACCTTGATCATGCTTCATTAAATTCCAATCCCCATGAAATCTAAGATTACTTGAATTTGACTAGTCTTTAGTGGTTTAAATCTTGATTTATCAGTCACAACAGGTGAGGTGGGTATTAATTCTGTCGAACCTTGTCATTTTTGCACTCCACATTCTCCTCCTTAATTCAATTTTTAGTTTATCTAACCTTCATTGTTATCTCATCAAGTAGTTACGCATGTGACAAATAATTTACCCACATTAAAATTTATATTTAAAATATGAATTAAACAAGAGCATTATATTTTCATTAAAATTTTGAATTAAAAATATGTGCTCCAACCCTCAAGAATTTTAGGTAAGATTTTTAATTTAGTTTTGAAGGTGTTACATTGGATATTTTTTACCAATAGAAAGTAAGAAAATTTTATGGATTATGTTGTGTGAAAAAAAAAGAAAAAAAGAAAAATGGAAACCAAAAATTTTCAAACAACAAACTACAATGCACAAACTAACCAAAGAAAGACACTAGATTAGGCCTAAGCAAAAAAAGAAAATTGGAGGGACCAAAAAGAAAAGTGGGTCCCCAATCCATGCAGACTAGGGCATGTTATGCAAGCAACAACAAATGGTGACTCTGTTGGGAATTACTCCTAAGCAATTTAAGAATAACATGTACCATCCCAAAACAAAAGGGGCTATATAATCAATAGAACTGAACACTTGGTATTTATACAAGGTTGGTGTTGGGACTCCATCCTAACACTATTATATAATAATCCTTTTCTTAACGTGGGGACCCCCATTATAATATTTTGTAATATTTTGTAATAGTTTTTTGCACTATAAGCATCTAGACAAGTGGCACTATTTTATGTAACTATTATCAAGAACGTAACTATTTTTTTGGGTGGAAGATTCTAGCTTCGGTGGGATTTTGCATGTAAGCCAATCTTGAGCATTAGGTAGTATTATGAAGTCTTTAAAAATGAGATGGGCAGGAATGAATGTATCTTTTTGCATATTGAATAAAAGTATTGAAGGAGGTTGCCCCCTCAAAGATGCCTAGAATTATGTGTTATGATTTGTAAGATTAATATATTTTTGCATTTACATTTCGTATTGCAATATTATGTCTTTCATGAATTTATGTTTTTATTACAATATTCATGTGAATGTGCTTAATTTTATTAGAATGTTCCTAACAAGTAGTATTAGAGTACTTTCCAGGGTCATGTTCTGCTACGACTACAATAGTTCTTGCCCTTCCATTTTGACTATTAGGTATAAATTTTTCATGTTTTCATTTTTTTGCCAGTTTCCTTATCTAAAAATCCATTTTTTTGTATTAGTTTATTAGATTAGAAACCATATGCTGAGGGTTTTAAAATATAACAAACGATTTGTCATTATTGGCTAAGCTAGATTGCTCATAAAACATGTAGTGAAGTGAGGAGCGAATAGGATCCAATGCCCAAGTCTCAGATAACACCCATATATGGAAAAAAAATTTTGTGTTAGTTTATTAGGTTAGAAACCTTGTGCTAAGGATTTTAAAATATCACGAAGGAGTTGTCGTTATTGGCTAAGTTAGATTACCCGTAAAGCATCTAGTGAAGTGAGGGACAATTAGGCTCCAATACTCAAGCCTCAAATAACACCCATATATGAAATTGAGTCTCTACATATCTTTAGGTATATCGGGAGACCCCTTAGGATTATGATAAACCTTTAGCTCGAGGAAGATTTTTTATCGTGTATTATCCATAGTACATTGGCCACAACATTTGGAAAGATCACACTCCCATACTGTTAGAGAGGTGGATAGTGTGCTCAAGGGTATGCGTGGAATCCTCCTTGAGTAGTGGCCTGAAATATTAGTTCAAGCACTATCATTCATCACTACAATTTAATAGAGGGCCTACAGTATTACACACACCCTACTTAGAGTACCCTATTTCTGTTGAATGTTTAACCTGAAACCAAAAATCCTACCATAAAAATTGAGCATGCTAAGGAGACTACACTATCCCATAATGACTACATGAAACAAACAAATGAATTAGTGATGAACATAATAGTCAAGATAGGTTCTATCAAGAGTAGTCAATAATAGTTGGGTATGAATTCAATCAGAGTCAGTACAGTCAAGAAAAAATCTGCCAACATCAATAATAGTTACCTGTGACATTCAAAAATAATAATAGACAGGGAATTTATCAATAATCGAGTCAACCCATACAATCATCAGAGACAATGAGCTATAGTGTCAGTTATAGAATAATGTTAGATAAAATAGCATCAGTGAAAGACAATGCAGGGTCTAGTAAGGGCATGTTTGATAAAAGTCCATTTTTTAGTGAACCAAGAATCTAGGAGAAAAACCAACAACACTTGAAGACAACTCCCTTAAAAAGTTTGGGTTGCCAAAAATAATGTTGGATAAAACTCATTGTGACCGTCTCGTTGAGTTGATAATTTTGGTATATAACCTCCATGCACATTTTTAAGGGTATAAATAAACATCATTGTGGGACCTAGTCCATTATGCTTATCTTTTTGAGCTAATAATTTTGATATATAGCACCCAAACACTCTTTTTAGCTAATTACTAAGAATAGTAACTCCTAGAATCACACTTCTATTTTTAGAAAGTATCTTTAGAAGGTTAAAAATCAAAGATAATGGCTACAGGTACTAGGGAACAGAAAAGGGCATACGAATTAGATCAAAAATTTATCGCTCATGTAGAGACTTGGGGAAAGCATGTGGGGGAACAATTATTCGAGAGCTTAAATCAGTTAAGATCAAATATAAAATATTTATATGAATCCTTGAACTATTTAGTCAAGGAACAGAGGAAAATGAAAGTAAAATTAAATGGAAAAGTGAAGACTTGGATAGTCGTATATCTAAATATCCCCACACATATGATCGATTTGGTTTTCATGATCGTAAGGATGAAGGAACTAGCAATCATCAACATGATGCACCCAATAACAATGGATTTAAGCTTCCCAAACTATACTTTCCAAATTTTGATGGGAAGGATCTAAAGGGATGGATATATAGAGCATAACAATATTTTAGTCTTTATAATATTTTCCATTATATGCGCTTGACAATTGCCTCTTTCAATTTTGAATCAGATACACTAAATTGGTTTCGGTGGATCAGGAAAGCATGCCCCAATCTTACTTGGCTTGAATTTGAGTAACAACTACTCACTTTATTTGGTTCTAATGAGTTTGAGGATTTTATAAGAGCCCTTTCTAAACTTAAACAAACTTCAACCATTTGAGATTATCAAACTCGGTTTGAAAAATTGGCCAACCATACCATTGGTTTGAGTCTTGCATTCTTCCAAAGTTGTTTTGTGAGTGGTTTGAAGGATGAAATTAAAGCTGAAGTTAAAATTTTGAGGCCACAATCATTACAACAAGCAATAGCTTTGGCTAGATTGGTAGAAGAAAAATTTAAGGCTCAAGGATGCACCCCTAAATTTTCTCAATCTTGACCACCTTTTTTGTCTAAGCCTACACCAACTCCTCCTAACAAAACTCCTATGATCAAAAATTTGACACGAGAGAGATGGAAACTGAAAGAATGCGAGGGTTATGCTATAACTATGATGAGAATTATTCCCCAAGGCATAAGTGTGTACACTATAAATTGTATTTTATTTATGTGGATGAGGCAACAACCATAGAATATTTGAAGGCAGAAGAGGATCATCAGGAGGTGGAACACACAAAATAGTCAAAATTTCTAGATTAATCCCAACAAGAAATCTTAATGAATGCCTTAGCAGAAATAACAACTCCTCAAACAATAAAAGTGATAGGACACTTAACGGGTCATAATTCTTATTGACTCAGGAAGCACACATAACTTTATTGATCCACGTGTGGCCAAACAGAGGAATTTTTATGTTACTACTTATAATTCCTTTGAAGTCATGATTGCAAATGGAGGCACCCTGCCATGTAAAGGGAAGTGTCGTAATGTCAAAATATAAATAAGGGAATATAACATTAAGGTGAATATGTTTGTATCTCCATTAGGTGGATGTGATGTCGTTTTTGGGGCATAATGGTTGTAGATGTTAGGTCCCATTCTATGGGATTTTTTTGAGTTATGTATGAGCCAATAGGGAATAAAATACACCTTACAAGGCATGAAGGTTGGGGCTGCTCAATTTATTTCAACCCATAAGATGGAAAATTTGTTAAAAATATCCTCTCATGGGGTTGTGGCTTAATTATTTTCTATAGAAACTTATGAGGAAAGCGATAAGGACCATCCAGAGGCATTGTGGGTTTTATTACAAAGACATGCTTGAGTTTTTGAAGAACCCAAAGGACTACTCACTCATCGTTCTCATGACCATGTGATTCAACTTCTTCCTAGTAGCCTTCCCCCAAATATTTACCACTATCGGTATCCATATGCTTAGAAATCAGGAATTAAGAAAATGGTACAAGAACTTTGTGCTGCAAGAGTTATTTGTCCTAGCATTAGTCTCTATTCTTATCCTATGTTGTTAGTACAAAAAAAGGATGGGTATTGGTGCTTGTGTGTGGATTATAGGGACCTTAGTAAAATCACTATTAAAGATAGTTTTCCTATTCCAATAATTGATTGATTGCTAGATGAGTTGCATGGTGCCCATTATTTTCCAAAATTAGATTTGCGGTTAGGATATCATCATATTCATATAAAGGATGAGGACATTCCTAAAATGACTTTTATAATTTATGAAGGGCACTATGAATTCTTGGTTATGCCATTTGGATTGACCAATACACCTTCCATTTTTCAATGTTTGATGAATTCCATTTTTAACCTTTCCTTCATAAATTCAATCTATGATATGGATCAAAATCCAATGCCAATATTATTTTATTCACAAATATTTATAGGCACCTAAATGCCATTTACAGATCCTATCTTTATGATAGGTGATAAAAACTAATGATGTAACATTAGCTAACAACCTAATCTAGAAGCATACGTGAGATTAGAAGCTCACGTTGACCTATTTATTAGGAAATAACCTATTTCCTAAGGTTTTAAAAATAATAAAACCTAATGCTAAAATAAACCTCATAAATCTAGTCTTCTTTGATGATATATTAATTTATAATCGTTCATGGGAGGAGCATCTATAACATCTAGATCAAACACCACAACTTTTTTATGAGAATCAACTTTATGCTAAGAGGTCCAAGTGTTCTTTTTGGTTGAAAGAAGTTGAATACTTGGATCACAATGTAACCAAAGATGAAGTTCAAGTGAACCTCAAAAAGATTCAGGCTATTCAATATTGGACTAAGCCTTGAACCTTAAAGGGACTTCATGGGTTTTGGGGAGTCACTAGATATTATCAAAATTTTATGAAGAATTATGGGAAGATAACAATTCCCTTGATAGCCATGTTGAGAAAGAATACTTTTATATGGTCAAAATCAGTAGAGAAGGATTTTGAAGAGTTAAAGCAAGCTATAACCACCACCCCCATGTTAGCAATGCTTCATTTCCATAAACCTTTTGTAATTGAAAGTGTTTTGCCTGACAATGGCATTAGGGTTGTTTTGATTTAAGAAGGAAGATAATTGGCCTTCACCAATAGAGCACTCTTTGGCCAAAATTTGGGTAAGTCTACTTATGAAAATGATATGCTTACCATTTTACATGTTAATCATTGGTGTTTGTATCTCATTGGGTGACACTTTTCCATTAGGACTGATCATTAGAGTCTCAAATATTTCTTAGAACAAAGGGTGGCCACACTAGAACAACAAGGATGGGTTTATAAATTATTAGGCTATGACTATGGAATCACTTATAAGAAATGCAAGGAGAACGTGGTGGATGATACCTTATCCTGATAATATGAAGAGGAGGAAATGCTACATGCTATATATACACCACTTTCATAATGGGTCCATCATCTTAAGGAGGAATTGACCAAGGACTCCCATTTGCAAACTTTGGTCAACAAAATCCAAGAAGATCCTAACTCATGCCCTGGCTATACTTAAGGTGGTCAAGATTTATGATATAATAATCAACTTGTCATTCTCCAAAATTCATAAATGAGGGACCTCATCCTCCAAGAAATGCATATCTCACTAATAGTTGGGTATTTAGGGTTTCTCAAAACCTATGAAAGGACCAAGTGTACTTTTTAATGGGGGAATGATAAGGGACCATAGTCAAGGATGTTTGACCCAAGTCACAATCCTTCCCCTCCCCTGGAGCACGTAATCCATACACCCATCAACCCATCTTTTTTCTTGTAATGTCCAAACCATTCACCAACTTACAATTTATCTTTTAGCCCATTTTTAATGAATTTGTGGCCTCTAATTATAGGCCATGAATTTGCTAAAATAGGAAGCCACCCAACCACTTGAATGACCAAATAGATTCCTTCTAAAAACGGTGTATTTTTCCACATTTCACGATCTTTTAGCCTCTAATTTTAGGTCGTGAATTCGTTGAGATTGGGAATTTTTCCAAATCATATTCCTCAAATCACCATCCCTTTTCTCATATTTTTTGGTTAAACCCTGTCAATTCAAGTTATAAAATGAGCACCACACCTTCCAAAGAGAAAATGATTGAATGATTGATAGATGAATGAACTCATGGAGGAGTAGTGTTGTTGCTAGATCTTGTTGTCACCATTGCTGCTATGAATCAAGTGACCAAATTTATGATATATTTAATGTAAGCAAGTCATTCAGTGTTTCTTGTTGTGCATTTAATTTATTTCTACCTTTGCATTTCATATTTTTGTATTTTTAGCAAATTTGCAAACAGTCCCACGAATTCACATATAGGCCGCGAATTTGCTTACAAGCCATGAATTCATCAATTTAGAAAGTTGGGGGTAAATATACCTCCAAAAGCAATATCTCACCTTGCATATTGCATTTAGGGAATTATTGCTTCTACTTGCATTCTGCTATTTGCACTGTTTACACCATTTCATCTTTGTTCTTGCATTTCTTCCAAAAAGGTCAACAATTCATATTGTTTACGAATGGTATGCTGAAAGAACCAAGGGGGCTTGATTGATGTGCCTTTCGAGCTTAATGATGCAATGGCCTAAGTAGGCCCCCAAAAACTGATCAAAATTTATAGTGTTCTTTGCAATTATTTTGTAGGTTCCTGGTAGAATTGTTGTACAAGCTACGAATTTGCAGTACAAGTCACGAATTCGCTTTTACAGGCCACAAATTCACTTATAGACCACAAAATCATGCTAGACAAACATTAAAACCAAGTAGGTGTTTATGTTAGATTTATTTCAATTTCATAGTTTTGTTTTTAGTGCTATATTTGCACTGTTCTTAAATCATTGTGAGAAAAGATCTAAAAATATCAAAAAATGAAAATGAAATGCATATAGTTTAGAAACTATTTGGTGTGCTTTTGTCTTCAAGGAAATTTTAAATTGCATATATTTTTAAGTTCTAGTTACATTTGGCTCAAACCTAGGTGTTTGCAAAGTAAATAACACATCTAAACAAACATCATTGGATAGACTTAGTAGTCTTTTTGTGAACCCAAATCCATTCAAACATCACCAAAGGAGGTACATCACTAGGTATCCCTCACATTGAGGTGTAAGAGTGCAAACATCCCATCCCCCTTCTAGGCACATATCCATTTACCTAGAGGGAAAGGGGTGCGAATTTTTCCCTCTACATTCTTTGGTGAACCCGATGTGAATTCATGCGTTAAAGGTTCAAAACATTAATCATCTTTCTTTTCACACTTCTTTTCCTTTCATTTTACCCCTCTAGTTTTTCCATTGGTGAATCATACTAACCTCATTCTAGTTCCATACCACCCTTGGCATTAGGTGGTGTCAATATTTGGTGAGGATTTGGGGTCGAACCCTCCAACTTGTTAAAGTTGGGTATTAAGTGGTGTACACCTCCTACTCCTAGGATAGCTAGATGACTAAGATTATATGTCTTTGGGGATAAATTTGAGAGAGTATTTTGGTTGGAATAGCATCCTTCTTTCATCATATCTTCTTTCTTTTCACTAAACAAGACCACTTTAAGGAATTTAGGGACATAAACAAGATTAATCAATACAAAGGTATCCTAAAGAGAAAAATAAGGAAAATTTGTAATAAAGGTTAATGGTATGATATCTTAAAACTTTTGAGGAGAGTGATGGTAGCATTTTATCTCAGGTGAGTTCTGGCGAGAATGTATCGGGTGCAGCAGCGACAGGGAACCTCGAACCAGGCGAGATCCCCAACTTTGCTACAGGGGAGGGCACTGATGAGTCAGATGTTGATGCTGAAACGGACCTTTCCGTTGGGTGGGAGAAAGACCCGGGGAAGGACCCCTGGACAAGAATGAGGGCTATCCCAAGGTAGGGGGACCGACGCTGGGCCCTCCGGTTCTGCATCTTATCTTGAAAAGGTCACGGGTACCAAATCGCAGAAATCTACCAAGGACCGAAGCCCTTTGATAGCGATCGGAGAAGACTTAGTGATTCCAGAAACCCTAATGGCCGAATATCTTTCCCTAGAAGAACATTCTCTGATTGGGAAGTTCGTGGGCGGTAGATCGGACATGGAATCCATTCGGCGGTGGGCCACTACCAGGTGGAAAGTTTTAGGGAATCTTGAGATTGTAGCTCTCCCTAGAGGGTTCTTTCAAATCCACCTTAACAATCCCGAAGATGCAACCCGCATTCTAACAGGGGGCCATGGTTCTATGGGAAGAAGAGTTTGTTTATTCGTAGATGGGGGGAATATTTCAACATCGAAACTCAAAGCATAAATTTTGCTCCAGTGTGGGTTCGTCTTTCGGGACTCCCTAGCCAATTTTGGCATGAAGACATCCTGCAAGGAATAGGCAGATACATAGGGGAAATGGTGGCCATGGATTCAACCACCAAAGCTCGCACTAGGTTGACCCAAGCTAGAATATGCGTCAACGCAAATCTTGATTCCTAGCTCCCAACTCGAATCAATCTAGTCTATGGTTCCTTCCGCCACTGCTAGGCCATAGAGTATGAAAACAAACCGACTTTCTGCATCGAATGTCGAACTCAAGGACACCTCAAGTCCCACTACCCCTCGCTCAGACCACAGAAGGAGGTAGATTCTGGCAACCATCTCTACAGGAACCAAGGCGTTCGCTTCCTTGGGAAGCCCCCAATGCAAAAGAATAGGCAAATCTACAATAGAAACCCTCATCAGCAAGCACCAGGGCAAAACCCTATGGCAAACAAAGGAAAGCAAAAAGTGCAGCCAGAACAATCAGAGGACCAAGCTCAGGTAAGCTCCCTGTTCGCTCATCCTAATCGATTTGATATTCCGGGAAATATCACCCACTCTGATTCAGAAATAAATGAAGGGTTATTCACTCAGCAAGAAAATGATATGTCGGATCCAAATGTCGACCTCCAAATCCCCACCATCGAAGAAATTTTGCAGTATCCCCTTCCCACCAGTAGCCCTGTCTTATCTCCAATCAAGCTAGCTTCCCATGATCCCCCCTAAAAATATTCTTTCCCAAGAGGTCGAGAAAACAAAAGCAGATTTCAGTCCCAAAAACACTCGAAGCTCCAAAAAATCCTGTGTCGATGTTGGCAATGACAAGAAAAGGGGAAGGCCCAATATCCAAGAGCAAATAAGAAGCCAAACTACCGAGGACATAGCCAACGGAGTCCAAACAACCCTTGTACCTGAAATGTTTACTCACCCGAAGGAAGATCCCAAATTACCCAAACCCCCTATGCAGCAGTCAAAAGGGGGCAAGAAATCATCTAAAGTTTCCATATGAGGATACTCTCATGGAATGTGAGGGGCCTCAATAGTGCGGCCAAGCAGAGGTTGGTTAGCACTGTTAGAAAAGAAACCAAACCAACAATCCTCATTATTCAAGAGACCAAGTTAGATCAGTCAAAAGCATGCAAGGCGGGCAACACCATTTGGAAAAATAGTGGAAGCATTTTCAGTCCCAACCAAGGTCCATCTAGGGGTCTTTTGTGCCTTTGGGATCCAGAGAAAGTGGATGGTAGAGTAATATCATCCTCAGATAGAGTTATAAATATCATGTTTTTTTGCAAAGACAAGGATCAATGTTGGATCCTGTCTAATATCTACGCCCCAAACAATCCCCTCAGCAGGAGTTCCTTTTGGGACCAACTAAGTCAAATGAGGCAGGCTTTCAAAAATTTCCCTTGGGTTTTGGCTGGGGATTTCAACTCCCCCCTTTACCCATCAGATAAGGCAGGAGGCAATGACATTCCTACCAAAAGTATTCAGGACTTCCATGGGTTTGTCACTGAGAATAACCTAATGGATATCCAGATCCGGGGAGCTCAATTCACATGGAATAACAGAAGAATAGGGAACAATCTGATCCAAGTTAAGCTAGACAGATTCTTTCTATCTCAAGAAGCCATACCTCTGTTTGGTGATGCCTCCCTCACTTCCCTGCCCAGAATCGGATCGGATCACAGTCCTCTCCTGTTCGAAGCTAACAAGCCTCCAATTTTTAGGACCCCTTTTAGATTCGAGGCAATGTGGGTTCTCCACCCAGATTTACGTAATCAAATTGCAGGGTGGTGGCAACAGTAGGTGGATGGATCCCCCATCGCTCAAGTTACCCAAAAACTCAAAATAATCAAAGACCACATCAAAATTTGGAACAAGGAAGTGTTTGGTAACATTTTTGAAAATAAGGAGCAAATCACCAACAAGCTCAAAGCCATAGAAGAGCAAATTTAGAAAGGGCAGATGAGCATACAAATCAGGAATGAAGAGAAAAAGCTCCTTGTCGATTACCACAACATTCTGGCCAAGGAAGAAATGTATTGGAGACAAAAGTCTAGAGCCCTGTGGCTCAAGGATGGGGACTCAAACACGAAATTTTTCCATGCTTCCACTCTTCGTCACAGAAGCTCCAATAAGATCAGGGAGTTAATAAACAGTGATGGCACAAGTGTGAGAGACATCCACCTCATCAGAAATGAAGCAGTCACCTTCTTTGAAAAATGCTGGGAACAAATTCCACTATTTTCAAACAGGCCCAAGATCAGCTTCTTCAACATATTCCAAATCTGGTATCCCCTGAAATGAATGACATGCTCATCAAGGACCTTACCAATGAAGAAATAAAGCAGGCTCTTTTCTCCATGGCCCCTGATAAAGCTCCGGGGCCTGATGGCTTCTCCCCAGGTTTTTTCAAACTTACTGGGATATCATAGGGGTTGACATTTGCAAAGCCATTATTCACATGCAAAAATCCAAAGCCATCCCCAGAAGCACCAACTCCACCTTCATCGCCTTAATCCCTAAAGGCCCTGAGTGCAAATCCATGAATGACTACAGACCCATCAGTCTATGTAATGTCATATACAAGATTCTTGCCAAAGCCCTGACAACAAGACTCAAAGAAATACTCCCGCTCATTATAGATCCTTGCCAGGGCAGCTCGGTCAAAGGAAGGTCCATTCATGATGGCATAATCACCCTGCATGAAGTCCTCCACTCAACTTCCCAAAACAAGAAAGCAACCCTTTTTCTCAAATTAGATATCAGTAAGGCTTTTGACCGAGTAAACAAGGATTTCCTCCTGGTTGTTCTTCAAAAATTTGGTTTTCACAGGGAATGGATAAATGTAATCAGAGGCTGCATATCCAACCCTCATTTCTCAATCTTGGTTAACGGATCACCCGCAAGTTATTTCCCTAGCGGTAGAGGCATCAGGCAGGGAGACCCCTTGTCACCCATCCTTTTTATAATACTCGTTGAATCTCTGGGAAGAGCACTTAAGAGTGTTGTCAATGAGAAAACTATCATAGGGATCAGGGCTGCCTCGAGTCTAAACCCATTGTCACACCAACAATTTGTGGATGACACAATACTCGCTACCTATGCTTCAGTAGTGGAGGCCAAGATGATCAAAAAATCCTTGATTTATATGAGAAAGCGGTTGGGCAAGAAATCAACTATAACAAAAGTAAAAGCTTCTTCATCAATACCCCCCTTTCTAGGAAGATTAAAATTGGGTGTATTCTTCAATGTAGCATTGGTGAGTTCCCTACTCGCTATCTGGGGCTTCCTCTTTTTTACAATCATCCCAAATTGTCCATGTGGAGTCATGTGGTGGAAAGGATAAACAAAAAGTTAGCTGGATGGAAAGGGGCTTTTCTAACCCAAGCAAGTAAAATCACTCTTACCGCAACATGCCTCCAAAGCATCCCAACCTATTTCCTCTCAGTATTCAAAGCTCCTGCTTCAGTTTACGCCCAAATCGAGCAAATACAAAAAATATTCCTATGGGGAGGCACAGAGGAGAAGCAAAAGATTCATTTGGTTGGATGGGAAAAGGTTTGTCGGCCAAAAAACCAAGGGGGTCTGGGACTTAGAAGAATCAAGCATATGAACACTACTCTACTGGCTAAGCAAGCCTAGAAAATTCACACAAGTTTCAATGCAGAATGGGTGTCAATAATACAGAGGAAATACCTTCAGCACAAAGAATTCACTGATGAAGATATCCCCAAAGAGGGATCAACTTTTTGGAGGTCAATTATTCAGGTCAGAGAAGTTCTCCAGAAAGGTTCAAGGTGGTAGTTGGGAACAGGTACTGCCATAAACTTTTGGATAGACAGGTGGGTCAGTGATCAGCCCCTAGTTGAAGATGATGAGATATATGTCCTAAAACCTATCCTTGATGGCACCATAGGCAGCAAAGTAGCAGACTTCATCCAAAACATCAATGGGTCTAAAAGCTGGAAAGACCTCAACATTAACTCAAATGATGGGCACATAACCAGGGCAGCGAGGGCTTTGGCTCTTATGCTGAATACTACAGTGATTTCGACAGATGGAAGAGAAGACTTTCTAATTTGGAAAGAAATGGACAATGGATGTTTTTCTATCAAATCTGCCTACCAACTTATCCTCAATCCACAACAAGCTCCCTTCTCTCCTAGCCAAATCTGGATCAAGCACCTCATCCCTAAAGTGGCAGTGTTTTCCTGGCTGGCAATTCAAAACAAGATTCTAACCACTGATAATCTCATCAAGAGGGGGATGATGGTACCCAACAGATGCCACCTATGCTATAAAGCTTGGGAATCCATCAACCATATTTTCACTAAATGTGATTTCTCTTATACTATGATGAGTAACTTACTATCCAGTTTCCACATCAACTGGGTCCAACCCAACTCCCTGGTAGAGCTTTTCACTCAGTGGCCCAATCCTTTCAAAAACCCTCGGTTGAAATCCTTGTGGAAAATGTGCACTCACCATTTCTTATGGCAGGTATGGCTAGAAAGAAACAGCAGGGTGTTCTCTAACACTCCCAAGGACCCTACCTCCATTGCTAGTAAAATCATCAGCTTTGCCACAGAGAACTCCCAACTCATCCCTTGCACAGAACCCCTTGATGTGGGATTGGAGCTTTTTCTGTTCAGCAGTCTTAATATCCCCAAGGAAGATAATCCTCGTGTCACTCATCCCCACCCAAGGCACACCTCTTCATGGAAACCCCCTCGATAGGATGGCTCAAGCTCAATTTCGATGGAGCTTCTAAAGGAAACCCGGGAATGGTAGGGGTAGGAGGACTGGTCAGAGATAGCAATGATAAGATTGTGGTCACCTTTGCGGAGAACCTAGGCATTCAAACTAATCATGTAGCAGAAGCCCATGCCCTATGGAGAGGTCTCAACATCATCCAAAAGCACAAAGGGAACTACGAAATAGAAGGGGACTCTCTAAACATCATAAATTATATCAACAATAGCTCCAATCCTTCGTGGAAGGTCATGAATGCCATCAAGGAAGCCAAAAACATGATCAAAAGATAGGGCAACATGATATGTAGACATGTGTACAGGGAGGCAAATAGATTGGTTGACCTCTTAGCAAACATGGGAATCAGTCAGAATTCCTTGACTGTATGGGATAACAATCCACCCTCAAACATTGTCAATGAAGCCAACCAAGAGTGGGCAAATCAACAGTGAAGCACCGGAGTAGGAGATTCATCATCAGGTTGCCAACATCTTCATCAACAACCTTATTAGTACTCTTGACAACATTAGCGGGAAGTTGAAGCAGCTCATAAAGACTGAGGAAAGCACTGCGAAGAAGAAGGTGGTTGACGCATGATGGAGGGTCGTGGGTATTTTTTTGTTTATGGTTCTCTGGGTCCTTACTGGGGTTTGTTTTCATGAGGGTTATTTTAACTTTACATATATTATATGCATCAATGTTGGTTTGGGTGTCTGTTGTCCATATATTATCTGCATCAATCCTGTTTGGGGTGTTGTCCATATATTATCTGCATCAATACTGTTTGGGGTGTTTGCTATTAGGCTTATCGACTTTTAATCAATATATGGTGAACGGTGTTTATCCATGTATGAAAACACTTTTTTAAAGTTTAGTCTTCTAAGCTGCTAGCCTCCTTTGAGGTTTTTGTAACTACTGGTTTTGGGATCCAGGAAAAACCCTTTAATATAAGCTACACTATTTACCAAAAAAAAAAAGAAAAATCTGTGTGTGTGACTTATTTATTTAAAGCAATTCTTGTTCATTATTTTCAAAACATGCCCATGACTCTTAGAAGTGGTAATAAAATTACGGGTCCTCCCGAAGATGAGAAAATTGATAGAAAAAATTTAAATATTGAAGCCACAAAACCTAAGGAAAACCAAGAACTTGATCTTGATCCTAAAGAAGGGGTTGATGGAACTATTTCATTTAGGTCCCTCAAACACTTTTGGGAGTTTGTAAAGGGCAATCATGATGCCTTTGGCCAAGCCATAGAATATCAAGCCCGTAATGCGAATGGTGAACCTTATGATCTTTGCCCTCTTATTTCTCATCATCATCATAATGCACCCTTGGTTAGGGCTTCATACAACCTATCTTCACCATGCCATACCACATATGTCAATCCATTATATAATGCTGCCCCTCCTAATCAACACCAACCCGTGTATGCTACTACCACAACCATTAGTGTTGGGAGAATTCCACAATTTTCTATGGTTGATTATAACCAACCCCCTCCACAAATTCATATTCCATTAGAATCCTCCTTCTCACAACCCCTTCCTCTTTCATCATTTTCATCACAACCAATTTCCCCATAATTCTCCTTTCCATATTATTTCTCATCACTAGTATCGTCACAACCACTTCAACCTTCTTCCTTCAACATGACATATCCACTGCAACAAGCCAATGTTTCTTTTGTAAATCCTTTTCATAACAGTGTCACAATTCCCAACATGCACACATATCATACCTCACAACCCAACTACTATCCCTCTTTTGGGAATGAAGTAGCACCAACCACCCATAATCCACAAATACAACATCTAGAGGCAATAGTGAAACAACTTGCCACATGACTGGATCATATTGACCCCTATCACCCCACATACAACTAAAAAGATATGTGCAATCAACCATTGATCATGTCATTGCTGCAATACCCTACCCTAAGCACTTTTCCATACCTATTTTTCCCATCTACAAGGGGATAAAGGATCCTATAGAACATCTAAGGATGTCCAGGATGACATGTCATGACATTACCTATGATGACATGCTATTGTTAAAGATATTCCCAAATTTTCTTGAGGGTATGGCCTTGGAGTGGTATTATCAATTGTCCACTCATTATTTGAGGAATTTTGAGGAAACAACTGAACTATTTGTGTATCAATTTTGGGCTTACATTGAGAGGCATGTAACCATCAAATATTTGTATAATATAAAATAAAAAAGAAGAAGAAAGCCTCTCATAATTCCTAGCATTATGGATAAATAAAGTGGGGAAATTAACTTTTACATTACCTCCTAGAGAGATGTTGAAAATATTCATTGGGAACTTACAAGAACAACTCTCCAATGAACTAGAGACTGCTACTGTGACCTCCTTTGAGCAAGCCATTGACCTAGATAGAAGAGTGGAGCAGGCTCTTCTTAGGAGAGGTCAAAAAAAAAATAAAGAGGAAGAGAAGACATCCAAAAGTTAATACAAGAACAAACATGTGGTGGGAGATGGATTCACAGACACAAGACCTTCTTTTAATGTTAATAATGCCAATACTTTGAGAAAAATGATATTAAAGGCTCCACAAAAACCCCCACCATGTAATTTCACCAAACAAAATCAACCATTGTCTATGGTCCTTAAGCAACTATTGGAGACAGGCATGATATAATTACTTGAAATTAGACAACTTGATATCATGACTGATTGGTACAAACTAAGACAACACTGTGATTTCCATAGGGTTGATGGACATTTGACAAATTCATGCAAGAGGTTGAAATATTTGGTACAAGATTTAATCAACGATGGTCGATTAGTTATAGAGGGTTCTTCCATGGATTTTGACCCTCCAACAACTACTCAACCTACTGCATAACAAGCACAAATTGTAAATCAAGACCTGGAAATTTTTCAACACCCCTTACCAAATCATGGTAATCAATCAATCCATCAAGTAAACTACCAAAATGTGCCTCCTCTAAACCATCATATAGGCATGATCGGTAGTTCTAATGTTGTGGCTTCTCATAAGGTTGATCACATAGATTTTTATGATGAGGATATCCCTCCTCATAGTTTACAAGGTGACAACCCTCTTTACATCACAACAATGATTGGGGATGTTCTTATCAAATGGGTGTTGATAGACAATGGGTCTTCTATCAATGTTTGTACATACAAATTCTTTCAAAAGCTTGGTTTTAAGTATGAGGACCTCTGATAATCTGATTTGGTCCTCAAAGCTTTTGAAAGAACTACCAAGACCCATTTATATCACTCAAAGCACTTAAACTCTAGATAAAGCCCGTGGAGTTATATCACTCCCAATTCGAGTTGGTCCTCAAACTCTAGACACATGCATTCATATCATATCTTGTCTTGCATCATACAAAATTATTTTGGAACATCCATGGATTTACGCTATGAGGGCGGTGCCATCCACACTATATCAATGCATTAAATTTAAATTTAAGGACCAAATTGTCACCATCATAGTGACCCAAGACCATTCAAATATTCTTCAATAATCGAGCCATCAAGTTCTCAATTCTCTCCTTCTCTATTGTCATCATCACTTTTTGTCCATCACTCTTCTTCATCTAGATCTGATCATCCTTCTTCACCATGCAATATCAATACACCTCATTCATCCCATCAAGGTTTGGAATGGAGTGATGAGGACGAGGGGTCCCCTCATCTCTCTAACATTTCATTCTGTAATATGATAAATTTTGAGCATTCTAATGGTCAATTTTTTGCGTCTCAAGAAGACCCTCCTTTGCTATCCTATAGAGATCTTGCAAAACTAGGGATCACACCTCATTTTATTAAGAGCTATGGTTTTATTAGGGTCCACAAGGACTTTCATGCAATAGCTTCTAGAGAAAAAGCTACAAAGAAGTCTCTTTGTGATTCTGATTATCAATATGATCTCCACTCTAGATTCTTCTTTAATGAATCAGTCCCTTGCACGCATGTGCTTATTGTTAAGATAGGAGGTATAATCAAAATATGTGTTGACTATCGTAACCTTTCATAAATCATCTTATATATAAGCCATCCTGTACAAATCATCTTTTATACACCCATATTGCATATTTTTTTATTTCCATATTGCATTACATAGCCATCATCATACATTTTATATCTTGCATATGGCATCTCTTAATTTTGATTAGCTCAATTATGCACATCATATGGTCATACTTATCCACCGTAATCTTTGACAAAGGCTATCATGCTCATAGGTAATATTGATCTCCTCGAATAATTAAGGGTCCATCTTGAACCAACCACATGATTTACATTTTAATAAAATCTTGATGTTTGACATTGATCAAAAATATTTCTTGGGCCAAAACACAATTTTCACCAAGAAAACTTTTCAATTTTGGGAACTGACTACCATTTTTGAACCAAACACATGTCACATTTATTAATAAGATCTTGCATTTGGGAGGGATGATGCCATGATTGGATTGAACCTTCAAGCGAATATTTTCTTTCTTGTCCCATTATGCACATAGTCCAAAATATATTCTATACAAAATTACACAAAAAGAAAAGAAAATAGTGAGTAGTAAGGATAGGGTAAAATTCCCATTAGGACTCGATTCAAGTGGTTGGAAATTTGACTCCCCAAAGCTCTAACTATTTAAAAAATACATAATAATAGTGGGGCTCAAGTAGTAAGGATAGTGGTGAAAATCACATCTTTCATGACTAGTCATTTGTGACACTTTCATATCCTTTGATCGTTGAATGTATAAGAATTAATTTCTTATACTATGGACCATTTCTCATTAATTTTCCTCGAATCATCATTCTGACCACCAAATTCAACCATTTTTCCTATTGGGTTTCATACCTTCAGCATGACAATATGCCTCACACAGGATTTGCTTCATGACCACACACGAGGGGCAGCCTCCAATTCGGTCATACACAAGCACACATCCTCACTAGATATTACCTAAAAATTGTTGTTGTAAGGACATGACCAATAAATTTTGATAATATTTTTCACATATTGTCTTCCACTTCTTGTCCATAATTCTTTGTATTCATGCTTCATATTTCCACAAACTATTTTGACTAGCATGACAAGTATGCATTAAAACCAACATGATTATATGCATTATCATACATCATCATTTAGATCATTCACAACATGCATCACCACAAAAGCATCAAAATAGTAAAAAAATCACATACATACATCATCATAACACAAATTAAAACACAAAAACATAGTATGGTATATATCTCAAGAGTTATACATATACATGGTGTCTGATCGGTATGCCATAATAAAAAATCTCAACATACTTGATCATTGAGGGAGCATGCCACAAATATTAAAACTTGATATATCATCCCCTATCCTCTAGACCCCTGGTCCTCCCCCATATCTAGTGGTGGCCTCACTGGGGGTATGTTCATGGACTGTCTCATTGTCCATAACCTCGTTTATGAACGACTATGACACCTCAATGAATCTAGTATAGGCACCCTCTACTCTGTAGGATTTGCCTAGTGATAGAGAGTTTGAAAGAATATCTCTCATTGTGAAGTCATCACCACTTCTGCCTGCATTGCTCGAAGCTCCTCTTGTAGGAAGCGATAACCTCCACTACTCGTAGAAGCAACTGGTCTAACCTGTTGATGCACCTAAGCTCATAGCTATGACAATTAGGTCTTCAATGATTGGATATTCTCTACCTAAGTCACTATTTGTGAGATTTAAGTTGCTATCTGCTCCTCCTACACTACTAATTATATACCTTGAGCTGCTAACTGCACGCTCTGAACAACCACCTCCATCTATAGATCATCCTCTTTTCCACCAGCTATCCCTAACTCACCGCCCACATCTACCTCATCATGAGGCTTTTGGGGTGCATCTCCCTCTTTAGGTCTAGGTGCATCCTCTTGTCTAGATCTAGGTGTTAACCTCTTCTTGGGTCTTTTTACCTCCACTTGCTTAAGTCTATCCTCTCCCCTCTAGTGAGCAACCTCCTATACTGCTAGCTGCATCCTCTGATCCACCACTAGTCGTGCAGGCTGAGCCAACTCAGAAGTAATCCTCTAAGGTCTCATATCCCAAGACCACATTCGATATCCATCCTCCACCCCTACATCATCATACCCAAGACCCACAAAAAGAGGGTCATTGAAGAACACAAGCTTATACTGAGAGGGGGGGGTGAACAGTATAAGACCTTTTTCAATTTTATCTATCAATATAGCTTTCAAACCATTAACATGCAGAATAAAATAGCAATAACAACAGCAGTAAAATAGTGCACAAAAAGCAATCCACAAAGAGACACAACACTTTACGTGGTTCACCCAAGGTGGGCTACTCCACTGGATAAAACTTTCCTCTAAAAGTTATATCAAAACCTCTCGGGAATCCTTCCCGATTACAAAGTTTATGAGCCTTAGCTCAAAGGAGACACCTTCCCCTAATTCCGCTTTGCTAGTGATCCTCTAGAAGACCTCTACCTCCTCTCGCCCTTAGCAAGTGGAATTCTATCCACAGAAGACACCCGTCTTCCCCGCTCCGGTCGGAGATCTCCGTCCTCAACTCGTTACACGCAAAGCCGGTCCTCTTTTCTCGTACCAAACACTAGTCCTTCGGTCTAGCACAATTGTCCTCTTCCTTTGTTCCTTCTCTGCACTTGGTTGAAAACAACTTTTCACCGCTCGCGCAACTACAACAAAGACAGCTCTTCTCAAATTACAACAGCACAATCTTCTCAAATTACAGCAACACTTGATCACCGTTTGTCCTTCACAACTATTCGTAATTACAACAGCATCTACTTTGTGCACTTTGCTTTCTTTTACATAGACTCTGTGAACATAGTTGCAATCACAGCTGTTCTTAGATCAAATTCCACCCTTTTCATGATCTTCGCAAACACCTGCAAAGCATTCGAACGCACAACGAACTTATGCGCCTATGTGCAACCACAACATCATACTTTTCGACAACAGTCTTCTCATGAATAGCAAAGACAGAGGCTTTGATACTTAGAAGATTCAACGAAGTCCACTCTAATGCCGTAGTCGAACTTCGCTCTCTCGCTTTTTTGATGATCGAACCTCACTAGTCGCACTAACTTTGCGAATGCCTCACTTCGAAATGCACACTTCGATCGATACACAAAATTGCTCAAATAGCCTTCCTTTAATACTCACAATCTTAAGATGAAATCTTGTTCTTTAGTCGGTCGTTCAATCTCCAAACACGTCGGTCGTAAAACCTTACACTTCGTCGACAGAGGTTAACTTCGTCGGCTTTAACCGCTCTCGTTGTTCTCGTAGTCGTTCTCGCATGAAACTCAAACATGTCGCGATATCGCTACGCCTTTGACTCGCCATACACCTTCTTTGGTTTGTTGTCGCAAAATCGTGACACTACAGCCTTTGCTGACGTCATCGTAAATCTTGTCGCGAAATCGTGACGCTCTAGACTTCAAAGCCTTCTTCTCTCGCCTTGTCACGAAATCGTGACACCTTTGCCTCTTGCTGATGTCATCATGATTCTTGTCACGAAATCGCGACGCTCTGGACTTCAAAGCCTTCTTCTCCGCTACTGTCATGAAATCGCGACACCTTTGCCTCTTGCTGACGTCATCATGATTCTTGTCACGAAATCGTGACGCTCTGGACTTCAAAGTCTTCTTCTCCGCTACTGTCATGAAATCGTGACACCTTTGCCTTTTGCTGACGTCATCAGCAACTCTGTCGTGAAATCGTGACACCTCTTGCTTCTTCATCCTTTTCTTGGTTTGCACTAGCGAAAATGAAACATGTCACGAAATCGCGACGCTTTTGCTGCCTTAAGCTCTTTCTTGCCAACTGCTCGTGAAACTGGAACATGTCACGAAATCGTGACGCTTTTGCCAACTGCAAGCTGCCAACTCAACCTGTCGTGAAATCGTGACACTTTTGCATCCGTACAACTTCTTCGAAACTTGTCACGAAATCGCGACACTTCCTGCAACTCAACACTGCCAACTCAACTTGTCGCGAAATCGTGATAGTTTTTGCATCCGTACAACTTCTTCGAAACTTGTCACGAAATCGCGACACTTTCTACATCCATACAACTTCTTCAAAACTTGTCGCGAAATCGTGATAGTTTTGCCCGTTCTGCCTCTGCCTTCCTGCATGTCGCGAAATCGTGACACTTTTGCCCGCTTTGCCTCTTCCTTCCTGCATGTCACGAAATCGTGACAGTTTTGGCCAAACTTTCTCTCTCCTCAAACATGTCGCGAAATCGTGATGCTTTTTCCAAGCAACTCGCAAACTTTTTCTAACTTATCTTTTTCTGGATTTTTGGCAACCGGGCTACTTCGATTTTCTTGGAGACTTACCGACCAAGTTGAAACCTTCATCAAAACACATCCTTAGACATAAAAACAAATTGCTCCAAGAACTCCTTGACATCAAAAACAACAACTACCAATAGCTCCTTGACATCAATGACAACAATTAAACTTAGGCAAAGGCAATGTACTCAAGATACCCAAAATTGCCAACAATCTCCCCCTTTGTCATTGATGGCAACCCTTAATTAAAAACACATCTTTCAAGAGCCAAAACTGAAATCAATCTCTTCAAGTTTTGCTCCCCCTGACTTGAAGCTTTCCTCTTCACTTGAAAACACTCCCCTTTACTTAAATCTCTCCCCCTTTGTCATCAATGGCAAAGGGTCACCTTTGGGGCTTGGGACTAAGAATGAGCCTCTTAGCTTAGTCCCTCCCCCACCTCCTGATGAGGTGATTTAAAACAGGGTTGGGAGTGATACTCCCATTAGACACTCATCATCATTAGTGTCTAAGATTTCTTTGTCGGGCCTTCTCTTGAATTCTTTTTCCCGTATTCCCTGTTCTCGTCACCGTTTTGATCCTCGGACCTCGTTAATACTACTCGTTCCCGTTTCTTTTATCTTTTTTGTTCTTATCCATACCTTGATCCTTGGACCTCGTTCATATCACTTTTCCTATTTTTGTTATCATTCCTATTCTTATCCATGCCTTGATCCTTGGATTTGTTCATGCTCGTTGTTTCTGTTCCTCGTATCTCGTAAGATCAGCTCTACACTCGTCTAGCTAGGTGACCTTCATTGTTGCATTTATAGCAAGTAACAATATTTGGCATGACTCGTTCTTTGAATCCGCTCTGTTCGACTAACCCAGCTCCTCGTTATTTGCCTTGCAAAAAATTGCCTTGTGCCCGAATTGTTGACAAGAGTAACAATACCCTTGAAAGAAATTACGTATCCCGAAACTCGTCATTTACTCTCTTCATTTGAGTCATGCAATGTACAGCCATGTGACCAAATCACGTGACACGCAAAACATCTGTCGTGAAATTTTCTTTTATTCGACTTCATGGGTCCCGAAAACTTCTTCTTCTTAGTCTGAATATCATTTTCTATTTCTGCGTATTCATCACTTACTGACTCATGATCTGAAGTACTTTCTTCAACAGGACTCTCTTCCTTTTGAAATCTCTTGCTAGATTCCCCAACCTGTTCCTTGTGCGGCTCAACGAAACCGAGACCTGTTTTATCTGTTGGTTTTCTTTGTCCTTTGATGAGAAATTTAACCTTCTTGGAGCTATCCTGAAATCTGAATAGCTTATCCTTGTACTCTTTATTTTCTTCTTTCAAAGAAGCCATTTCCTCGTTCTAACTCTCTATACTCCAGAATTTTAGAATCTAACTCATTCTTGAGTTCTTGTGACTTAGCCATAGATGCTTCAAGATTTTCTACAAGTTCATCTATCTCCATACAACATTCATCTAACTTAAACTTGAGTCTATCATTCTTCTTTCTTTCCTTTTTCAAAACACTAAGAGCATTATTGAGTTCACATTCAAGATCCTCTATTTGATGGCACTTTGAATTATCACAGCCTTTTTCAGATTTCTTATCACTAGAGGTGCTACCTTTTTCAAAAACCATACATGCATCTTCATTGTAGTTTTCTAAAGCATCCTCATACATACTAGCAGCCAAATCATTATTTTTGCAATCATCCTCAAGGTGCCCAAAATTTCCACATCTAAAACATTTCATGATAATGAATTTATGTTTTGGTTCTTCCTCTTTTTCTCGAAATGAACAACATCTCATTTTCATCATCACTAGAAGAACTCGTCACTATCACCGCTAGAACACTTACTTGCTTTGTCTAAGTAGAAGTTCTTCTTATTCTTGTGAGAATGCCTCTTTCCATGATTGTTGTACTCATCTTTGCTTTTCTGGTGATTGTTGTACTCATTTTTGCTCTTTCTGTAATACCTGTGCTTTTCAGAGTCCTTGCTTTTAACATCCTGTATATCTTCATCACTTTCATTTTTAGAAACAGTACAGTCAGTAGCATAATGACCAAATTTCCCACAGTTAAAACATCTTATATTTTTCTTGCTTTTGTGCTTTCTGGAAAACTTGCCTTTCCTGTTGTAATATGCCTCTTCCTCACTAGAAGACTCATCACTTTCTTGAATCTGTTTGCCCTTCGATTTCTTGATAGCTTTGAAAGCTGCCTCTTTCTTTACATCAACTTTTACTTGAGTTCTCAGCTCAAATGCTGCAAGAATACTATGGAGCTCATCCTTTTTCAATTTATCTAAATCTTTGGCTTCCTCAATAGCAAAAATATTTTCACTAAATCTATTAGGAAGAGATCTTAAAATCTTATCACACACATCATTTTCAGCAAGTTCAAGACCTAAGTCTTTCATGGAGTTCACAATCTCATCCATCCGAAGCATGTAGTCACTAATATTTTCATCATCATTCATCTTGAGTTGTTCAAACATACCTTTAAAATGTCTCAATTTGGCCTTTCGGACATTTGCATCACCCGTATGAACAACCCGCAATTGTTTCCACATCTCACTAGCCGTCTTGCAGTGAATAACTTTGGTAAGATCACCTTTCTGTAAACCTTTTAAGATTGCATTCATGGATTTTGAGTTGCCGTGATGTAGAAGCTTGTCCTCTTTAGTGTAAGGACCATTTGTAGGAATGGTGTACCCATCTTCAATAACTTCCCATACCTCATTACCAAGAGCCATAAGATAGACCTTCATTCTTGCACTCCATAGACCAAAATCTGATCCATCCATAATAGGTGCTGCATTCCCACTTGAGTAGTCCATTGTGTTCTTTGCAACCTTTTCCTTCAAGCTGTTAAACTTTTCGAAGGCACTGGCTCTGATACCAATTGAAGAACACAAGCTTATACCGAGAGGGGGGGTGAACAAGATAAGACCTTTTTCAATTTTATCTATCAATACAACTTTTCAAACCATTAACATGCAGTAATAAAATAGCAAGAATAACAACAGAAGAAATAGTGCACAAAAAGCAATCCACAAAGAGACACAACACTTTACGTGGTTCACCCAAGGTGGGCTACTCCACTGGATAAAACTTTCCTCTAAAAGTTATATCAAAACCTCTCGGGAATCCTTCCCGATTACAAAGTTTATGAGCCTTAGCTCAAAGGAGACACCTTCCCCTAATTCCGCTTTGCTAGTGATCCTCTAGAAGACCTCTACCTCCTCCTCGCCCTTAGCAAGTGGAATTTCTGTCCATAGAAGACACCCGTCTTCCCCGCTCTCGGCCGGAGATCTCTCGTCCTCAACTCTCGTTACCGCAAAGCCGGTCCTCTTTTCTCGTACCAAACACAAGTCCTTCGGTCTAGCACAATTGTCCTCTTCCTTTGTTCCTTTCTCGCACTTGGTTGAAAACAACTTTTCACCGCTCGCGCAACTACAACAAGACAGCCTTCTCAAATTACAGCGACACTATCTTCTCAAATTACAGCAACACTTGATCACCGTTTGTCCTTCACAACCGTTCGCAATTACAACAGCATCTACTTCGTGCACTTTGCTTTCTTTTACATAGACTGCGTGAACACAGTCGCAATCACAAACTGTCCTTAGATCAAATTCCACCCTTTACATAATCTTCGCAAACACTGCAAGCATTCGAACGCACAACTTATGCGCCTATGTACAACCACAACATCATACTTTTCGCACAGTCTTCTCATGAACAGCAGCACAGTCTTTGATACTTAGAAGATTCAACGAAATCCACTCTAATGTTGTAGTCGAACTTCGCTCTCTGCTTTTTCGATGATCGAACCTCACTAGTCACACTAACTTTGCGAACGCCTCACTTCGAAATGCACACTTCGATCGATACACAAAATTGCTCAAACAGTCTTCCTTTAATACTCACAATCTTAAGATGAAATCTTGTTCTTTAGTCGTCTGTTCAATCTCCAAACACGTCGGCTGTAAAACCTTACACTTCGTCGACAAAGGTTAACTTCGTCGGCTTTAACCGCCTCTGCTGTTCTCGTGCGAAACTCAAACATGTCGTGATATCGCTACGCCTTTGACTACCGTACACCTTCTTTGGTTTGTTGTCACGAAATCGTGACACTACAGCCTTTGCTGACGTCATCGTAAATCTTGTCGCGAAATCGCGACGCTCTAGACTTCAAAGCCTTCTTCTCCGCTATTGTCGCGAAATCGTGACACCTTTGCCTCTTGCTGACGTCATCATGATTCTTGTCGTAAAATCATGATGCTCTGGACTTCAAAGCCTTCTTCTCCCTACTGTCACGAAATCGTGACACCTTTGCCTCTTGCTGACGTCATCATGATTCTTGTCACGAAATCGTGACGCTCTAGACTTCAAAGTCTTCTTCTCCGCTACTGTCACGAAATCGTGACACCTTTGCCTTTTGCTGACGTCATCAGCAACTCTGTCACGAAATCGTGACACCTCTTGCTTCTTCATCCTTTTCTTGGTTTGCACTAGCGAAAATGAAACATGTCACGAAATCGCGACGCTTTTGCTGCCTTAAGCTCTTTCTTGCCAACTGCTCGTGAAACTGGAACATGTCACGAAATCGTGACGCTTTTGCCAACTGCAAGCTGCCAACTCAACCTGTCACGAAATCGTGACACTTTCGCATCCGTACAACTTCTTCGAAACTTGTCGCGAAATCGCGACACTTCCTGCAACTCAACTTGTCGCGAAATCGTGATAGTTTTTGCATCCGTACAACTTCTTCGAAACTTGTCACGAAATCGTGACACTTTTGCATCCATACAACTTCTTCAAAACTTGTCACGAAATCGCTGACGCTTTGCCCGTTCGCTCTCGCTTTCCCGCATGTCGCGAAATCGTGACACTTTTGCCCGCTTTGCCTCTCGCTTTTCCCGCATGTCGCGAAATCGTGACACTTTTGGCCAAACTTTCTCTCTCCTCAAACATGTCGCGAAATCGCGACAGCTTTTTCTAGCAATCTGCAAACTTTTTCTAACTTATCTTTTTCTGGATTTTTGGCAACCGGACTACTCTGATTTTCTTGGAGACTTACTGACCAACTGAAACCTTCATCAAAACACATCCTTAGACATAAAAACAAATTGCTCCAAGAACTCCTTGACATCAAAAACAACAACTACCAATAGCTCCTTGACATCAATGACAACAATTAAACTTAGGCAAAGGCAATGTACTCAAGATACCCAAAATTGCCAACAATCATCCTCATCGAGCTTCAAAAATCATGTGACATCAGGGTCACCACCTACACTTGATGGATCTCTCATCACTCGTCGAAACCAGAGATCACCTAGCTTCGATATCCCTTACACCAACCCAAATTATCGCTATACCCTATAAAAATAGTACAACTCTACCTCACCCTTATTTGACTTGAGCCATCGAATCTACTGCACATGAACCAACTCTATGCCATCCTCATCCTAACCTAAGTGCATCTGCTAGGGGTTCCATGTGATCTGATGAGGATGTAAGTCATCTATCACTCACCTAGCTACCTCCAGTTGATCATCTCTACGTGTAACTCTTAAGGAAGCCCATCGATACACAATTGGTCACCCCTCATATATTTGCTATCGAGGTAACCCTTCATGCCTCTGCACTGCCAGATGCTCCCAACACGATACCTAGAGTAAGGTGGTAAGGACAATGCAGTGAACTTGTTTTTACACAACATTATACAATGTCCTATACAAACAATATAGTACAAAGGGGCCCCATGTGAAATGCATCCTTGTATCCCTCATATCGACCACAACTCTAGCCAGGGCCTATGGTAGATATTGTTTGCTCATATGAAAGGCCAATAATATGGCAACCACTCTGCTCAACACAACTATCAATGTAGAAATGATAGGTCTCCCTACCATCCCATCCACGCCAATATCGCTCTGATGAACTAAATAGTTTGAATCCTCGATCAGCTACTCCATATCTCTCACTGATACCAAAGAATGGTACACTACCTATCCTCTGATTAGGATTCGTAGAATATACCACACATCCTCCAAAGTAATTATCATCTCCCTTGTAGGCAACTGAATGTAGATAATTTTGGATGCTACCTCCCTGCTAAGACAATCAAAAGAGAGTAGTCCACATCCACCCTAGGCATCTTCACTAAATGGAGAAGCCCCATTTGCTTAATCACCTCCTCTCTGCTGCATCGAGTCTCCTCACTCTATCCTCAAAACCATTACTACCACTCCTGACTCTCGAGAGTTCTATACTACAATTAAAAATATCAAAAAGCAACACCATCAGTCAATCAACATAATAAAATCATCAAAATCACAATAAATCATAAAATATCAAGCAAAACAAGCGAATTCCCTAAGGTTTTGGTGATTTTTCTAGCATTTTCATGATTTTGCAAGTGATTTCACGATTTCTCTAGGGTTTCATGAAATCCCTAGGGTTTTTTGAATTTGTAGGGTTTCAAAAAATTGCGAGCCAAAATTTTTTGGGCCACAAATTTATCACGTGGTTGTGAAATTGTGATGACAACCATGCGATGAAAACTGACCCTAAGAATCTAGAAAAATTCACAAAAAAATGGAAGAAAAGAAAAATATAAAAGCACAAGATAATTTACGACTAACCTGAATCTGCTCGGCCACTTCGTCACTGCCACCACACACGATTTATGCTCTGTGGGTAGGAAGTACCATTTTATCTAGAGCTTCAAACCAGAAAAGTGAATGGTAAAAATGTGTTGGACATTTTGAGTCCCTAAGCCAAAGATATCATTGATGTCAAGATGTCAGTGATAGTTCTTCTCCATTTTAAGTGTAAAGTTCAATGGAAGTTGTAATGGGTTAAAATATTTTTATTTTTACACCAAAAAGAATGGATCAGAAAATGGTTTCAGTTCTCCTTTGGAAGCAAATATATCCGAAGCAATGGAAGGATATAATATTATAATATTTATTATAATATTTATCCAAGGTGGTGAAAAACCCAAATAAATAATTATAATTATAATTATAATATTATTTGGTTTACAAAGGACAATTAATTATTTTTTATAAAACCCTAAGGTTGGGTTTTGGAGGGAAAAATATTTCAAAGCGCAAAGTTTAAAGTAAATTAAACCCAAAGTTGGGGTTTAAAAAAAAAGTCTTTCGAAGCCTCTATATTTATGTCGACATCTTCATGGAGAAGCTAGCATCGACCTGTCCAAAGCAAATATAATGCATATAAATATTTTTCCAAAACCATTGGAAAGTTACCCTTGCTCGAATTAATAAATCGATGGCATGCGAAAAATAGAGCTTGTAATTTACGAAAATGTGGCAGCGAAAGGCATAGAGGAGGAAGGTTCCGTCCTCAAGTTTCATTGGGCAAGCGTGGCCTAGTGGTATTTGGGAAAGCGCAAAGGCACTGGCAGCAAGGTGGTTGATGTTTCAAATCCCCGCATGCATTGTTTGGTGTGTTGTTCGAGGCTCCCAAGGCATACGACCTTTTGCTTGGCGGAAGGTGGTCTGAGATTAAGAAGCACGTGGTGCTTCTTTAATCTCAAGCGAGCGCTTGGCTCATGCGACGACTTTGGCTATGGTTAAGGCGCTTGTGGTGAGACGAGGTTGAGGGTTCGATTCCCTCCAAAGACAAGGTATTTAATTTTGATTTAAGTTTTGTTAGTTGCCTAACATTGGAGGAATAAGGGTGCATAAGTGATTATTACTTTTATATATTAAGGCATGAAATTTATGGTATTGTGGAAGGTTTGATATTTGAGATTTATGGTGAATGTTTGTTGAGGATTATTGTGGAGGTATTGATATTTGAGATTTATTATTTTAGGAGTAATAAGGAGTTTTAGTAAAGTCTTATTAATTTATTATTAATACTTTTGAGCATTATTTTTGTATAAGGGTTTTTCCATTTAAAGAAGACTATGGTGAATGTTATTTTTGATTTGGAGTAATAAGGTGTATTTTGGGTCATTATTTTGTATTGTGATTTGATTGAAGTCTTCTAACCCTTATTGAGATTGGAAAAGAGAAATTTGTGAGTGTGGCAGATTTGTGAGATCAACTCCTTATCAAACAAAAGGTATGGGCAAATTATTCCTTGGTTGAGTTGGTTGATTGGCTTACTTGAAAATTAAGTTTGGTGTGAAAAGGATTTGATTAGGGTTTTCTCTTCGAAAGTGTTTGAGTTTATGCTTCAAGGTTTTCTGAATTGTGAGTTGTGATTAAAACCTTGTTTTATAAGCATTATTGTTGAGATCATTGGTTGAGTGAAGTGTTTAAGTTAATGCTTCAAGGTTTTATAAAATTGAGATTTGTGTTTAAAACCTTATTTGATAAGCATGGTTGTTGAAGTGAGTTGTTATACAAAGAACTTGAACTAGGGTTTGAAAATATCATGAGTATCATTGTTATGTGAGAATTGTTGTTGAGCATTGTTGGAAATATTTTGAGTTGGATGATACATGCTTGGACTAGGGTTTGTGAGCAATATTGTTTCTTGAAGTGATTGGTTGAGTAGAGTTGATTGAGCCTAGTCAAGTGGATGTATGAAGTGATTGATCAAGTTCCATAAAATAAACTATTATATATTCTGATTTGAGTTGAGATTGAGTTTTGAGAATAGAACATATTGAGTCTCTAACAATTCTCTTTATGCTTCTATGAGATTGAATTGAGCAAGTGATTGAGTTTTGAGAATAGAACATATTGAGTCTCTAACAATTCTCTTTATGCTTCTACGAGATTGAGTTGAGAAAGAGATTGAGATTTGAGTATAGAATATATTGAGTCTCTAACAATTCTCTTTATGTTTCTATGAGATTGATTTGAGTTGAGAAAGTGATTGAGCATTGAGTAAATAACATATTGAGTCTCTAACAATTCTCTTTATGTTTCTATGATATTGGACAAGTTTTGTGTGAGCTTGTTGAGCAAATTTGAGCAGTTTCTGAGTGGATCTATTGAGCAGATTTAAGTAGGTTCTAAGTGGACCTATTGAACAGATTTGTGCTAGACCAACTGGACTGTGTTTAGTACAGAATTGAGACAGATCTTTGGAGGTGACAGAGCAAATAGGACAGAGTCTCCAGTGGATAGAGATCCATCAGCCAGGGCAGTGAGGACAGGTCTTCTAAGTGGGGATAAGAGTCTTCAGTGGAGAGAGATCTACAAGCCAAAGCAGTGGAGGCAGTAGGCTTCTAGAGGATAATCAGCTGGAGCAAAGGAGAAGGAGTTCTCCTATGGATAGAGATCCACAAATTAAATTTAGGGGATCAACATATCCTTTGGACAGAGGTCCATAAACATTGTAATTGGGAAAGATTCCCAAGAGATTGATTGATAAAATTTTAATGAAATATTTTCTCCATGGAGGTAGCCATCTTTGGGTGAACCACGTTAAATCTATGTCTCTATTGTGTATGGTGTTTTATGCATTAATTTAATTACTACTATTGATACTGCTATCTATACATCGCATAATATCGATTTAGAAAGAAAAGTAAAAAGTGCTCTTATATTATTCATCGCCCCTCGTAGTATAAGCTCGTGTTCTTCAATTGGTATCAGAGCGGGTTCCTTCAAAAGATTTTGACAACATGAAGAAAAAGTGGTCAAGAACACAATGGATCAAAAGGATCAAAGGGACGGGTCCATCAATAATATAGTACCAGTCTTTTATGGAAGTGACTTCTTGTATTGGTGTATGCTAATGATATTTCACCTGATGGCACTTGGCAATGAAGTTTGGGATGTAGTGGAACTTGGATATGATTCAACAATCGATCCTCCTACAGATAAGGAAGGTAAGCTTCTAATACATGCAAATTCAAGAGCTATGAATGCAATTATAAAAGGTTTACGTAGATTAGAATATATTAAGGTTATGGATTTTAAAACAACAAAAGAAATGTGAAAACTACTGCATAACATATATGAAGGAGATAAAGGTGTCAAAAAAGCTAATATCAAAAATCTCAAAGGAGAATTTGTAAACTTAAGAATGTGGGATGATGAAAACATTCGTGACTATCTTAGTAAGATTGATGAACTTGTACATGATATGAGAGGTCTTGGAATGAAGGTCGATGAATCTGATGCTTGTGATAAGATCTTGAGAACTCTTCCAAAAAGGTACAGTGAAAAGGTTTCTACTATAGAAACATCAATTGATAGTGATTGTCTGACAAGAAATTCTTTACTTGGCATGCTTACAACTTTTGAGATAAGAACAAAAGATCTTATCCCTTCGAAAGAGACTGCATTCAAAGTGAACAAGAAGATAAAGGGTAAGAGGTCAGAATCAAGAAGTGAGTCATCCAGTGATGAAGAAGCTAATTATGGTAGAAGAGATAAAGGTTCTAGAAGGCCCATAGATCTAAGATCTGTTAAGTGTTTCAATTGTGGAAAGTATAGACATTTTGCAACAGATTGTAAAGATCCAAAGAACAACAATGGTGAAGAAAAATAGGATCACAGGTACAGGGAATCATAAAGATATAGGCATCAAAAGAAAAGCAAGGATGGACAAAGCAAACAAGAAAATAAGTTCTTCCAAAGACAAAAGAGAAGCTACTATGCGGATAATGCAAGTAAGTAATCAAATGATAGTGATGCTAGATTTTTAGACAGTGATAGAGATGAAGTCCTATTTATGATTGAAGAGAAAGAACCAGTTAAGAAAAAGACTCCAGTTATTCTCAAGTGTTTTAGATGTGGTAAATTTGGACATATTGAAAATGATTGCACAAGGGATGGTTATAGTTTCAATGATGATGACTATGAAGATGCACTTGAAAGACCAGATGAAAATATTCTAATGGCATTAGAATAAGTGAGTGATTATATAGAAGACAAGCCAAAATAAAGTAATGATGTGGACAAAGACAAACAAATAGAGGATTATTTAGTAGAGAATGGTTATGATCTTAAAGGAAAATGCATCTATACCCTTGACATGGTAAAGAAGGTAATAAAACAACACTCTAAGCTTGAAATTCAGTTTCAAGAATGTTATGAAGAAAGATTATTGCTCATAGAGGATTTAGAAAAATCAAAGGCTAAGGAAAATAAGTTCAAATATAAGTTAGAAGCAAAGATCTTGGAATATGAGAAGTTCGCACAAGAAGTGGCTCTACTAAAGGAAGATATAGAAGACTCCAATAATAAGCTATACAAGTATGTAAACAGTGCAAATAGTGTAGATAAAATAGTCAAGATACAAAGAGGAGCAACAAAAAAAACAGGTCTTGGTTCCAAACAGGTTGAAAAGAAATGGCAAGAAAAGTCTACTTCAAGTCTTGAAGAAGAAGAAACTTCGGATGAAGATACATCAAAAGAAGACAGTGTAAAAGAGGGAGGGAGACATCAGAGGATGAGTTGGACAATAAAGAGTTCAACAAAGATAGGAACAATGCACAAAAAAGATACAGATGGAACAACAATCAAAATAGGAGACCAATGAGGTCAAGACAAGGAAGCTTCAATGGAAGATGTTTTTCATGTCACGGGTTTGGGCACATGGCTTCACAGTGCAGGACACATGAAAGACAGAAATATGGGAAAGGAAAAAAATTTCATGGGTATTGCTACTCATTTAATGAGTTTGGTCACAAGGTAATGAATTGTAGGGTTAATGACAGAAAATGATATGGCTTCACTAGAAGATATCCTAAGACATTTGCACCTCCAAGGAATAATAATAATATTAAGTGCTATAAGTGCAATAATGATGGTCACACAACAAAATGGTGTAGAGCAAATATTCCAGATTTAGGTATGAACAGGAACAGAAATATGAATAGGAACAAAAATATGAATAGGAACAGGAACATGAACAAGAACATGAACATGGATAAAAACAAGAGCAGGAACAAGAATGATGACAGGAACATGAACAAGAACAAGAATAGGAGCAGGAACATGGATGAGAATAGAAATAGAAACAGGAACATGTTTGATGACAGGAACATGAATGATGACACAGATAGAAACAATTAGAAGAATAAAAAAAATCAGAAAATAAGGGAAGAGGATAAATGCAAAGAACAATACCTTTTGGGAGTAGAAATAATCCCACCCCAGAATTAACCACCTCAAAGGATGTGGGGGAGGGGCTAAGCTAAGAGGCTCATTCTTAGCCCCGAGCCCCAAAGGTGACCCTTTTCCATTGATGTCAAAGGGGGAGAGATTTGTGTATTAGGGAGAGATTTGATATCTAAGAGAGCATTGAGCCAGGGGGAGCAATGTCCCAGGGGGAGCAGAAGAAAAAGAAAGGTCAGGTTTCAGTAAAAAGAATGTGGGTTACCATCAATGATAAAGGGGGAGATTGTTGGACATTTTGAGTCCCTAAGCCAAAGTTGTCATTGATGTCAAGATGCCAGTGATAGTTCTTCTTCAGTTTAAGTGCAATGGATTTAAATATTTAATTTTTACACCAAAAATAATGGATTAGAAAATGGTTTCATTTCTCCTTTGGAAGCAAATATATCCGAAGCAATGGAATGATATAATATTATAATCTTTATTATTGTTGAGCAAGGTGCAACGACAGTATTGTCATTGTTGTCAACACACTCAGATGGACAGGTTGATGCAGTGGACAGTTGTTCGGAGGTTGTTCGGAGTATGTAAAGTGGTGTTCAATGCTTATGAGAATGTTTGTGATGTTCAGGTGAAGTTGTTACAGGTTGTTCGTGCAAATTTGCAAAAGTTGCAAAAATCATCAAGAAGTTGTCAAAGTAGCAAAAAAGGAAGTTGTCAAAGTGGCAAAACGTCAATGGAATGTGTTGGACAGCCCAAGATACTATTTGGAGGTTTTTTTATCATTAGAAAGTGTGGTTGCAGTGTTGGAACGACCGGTTGCTTCGTCGGTGCATTGTTGGTCATGAAACTGCAGCTGTAAAATCTGCGTCGGAGGTCACTTTACGGGAGGAATATTAAGCAATCCATGAGGAATTGGACCTCAAATTTTTTACTGGAGGTATCTGGATATACTGAGAGCTTAAGTTTTAAATTTCAGCCCAAACGGAGTCCGGAGGAAGAAACGGTGAGCGTTGCAAAATGGCTCTGGAGCACTTTTTGCAGTTTATGTGACAGGTGTAAAATCAGCGTCAGAGGCCACTTTGTCGGAGGTATATTAAGCAATATGTGAGGAATAAAACTTCAAAATTTTTACTAGAGGTATTCTGATATACAGAGAGCTTATGTTTTAAATTTCAGCCCGAACGGAGACCCGAGGAAGAAACGGCAGCAGTTGCAAAATGCCTCCGTAGCACTTTTTCCAGTTTTGGGCAGCCAAGTGCTTTTGCGCTCGAATACTCAAATTCATATTTTCTTGTTGTCGAATGTGTCGTTTAAGTGTTGTTTCATGTATAGCTCATCGAATTGAACATCTTTGCTTTTTGGTCGGAGTAATTTTGAGGCCTCCAAGTGTGAGAACGAGTAATGTGCACAACACTTTGTCCGTGAACTGTTTGACAAAATGCCTCTCCAAAATAAAAGTGAAATTTAAAAAGGTCATAACTTTTGATCCGTAACTCCTTTTGAGTCCGTTATTTTTCCAGCGCGTGCAAAATTTTAAAATCTAGAAGAACGTTATGTCTCCCAAGGGAGACATTATTGAATGCTGAAACGGTCATCTTGCAGCTCAAAATTTGTTAGGAAGTTGAAGTGTTGGAAGTTAAAGGTATTGCAAAAAGGTTTTTAAAAGGAGTCAGTGTGAGTACAGAGAAGGGTGTGAGATAGAGATTCAGATCAGATGAGATTAGTCAGAGTGGATGTGTAGAGAGAAGCAATGAGCTAGACCACTCAGGGTCTTTTGGAATGGAGATCAGATTTTCTACTACAGTTTTTGTTTTTGTCGAGTGGGTGCTTGGCGATCGGGGTCGGTGCTCCTTGCAGTTGGTGCTGCTAAAGTCTGGGTTGGTTGGTGCCATTCCCTGCAGTTGGTGCTACAAAAATATTGTAAAGACCAAATATTTTTCGAGGTTAGATTTGGATGGGAGTCCAAACAGTCCATTGGCACAATGGTTTTCCCACATCGGGTTTCCACTATAAATCTGGTGTTATGTGATGCATGTTTGTGTGATTGCTTATTTTGATTTGATTTCATAGTTGGATTAAATTTTTAATACACACTGATTCACCCCCCCTCTCAGTGTCACGCTTAGTTCTACAATTGGTATCAGAGCGAGGTTCCTGAACAGGCTTAACCGGCTAGGGTGATCTTGGAAGTGACACAATGGCAGGTGGTGAAGGGTTCTCATCAAACAAAGCACCATTGTTTGATGGAACTAATTACGCATTTTGGAGACTCAAGATGCAGACATATCTTTGTGCTTTGGGATACGACATTTGGGATTCAGTAGATAGTGGATACACAATACCCACCACTTCTCCAACCGATGTTGCTGGTAAGAAACTATTTGAGAATGACTCAAAAGCAAAGAATGCTATCATGTGTGGATTAGTGGATAGCGAACTGGTAAATATTATGGGTTGTAAAATGGCAAAGGAAATATGGGACAAACTGAAGAGCATTCATGAAGGAGATGATAAGATCAAGGAGGCCAAGTTACAAACACATCGAGCTCAGTTCGAAGGATTGAAGATGAATGAGGATGAGAATATAGAGGCATATATGCTGAGAGTTAATGAAGTCATCAATGCTATCAGAGGACTTGGAGAGGAAATCAAAGACCCGATAATCATCAAAAAGGTATTAAGATCTCTTCCTCAAAGGTTTGATTCTAAAGTTTCAGCTATAGAAGAAGCTAAAGATCTGAATTCTTTTAGTATGGATGAGATGCATGGCTCTTTGACTGCATATGAGATGAGAATAGGAAAATCTAAACCCATCGATAGAGAAGCTACTTTTAAAGCCCAGAAAAATATGAAAGCAAAACAAGAATCCGAGGAAGAAGAGACATCAGATGAAATGGAAGCAAACTTTGTTCGAAAACTAAAAAGGGGAAAAGGAAAATACAGAGGAAAGTTACCATTTAAATGTTTCAACTATGGAGGCGTTGGGCATTTCGTAGCTAAATGTCCACTTAATGAGAAGAACAGAAGTGATGAAGGATCGCACAGAGAAAGAAGTGACTGGAAGAAAAAATCAAATTTCAGAAAAGGTAACTTCAAGAAGAAAAGTTTCATCTCCAAGAATGTCAGTTCATCAGAAGACAACTCCAGTGAGGATTCTGAAAAAGAAATAGGTGAAGCTCTTTTCATGGCATTCGAAGAAGAAAAACCAGAAAAAGAACAGGAATGTGATGAAGAAGAAATTGATGCAGAAGTGAATTTGGAAGAGGAACTAATTGCAGCTTTGGATGAATTGAAGACAGAAAGAAAAAGGAATAAGAAAATTTCAAGAAAGCTTGAGGATGCAAATGAAATAATAACAAGTTTGAAAGTGCAGATAGAAGAATCCAAGAAGATCTCCGAAGATCTCGAAGTGCAAATAACCATGAAAATAGATTATTGCAGCAAGTTAGAAGAAGAGGTTGTTGGTTTAAGGATGCAACTAGAAGAGATGAATAAGAAAATTAGCTCTTATCACAAACGTGAAGAGAGTTCTATGAAGTTGGATAAGATTATAAAGAACCAGAAGACTACAGGCATCAAATTTGGTTTGGGTTTTGATGAAGGAGAATCATCAAATGGATCAAAGGCCACAAATGAAGAATCCACAAAGAATGAAGAAAAGAAATAGGTTAATCAAGCAAAAATGAATCATGCAAAGGAAAGCAATAATGCAAGGCAAGAAAGGAGAATTGACAATGATGGTTTCACCAATGTCACACATCAAAGAAGAAGAAGATTTATGGCTCCTACAACAACATGGCAAAGACCACCACCCAGGTTCAATCATCCCTTTTCTGGTTACTATTTTAAATGCAATGGTTATGGACATAAGATTTCAGATTGTAAGTATAATGTAGGACCAAGGAATTTTGCCAGTAGAAATGCTTTTTCACCTTTGATGGATTATGCAGTAGAATGTTATAACTGTCATAACTTTGGGCATATTGCAAGAAATTGTAGAAGTACATTTGCATCAAATCAATTTCAGGGAAGAAAATTTCAGCCAAATGGAATAAGACAAAATAGAAAATTTCTCGAAAAACATGCACAAGCTACTGAAAAAGAAAAGCCAAAACAAGAGCCCAAAATTGTAATCAAACCGGAGTGGAAAGAAAAAGAGCAACCTAAGGAAGAAAAGGAATCCTTAATCGTACAGATGACATTTAAAGCGCAAAATAAATCTGCACCATGGATACTTGATAGTGGATGCTCCAGTCATATGACAGGTGACAAACAAAAATTTGAGAAGTTGCAGCAATATGAAGGTGGTTCAGTGAAATTCGAAAACAATGATGGAGCTAAGATAGTTGGCAGAGGTTCAGTTAAGATCAGTGATGGAAAAATTAGATCAGAAGAAGTCTTGTTTGTGGTTGGTCTAAAGCATAACTTGTTGAGCGTAAGTCAGATTTGTGACAGAGGTCATGATGTGATCTTTAAGAAGCAGGGTTGTGAAATCAGAAAGGCAAACAGTGGGAAGTTGATAGCAGTTGGATCAAGGACATCTGGCAACCTGTACACTCTCTCGAAGACTTCAGAAGGAGCTTGCTTGATTGGATAGGAAGAAGAGAATTGGTTGTGGCACAAGAGGCTTGGTCATATCAGTTTTGACAATCTAGTAAAAATCAGTTCAAAGAAAGCAGTGAGAGATATTCCCACCATTGGCAAACCATCAAATAGCATTTGTGCTTCATGTCAAAAAGGGAAGCAAACTAGAGTCTCATTTAAAACAAAAGAGTACTACACGAGCAAACCTTTGGAACTAGTACATACTGATTTATGTGGACCCATGAGAACGCAAAGCATAAACGGTGACAAATATTTCATGTTGTGTATAGATGACTATTCCAGGATGACATGGGTATTGTTTTTGAAGCATAAATCAGAAGCTTTTGAGATGTTCAAGGTTTTCAAAAACCAAGTTGAGAATCAAATAGGAAAAAGGATTAAATTTTTAAGGTCAGACAGAGGAGGAGAGTTCATTTCAGAGGATTTCACAGAGTATTGTGAAAAATATGGCATCAGGAGACAATTTTCAGCAGCCAGGACACCTCAGAAGAATGGTGTGGTAGAAAGAAAGAACAGGACAGTGCAGGAAATGGCATGGACTATGTTGACTGAGAGCAAAGTAGCAGACAAATTTTGGAAAGAGGTAGTCCATACTATGGTATACATCCAAAATAGGTGCATGTTGAGGATGCATGAAAGCAAAACTCCTTATGAGTTGTGGTTCGGTAAAAAGGCAACAACAAGATATTTTAAAGTTTTTGGCAGCAAGTGTTACATCAAAAGAACTGAAGAAAACCTTGGTAAGTTTGAAGATAGAGTGGATGAAGGCATTTTTCTTGGCTATTCATCAAAAAGCAAAGCTTATAAATGTTACAACAAGAGGCTAAGAAAAATTGTGGAAAGTGTCGATGTTAAAGTTGATGAAGGAAGGGAACGAGTAATTAGCTATGAAGAGAACTACCCAATTTATGAAGAGGTCATTGAAGGAGATGAGGAAGAGGAAATGAAAAAGAAATCAAGAATTGACTCAGAGGATTCGAAAAGTGATTCAGAATTGGAAGAAAACAAGAAATTCAAAATAGGTAGTTAGCAGAAAGATCATCCTAGAGAGCAAATAATTGGAGACCCCATAGTTGGTGTTCAGACAAGAAGAAGATTAGTAAGTAACTACTCTTTACTATCCAACATTGAGCCCAAAAATGTTGTCGAAGCAAGCAAAGATGAAAGTTGGGTAAAGGCAATAAATGAAGAATTAGATCAGATCGAGAAAAACAAGACTTGGGAGTTAGTACCAAGACCCGCAAATAAAAATGTAATCGGTACTAAATGGGTCTTTCGAAACAAATTGAATGAAGATGGACAGGTAGTCAGGAACAAAGCAATATTGGTATGCAAAGGGTATGCGCAAGTTGAAGGTATTGACTTCGAGGAAACCTTTGCACCTGTGGCTAGACTAGAGGCAATTAGAATGTTTCTTGCTTTAGCAGTTTACAAGAATTTCAAAGTTTATCAAATGGATGTGAAATCAGCATTTTTGAATGGGAAACTTGAAGAAGAGGTTTATATTGAGCAGCCAGATGGTTTTCAGCTTGGTGATGATCCCAACTTGGTTTGCAAGTTGAAGAAAGTGTTATATGGCTTAAAACAGGCACCTCGGGCATGGTATGCAAGGCTAGACAATTATCTTACTCAGCAAGGGTTCAAGAAAGGTATGGTGGACAGTAATTTGTATGTCAAAATAGAAAATGGTCATCATATTGTTGTTGTTATATACGTAGATGATATCATATTTGGCAGCAACAAAGATGAGTTGTGTAAATATTTTGCAAATAAGATGCAGAAAGAGTTTGAAATGTCAATGATTGGTGAACTTTCATATTTTCTCGGATTGCAAGTTAATCAAAAGGAGAAGGGCATATTTATTTCTCAAATCAAATATGTGAAAGAGATGCTGAAAAAGTTCACAATGGAGGATTGCAAGCCAGTTAGCACTCCCATGATGACAGGTTGCAAGTTGAGCAAGGATGACAAATCTCCACCTGTTGATCAAACTATGTACAGATCCATGATTGGGAGCTTATTGTACTTGATAGCTACTAGACCGGATATTTTATAGGTAGTATGCATGGTAGCACGATTTTAGGCTAGTCCCAAGGAGACTCATGTGACAACAGTAAAGAGGATTTTTTGGTACCTCAAGGGTACTATGGAGTATGGGTTATGGTATCCGAAAGGTAAGGACTTCACCCTTATTGCGTATTCAGATGCAGATTGGGCAGGATGTGTAGATGACAGGAAGAGTACCAGTGGAGGTGCATTCTATCTTGGTGATAATCTTGTTGCGTGGCATAGCAAAAAGTAGGAGTCAGTCTCATTATCCACAATAGAGGCAGAGTATATTGCAGCGACATCATGTTGTACACAGGTACTTTGGATGAAATAAACTTTGAAGGATCTTGGAATAAATTTTAGTGAGCCCATATCGATCATGTGTGACAATACAAGTGCAATCAATATCTCAAAGAATCCGGTTATGCATTCTCGCACAAAACATATTGCTATCCGGTACCATTTTTTGAAGGAGAAAGTTGCGGAAGGTGAGGTTAAGTTGGATTTTGTTCCAACAACAGAGCAAGTAGCGGACATCTTCACCAAACCATTGCCCAAGGAAGTCTTTGAGTACCTTCACAAGAAATTGGGAGTGGTCACACTTCCCAAGCATTGACTAGCTATCGGGGTCACATTCTCAGGGGGAGCATTTGTGTCTTTGTTTATCTTTTTGCTCATGTTTGTGATTTTTGCTAAGTGTAATAATTTTTGCCTGAGAATGTTGTGCATGGACTCAGGGGGAGTTTGCAGCAGCCCTTTGGTCTTGTTGTCAAAGGGGGAGAAGAGTTACAGGAAAATGTGCGTGTGTTGCCAACAATTCCAAAGGGGGAGATTGTTGAGCAAGGTGCAGCGACAGTATTGTCATTGTTGTCAACACACTCAGATGGACAAGTTGATGCAGTGGATAGTTGTTCAGAGGTTTTTAGAGTATGTAAAGTGGTGTTCAATGCTTATGAGAATGTTTGTGATGTTCAGGTGAAGTTGTTACAGGTTGTTCGTGCAAATTTGCAAAAGTTGCAAAAATCGTCAAGTTGTCAAAGTAGCAAAAAAGGAAGTTGTCAAAGTGGCAAAACGTCAATGGAATGTGTTGGACAGCCCAAGATACTATTTGGAGGTTTTTTTATCATTATCAAGTGTGGTTGCAGTGTTGGAACGATCGGTTGCTTCATCGGTGCATTGTTGGTCATGAAACTGCAGCTGTAAAATCTACGTCGGAGGTCACTTTACGGGAGGAATATTAAGCAATCCATGAGGAATTGGACCTCAAATTTTTACTGGAGGTATCTGGATATACTGAGAGCTTAAGTTTTAAATTTCAGCCCAAACAGAGTCCGGAGGAAGAAACGGTGAGCGCTGCAAAATGGCTCTGGAGCACTTTTTCAATTTATGTGACAGGTGTAAAATCAGCGTCAGAGGCCACTTTGTCGGAGGTATATTAAGAAATATGTGAGGAATAAAACTTCAAAATTTTTACTAGAGGTATTCTGATATACAGAGAGCTTATGTTTTAAATTTCAGCCCGAACGGAGACCCGAGGAAGAAACGAAGCAGTTGCAAAATGCCTCCGTAGCACTTTTTCCAGTTTTGGGCAGCCAAGTGCTTTTGCGCTCGAATACTCAAATTCATATTTTCTTGTTGTCGAATGTGTCATTTAAGTGTTGTTTCATGTATAGCTCATCGAATTGAACATATTTGCTTTTTGGTCGGAGTAATTTCGAGGCCTCCAAGTGTGAGAACGAGTAATGTGCACAACACTTTGTCCGTGAACTGTTTGACAAAATGCCTCTCCAAAATAAAAGTGAAATTTAAAAAGGTCATAACTTTTGATCCGTAACTCCTTTTGAGTCCGTTCTTTTTCCAGCGCGTGCAGAATTTTAAAATCTAGAAGAACGTTATGTCTCCCAAGGGAGACGTTATTGAATGCTGAAACGGTCATCTTGCAGCTCAAAATTTGTTAGGAAGTTGAAGTGTTGGAAGTTAAAGGTATTGCAAAAAGGTTTTTAAAAGGAGTCAGTGTGAGTACAGAGAAGGGTGTGAGATAGAGATTCAGATCAGATGAGATTAGTCAGAGTGGATGTGTAGAGAGAAGCAATGAGCTAGACCACTCAGGGTCTTTTGGAACGGAGATCAGATTTTCTACTATAGTTTTTGTTTTTGTCGAGTGGGTGCTTGGCGATCGGGGTCGGTGCTCCTTGCAGTTGGTGCTGCTAAAGTCTGGGTTGGTTGGTGCCATTCCCTGTAGTTGGTGCTGCAAAAATATTGTAAAGACCAAACATTTTTGAGGCTGGATTTGGATGGGAGTCCAAACAGTCCATTGGCACAGTGGTTTTCCCACATCGGGTTTCCACTATAAATCTGGTGTTATGTGATGCATGTTTGTGTGATTGCTTGTTTTGATTTGATTTCATAGTTGGATTAAATTTTTAATACACACTGATTCACCCCCCCTCTCAGTGTCACGCTTAGTTCTACAATTATAATATTTATCCAAGTTGGTGAAAAACCCAAAAAAAATATTATAATTTTAATTATAATATTATTTAGTTTTAAAAGAACATAATTATTTTTTATAAAACCCTAAGGTTGGGTTTTGGAGGGAAAAATATTTCAAAGCACAAAGTTTAAAGTAAATTAAACCCAAAGTTGGGGTTTAAAGAAAAAGGCTTTCGAAGCCTCTATATTTTCATCGACGTCGTCATGGAGGAGCTAGCACCGACGTGTCCAAAGCAAATATAATGCATATAAATACTTTACCAAAACCATTGGAAAGCTACCCTTGCTCGAATTAATAAATCGATGGCATGCGAAAAAGAGAGCTTATGATTTACAAAAATGTGGTAGCGAAAGGCATAGAGGAGGAAGGTTTCGTCCTCAAGTTTCATTGGGTAAGTGTGGCCTAGTGGTAGTTGGGAAAGCGCAAAGGCACTGGTAGCAAGGTGGTTGACGTTTCGAATCCCCGCATGCATTTTTTGATATGTTGTTCAAGGCACCCAAGGCGCATGACCTTTTGCTTGGCGGAAGGTGGTCTGAGATTAAGAAGCACGTGGTGCTTCTTTAATATCAAGCAAACGCTTGGCTCGTGCGGTGACTTTGGCCATGGTTAAGGTACTTGTGGTGAGACGAGGTTGAGGGTTAGATTCCCTCTAAGGACAAGATATTTAATTTTGATTTAAATTTTGTTAGTTGCCTAATGTTGGAGGAATAAGGGTGCATAAGTGATTATTATTTTTATACATTAAGGCATGAAATTTATGGTGAATGTTTGTTGAGGATTATTGTGGAAGGTTTGATATTTGAGATTTATGGTGAATGTTTGTTGAGGATTATTGTGGAAGGTTTGATATTTGAGATTTATGGTGAATGTTTGTTGAGGATTATTGTGGAGGTATTGATATTTGAGATTTATTATTTTAGGAGTAATAAGGAGTTTTAGTAAAGTCTTATTAATTTCTTATTACGACTTTTGAGCATTATTTTTTTATAAGGGTTTTTCCATTTAAAGAAGACTATGGTCAAAGTTATTTTTGAGTTGGAGTAATAAGGTGTATTTTGGGTAATTATTTTGTATTGTGATTTGATTGAAGTCTTCTAACCCTTATTGATATTGAAAAAGAGAAATTTGTGAGTGTGGCAGATTTGTGAGATCAACTCCTTGTCAAACAAAAGGTATGGGCAAATTATTCCTTGGTTGAGTTGGTTGATTGGCTTACTTGAAAATTAAGTTTGGAGTGAAAAGGATTTGATTAGGATTTCCTTTTAGAAAGTGTTTGATTTGATGCTTCAAGGTTTTCTGAATTGTGAGTTGTGATTAAAACCTTGTTTTATAAGCATTATTGTTGAGATCATTGGTTGAGTGAAGTGTTTGAGTTAATGCTTTAAGGTTTTCTAAAATTGAGAGTTGTGTTTAAAACCTTATTGGATAAGCATGGTTGTTGAAGTGAGTTGTTATACAAAGAACTTGAACTAGGGTTTGAAAATATCATGAGTATCATTGTTATGTGAGAATTATTGTTGAGCATTGTTGGAAATATTTTGAGTTGGATGATACATGCTTGGACTAGGGTTTGTGAGCAAGAGTTGTTTCTTGAAGTGATTGGTTGAGTAGAGTTGATTGAGCCTAGTCAAGTGGATGTATGAAGTGATTGATCAAGTTCCATAAAATAAACTATTATATATTCTAATTTGAGTTGAGATTGAGTTTTGAGAATAGAACATATTGAGTCTCTAACAATTCTCTTTATGCTTCTATGATATTGAGTTGAGCAAGTGATTGAGTTTTGAGAATAGAAAATATTGAGTCTCTAACAATTCTATTTATACTTCTATGAGATTGAGTTGAGAAAGTGATTGAGTTTTGAGTATAGAATATATTGAGTCTCTAACAATTCTCTTTATGTTTCTATGAGATTGATTTGAGTTGAGAAAGTGATTGAACATTGAGTAAAGAACATATTAAGTCTCTAACTATTCTCTTTATGTTTCTATGAGATTGGACAGGTTCTATGTGAGCTTGTTGAGCAGATTTGAGCAGGTTATGAGTGGACCTGTTGAGCAGATTTGAGCAGGTTCTGAGTGGACCTGTTGAGCATATTTGAGTAGGTTTTAAGTGGACCTATTGAGCAGATTTGTGCTAGACCAACTGGATTGTGTTTAGTACAGAATTGAGACATGGATTTGGAGGTGACAGAGCAAAGAGGACAGAGTCTCCAGTGGATAAAGATCCATCAACCAGGGTAGTGAGGACAGGTCTTCTGAGTGGGGACAAGAGTCTTCAGTGGAGAGTGATCCACAAGCCATAGTAGTGGAGGTAGTAGTCTTCTAGAGGATCATCAACCAGAGCAAAGGAGAAGGAGTTCTCCTGTGGATAGAGATCCACAAACTAGATTTAGGGGATCAACATCTCCTTTGGACAAAGATCCATAAACATTGTAATTGGGAAGGATTCCCAAGAGATTGATTGAGAAAATTTTAGTGAAATATTTTCTCCGTGGAGGTAGCCATATTTGGGTGAACCATGTTAAATCTGTGTCTCTATTGTGTATGGTGTTTTATGCATTGCTTTGATTATTGCTATTGATACTTCTATCTATACACTGCATAATATTGATTTGGAAAGAAAAGTAAAAAGTGCTCTTATACTGTTCACCCCCCTCTCAGTATAAGCTTGTGTTCTTCAAAATGAATTAACTTTTACCCTCACCCTTGATATTAATCCACCCACCCATTTTATTTTTCTCACATTTTTCTTTTATGTCAGTCATTTTGAGTTCCATTAGGAATATGGTATTCCTCATGAAACTCAAGGAGCACCCTGATCGAAATTTTTTAATCATCTTAATGCATTGATTTGAATGCTAAAAAAAATTAATGACAACTTCACATATACCATCCATCCTAAACCATCTACCCCTATTTTTCCCACATTAGTAATTGCCATTTTTGCTCAAGTATCTACATCTTTCTTTGATGCATTTATTGATCATAAATATGCCAAAGAGAGGGCAAAATGTAGACAAGGATTTTTGACCCAAGTCATAATCCTTCCCCTCCCCTAGAACATGTAATCCATACACCCATCAACCCACATTTTTTCTCGTAACATCCAAACCATTCGCCAACTTCCAGTTTATCTTTTAGACATTTTTTAATGAATTCATGGCCTCTAATTTTAGGCTATGAATTTGATAAAATAGAAATCTATCCAACCATCCAAATGACCAAATGAATTCCTTCTAAAAGCGACCTATTTTTCTATATTTTGCAATTTCATAGCCTCTAATTTTAGGCCGTGAATTTGTTGAGGTTAGGAATTTTCCCAAACCATCTAACTTCCCAAACCACCATCCCATTTCTTGCATTTTTTTGGTTAAGCCTTTTCAATTCAAGTTATAAAATGAGCACCTCACCTTCCACAGAGAAAAATGATTGAATGATTGATAGATGAATGAATTCCTGGAGGAGTAGTGTTGCTGCAAGATCTTGTTGCCACCATTCTTTCTATGAATCAAGTGATAAAATTTACGACATATTCACTGTAAGCAAGTCATTTTGTGTTTTTTGTTGTGCATTTAATTTATTTTTGCCTTTACATTTTTAGCGAATTTACAAATAGTCCCACAAATTCGCATATAGGCCACGAATTCGCTTACAAGCCATGAATTCATCGATTTAGAAACTTGGGGGTAAATTTACCTCCAAAAGCATTGTCTCACCTTGCATCTTGTATTTAGGTCATTATTGTTTCTACTTGCATTTTTTTGTTTGCACTGTTTACACCATTTCATCTTTGTTCTTGCATTTCTTCCAAAAAGGTCAAAAATTCATATTGTTTATGAATAACTTGCTGAAAAAACCAAGGGGAATTAAATGCTATGCCTTCCAAGCTTAGTGATACAATGGCCTAAGCAGGCTCCCAAACACTTAAAAGAATTTATAGTGTTTTGTACAATTGTTTTGCAGGTTCCTGGCAGAATCATTGTACAAGTTGTGAATTCATAGTACAAGACACAAATTCGCTTACAAACCATAAAATTGTGCTAAACAAGCATTCAAACCAAGTAGGTATTTTTGTTAGATTTATTTCAATTTCATACTTATGTTTCTAGTGCTATATTTGCTTTGTTCTTAAATCACTGTGAGAAAAGATCTAAAAATATTAAAAAATGAAAATGAAATGCATATAGTTTAGAAACTATTTGGTGTGCTTTTGTCTTCAAGGAAAGTTTAAATTACATATAGTTTTAAGTTCTAGTTACATTTGGCTCAAACCTGGGTGTTTGTAAAGTAAATAACACATCTAAACAAACATCATTGGCTAGAATTAGAAGTAGTCTTTAAATACTTCTTGGTGAACCCAAATCCATTCAACCATCACCAAAGGAGGTACATCACCAGGTATCCCTCACATCAAGGTGTAAGAGTGCAAACATCCCATCCCCCTTATAGGCATGAATCCATTTACCTAGAGGGAAAGGGGTGCGAATTTTTCCCTCTACAGGGACATTCAAAATTTTAATGGAAAAATGTGATAGGTGCCAATGCATGAAAGGAGAAAATATGTGTTCCATTGGAACCCTTCAGTACTTACCCATTCCTAAATAAGTATGGATAGATATCTCTATGGATTTCATTGAAGGGTTACCTAAATCAGGAAGAAAATCTATTATTCTGGTAGTAGTGGATCATCTCATAAAGTATGCTCATTTATGTTCCTTGTCCCACTCCTACACTACCTCTATCATTTCCCAAGTATTTTAGACTCCATATTTCATGTCCATGGAATGCTAAATAAATTATCTTTGATAGGGACCCTACTTTTACCAGTCATTTTTAGCAGGAACTGTTCAAGTTGCAGGGAACTCAACTCAAAATGAGTTTGGCTTATCACCCTCAAACTGATGGCCAAACTAAAATTGTCAATAAGTTCTTGGAAACATACCTTCGTTGCTTCTCCTAAGAATATCTTACACAATGGGCCAAATGGATTCCTTTAGAATAATAGTGGTATAACACGACATATCACACTGCTACTAAGGTTAATCCATTTGAAGCGGTATATAGTCATCCTCCACCAACACCCTTCTCTTACATTCTAGGAAGCTTCAGGGTTCAAGTTGTGTACACTCTCAGAAAACATGGTTCACTTCTTTGACAACTTAAGGTCAATCTTAACTTGGCTTATAACAGAATGCATCAAAAAGTTGATCAACACCACTCCAAGCATATCTTTGAAGTCAGGGATATGGTTTTTATTTGCATGCAACCCTAAAAACAATCATATCCCAACTTCATGGATGCCAAAAACTTACCACCAAATACTATAGTACTTACTAGGTGTTACAACCGATCATGTCAACAACCTACAAACTAACCCTTATGATAACTTCCAAAAGTCACCCAATATTTTATGTCTCCTCTACCAAGAAGATTATCGGTAATAAGGTCTAAGTACAATCCACACTACTAGAGTTGGACGAAGAAGGATTCATCATTCTTGAGACTAAATGAATTTTGGACAGGAGATCATGCACCCTTTGCTACCATGTCTCACTGATATTTATGTTCAATGGCGAGGATTACAACCTAAAGATGCTACTTGGGAGCCTCTTTATCTATAATTTTCTCATATTTATCTTTGAGGACAAATCTTTTTGAAGGGGAAGGGCATGCTAGGATTCCATCCTAACACTATTATGTAATACCCCTTTCTTAACATGGGGACCCCCATCATAATATTTTGTAATGATGTTATGTAACATTTTGTAATAGTTTGTGGTACTAGAAGTGCCTAGACAAGTGGTGCCATTTTATGTAACTATTATCAATAATGTAATTATTTTGTTTGGTAGAAGATTTTAGCTTAGGTGGCATTTTGTATATAATCCAACCTTGAGCATTAGGTAGTATTGTGAAGTCTTTAAAAATGTGAAGGGTAATAATTAATGTATCTATCTATATATATATTGAATAAAAGTATTGAAGGAGGTTGCCCCATCAAAGAGGCCTATAATTTTGTGTTGTAATTTGTGAGATTAATATATTTCTATATTTATATTTCGTATTGCAATATTCTATCTTTCATAAATTTAAGCTTTTATTGCAATATTTATGTGAATGTGCTTATTTTTAATAGAAGGTTCTTAATAGTTGGTTTATGCTATTAGCCTAGAAGCAATACTCAAATTTATCTTGAATAAAGTGTGTGCATATGAGTTCATGCTCATTTTAGAATTAGTTAGAATTTATTATTATAGTCTAGAAATCAATCTAGTTCACCCCTGAGTAGATATTGGTCTACTAATAGTGTGCTTTCTTCATAGGTAGATATGTCATAAATTATCAAACATTAGTCCATCACTAGCCATGCATTCATAGCCCCAACAAAGTTATCTATAGTACCATCCTAGACCTTGATCTACTACCAATCAAACATTCATAGCCTCAATAGAGTTTTTTTGAATCACCTAGGCAATTGAGTTTTCAAGATTGTAGAGGGAGAAAATAACCCACCATGTACGATTCTCGGCTGGATCCGTTAGGAGCTGAGGTAATAATAGGGCTATTGTGTTTCTCTACACTCGAGGGTTTGGGAATAAAAGTGTACACAAGTGGGCTAAAACATAAAAACTTTATTTAATTAACTTCAAAAAATTACATGCTACACACACAACGCTTAGGTATTTATAGGGAAGAAGGAGGAAGGAGGAAGGGAGAGATAAGGGAAAATAATGGGATGTGGAGGGATAAGGGATAAGGAAGGAGGTGGAGGAATAAGGAGGATGAGGAGGAGCGAGAAATAGGGAGCGGAAGATATGGAGAGATAAGGAGGAAATGGTGGCGGGAGGAAAGGAGGAAAAAATGGAGAGAATGTAGGAGAGGGAGTTTAGAAGATTTTTAAAAATTTGCCGATAAAACTATGCCGACCATTATAGCCATGTTCACACTAAGCCTAGAAAGATCTAGATATTTCTGGGCCTAAACCCTCTTCATATTTGTAACAAAAAGGGCTCACCAAGAATGGTTTAAAAACTCGCTCCAAGTTTGAGATGGAAGGTTTGATGTGTTTATTGAACAAGCACCTAAGTTTGGTCTTGATTAAGATCTAAACTAGAAAGAATTAAAGAACAATAATGCAAGGCAAACAACAATGCAAACAAACAAGGAGCTATTCCTAGAATGATTCTTTATTTCAATGAAGACTATCCCTAAACTTGTAAGAAAGTAAATATTTTCTTTTCTAGACAAGGGTCCAAGGGAATGCACAAACAAGATTAACCTAAATGCAAACTATATACTTTTTCTTCTTTGATGCCTAAAGATAAAACCAAATACCTTATTTTCCTTATGATCTTAAATCTAGAATAGAAACAAATAGGAAATGAACACATACATACAACAAACAACCTAAAATATCTATCAAAACACTTGATCCAATGGTTGATCCCAGACAATTTCACACCTTGTAACCAAATTTGGACCTTGCAATCAAATTCACACCCACCAAATTGATGCCCCCTAACCAAATTCATGCCCTATAATATCCACCAACTTCAAAACCTATAAAATAACTTCAAAACCCATAGAAAATTTAATCAGTGTTTTGGGGCTTGATTAGGCCACTATGTGACTAAGCTTGGAGGTACAGCTACCCTTGGTCCCTTTAGCTAAACGTTTGAAAATGAAAATGATTGTTGACATTTAGAATGAGCAAAATAAGATATAACAAACATGAAACAAAAAAAACAAACTGCAAACAAAATGAATATGACATAAATGAAGTATGCAAGAAGTAAGCTAGGGTTTTTGGGAGCAAAAACTTACCCCAAACCCTAGTTACCAAAATCATGCCCTGTAAGAGGCAGACACGAATTTGGCTCACCAAATTTGCACCATATACAAATCGGGTGTGAATTTGGTTTAAAACCTTTTTCTAATCTACAAAATGCAAAAATGTAATGCAAAATAGAAAATTAATGATATAAAAAGACTAATAACATAAGAAAAACCTAATTAGCCTATGGATAAAGCAAAGAGCAATGAGAAAGTGAAGGTAGCAATAAAAATTGTAGACCTCTCCTGTCATCAAGACTCTACTTGTTCATCAAAAGCAGATAATCACAAGAAGCACATAGACAAAGCAGTAATAGAGCATTCCAAAAGTAAAAATTCTTGAGAGCATTAAAATCACTTGCAATTGCTATGAGATATCACTTCAAAATTCTCAGACAATATGAAAAAGGGAGTCCAATCCTTTTATTTATAGGAGGTTTGGAGGGGTTTTAGGTAAGAAAACAAAACTTAAACTTGGGTAAGGGCTGACATCACAAAGAGCCAATGCAGGATAAGGGTTTTTGAGAGAAAAAATCCAAGATTTCCAAATTCATGCCTTGTACTTAATGGGTGTAAATTTGGCATGCCAAATTTGTGCCCCATAAGGAAGGACCGCGAATTCGAGATAACTATATCCATGTGCATTTTTTTTGCATTTTAGGGGACCAAACGATATCAAAATGGGAAAAAATTATACTCATTAAAAATCTATTTTTGATCCCAATCCAACGATAGTGTTTTTGAGAAGAATTGAGAAGATTTGATAAGGGTAAAGTTGGCTCAAAGGTGACCTTACTTTATAAAGCAATAAAAGCTCAATTTCAGGTCTTTAAAAGGTGAATTTGGCTTGGTTGGTTAGAGGGTCAATGCATGAGGGTGAATTGATAAAAAATGATGAAAAATGGGTCAATTTTTAATGTCTACAAAGAATTTGCATTTTCTTCCTTTTTAATTTCTTGATATTTTTTTTATATATATTAGTATAATTACCATATTTCTCAATTTATAGATATTTAAGTTTATTTTATGATTTGGGGACTACTATGGCAAACTAGAGGGTAAACATCAAAATAGTGATGACCAATTCATAATAATTTTATTCCTATCAATTTGGAATTCTTTAAAACATTTTCAATATGGAGTTGTAATAACCTTTTATATTACTTCTAGATTGACTTGATTTGTCCGAAGACATGAATATATATAAAATGACTAATTAAGTTTATTATAACTTCCTTGAGTTTAGGATATAAATTTTGCTTCCAAAATGTACAAGAACACTTCATCATTAGAGTCAAAGAAGAAAAACATAAAACAAGGCAAAAATTAAACCCAAAATATAAAGCAAGCCAAGAAAAACTGAAACAACACCTAAAAAACACACCAAAATCATAAAACAACAAAACTATGTACAAGGTAATACTAGAATACTCTTAAGCATTGAAGTAATATTTGAGGAATTGTCCATTCACTAGTAATTGGACATCCTCTTTAGTTTGGCTTTTTAGCTTAAAGGTATTCTCTCCAAGAATTTGTGATACTTGAAAGGGACCTAACTAAAGGGGGTCAAATTTTCCATGGTCTCCCCTCTTTTCATGTGCCTTATCCCAAATTAACATCAGGTCTGCAATCCTAAAGGTCTTTATTTTAGATTTCTTATCAAACCTTTGTTTTATCACTCCTTAATTTACTAAAATGTTGTAGCACATCATCTTGTTTCTCATCCCAACACATCAAATTACATAATTTGACCTCAATCTTATCATCAGTATCTATATAATCTTTGATGAATTATAAGGTAGGGATCTTAAGATTTGTGAGAAAGACAAGAACCTGACCATAGACTAGATGGTAAGTGGATGTTCCTAATAAGGATTTGATTCTTGTTTTGTGAGACCAAAATGCATATTTTAGCTTGTTGTTTTAGTCTCAAGGATATTTTTCTAAAAAGCTCTTAATTACTTACAAAATATTCTTTTTTTGTTTGTTTATGGAAAACACCCCAAGTGGGATGCCACTTTTGGGTAAGTCCCAAGGATATAGAGGTATCTAATTTTGCCAAAAATACCCAGGGCTCGCACCTGGCCTGCCCCCTTCAGCACACTTAACGAGCATGCCTAAAACAATAAAAATAATAACAAACAAACACAAAAACACAAACACAAAACACAAAATCAAAAAACAAAACATAAAAAATAAAAAACCACAAAACAAACAAAAACAACATAAAAGCATAAAAATAACAAAAAACTAAAAAAATAAACAAAAAAATAAAAATAAAAATAAAATAAAATAAAAAATAACAACAAAACACATAACACATAAGAAAATCATAAAAACAACACATAAACACTTAAAAAAACAAAAACATAAAACACAAAAAACAAAACATGAAAAACAATAAAAACACAAAAACATAAAAAACAACTAAAACAACACAAAAACAAAACAATACAAAAAACACACACACACCCCTCGAAAAACTAAAAGAAAAGAAAACAAAAAAAAAACACATCTACGACCTTTCTAGGCCAAAAGACTTTTAAGGTAAGATTAAACAGAGGAAACATAAGAAAGATATGTCTAATCTAGGGAACTAAAATACCCTGACTGAACCAAAGAGAAGCAAAACAAAACTAAAAAGGAACTAGGTACCTCTAGTACTAGAGCCATCCAAATAAAGGATAAAAAGTAGAGCTTCCCTTATTTGTGAAGCCCACCATTTGGGAGGGTGGCCATAGAAAGTAAGATCACCTTTGTCCAATGCCCAATTAGCTAAAGCATCAATACTCTTGTTCTGTTCTCTGACCACATGATTGTAATCCACTTTCAAAAAGCCCATCTGGATTAGTTGAATCTTCTCAACAATTCTTTTTATCCTCCAATCAACCTTATGATTCTTAGGAGTCTTCAAAAGATTAATCATGAGTTGGGAGTTTGATTCAACCAACACTTTTTCCCATCCAACCTTAGCAGGCTCTTTAAGGCCTTTGAGGATACCATACCCCTCAGCAAGGTTATTGGAAAGGATACCCAAATTCTCAGCAAAAGTGAAAACCAGGGAGCCATCTAAAAATCTACCAATTCCTCCTGCACTGCCTTTTCCAGGGTTCCCCTATAGGCTTCATCAGTATTGAATTTTCCATAATCCTTAGGAGGAGGCTACAAATTCTTTGTTCTTTCCATATTGCAATTACTCACCTTCCCTTTAAGTCAATTGCCCTAATAAGAGTTAATATTCAATATTTGCATCACTTGATCCCATCTTTGGTGGGAGTTTTGGGGGTGATTAAGGAGTTGTTGGAATGATTCAACTAAGTTCGCAATGGTCTTTTTACAGATATAGTGAGTATCATTTCTTTCTTTATTGAAAATCCAGTTATTCCTTTCATTCCAGATATTCCAAGGTAGAATGGTATAACCCATCCAAACTAACTACCTAATGAAATGATCAACACCCTCCTTATTAGGCCAATCCCTCCAAAGTTGTTCAAAAGTAGAAAAATTGGACCATTGTAAACCAAGTAATATGGCCATTCTCCTCCATATCTTAGAGGCTAAGGTACACTCAATAATAATATGGCTAAGAATTTCCACATTCTCTCCACACATTTCGCATCTAAAAGGGCCATGAAAACCATGTTTCATAAGTTGTTCACTAGTTAACACCCTACAATGCAATACAAGCCAAGTAAAAAACCTCACCTTAGGCCAGAGCTTTTGAGCCCACAGCTGAGAAAATATGTCATAAAATTGGTTGGGATTATTATGGCATAAGACCCAAATAACCTTGAGCAACTGAATACCCACCCTTAGTAGTATTGTTCCATCCAAAACAATATTTATCATGAGACCAATAGAGAGATATCATATGCATGATGCATTGGATTTCTTGTCTTTGAATTTTTGGAATTTGAATAGGCCAATCTTCAGTAGGGATCCAATATCTACCAACCTCTGAATTACCAGTATGGTATCGATAGTAATTAGCCACCTTTATCCAATTAGCTCGGTGAAGCTCCTCCATCCAAGGCCGCCAATCAAGGAAACTGAGTTATTAGAGGTTGGTGACCACACCAAGAATCTATCCAAAAATTTGCTTGTTGACCATTATGAATGATCCAAAATAACTTTTTATTAATCAAATCCTAATCAGTCTTAAGAACAACTAAAATGGGAGAATCTTTGGTAGGTAATTGATAACGAAAAAGGTCTTCAAGACTTTTGTTCTCAGTATATTTAGCACAAAGATTATTGGACCAAAGGGCATTGGGGTTATGTAAAATCCTCCAATAAAATTTAGCAGCTAAAGATTTGTTGTTATTAATAGCAAACCAGAATGCTAACACCCCTTCATTCTTAGGAAGATATAAAGTGTCCCAATTCACCAAGGCCCATTTCATTTTCTCCTTAGTACCACTCCAGAGGAACCGATGATTAATTTGATCCAATTCTCAAAGAACAACCTTTGGGATATTCAACATGGTAGAAACATAAATAGGTATAGCTTGAAGGATAGATTTTACCAAGGTAATTCTGCCCCCAAAATAAAGCCACCTATTGGTCCACTTTCCAATTTTCTTCTTAACTTTGTCCAACAACCAATTCCAATCTTTATTTTTCTATATTTGAGTATTGATAGAAATGCCTAAACAAGTGATCAAAAGGGAGGTCTTCTTATAGCTTAATTTATCCAAGACCATGGATTCCTGTCTGGTAGAGCATTGAAAGAAAATGACTTTAGACTTATCTTCATTGATTAATTGCCTGGTAGCCTTAGAAAAATAAATAATGATTTGCTTAATTTTAGAAGTTTCCTTAACTGTAGCTTTACCTAACAAAGTAGAGTCATCAAAAAATTGAATATGAGAGATAGACCTAGCTCCATGAGCAATGGTAACTCCCTCAAGGTTTTTCTTATATTTATTTTTGGTCATAGTCCTACCCAAGCATTCAACAAGAATGATGAATAAATAAGGGGAGAGGGGGTCACCTTGCCTAATACCTCTAGAAGTTGGGAACAGTTGTGAAGGCCTACCATTGATAAGAACTGAGTAGGATACTAAAGAGATACAACCCATAATCCAATCCATCCAATCTTGAGAGAAACCAAATTGCCTCAAAACTTTGATAAGGAAGTGCCAATCCACTCTATCATAAGCTTTGGATAAGTCTAAAAGAATGAACATAGAAGGATATTTTTGCATTTCCATGGAATGGATGGCTTCTTGAGCAAGAACTATCTCATCCACTATCTGAAACCCTTCCACATAACCTCCTTTTTCAGGAGAAATAATCTTATGCAAAAGAGGCTTCAACCTTTCTGCCATGATCTTAGTAATGATTTTGAGAAGAAATTTACATAAAGCAATAGATCTAAAAGTTGAGATATGATTAGCCTCTTGAGCTTTTGGGACAAGGATTATATAAGTTTTATTGATAACCTTCAAAATTGCTTTGGCTTTCCTAGCGTCTTCCACCACCTCTAATAAATCAGCATGAAGGATATCCCAGAACTCTTGGTAGAACTCAATGGGAAAACCATCAGGACCTAGGGTTTTCCCTTTATTCATTTTAAAAACCACTTGTTGAAGCTCATTAATAGTAACAGGAGAAGTCAAAATAGAGTTCTCCTCAGAAGTGATAAGAGAAGGGATCACTTGAAGAATATTTTGTTGAGAATCCGAGTCAAGAGGAGTAGCAGCAAAAAATATTGAAAAAGTATTTCACAACAATAGAGTTCATGCCATTCCAAGTGTAGACAACCTCTCCAGAATCTTAATTTAGGGAATAAATAAAGTTATGAGATTTTCAAGTTAGAAGAGATTTGTGGAAGAAATTTGTGTTTCGATCTCCTTCTTTGAGCCATTGAATTCTACATTTTTGCTTCCATAAGAGTCCTCTTTTTTCCCATTCCTCTAACTGAGTTGTGAGTCTATTTTCATTTGTACTTCTACTATGTGAGGCCATCTAAACGAATTTTCTTATTCAAATTTTCAAGTTGAGTAATAACTTCATTTTTTTTGTTGAACATCCCCAAACTCCTAGTTCCAAGTCTTTATTTTAGATTTAATATATTTCAACCTTTTGGCAAAACATAACATCTTAGTCCCATATCTAGGTTTACCTTCCTTCCACCATTGTTGCACTCAAGGTTTGAAGGAACTATTAGAAAAGTGAAATACTTGATTCTATCCATTGAAAGGAACCTTGCTTAAATAGCAAAGACATACAATCTTATCCATTGGATCATAACTAACTGAGCTAATCTCAGCCAAAAAAATTATCCTAGTAACAACTTAGGATATAATTTATTATTCTAACACCCCCCCTTAAGTGGTACTAGGATATACTAACACCCCCTTAAGTGATACTAGGAGGTAGTGAAAAAAACATAACCAAAACAAGTGGTATATCTATAATTTATGAGTCCCGGCAACAAGGCTTGATTAGGTACTCATGTACAGTATATCCATAAAAAATCTCTCGTGAAAGATGATGAAAAACCACAAGGGAGAAAACCACCTCCTAGAATAGAATAAGAAGTAGAAGGAATTTGTGCATGGAGGCTGGAGAGGAAGGAAGATGTCCTCTTCAATTCCTTCTAGGACATCTTCCATAAAGAAGCCTACAAAGGATCCATCATATGTCTCATAAAAGTAGAGTAGCCATGCACCGAAATGAAAGAAATATAACTCCCAAACTGGTGCTTGTGACAAAGTTCAAGGCTGTGAACCATGAAAAAAGGTCACTAAGGAATTCCCCTTGAAACCAAAATGTCTCTCAAAATAAAAGTGAGAAAATATGATGGAAAGAACCAGAAGAATCGCAAGGGAGGTCCAAAATGACTCTACAAGCATAATTAATGGTTTCCACCTACATGAACAGAATGGGTTGATAAAGGTCCTAAACTTATGGATAAACAACAGAACAAGGGAATAAAAATGAAGGGTAGCAATAGTTTTCAAATGTGTCCTTAAGGTGATCTCCTCATCCTATCAGAATGCATGGGTAACCATTTTCTACAACCGCTAGGTGATATAGAGGAGATGACTAGATACTAGGATCACTTAAGCAAATGTCTGGGAGTGTTGGGTTCAGCCGAGAATGCACTACATGATAAAATATTTTGAACCACAAAAAAAGTATGAAAAATAGTTCCAAAACTGAAAAAGGACTGCACCATATTGTCCGGATTGAAAAAACCTTTTCGACGACTATAAACACCCCTATGATCGGGTGTCAATGAGGCCTTCATTTGCATAGAAAAAACAATAGCCTTCTTCTTCTTCACAAGGGAATATTTCAGAAATATTCAAAATAAAGTATGGTTAAAATATCTCTTGCAGGAGAATATACAGGGCCCTTTTACATGTCAAGTGGAAAATATTTTAAAATATGCATTACCCTTTGCAAAAAAAATGGGCCATCTTTTAGGTCTTAATATAAAGTGTTTGACAGGGCTGCTTTCAAGGCCTTTCACTTTAAATTAAAAAAGAGTTTGACAACACCATACAAAAAATGAAGTCACTCCGTCGTCTTCATTCTCACATCAATGACCTCACATCAACGATCCTACCCATCAATGATCCTGTCCTTCAACGAGCAACATTAAAGGACACTTTAGAAGATAATGTTTATAACATAACAAAATGCACTCTCTCTTTACGATGAATTTAAAGCAAGTTTCATCAAGGCAAGCTCCCTTACTTCTTGTGAGTGAGACAATATCAGACCATAAGGCAACTAAATAAGCTCACAATAAATTACCAAAGAAGCATGGTAAATGCAACCAATGCTTTCAACGCTTTTTCAAACCTGGATTGAATCCCAAAAAAAAACAAAAAAAAATTATTAAACAATTTGTCTTATGGTTCATCAACGATCTTGCCGATCAACGATCATATCCTACGCGAGGAAGTGCTGAACGACGCCGCTGGTCGTTGTTGCTTTGCACACACATCTTCTACGCACTAGAATGGCCGCAAATGGCCTGATGAACTTCTCACAGCTGAATCTGCGCCTGCGTCGGAAGGACACTCCACACATTTATCACGATCACAAGCACAATCATCGAACTGACATCACAGGAGCGATGGTAGAGAAATATATCCATCACAATCTGTCATAGTGGATCCGCCAGCAGATTTTAAATATAAAAATCATGCAGTTATGTTCTAGTTTTCATTCTAAAATCACGTTGAGCTTTCCGCTTATGAGTAAAACTTCTTTTACGATCTTCGACCCGTGCTGCAAAACTCAAACTCGAGATATTTTTTCCTCCAGTCAGCATATCTACGTTGCACAATGAATTGTAGACATTAAAGAAAGGCATCCACACCTATTTCATCTACACATATTTCACCAAAACATGTCCTAGAAATTTCATTGTAAGACAAGAAAGTCTCTGATGTAGCAAATGCTCGATCTTTCTTACAGCCATGAACGATTGACTCCGACGCCGGTAATCTATTCTATGCAGGCAGGGAAACAAAGTATTGCACTAAAAAATTTCGAGTTTGCCCACAAAAAAAAAATGACTGGAAAATAGGGCGAGGAATTGTAGAATGTCATCACCGTTGAATTTAATAAAATGTAACAGCATCTCCAATCAGAAAACAACAAATCAACAAATACGAAGGCTCCACAATACAATGATTTTCGAGCCAAATAACATCATTTGTCTATGATCGATGCATGCACAGTCACAGGAACTGATGATCACCAAAAAAAATAGGAACTGATGCTCTGAAAATGAGATCTGGTGTTGGGCACGCTAGGTTGATTTTTATCACAGCCATTCTCCTTCTTTCACAAAAGCAGATTTGTCTGGAACACATGGCAGGGGGCGCTAAAAAAAACTAAAGTTTTAATTCCTCCCATATTGGATCTCGCTTTGCCACTCGTTTCCTTGCTCGGCTCTGAAATGGATAAACCCACCGTCGCTGAACATGACGCCGTCAGCTACGCAATAACGTCTCCATATGGCATGTGTGCATGTGGTGAATTGAAACGTAACAACTTCTACCAATTTTTAAAATTTAAATCATGGAAATAGGAAACAACAATATAAGCTCAAGTTTCGCCCCTTAAAACATAGCAGCCAAAAAAAGTATTAGAAACTGGTCTGTCATCAAAACAAATCTATAGCGGATGACAACTATGTGGCAGTTGGGCGGCAACGAATAGAAGCAAATCGGGAGCGACATTGTGTGGTCAGGCGCACAGGTGGAGTCCATCACCCAGGTTCACAATATTATTTATGGCAGCAAGTTCATCCTCATAGTCATATAATAGTAGCATAACAGCTACTTTGAGTCTGACCGCCAAACAAACCGTTAATATGCCACAATTCTTTGAGCTTGAAAATCTTCATCTCTTATAAGGATACGATCGATATGTCAAGCCAAATAAAGGGCCCTCCGACATAAGAAAAACAGAATTAACACCCCGCATTGAAACTTCATTCTCCATGATATCTAGAAAAAATAATCACGGCTGAAATTCGATGCCTCCACCTCTGAAGTCGCAAAAATAGATCTAAAAATTTAACGTCGGGTATTTCTCCTCATATCAGCATCAAGACTGACACTCATTAGGCCAAAAAAGTCATTGTCGACATTGGTGATCGGCGAGCTTATATTTTAGATTTTCTCTTCTTCTAGCGACAGATAATAGAATTTCTCATGCCTGAAACTCCAGAAAATTGCATTCGAAGCTTCTCACATCATAGTGGTTATTGCTGCATCAAAGGCCTTGACCCTCGTAGAACCAGTAGATCCTAGAATTTTCTCAAAACGCACAACATTCACGAACATATTTCTTAGCGAACTCAGTTCAGAATGCAAACGTCCAACTCCCACTACTCACACAGTTGGTTAACTAAAAAAAAAATTGCACTTATTACTGAAAACTACAATCGGTCATGCGAGGGTTAAAAACAGTGGGAATGGGTAGATCTATCTTCACAAAATCATTTTCTCCTTGATGATTAGATAGTCGCAAGAATATGATGCAGGACTGTAAAAAAACATAGAGATCAGCGAACAACAAATCTGGATCCGCTATTTCCAGTGATGGATCTGTCAAACAAACTCCAAAAAAACATAGAGATCAGTGAACAACAAATCTGGATCCGCTATTTCCAGTGATGGATCTGTCAAACAAACTCCAGCAAGTTGATGCGATTAGAAAAATGCAAATGAGAGAGCTCCGAAACTTGTAATGACTGCGTGTTCTTCTTGGCTATGACAAACATAAGATAAAATTCTTTACCTCCATGCACTTTGAAAAAATTAAAAACGTTTTCTCTTACTTGCGAAATATGGCACCGCCTGTCAAAATTGCCCAGTCAACAAGAAAAACAAGGGGCCCATATCATAAAATTCGAGTAAAATTTGTGCATCTAACAGGAGCAGCAAATCAGAAAAAAATGGAGCTCCACCTTGGTCGGCAATGATGGCTTATCTACAAACCCTAAAGACTAAAAAAATTAACCCTCCCAATTTTTAACCATATGGTTTCTAATCCATCAAAAAGATGGAGAGCATACTCCCTCGAAAAAAATTTGAGAAAAAAAAGAGGGGGAAAATCCCCCCATGAGGAAAAGCTCCTCAGGCTCATAGGGTAGGGAAAGCTCACTCTGATACCATGTTAAAAAAGTGAAATACTTGATTCTATTCATTGAAAGGAGCCTTGCTTAAACAACAAAGGCATACAATCTAATCCATTGGATCATAACTAACTGAGCTAATCTCAGCCAAACAAATAATCCTAGTAACAACTTAGGATATAATTTATTATTCTAATAGGAACTGTCTCTAAGCCACATTAACTGAAATAAAAAAAGGAGAGAAACTCACATTGGTTTTCCAAATTTCCACCATGACTGGCCCGTGATCTGAACCAACATTGTTAAGAGTCTTCACTTTAGGAATGTGACCATGGATTAAGAAATGATCAGAGAATAGGAATCTATCCAATCTCTCCATGATACAAGCTAAGCCTTACCTTCTGTTAGACCAATTTATAAGGTCATTGTCTGGTTGGATGTCCACAAGATGAAGGTTTGAAATATAGTCATTCATGAGGTTAGTGCTCCTGTCCAAATTTCTATTTCCCCTAATTTTCTCATCCAGAGAGAGGATGGTATTGAAATCTCCTCTAATCAAGATCCAAGCTTTAGGAAAATGAGAGATAATATAAATTATATCCTTCCACTGTCTTCTCTTTTCCTCCAAAGAAGTTGCAACATAAATAGTTATGCAAAACATAATTTGGTTGGAATGTCTACTTTGAATAGCTATAGTCAAAAGACCTTAGTTGCCAAACATATGGTGAATAACTATCTCTTTTGGTCCCAAAGGTAAGCAATGCCACCAGAAATCCCCTAGGAACTGAGGAAAATAACTTTTCCAACTGGACAAATTTTACTAGCAATTGAATCCATTTCCTCTATTGACATCTTCGTTTCTTGAAGGAAAACAAGATGAGGATGGTTTATCTAAATCATTCTTCTAATTTTATTTTGTTTTGAAAGACTCCCTTTGAGTCCTCTAATATTCCAAGTGATGATCTTCATTAATACCAGGGCTAAAATAGTTGGTAAGGGAATTAATCTTACCTTCCTCTACAAGCTTTTCACCTTCTTTTACCATATAATGTTGATTGGTCTTGCAACCTACCTTTTGATTAGAATCCATCTTTAATTTTTTTTCCTATTTCTTGACTTACTCCAATTGAATGCAGGATGTCTTCTAACCTTGAATAATGCATGTACAAAGCCAAACTATTACTGGAAGGTTCAATAGAGTCTATCTTGAGACCTATATTATTTGAAGTCTCAACATTTAAAAGATTCTTTTTCTTGTGTATATTTTCTCCCTTTTTTTGTTGAAAACTTTTGATTTGTTGGTTTGTCTCTGAGTTATTCCTTTCATATCTAAATTGTGTTTCTAAGATTTATGTTTCCATTATTTCCTCTTCCTCACCTAGGACATCATTTATGGAAAGAATTTCAAAAATATTAGCTGATAACTTTGATTGATCCTTCATAACTGGTTTTTTTGAGTGTTCTTCTTCTTAGGAATTTGGAAACCTGTTGATTTTGTATCTTATTTTTTTTATCTGGAATTTTATTTGGGAAAACACTATCCAAACGACCATATTCATGGCAAGTTCTACAATGAAAAGGAATGTTCTCATAGTCCACTACTTGCTCCCAAGTGTCCTCCCCAAATTGTAATATGATCTTTTTAGGTAGGGGTTTGTCAAAATCCATTAAAACATAAATTTGAGCATAAATAATATGTTCATATTTTTTAGTACAATCAGTAGTCATCATAAAAGTTCCCAAAGAGTTTCCAATTGAAGAAAAAATAAGTGAATTCCAGAATTCAATTGGGAGGTCAAAGAGTCTAACCCACACAGAACATGTATAATGCATCTCTTATTTGATTTTAAATTTAGTATGCTAAGCCTTCATAAAAAGCCCTGCCCTTCCAAAGAACTAGGGACCCCCTTGAAATGTTTTCTCTCTATCTTCATTATTAGCAAATAAAACAAGAAAATAACCATTTGGATAAATAGAGATTTGTAACTCACATTTAGTTTTCCAACTTTTTGTAGCCCAAACTTTGAAAGCAGATAGGCTCGGATAAAAATCGAAGAAACAAAAAATTAGTCCTCTTTTTTCCAAATCTTCAATGCTAGTCTGAATGTTGCCCATATCAAGCTTAACAATAGGAGTTCCATCAACTGCTTTAAGACATCTTAACTCAGTTTTCCTTGGATCAATCTTAGGCATTCTTAAAGGTTTATGAGAAGCCCTAAGATTAATGTTAGCATTAGGTTGAGGCTATCCACCACAAAGGACATCCCTAAAATTTATTTTTGGGGCCGAGTCTTGGAAATCCTTGCCCTTGAAAGGGGTTTCCATTATGGATTTATTTTGGGGGTGCACCTTAGCACCAGATTCACTTGAGATCTGAACCCTTTTTAATCAATTGCTTGAAACTTGTTTCATGATCTCTTTAATCCATGCCCTAGATGTTGGGGAAAGGTATGCTTTTCACTTTTGTTTTGTGCAACAAATTAGAAGCCATTATTAATCAAGTTCATCACATGATCTATTGAAAGATAAATTTCTAACCCATATCAGGTCCCTTGCAACATGTCCTGCTAAATTCTTGAGCAAAAACCATAAAATATTGGCCACCAGAGCCCGAAGGCCCCAAAAAACAACCTCTGGAGCTACTTGCACTCAACCCAAATGAAACCCTCACACAGTCGCTTGCCAAAAATCTTGTTCACACATAGGGATATGATAGGATTTGTGTTGCTCCAAATGATCTTAAACTTAGTGGAGATGTTCTAGGGTTTATCAGGCATCTACCCTCAAATTTTAGCTTAATTCGAGTCTGGATGAGTGAAATATGGCCAAAACAAGTTTGGAAATTTGGGTAGTACTACAAAAAATTTCCTATATCATCTCGAATTCATCCGTACAAGAGTGCATTGTTCTAAATCCTTCCAAAATATTCTTGTTAGTTGATTTAACTACTCTATTACCTTGAGGATAGTAATTAGAAGTTTTTTTTTAAAACCACCTTACTATTGTAATCCCATTTAGCAGAATGTAAAGAAGAAAAAGTGGGTTTTTTGTCACATACTAGAGCATAAGGCATCCAAATTTTAGTTACAAGATGATCCTTTAGGAACTTGATCACAACCTCCATTATGTAGTTCTCAAATAATTGAGCTTCTATCCAACAAGTATAGTAGCTTGTGGTAGTGAGAATGAACTTATGAATAGTTGATGAATTAGGATTAATGACACCCAAAAAGTCCAATCTCCACTATACAAATGGATGAGCTTCAATCATTGGTTGTAGTGGCATAGGGGAATCCCTCTCTTGATAAGTTATGATATGACAAACATGGCATGATGTAACATGTGCATGTGGATGTTTAAAGATGTGTGACCAATTGTAATTCACTCTAAGTATCTGATGTGATGTAGCATTCCCTGAACATGTTTTATCCTATAGTTACCATGAAAATACTTGAGGAATTCAACTGCTTCTTGTCTATTCAAACACATTAGATAAATTACTTCATAATTTATTCTATATAGAATGCTTGATTCTATCATGAACTTAGGTGATTGGGACACACATTGTTTAGTAAGTAATGAGCTATATCCCAATACCACTCATCATTAGTGATCTCTCCCACAAATAGTGTTGACATGAAATCTAGAAGTCAACCTCAGCCAATGCCTTACTCAATCCTTATTTTTTAAATATTTTAATGGGTTGGATTTCCAAATCAAACTCTTGTAGAATAGACATCCACTTACCTCTACATTCTCCTAACTCATTTTTTATCAACATTGTCTTTACAGTAGGATCTAACACTCAAACACTTTGCTATGTAGGATATAGTGTCTGAATTTCTTCAGAACTTTAATTAGAGCAAAGGCTTACTCATCAATCACTAAATACCTAACTTGAGCATCCATCAAAGGTGATCTAATGAAAGCTACTAGTCTCTCATCTCCAACTTCTTTATTCTAAGTTAGAATGCTAAAAATCAAATATTTTGATGCAAATAAATAATCGTAAAAAGGTTGAGTATAATCTAGACTGATCAAGACTGAAGTATTCATAATTGCCCTTTTGATTTCTTGGAAAGTAGTTTGAGCTTCCCTAGTCCATGTATTTTTTATGTCTTTCTTAAGCATTGAATTTAGAGGTCAAACTATTTTTGCAAATCCTGAAACAAACTTCCTCACAAAATTGATCTTATTGAAGGACTTCAACTCATTTTTGCTTCCAGGGAGAGGAATTTTATGAATGGCTTCAATATTCTCTAGATCAATGGTTATACCTGCTTTCGAGACAACATGACTCAAGAGTCTTCCTTTGGTTAACTCCAAATATGTACTTCTTTGGATTCAATGAAATTCTATATTTTTGACATCTCTACAATACTTTCCTTAATCCTTCTACATGATCTTAATATCTTTTAGAGAAGACATTAAGCTCATCCATGTAGATCATAATGCACTCTCCAATGAGTTCCTTGAAGGCGATGTCCATAGCTCTTTGGAAATTAGCTCCTGCATTGATCAAGCCAAATGACATCCTCTTGTATGTAAACATTCCCCATTTTGTGGTGAATATAGTCTTAATATTGTCTTAGGGGTCTACAATTACTTGATTATATCTTGAGTAACCATCTAGGAGGGACATCATCTAAGAGCCATTCACCATTTGTAGCACTTCATACAAGGAAGGTAGAGGATAATTACCCTTCTCAAATGCATTGTTGATATTTTTGAAGTCTATACATAGGCACATTTCTCCATTCTTATTGTGGATTGATACCAAATTTACAACCCAAGTAGAATATATTACAAGAAAAATTATGCAGACTAAAAAAAGTATTTGCACTTTATTGAGAATGACAAGTTCAAGAAATGGGTTCACAAGTCTTTGCCTTTGGTGGAAGGGCTTTGTATCTAGTTTGAGGGGATGGTATGGGTAATGATAGATTATGATAGGCCTTCCACTATTAATAAATCTAGGCTATGACATATCTAAATTCCTTTAGAACTTTAGATATTCCTTCTTTCTCCTTATTAGTAAAGGTCTTCCCTAGGAAGACATTATATGGATTGTCAGCATCTCCTAGGTTGCATGCTTCAAATGATCTTTTTTTCAGATGAAGCATTTTATTTTTTGTATCCTTGATAGTCCATATCAAATAGATGTTCCAAATAAATTGTACCTTTAGGGATAGTGTTTGTCTTCAGACTCACTACACCTTATTCATCTAGCTCTGCATAATCTTTGTCCTCTTCATCTATGATATGTATTTTAAATATTTCAAAATTAACAATAATTTTAGTTATATATATTTTTTCTTTGAACACTTAAAATTTATTGACTTATTCGATATAGAATGGGTAGTGACTAACTCTACATATAATTGCTTTATCTTGGAATAAGCAATTGGTTCTAGGATGCTTCCTTCTAGTACCAATGAATCTATAGTTTCTTTTTCTATGTGGAATGGATTGGATGTTGAAAGCATCAAAGTCATCAATTAAGTTTAAGACATGATTGTGGTAATTTGAAATATGCTTGTTATGATAAGCATTTTGATTTCATACTTGTTTGATCACTATATTTGATTCTCCTAGGACTTGTATGTACTTAACTCCCTTATTGATTATAAAATATAATTGATGAATCAAAGCTTTGTACTCATCAATGTTATATGTACAATAAAATCACAGTTGATAGAAAACAAGATAGGATTTGCCTCAAGGGTTGATCTGACATCATCATCGTGTTTCAATTTTGATCCATCAAACTTGAGGGTCCATAACTAATTCTTAGTTGTTCTTCACTTAGTTTGTGGGGCAAGCATTGTACAAGCATTATTCTTGGGTTTGGTTTCAACTTCTATAGTGTAAACTCCTAATTTTGGCTTGGCATACATGACCTCATTGATGTTGGTATACTTAGTGATAAACTTATTTAGCTTGGGCTCCTTTTCTATTTGAATATGATTGGCTAAGCCAAGCCAATAAAGTCACATATACAAAAAAATGGTTTCCATATAGCCATTTAGTGTTCTAGACCAATCATGACTAAGTAGCATCTCATATGCATCTAGGAAGTTCACCACCTAGATTTCAATGTACTATTATGTCCTAGGTTCAAAAGCTAGTTGTATATGGATTTGATTCAACACACCAACCAAATTTACTTCCATATTGTCTAGTTGAATGACCTTCTTATTTGATGGAGTAGGGAGCACTCCTAACATTTGGAAGATAACATAGGATATCACATTTTCAAAAGCACATGAATTAATAAGACAATTATGTAAGTTCTTACCAACAATCCTAATAGTCAGAAGGAAAGGAGAGAACTCCACCTTTTCTTTGTATATGACCACTTAGGAATTGGTAACCTTATTAGTATCCATTTTATTTTGATCAAAGAGAGTTTTAAGCAACAAATATTTTTGGTCAGTCAATTGAGCTACATCAAACAAAGAGATGTTTGCCTTGGTCTTCTTAAGACCTTCAATGAAATTATACCAAAACTTGTTTTGCTCTAGGGATTTCTCTATTTGCGGTGGTGGTATATTATCTTTTAGTTGTGTAGGCATTGTGCAACCTTTAGACGGTACTAAGTTATTATTGGCTTGATCATTAGGTGGGATAGAAGTAATATTAGAGGGTGTGGAAGAAGTCAATGGTATTTTTCCTTTGCTCTAGAGAGTATAGTTGTTACCTCCCTAAAATTATCAATAAGCTTGCACTTCTTCTAAATATTATTTGAGTTCATCTTCATCCATTCCTAAGAGTTCATATGTTGCTAGAACTAGAGTAGTCCTCAAGTTTTGGTTAGCTTTATTACTGCAGTCCTCATTTGTGAGCACTAACTCCAAATTTTCCATTTCATTCTGGATAATGTCTAAAGTTGATCTAAATTTTGAACAATTAGTTTCACCATGTTGAGATGTGGAATGGATCCTACACAAATTATATATTGTAAAATATACCAAATGTACTAAAGTGCTCGAGTTATTGTTAGATTGATTCTAATTGTTGGTAGGATTTGAGACTCCTCCATTGTTTGGTTGGGTATTCCATTGATGGTTAGTTCTCTGGAAGCTAACATTCCTATTCTCATTGTTGTTCATGGGTTGGGTTTGGGGAACTTATATTTATAGGTTAAGCATATCATTATTCAATTTTGAACCATCCTTTGTATATTGTCCAATTTAGGTTTTAAGGTATAAGGTTGATTTTGTCTTGATTGAAATTTTGCACTATTTTTGGATGTGGACATGTTTAGGAACGAGGGTAAGGATTGTTGATTGTTTGTTGGAATTACATGATTAAGAACATTATTTGTATTACCTATCTATCCAAGAATATCAAAATGATCTATTGATTACTTATATTAGGCATCATTTTATTTAATGGTGTAGGATTGAAGGGTTTAAACTAATTAGGATACATGGAACCTAGTATAGGGCTCAAAATTGGAGTATGTTGTGAAAGAGATTGATTAATTAGTGGAATCTAGTTATAAGCTCCTAGTTTCCTAAGCAAGGATAATTTACTTAAACCAAGACCTTGAGGTATTAATTGTTTTTTTTTAATTTACATGGTGGAATCGATAGCCACCACAAATCCAGGTAAACCGTATGGATTTTATGGCTACCATAGTATTTTGCGTTGTCTACCACAAAATTTTCCACATAGATCTTCACGTAGTCCGCCCCTATAACCACCATGCCATAATAATTTGAAATATTTTACGTCGTTGAAAGCACCAGGAAAGAGACAAGCATATAACCACTAAGCCGCATTCATGTTGAATATTTTACGCCACTATGAACACATTGGAATACGAACAAGCATCCAGTCCAACGAGGTCCAAGATTTAAACCTTGGACGTCTGTCGCCCTTACAGGGTTTCACCGAACCAATTGGTCTACACCTCAGACCTCTTGAGGTATTAATTGGTGTTCAATGGTCATGGCCTCATTGTATGCCAATGGTAAATATGTGATTACGGGAGCTCTCATTACAAACATGAAAGTTAATGGGTCCAAATGCTTGCTTGATCTTTAAGTGTGTAAGGTGCTACCAATATGGTGTATATTTTATGGAACCTTGTGTTAAAGAGTCTCATGGGTTCATTAGGTTCTCTATGAGCAAAGGTAAATTGATGGTACATCATATTAGGATTCATGGGTAGTCTAAAGTGATTGATAAACACCTCTAAATAGGTCCATGAATTAATTGAGCTAGATGGTAGACTAATATACTAGTCATTCAATGTGTAAGGAAATATTCTATAAGCAAAATACTCATGCTGAATTTTTAAATGGATAAGGTATCTTTGTATACCTAAATATGTTCTTTAGATAGCTTTATTCCATCATGTTTATACCTAGGAAGACATATTTCAACATTCTTAGGCATTTCATGAGCAGGTTATCGTATGTTCAAGGGACTACTTGCTACTAATCATGTAGTTGTAGCTATCATTAGTTGACCTTAGGGCATGGTGAAAGCATTAAAAAAAGGGATAATAGCTTTAGGAGAAGTATCAGTAGACAAAGTAGGCCTAGGTCTAGGTTTACCTTTGTCAACTCTAGGTTTTCTATGTGAGGAAGACTAAGAATTTTAAAGTCACCCTTAGCTAACTTAGATGTAGTGATAAGGGTCTTTGGTTCCAATTGGATAGTTAAGCTTTGTGAAATGGATAATATACTTGAAAAATTTTAACCCTTAGTGTTCAAGCCCTTCATCTAGTACTATTTTTGATAAGCATGTAAATGACATAGTCCAACTTAGATTGCATAGAACCAAATTGTTGGTGAGGTCAAAGGATAAGCCAAATTACTTGGAACATATCTTGTTCCTTCTTGAAAGGGAATTTATGTGTGACCAAGTCTTGTATGACTTAGATAATATTAGATGTCAATGATGAATGTTCCTTTAAGGGGCCTACTAGTGTGGATCTAAGAGATAAATTCCTCAAGCACAAAATCCCAACCTTTAGCATATAATATTCCAAATGATAATTTTATTGTTTTCATATTATAAACATGCACAAACTAGCAATGATTAACTTACAACCAAATGAATTTTAACTTTGTAAAATAAGAAGTAAGATTAAATATTAATAGCCATAAACTAATCTAATTATAATCTAAATAGATTTCAAAGAAAAATAAAACAATTAAAAAGTAAGAGCAAGAAATGAAAGCAAGCATATGTTGTCCTAAATTCAATTATGATTTAGTAAAGCAATAAATCCGATTTAAAACCAGCCCTGGCCTATCAATATTCACACAATTTGAGACCTAAAATGGTGCAATATTCAAATGGAAAACAAACTATGAAGTAAATTGAATGCAACCACCATTAGCATGTGCAAATTGAACACAAAATTTGAAGCCTCTTAATTATCAAAGTTATATAGTAAAGGACACACATGTTTAGATTCATCTCATTTTAATGAATTACAAGAAAATAACTCAGAAGAAACTAGGGCCTCCTTCCTTTTTTCCCCCTCACAATTTTTTATTTATTAAATTTCCATCTCCCCTCATGTCGCAACATTTTACAATATTTAATTGTTGCTCCACTCATACAATAAGATTTTACAATATTTAATTATTGCTCCACTCATGCAATAGCATTTTACAATATTTAATTGTTGCTCCCCTCAAGCAATGATTTTTTACTATATTGAATTGCTACTCCACTCATGCAATAATATTTTGCAATATTTAATTGTTGCTACCTTTCCCCAAATAGGGTATACTAAATTTAATACTTTGTTCTCCAATCAATTTGTGATGTAATATCCTTGGGATTGCTTTGATTGTGCCTCATTAAACTCCAATCCCTATGAAATATAGGATTACTTGAATCTAACTAGTCTTTAGTGGTTTAAATCTTGATCTATCAATTGCAGTAAGCGAGTTGGGTATTAATTCTATCGAATCTTGTTGGTTTTGCAATCCACATTCTCCTCCTCAGTTCACTTTCCAATTGATCTAATCTTTGTCATGATCTTCTTGAGTAGTTACACATGTCACAAATAGTTTACCCATGTTAAAATTCATATTTAAGATATGAATTAAATAAGAGCACTATATAACTTATTACAAAAAAATAACACTATTTTTTTCTTAAAAATCTAAATTAAAAATGTGTCTCGATCCTCAAGAATTTTAATTGAGTTTTTTAATTTAATTTCAAGGGTGCTAGGCTAGATATTTTTTACTAATAGAAATTTAGGAAATTTAATGGATTGTGTTGTGCGAGAAAAAAAATATGAACCAAAATTTTTCAAACAACAAACTACTATGCACAAACTAACGAAAGAAAGACACTAGATCAAACCCGATCAAAACAAAAGAAAATTAGAGGGATCAAAAATAAAAGTGGGTCCCTAGTCCATATAAACTGAGGAGTGTTATGCAAGCAACAACACCTTTAGTATTGGCCATGCATGTCATTATATTCCATTTATAATGCCATTGGAGTAGGCAGGACACATAGTGTCTAACTAGTGGCAAGTACCAATAAACACACTCATCACTATAGCAAGGTAGATTAAGGAAAACCCAATTTATGCCATGCATAGACCCAAGTATATGTCCCTTAATCCTAAAATAAATTGCTAGATAGACACAAATGAACATTATGATAGTCAATCATGTCCACCCACTACTACAGGGAGGCCAAGGGAAGCCATCGTATGTTATGGATACCCACTACTAAAGGGAGGCCAAGGGAAGCCATATTATGTCACAAATAAATGCTAATATATGTACCCAAGTCTAACTCGCATATTGTCACTGACAATAGGTACTTTTTCAACAAGACATGCCCACCATGATAGGGGAACAAGAAATAAGAAGCAATCAAAAGTGTGTTAGATACACATTGCAATGTTTCTAGTCTAGGGAGATCCCAAGGAAGGGAAAGTTCTTATGTCCTTACTAAAATGGACCAAGCTCACATGCTATAGTATTTAGTCAAGCATGTTGATTAACAAGCCACACTTGGCACTACAGTGGGAGAAGATACAAAGAGGTGAACAAAACTAGGCTAGATACACATTGAAATCTACCTAGGGTAGGGAGATTCCATGGAAGGAAAGAGCGTTGTGTCCCTATTGTGATAGGATAGGATCCCACAATATCAACAAGGCATGCTTGCCACTATAGTGGGACACAAAAAATGATTGATTGAGTAAATAGATTTGAGGAATTTTAATGTTTTTATTGCACATAAATTAAAATAAATGTTGCCTTAGTGTTTCGACCATATACCATATGGGAGATAGCATGGGTTGAACTATGAAAAATCTTTATGACATGTAAAAAAAGGTGCTATAACACAGTACGAAATACCTTGAAGACATCATGGTGCCCCTTATTGAAAATAATGACACCACGGTGAAGGAGAGTAAGCAAAGCATAAAGAAAATCAACAATAATAAATGCCAGTAAAAAGGGATGGAAACAACAAGCAAATAACAAAATAGAATCTAAACCATGTAATAAAAACAAAGGTAAAAATAGAGCAAAACTAGGAAGGGAGCTAAAAATCCAAGACAATTGAGATTATTACTTAAAAGGATGATCTCAACCAAGAGAGAAAATATTGTAAAACATATCAAGATGTTCTAGATTGAATAATGTACAAGATTAACACTCACAAATAGACAGTTGAAGCAATCAAAGTGAAAAATAAGACACCAAATTTAACAAGTAAACCAAGAAAATATAAATATTGTACAAATGGAACAAAATATAGCTACAGGTAAAAACATTTAACATGCATGGAATTGGTGGATTTATCCAACTAAGCTACATTCATTATTTACAATTTCATTGCCTCGAATTCAAACAACTCTTTGACAATATATGTACCAAGCCATTTATGCATTAACTTTCCCTTGTGGTTCTTATGTACATTATTGAGCTTTAGGATAGGGTATTTGACCTTGAAATTGTTAGCTTTTGATGCTTAATACTTAAAGCAAAATAACCACAAGATCTAAAATAAAGTTGCTATATGAAATATAAGATAATGGTAATATTCTAATCATATAAAACTCATAAATAACTTATGCAACAACTCATAAAATTACCATTAACAAATGCTCATGAAAATAGTATCTTGATATAGAATAAAGATCTCAAATACACCATACTTTCATACACTCTCACTCTACATTGTGTCATTCAAACACACACACACAAACACATATTTAATGGGATTTGACTCTTCATATGGAGTACTCTTGGTCTTCACTCTTATTGAGACTCTTCACTTTCCTACTCTAAGAACACATGTGCAATCTTACATAATGGACACTTGTGCACATCTACACTCATCATACTTGCACTCTTAACTATCAAACACTTGTGCATTTCTTGCATGTTATTACATTACACAAAATATTTACTTACACTCCTAATCTAAAGATGTACCCAAGGTGGTACATTGGCATGTACCAAATAATGTAATATACTCCAACACCCCCCTGTATTACATTATTTGGTTATTGAAGACTTTAGAATTCAATATGGTCTTCGTATTTTGTCTTCAGTTCTATCTCTTTAAGATCAATGTTTGGATCTATCTTGTAAATGTCTTCTTCAATATTCATCTTGACTCTCTTGATTTGGTTTCTTTTATTTATCTTTGAATTATGCTTTTGTCTGGGTTCTTCAATATAGTCTATCATTAGATAGCCTTGTTGAGCAAGAGATCTGATTACTTCTCTGGTCCACTTTTGTTTTTTTTACTTTTTGAATAACCTTATTTCCTGCTCTTCAAACATTTCAATCTTAAATCCATTGTTAGTAGTTGCTTTTAAAATAAGCTTATAAAACAAACAATCTAATATGAATATTAGCTCCATTTCAAATCTGTTACTATACTCCTCTTTGTAATAGTAGAAAATAGATGAATGAGTTTTTCCTCCACAATATTTACATGGATAAATTTTTTAACAATTTGCTTTCTCATGACCAGTCTTATTGCAATAAGTACATCTTGAAGATATCTTCACTTCTTTATTACTTATTTTTGAAATTTCAAGTTCATTTGTTTTCTTAAAAAAATAATATAACCATTTGTGTATGACTTGACCTACTATGTCTTTGCTCTTTCTATATATGTAGTAGATGATAAATATCTTCAGTATCTTTAGAACATTCTATGGTAACATAATCCAATGATGTGTCTTTTTGATTGTTTTGAAATCCTTCTAAACCTTTCATTGTATCTTTAAACCATTTTGGTTCCTTTTATTTGTTAGCTTTTGATGAAGTATGCTATGGGAAATGGCAATCACAGGATTAAGAAAATATGAAGGAGAGTAATTTTAGAATATGACTGAAGTATACTATAAATAGAAATGATGAAAATAATACAATGCAACTATGGAGGAAATGAACACTCCATGAATATATGCTAAAGGACTACATTGTACTCCATCACCAATGGAGTTTACCTTCTACTCTACTACTACCTACTGTGATATGTAATCACTTACTATGAGGCCCTTTATATAGGAATATGGGTTCCTTGGCCAACACTCTACCTAGCTGTACAAGGGGACACCTTGCACATTTACAACTTGCACATTGACACTTGTGCATTTATTACATTACTTGAAGTAACTAGCTAACTTCCCCCTAAAGTAATCTCCTACTCTAACTATGTACCAAAGGTGGTACATTTACATGACCCAAATGATGTAATATATTCTAACACCCCCTGTATTACATTATTTGGGTATTGAAGACTTTAGTCTTCAATATGGATCTTCTTTCATCTGGTACTGGAATTTGTATCCTTCTTCATTGCTTACTGTAATATGATCAAGTAAGTAGTTAGTGTCTTCATACAAGGTAAAGAAAGTTGTAGTTGAGGGTTCTTCTAACTTTTCAACTTGAATATGTCCATCTGGTTTAGTCTTTGTATTTTCTTCTCTGTTCATATCTTCATTGTTTTGTTCTTTCCTAGTATATATTTTCTTTCTCTTCCTCCTTCTCTTGTGATTCTGCATTGATGCTAGTGGAATCTATGTTTCATGATTAGTTAGTCTATCATCACAATAATATTGATTTGTGTTGCTAGTTTGCTTCATGTGTTGAGCAAGTACAAAAATGATTAATGATAGATAAATCATCAAATATTCCTCTGATGTGAATATAACTATTTTTTGTGAATTCCACCATGCTCTAAAGAGAGTTTCATGAAGATAACTGATTAATGTTGTAAAGTTCCCTTATTTTGCCTCTTTAAGAAATAAGGAGAATCTCTCTTTATCACTAGTTGATAGATTCTCATATCCTTCAAGGGTATCTATTAAGTTTTGGGAATACATTTCCACTTCATGAAATAGTTCATTATTATTAAAAGCATTTCTTAATATTTCATCCATAATCTTGAGATCAATCACTATAGTTTTTCTAGCTCTTAAATCCTTTGTAGTAGTCTACCTTATAACTCCCTAGTGATTTAAGTTTATAATCAAGCTAGAAGTTTTTGATATGTAGTATTATTTTTGCTTCCTTAGTATTTGTAGAATACTATATATATCTCAAGTAAATTAATAAAACATTTCTTGGATTTAGGTTTTTTTTTGTAGGCTTCCTTATATCTCCCTAGTGATTAGAGCATGCAATATGATTGATAAAGTGCTTTTTGGAATAATAGTTCAATCTTGAGTTGATTTTGTAAAGTTTTGTAAATAACAAAAATCAACTTTTATTACACCTTATTTCTCCTATTGAACTAAGCACTTTCTAATTTGAAGAAGTTCTCAAAGTTGGATTTCCTTTACCCCTTTAATGTGTTTATGAGACAAGTATATCAATTGATTCCAACCCTTGATAATATTTAATGAACCTCTTTCTATATCCCTTGATATTTAATAGTTTAATGTTTCTAAATTCCAATAATTTATTTTGGTGTAGTATTCCTTATAACTCCCTAATTTGGAATATTAGAAAACAATAATATTTGCAATAATAGGGTTTTAATTTCCTAAGTAGAAACCCTTATATCTCCAACTTTATTATTTGCAAATATGTAAATGTTCTTGAAATAGGCTTGCTTAATATATTACTAATGCTTGATGAATGCTTTGCAATAGTAAATGAATTATATCCTTATAACTCCAATGTCACTTAGACTTAAAGCAAGCAGATTTAATATGAACTTTACCTTAGTAATCCTTGTGGCTCAATGTATCCGCTAATAGCTTTGTGGCTCAACGTATCCATTGATGACTTAATAATCCTTGTATCCGTCGATAGCTTAGTAATCCTTGTGGCTCAATGTATTCAATTGATGATTGGTGTAGATGAGAATTTAATGCTTTCTTTAGATGGTGTTGGCGCTAGTCTCTTCCTTGAATGGCTCTTGGTCAAAGTATTCTCCAATCGAAGAGCGTTGGAGTTGCTGGTAGATGATAGGTCATTAATGCAAGCTATAGTCTTGCTTACACTCCTCTTGAATGGTGCACATGCTCCTTTCTTGATTTAGCTTCTCGCTATGAATATGCTTCTACACCCTTCAATGCTTGATCGTGCTTTTGACTTCGATATTTCTTCCTCCAAGTTGAACGCTTTAAATAGCATGAATTCCTCTTCAAATTTTGGACAAGTGGCAATTAGGAGTTACAATAAATATGGACGTTGAGATTCTTCCAATGCTCATTCCCTTATGTAATGATAGCAAAGATATGTAACCTCCTAATGATTTCGTAACCGCTCGAAGGAAGGCGTTCAATTATTCTTTGAGCATTGAGGAATGAAGTGGCGCTTGGTGTGTTCCTACCAAGTGGCACTGCATGCACACTCTCCCTCCAACATTTTATAGCTCATATATTCCTTGCCAAAAAATGCTCTTGATAACGCTTTCTTTCCAAGCCAACGTATTTGTTGTATGGGTGGCTCCAGCTACGGTGATGAGGAATGATTCTATGGCACTCCAATGGTGGTCTTATGGAAAACCAAGGGCTGATTTGAGTGCTTCTCTTTGGAAGACATCTTCTCTAGGCTACGTCTTTGGTATAGCACCTTTTAGCTTTGCTCTTTGATGCTTTCAATATGCTGCCTTTGTTAATGTAGATGATTGTGTGCTAGCTCCTTGTTCCTTCCTTAATAATGTTGTTCTATCCATATTGATAGCTATGTTGTAGAAACGTAGATGATAATCACCCTTAATGTTATCTCTTTTCTCGTAGATGTTGATCGATAATGGCCTTCTTATATTGGCCTTAATGCTGTAGGTGGATGCTTGTTCTAGGTGCTCAAATTGTGTCTTTAGGTACCTCAAAATGTGAGCCCTTCGATGGCTCTTGTCTTTTGCTCAAACTCAGCCCTTATTCCTATTGAGATGATGATCATGCTTGCAAACCCTGAACCAACTTCTCTTCTACCTCCATTGACATGCAAGCAATGTAAAACACCTATTGTTTTGGTGTCTTGAGACACTCAATACTCTGTCCTCTTTTAGAGGTATATGGTGCTCCAATGTATTATAAATAAGAGACCTTATTTTGCACCAAAGTTTAGTGTATTCTTTATCTCTTTTAGATGTTATTTCCTTCTCTGTTATGAAGGCTCCTCGCTATATAGCTTGAGGAATTTTGATGCTTTCTTATGGCTTCTTGGATATGGCCTTTACTTGCTCTTATTCTATTGAGAGTAGTGTATTGTTACCTTTATTTTTAGACAACACTAATATCTAACTCTTTTGCTTGGATAGTTTAATAAGAATAGATCCAAGCTAATATGCCTTTTTGGAAGTAGAAATTTCTGCACTTACTCTTTTAATGAAACCCTAAGTGCACCTTGAATCTGAGACTCACCAAGTCTCGATTTGTAGCTTCCTTCAAGGATTTAATGGTGGCTTCTTTTGGCCATGAAATGTTGTAGGTTTTGTGCACCAGATAGTGTCTCTAGACACTTTGATAGTATGTTAGGTTTTGTGCCCTTGATCTTAACAATCAAAACACAAAACAATCCTTTGAGAGTAACTAGTTTAATGAACAACTAGTATAGTGCAATGAATCAATAATACCTCTAATTTAATGCACTTTAATTCTCACCTTATTTCTCCTGTAAATAAGCTCTCAAAGTAGTTTCTAATGCACTTAATAATCTCTGCAACTCTTAAGAGTAATTATAATGAACCCTTAAATAATATGCAATTCTTCACTACAATTAGTTTGTAGGATGTAGTCTTCTTGATTTCTAGATAGATAATAGGTAGATGATATATTTATTTCTTTCGAAATACATCCAACTCCTATTTTAATGTGCAAATAAATCTCTTAAAAGAACTATCTTTTGCACCTTCTTGAAGACTATAATATGAGCCCTTTATTTTTGCAACTTTAATCCAAATATGGTGCTTAATGATATTTGATAATGAACCCTAATTTAAAGTTCAACTAATTGCACCCAAGTTGCTTACCTTTAATGGCTTCTGTAGATGATGTAGATCTTGGTGTTTAGATTCACCAAGTTGTTGCCTTGTGATGAATGAATTCCATAGCTTCTTGTTGGCTGTCCAAAATAACTTCTTGCTTCACCAAAATGTGGTCTCGAACCTTCTATCTTGAGCCTAGGGTTTGGTGGCTTGATCCTCCAAGTGATCTTCTATTTTCTATTGTAGATTCAAAAAACTCTTACCTCTAAAATGTGCCTTCTTGCTGTGAGAGGCAATCTCCAAATCTCTTGGATTTGGTAGGCTTCTTCTATCTGAATCCTCCTTCAATCTTCTTGTTGAATTTTGACTTCAAACAGGGTCTTCTTCTCAAGATTCTGAATGTCTTGAGGTCTTCACTAGATTCTACCTTCTCTCTTGGGCTTGTTGTTGGATGGTGATAATTGTCCCAAGTCCTTCACTATCAAGAGCTTCTCCTTGGTAGTGGATTTCTCCAATGAGTTCTTCTAGGAACTCCTTTGATGATGCTTCTATAAGTTCTGCAACAAGGCTCTCCAAGCCTTTTCCTTGTTTCTCCTGGAGACCTCTCCAAGGTCTTCAATCTTGCAGCTTCTCTGGTCTTCTGAATGAGACCTTTTCTTCAATCTTCTCCTTCTGGAAGTGTTGGTGATGAGATCTTCTTCTCGGATCTCTAACTTTTGTTGCTTCTTTGATCAGGAACAAGACTTTGCTAGTCCCTCTCTATCTCTTCCAAGATTGGAAGTTTTCCAATGAGATCTTCTATAGATCTCTTCAACTTCTTCTAGAACAGATCTTCAATCTATTATTTCCAATGGGGTCTTTTCTTAGACCTTTTCAACTTCACTAGTTATTCTTGAAACTAGTGGTATGAGTTTTATGTTGAGTCCTAGTCTTCACAGTCTTGTGGAAAGACTCTAGTTGATCTACAATTCATAATATTTAATGGAGATCACCAATCTCCTATTTCATGGACTCTTCTCTAGAGTCTTCTTCTAGATCAAGTACTCTTCTCTAGAGTCTTCTTTAGATCAAGTCTTCTCTAGAGTCTTCTTCAAGAATCAAGGCTTATGTGGCCTTTTCTTCTAGATCAAGGCTTCTATGGCCTTTTCTTCTATGAATCTTTCAATCTAGCAATGGAGATCTCCAATCTCCAAACTTCACCAAGACTCTTCTCCTAGAGTCTTCTAAAGTATTTTTTGCAACAAAGAACTAATCTCTGCATGAGGAAAGCACATAGAATTTTAGGCAACGAAGGTGAAATCCTTCTCTATCTATTGTAGGAAGTGTCCCAACTTTTGAGAGTTAATTTTTTGCAACAAAAAACTTTAGACAGTAGTTAACATGAAAAAATCTAGATCTGGAAATAGTCTTCACTAGTTGATTCGTCAAACTAGTGGGATGAATGTTGAGTCCTAGTCTTCATGAGTTTTTCTACAACTCTGTGGAAAGACTCTAGCTAGATGTGATCTCAGTATTTCTGGAACTGAGATTTACTTCAGTACTTGTGACTCTCCCTAGTCCTATATGTATTCACCGTGGCTCTGATACCACTGTTAGCTTTTGATGAAGTATGCTATGGGAAATGGCAATCATAGGATTAAGAAAATATGAAGGAGAGTAATTTTAGAATATGACTGAAGTATACTATAAATAGAAATGATGAAAATAATACAATGCAACTATGGAGGAAATGAGCACTCCATGAATATATGCTAAAGGACTACATTGTACTCCATCACCAATGGAGTTTACCTTCTACTCTACTACTACCTACTATGATATGTAATCACTTACTATGAGGTCCTTTATATAGGAATATGGGTTCCTTGGCCAACACTCTACCTAGTTGTACAAGGGGACACCTTGCACATTTACAACTTGCACATTGACACTTGTGCATTTATTACATTACTTGAAGTAACTAGCTAACTTTCCCCTAAAGTAATCTCCTACTCTAACTATGTACCAAAGGTGGTACATTTACATGACCCAAATGATGTAATATATTCTAACAACATTCATGAAGTAGTTCTTCATTATCTTTATCAAACACATTCTTAATTGTTTCATCCATAGTCCTATTACTTTGTACTTTTGAAGTAGAATTCCTTATAGCTCTCTAGCATTTTGAATGTAATATAGCTTTGATAAAATAATTAGCTTTTAAGTTCTCCTTTGAGTTGAATTCCTTTTGTATCCCTAATTATGAATGAAAGGCTAAAGACAATTTTGATGCAATTTCAGTTTTGATAAAATTCTCTACTTTCAAAAACTTTAAGTTGGATTCCTTATGTCTCGTTAATTTTGAATGAGAGACTAATGTCAATGCAATTTTCTAACTTTCCAAAAACTCTATGTTATATTCCTTATATCTTCCAAATTTCAATAATATGGTTTCTAAATTCTAAATTTCACAATCCTATATTGGTGTTGAATTCCTTATAACTCCAAATTTAGAAATTTAGTAAAAGGATATTTGCAAATTTTGTATTCCTAATTTGTTGTAGGAAACCTTATTTCTCCAAAATTCAAAATATTAAAAATATAAAAAATGCTTCAATAATTCAATTATAAAACTTTATAAAGTCTTCTCAAAACTTGAAATGAATATCCAAAATTTCTCAAAAATATTTCAAGGCTTCTCAAAACTTTCCAATAATAACTATTAAAGTCTCAAAGGTTTCAAATTTCACTTTTTTGCCCTATCTCTCCAATAATTAAATTAATCTTATAAGCAAATAGATTAATTTTACTTCTGCCTTATAAATAATAATAAATACTCAACCTTATAACTCCTAACTTGGGCAAATGATCAAATTTCAAATAAATTGCTTTACCTTCAAAATTTAGGTGCAAAATATTTGGTCAAAGATGTTTGACCTTCCCTTGAATGGTGCTCTTCCATGAAATCTCATTTCTCTACCACATTTATGGTGCTTCTCTCCACTCTACGACACTTAGACCTAATGCTCCATGAATATGGATGAATCTGCTACACTCAACTTGATGTTGAATGGTAATGTGTCAAATGAAGTCTAATTCCCTTGCATTTATGAGGATCTAATATGTTCCAATCACCTCCAAAATGTAGTTGGTGCTCCTTCTACTTCAAAAAGTGGTACTTTGTCTTTTTAGATGCTAAACGTTACATAGGGTGCTACTCAAACATTTAAACTTACTCCAATGAACGTTACTCAAGATTCCTCCTCCAAATGGCTCGGGTAATGAGTAACTCCTCAATGTATTCTCTTCAATGACCACTCCACATTCAATGAAATTTATTTAGAATGCAAAAAAATGTTTTCTCTCATGCTACAACTTTTTAGAAAACCATTCACCTTCCTTTACAAAATCTATCTCCTCTATGATGTTGAAGAGATCTCTTTAGCTTCCCAATGGACCTAACATTAACTCTTCCAATGGTGGATGATTTTTCTTCAACTATGTGGTGGTTAGTGCCTCTCTAGCGATGGTGCTCTTCCTCGACTTTGTTCTCTGTTGAATTGTGGCAATTTTCCAATGCTCTTCATTGGCTCTTCGGTAACGATGACTACTTCCTCCAATATGGTGGCTCATCCACTTTTTTATGGTGGTGCTACGACTTCTTTGGTGGCTTCTTATCACCACTATATATTGCAATCTTTATTGCTTATTTTTAGTATCTTTTAACACCTTTAATCCTGCCTTATCTTGAACTCTATTTAGCCTCCAAATGCTTCAATAATACTTCACTATTTTATCTTTAAAAAATATCATTCACTATGTAATATTTCCTTCTCCTTATTACTCCTTTCAAGCAATTTTTAACTCTACTTTATGTTGTTGTATTTTGCAGGTTTGAATATGACAACAATATCTCCTTATTTAGCTTGGAGACACTCAACTTTGACTTTCTTTTTTATGGCTTTAAAACTTGAATACGTAGCTAATAAAACACTTTCTTTAATGCTTTAATAAAACACTTTTATAGCTACCTTTTTGCTCACCAAGCTTGCTACCCAAAATGGTGAAATAGAAGCTCCTTTGCTTCTCGAAATTGCTGCTCAATAACTCTGAAATTCGTAGCTAATTTTCTTCTCCAAATGTTGTCCTATATTTATGAAATTTGCAATTTTCAATGCTACCCAAAAAAATACTTTCTTAGTTTTAATTTTCTACCTCAAATATTCTCCTTTCTCCTTCCCAAAAAATTGCCAAGAAACTTTGAAATTTGCAGCTCAAATTTTCCTTCAAATGCTATCTAAAATATAACTCTATCTCCTTCAACTTGCTACCTTTTTGTTGTTTGTAAAATTTATATTTTTGCAACTCCAAATGCTGCCAATACGGTACCTTTTTTTTGTTCAAAAACTAACTTTGTCTCCTCCAATTATTTGCCTTAAATTGTTGTTAATTCCTCCTTCGAAAAATTATCTAAAAACAATTCCAAATATGTCCAAAAATTATCCAATTCGTAGCTCTTCTATATCCTTATAATACTACCCAAATTTTCAATCATAAACTCTTCAAATGCTTCTCCAAAAATCTGATTTCTTCTCTTCTATCTTGCTATCCTGAAACTCTTCAAATTCTACCCAAAAAACTGCAATCTTCTTCTTCAAAAACTAGCCTTCAAAACTTTAATGGTTGTCTCCAAAAATATCAATTTGTGGCATCTTTCAATCTTCTTTCTCCTCCTTAGCTTTCGCTAAATTCTATCTTCAAATTTGGCCTCTTTGTTGACCTCTTCTTCAAGAATTTGAATGTCTTGAAGTCTTCAAAAATGCTTTCTCAAATTTGGCAAACTTCTTGCCAAAAATATTCTCCCTAAATCAGTTTCACAAATCCTTTTAGGCTTGTTGTTGGATGACAACAATTTTTCCAATTTTGATGTGATTACCTCTTTTTAGGATTTTCTTCTTCTTGCATTTTTTTATCTCAAAATTTGTTCAAATCTTCTCCAATGGCCACTTCTTCAATTTATCAATAGGGCTTCTCTATTCTCATTTTTTCTCCTTCAAAATTTCAACGGACCTTTTTCTTAGGCCTCCTCAATCTTCTTTCTCAAATCTATAATGGGGACCTCTTCTCTCGGGTCTCCTCCTTCTCAATATTCAATAGGTATTCTCTAGCCTCTTTCTCTCTTCTTACTTCAATTTGTAGTATTCAATCTTCTATGGGACCTCTTTATTGGTTCTCCTCAAAATTCAATCTTCTTCCTTCTATGGGAACCTCCTTCTTGGATCTTCCTCAATATTCAATATTCAATCTTCAATGCGACCTATTTCTTGGACATCCTTAATCTTCAATGTTCAATCTTCAATGGGACCTCTTTCTTGGACCTCCTTAATCTTAATCTTCAATCTTAAATGGGGTCTCTTTCTTGGACCTCCTTAATCTTCAATGTCTACTCTTTTGCTGCAACTCCAAAACTAATCCCTGCATGAGGAAAACACAGAATTTCAAGCAATCAAAGGTGAAATTCTTCTCTATTTATTGTATGAAGCTTCTCAACTTTTGAGAACTAATTTTTTGCAACAAAATCTTAGAAAATAACAACCAAATACATCCAAATCTCCATAATTCTAAAATTAATAAACTTCACTAGTTATTCTTCAATCTAGTGGAAAGAATCTATGTTGAATCCTAGTCTTCAAAAGTTTTCCTGCAACCCTATGGAAAGAATCTAGCCAAATAACATCTTTCAAATTTTGTAAATGAAATATCCCTATCTCCTATCAATCTCCCTTGTGGCTCTGATACCATTGTTAGCTTTTGATGCTTAATACTTAAAGTAAAATAACCACAAGATATAAAATAAAGTTGTTATATAAAATATAAGATAATGGCAATATTATAATCATATAAAAATCAGGTCCGAGGTGTAGACCAATTGGTTCATCCAAACCCCTTAAGGGGGGCAGAGGTCCAAGGTTCAAATCTCGGGCCTCGTCGAACTGAACGCTTGTCCCTTTCCTGGTGCTTTCAGTGGTGTAAAAGGTTTAAAATGATTGTGGCATGGTGGTTATAGGGGCGGACTGTGAGAAGATTTGTGTGGCGGCTTCCAGGGCGGACAACGCAAAATACTATGGCGGCCATAAAAAGCCGGATAGCCTGCCCGGATTCGTGGCGGCTACCGATTCCACCATGTAAATACAAAAATAAAAATAATAATCATATAAAAATCATAAATAACTTTTACAATAACTCATAAAATTGCAATTAACAAATGATCACAAAAATAGTATCTTGATATAGAGTAAATATCTCAAATACACCATACTTCCATACACTCTTACTCTACATTGTGTTATTCACAAATACACACATAGACACATATATAATGGGATGTGACTCTTCATATGGAGTACTCTTGGCCTTCACTCTTCCTGAGACTCTTCACCTTCCTACTCTAAAGACACACGTGCACTCTTACATAATGAACACTTGTGCACATATACACTCATCATACTTGCACTCTTAACTACAAGAAACTTGTGCATTTCATTACATAAAATATTTACTCACACTCTAATCTAAAATACACTCATAATCTAAAGTTGTACCCAAGGTGGTACATTGGCATGTACCAAATAATGTAATATATTCCAACAAAAACCATGATGATAGACTTCCTTATCATATTGCTTGACAACACAACTATCATAGGCTCTATAATGCTCAAGAGCATGTAGTTACCTCTAATCAAGAGTAGTAATTTTAACAAGATAGGCTTCCTAAAACTTCTAATGGTACTCATCATGGAATCAATAAATTGTTCAAAGAAACATGTAAAGAAGGTAATCCAATTTCAAGTAGCAAAACAACTTCAATACCATAGAGCAAAGAAAAAGGAGTTGCCTTGTAGACATTTGAATACTAGTGTAAAATTTCTACAATGTAGGATATAAATTTAAGTGCTAATATTTTCAAAATATTTATCAAATTTTTATTTCTAGATTTAGCTTAGCCATTCCATTCTAGATATTAAGGCATTAAAGAACAATAACGAGTCCCTAAATAAGAAGTCAATTCTTGTAGTTCTTAATTTTTGAAAGGGGTACTATTATATGAAATGAGAGTAGACAAGAAACCAAAGAGACACACAATTTGATTAAAAATAAATTTGGATATGGTAAGGGATATCTAGTTTATTAGTGGCATAACTTCCACCCATTTGGTGAAACATTTGGTGGTTGTGATAATAAACTTGTGTCCATTTGAGAAAAGTAGAGAAATATATCCTACAAGGTTAAGGCCTCAAGTGGAAAATGGCCAATTGGATGAAGAAATTGGGTAGGGGCATGCATTTCATCTTTGTCAACTTGATATTTATCATAAGATTTATTGACATTAACTTTCGTTGTTATCCAAAAGTAACCCATTATTACCAATTTACATGATATGGAGTGACCACTAAAGTGTTCTCCATAGTTGCCACTATGGACATAAAAGAAGGCTTTGGGCACCTTAGCTCCTGCAAGACATCATAAGATAACTTTATCAAAATTATGCTAATACAAAATACCATAGAGGGCAACATATCATAATGCTCTCTTATAGATGTGAGCTCGTTGCATAACATTAGTCATATATAGATAGGTTTAATTATCAAGGAAATGTAAAATGTCACCATATCAAGGATAGTCATGAGGTATTTGGTAATTAGTAAAAATTACCTCGATTGTATACATATCCACGGGGTTGTTAGTGATAGAGACCACGAGTTCACCATGAATTTTTACCACAAAAATTTATTTCAATAATGTTTTTATGTGGTATGGATTTACTATTCAAAATATCTAGAAAGTTAGTTTTGTTATTTTACCCCCTTTGGGAATTCCCAATGGAAAGGACTCAAATACATTGATTAAATTTATAGCCACTTAATGGTAAGGGATCGAATGGGAAACATTGATAATATACTCACCCGAGATCTAACGATTAATAATTTGGAAGTCTTCTAACACTACGATATGTTGAACATTCATATATTGGGAATTCATAAACCCTAAAATTAAAGCCTCATATTATGTAATATTATTAATGATATAAAAAAATTACTTTAAAATCCATAAAAATAGCTAGGCCTATTGGAGACTTGAGAAAGATACTAGCTCTTGCCTCAAATTCAGTTTTGCTCCATCAAAGTGAAGGATCTAAATATCTAGAAGAAGGTATTTATCAAAATTTTGGTAAGTAGAAGGTGTGTTAAAGTTGTCTTTGTATTTATCTTCATAATGCCTTTGATAGCCTTATTAGACTCTAAGACAATATTTTCTTTCTCAATAAGGTCATAAGGAATAAACTCTTAAATAAGACCAAAGACAAGGCAGAAAGAAAACATGACAAATTCATGAGGAGCATAAGATATGACTATCTTCATCATGCAATGCATCCTTTGAGGATTGTGGTGTAGGGTTAAGAGTTATTGCTAATTGATCAACAAAGGGGATTAGATTTAATGACCACATAAGATATTTGACACAACATATAATGTTTTAGTTTTTCACATACAAAATAGATGATCAAGTAGTCTTTCTCAATGGGAGTGTATTGAGTTTCTATCATAAGCATTATTTAATTAATATTATACATGACATACTCCTTATTTTTATCATCCTGTTGAGTAAGATCATTTCTAAAGAAACTTGAGTAACTGATATGTGCAGAATAAACAATTTATCTAGGTTGGGTGGGTGAAGAGTTAGGGGTCATAAAAGAAACTTCTTAAATTCAAGGAAGGCCCTGTTACAACCTTCATTCCATTTGAATTCAATTTTTTCTTAATCAAGTGATTCAATAGATAAGCTTTGAAGGCTAGCTCAGGTATAAACTACCTAATGGCTCTGAGTTTCACCACGAAGAATTTGATATCTTTAGTCATTCTAGGGAGAGGCATGACATGTATGCTCCTATGAGATATTATAAATACTAGTAGCTTACCACTAGTAACACTATACATACACTTCTTAGGATTAATTCAAATCTTATAGTGACATAATCGCTCAAAAATGACATGAAGGTTAACAGGGTGGTTATCCCACTTATTAGACTTATCCAAAAGTCCATCCACATAATATTTCACTATATTTCCCATCAAGTCATGAAATACGATTGTCACAACCCATTGATAAGTAGCACCAACATTTTTTAATATAGAAGGTATGACAATATAGAAAAATGTGCCTTAGAGAATAATAAAAGATGTTTTAGTTTGATCCTCAAGGGAAATCCAAATTTTGTTATATTCTAAATAGCCATCCATGAAAGACAATATTTCATACCCTATAGTAGAATTGACAATAACATCAATACAAGGAAAAGTAAAGTTATCCTTTGGATAAGCTAGGTTTATGTTTCAAAAATTCTAACAAATTCGGATAACACTCTTTTCATTTTTTCATAGGCACAATGTTAAATGCCCATCCTAAATAATCAAGTCTTATAAAATTAACATCTAACAACCTATGGATTTAAATTTTTCATAGTTCTTTAATGAGAGGAGATAACCTTCTTTTCTCTTGTTGGATGAAAGGGCCATACTCATAGGTAACAATGTTATGATAAACTAAAGCCTCATCCACTCTAAGCATGTTAAAATATTTCCAAGCGAAGACATCATTGTCCTCCTTAAGCAAGATAGTAAAGATTATGTTCTTCATTATATAGGCTCATCCCAATTTTGATTGTGTGGTTGCTTAGTAGTACCTATGTTAATATCTATAGTAGGCTCAACATTCATGGCATTGCCTTCTTCAAAATGGTCTGGAGCAGGGGAAATATTCTCTGTTAAAATTTATCTCACCTGGTAGACATAATCAGACTACTTGTGCCTCCTCTTATTAGGCTTGGGCTATTGATAGAGGATTATTTTCTCTCTATCATATAATAACTCTAGTATAGATTCATCATTGGGCAATGATGGAAGAAAGAGGACATTATTGAGGATTTGAATTATTGGTTCTTCGACATACCCTTTGCCCCTAAGCCTAGACAATATGTGAGCATGTGATTGAGAATTAAGAAAAATAGGTATGTGAGGACTAGGGTATCATTCTAATTTTTTTTAAACCTTCATTGAAGCATTTATTACAACAATGGTTTTAAATTCAATAGAAAACTCAACTTCAATCAAGTGCCTTGACAAACAAGAGGGCATAGGATCAATCAAAATATTTAGACAACCTATATGAGCAAGAATTTTTTTAGATCATAAAACAAATAACAATGGAAACAATAATCTCTTGGATAGTTATTATCCCCCCCTTAAAAAAACAAATAACCAATATTGCCACATTAAGAAGTGACCATGGTTGAAGATAAATTTCATAAAAAATATTAGATAGTCTAGGCATAATAGGAGTCTCAAAGGTCAAAGATATCATGGTCTATTCAAACAATAAGAACAAGCCAAAAAATAGTAAAAATATTAGTTCTAATTGTGATTACCACTTTAAGAGGCAATCCTATATTTGTCAAAGGAACTTCGAAAGAAGGCAAGCCAATAGTGGGTTATGATTTAGAACAATTTAAATAGTACAAGTTTTAATATTTTTAGGGATAGAACAACCACTTGGTCTATCTTCATAGCAATTTTGAAACTAATAGGTTTTGGCCTTTGTTAAATGCCTAGGCAAGGGAATAATTCTTGTTTTACTTGTATTTGAAGGTTTTGATGTAGAGATAATAGAAACATTAGTTTTTCTATACCTATCTAGCCTAGTTTTGTATTGATTACATTCATCATTTCTAAGCATGCAATAAGCAAACAAATTAAGACCATATTTATTATTAATTTCATAAAAAAAATATCAGATTGACTATCATCATCTCCTAAAATAGTAACTTCCATTGAACCTACTTGGTATTGCCCAACACACACCTCGTTCTTAGTTTAAATATTAAAGGCTTGATTAAATTCACTTTATGCACCCCTACCAGTTTACTCCTCCATGTTGTCATTATCTATACAAAATGTTACATGTTTCAATTTGGCAACATCTGCATGGGATTTATGTAATATGACCAACCATTAATAGAACAAAGTAGGATCTTCTCTCTTATTAAATTTTAACAATGGTGGAAATTTATTAACTACTTCTTAAGGAATGAGATTAATAACATTTATATCAATTTTATCATCTTCGTATTCATACCTATATTCGAGGATTTTCAAAAGAAATTCAAGATGTCCCTAGTATAACTTTTTCTATAAGTCCGTTGTGGCTTGTGTTCATAAATTGAAACTCTTTTGCATCTCATCTATAGAAAAAATAAAACAAATTTCATGGTTTGAAGTATGAGGCCCCTAAGGGTCCAAGTCTCCCTTTATGGTGAAAAATTTATCATCATAGGCTTATTTAACCACTTTACAAGTAGAGTAAGTTATGGCTCTCATTTTACTAGTCCAAGGTCTACCTAATAACCTCTTATAGTTGGTATAAAAATCAAACACCATAAACTTCACCATTACTTCTTTAGGCTTAGCTGAAATTGGTAATCAAATTCAACCTATGTGGTCTTGAGGTTTACCATTATAAGCATAACAATGACTTCTCGTAGAGAGGATATTTTCTCTAGAAATATTTAGTTTATCTATCCAAGAGAATGACATAACACATGTAGCACTTCATAAAGAAAAACCATCTAGATTGTCATATCATTATAAACAACTATTACCATCAATGGTGAATCATCAACCCTTTCTAAATAGTCAACAATCATGATTTTAAAGGAAAATTAATAGCCAAATTAGAGTTAATATGTGCATCGATGTAAAGAATTTCTCTATGAGATTGAATATATTTCACTTCATAAGACCTTTGGAATATTGGGCATAATGATGGCAACCCTTGGTCTAGGTATAACCATCTCATCTAATAAGTTTCTTAAACATTGGCATCGATAATGAGAATTCCTAAGTAATTCAAAGTATGGTGCCTTATAAGGGATAATATGCAACTCTTCGACAATGTCTCACACTTTAGTTTTACTTATGACTACTTTAAGCAATGATTTCTTGGGATGGGTAACATCCTAATGATTTTTTTTCATAGATATTGATATCATTGCTTTAAATAGTAATCATGGTCATTTAGTGTTTTCAGAAGTGATAATTTTTATAGGTTGGTTTGAGGCATTCTCAAGAACTTTTTTTACATTTATTTAAGTTTTAATATTTGTAGCATGATCCTAGATGACCAATGGAGGGTTTGTAATCTTATTAACTATGGTAGGATTAACTATTTATAAGATAAGTTATTTTACTTTTCCTCTTTAAAAGGTTGTTTCTTTTGTATTGAGGTGCATTCCTAGTAATAGTAGCAGTTTGTCATTCCTAAGATGTAAATGCTTCTTTAAGCACCTCTGAAATATTGATAATATGAGCCACATTTGGTTGACTATAAATGTTTCTATGTTTGGGCCTATTTAGGCAAAGACTTGGTTAACTTAAGAGGCATTATGAGAAGTATTATATTTAGGATTTATATTTTGGGTGTAATACCATTTTGATTTTTATTGTTTTGACCCCCATTGGTTGACCTAATTGGAATTATATCCTTGATTTTGATAATTTTCTTGACCACCACGAGTAAACACTTGACCTTGATATTGGTTCACTCCTTGTTGTTGATTGTGAGCTTGCTACTCAGGGATGATATGGGTTATTATTGATACTTAATATATAAATGCAAGGGCAATGCTTCTTTTTGTAACTCTATTTATTTTCATGAAACAAATTGATCATTTCATTAATGACTTGATCAATGTTAAATTTAGGACTAAAGGTTTGCTTGAGGTAGAATCTATGTAATTCCATGCAAGTAGAATTATCATAAATACCATGCCAAAATTTTAAATTTTACTAGGATCATGCCATGTAGGTGCTTCAAACCTATCATTAATATGATAGTTGTTAAGCTTAAGTGGTGGGCATATTTTGAGAATATTTTCATGAGTCCATTAAAGTATCACATCATAGGTATAGGGTCACCCCCATATTTGGTCAATATATGCACAAGAGCACCACTATATCTAACTCATGAGGCATATTGGATAACTACATTGTAAATCCTATCCCCTACAACATTTTTGTTAGGGTCTTAGGTTTCAAGGATTTTAATAGTGTATAACCTAAACAAGTGAGGGTAAACCATAGGGTTGTGCTCTTGGATTTTATCCTTAAAAAATAGCCTAAGTAAAGTTCGTGCTAGTGTAAAATTTAAGTCTTTCCCACCATTTGTGGAAATCAACAATAGATTCTTTAGGGTCGTATTTAATGTTCACAAAGATATCCATTGCGTCCATTAGAGTCATGTCATTTTTATTTTATTTTTATAAAATTACCTAGGGATTCAATGGAGTGTTTAGGTAAGGATGCAAACCAATTAGAAGCATTTTCTACCAAATCCGTAGTCATTAATTTTAACAAAACTTTTTCATTGTGTAACCAATCCCTATAATATGTTGTGAATTTATCAAAAACTATTTGGGCTTTATTTTTTCCATCATAAAAGAATTTAGACACATGCCTAGACAAGTCTACAACTTCCACATTAGGAGCTAAATATTGGCTTTTATAATTACTCAAGTTAGGATCAATTGATTCAGGGAAAGCCTCCCCAGGGTTTGTTGTGGGAGGTGGAGGAGGATCATTAGGATTCAATATTAAAGGAGGAAAAATGACTTGCACTATTGGGTTTCTATCATTTTTAAAAGTTGAGTAATATTGGTCATCATATCTTGCATTTGTTTGGCTATTTCTCTCCTAGAGGCCTCCATTTGCTTCTCAATATCACGTCTATGACTATATAGATGATAAACCAAAGACTCCTTAAGGGTCATCAAATACACAACTGTTTTTTGTCATAAGGCTAAAAATAGATTTGGGAGTCTAAGGAGGTGCATTTTGCACATGTTTTCCACATGGAAATATTAGTTCAACTCATATTTTATCATGGCTTCCCAACGTAGACACTCCTAAGACTTTTGGGACCCTATGACAAACTTGTAAGGTTTATCAAAGTCAATATTGTAGTCTTTTTCTTCCTCAAAATTGGATTCTCTATTCATCAAGTCTCTAATTTGGAGTTTATTATCGCGATTAAGCATAAAATTATGAATCACATTTTTTTCATGAGCAATGGCTTGGGTGAGATCCTCTTCTTCTTATGGGAATTTTAAAACTTGCTTCTTCTTAGACTTAGTAGTTATTCTAAATACCTTGGAAAAAGTGGTATGAGCCATAAGGGTAAGAAAAAAACCTACTCAAGGCCAACTAGGGTTTTACCAAAAGTTCTATCCCTATGCAAGCCAACTACAAAGCCCTCACAACAAAACAAAAATATATTTTCAAGGCAACCTTAAGAGAAAGAGGAAAATATTTGACAAGATTATTCAACTCATAGCTAAGAACAACTACCAAAATAAAACATATGGTAGCAAACCCATTAAACCCTAGGGACTAAAAATTGAAAAAAAATAGCCTTAGAAGGCAAAATTCATGTCAGATTCACCAAAAGGTTTGTAGAAAAAAAGGGGATATCTCATACAATTACACAAATTAATACAAGATATACTAAAATACTTAAGACAATGAACCAATAAATTTTCAATTAGAGTAAAAACTATCCTAATCCAAGTAGAAATTGGAATGGAGCATTAAAATAGTCATACTACACTAATATTATCCATAAAAATAAAAGGTAGGGCTAATACTAATGCAACAAAAATAAACTTGATACCTAGGGAATCAAGGATCATTCCATTCATAAGATAATCATAATGGTATGCTCACTTCTACTCTACCTTGCTTATAACATCACCACAATAAGAAAGAAGAGAACACACTTGGATTATATGTAGAGGGTATCACATGCCATGGAAATTGGTCCTAAAGTGATAATTCTTAACTTATGGCTACAAACCCTAGTAGCCCCACCCTCCTTTATGGAAGTCATCAAACTAATGATTGATGGCTTTGGTTATGCCTACATGGGAAAGGAGACAAAAATATAATAAAAAAATGTTGCATGTTGTATAAGCAATAGAGGCCAAAAGCTTTGAGATCAATGTTAGCAAAAAAGAGTAGCAAATGAATGAATGGTGATCAAATGATGAGGGTGAGATGGGTGTTTATAGAGAAATTAAAAAATAAATTTCTCTTTTGGAGCCAATATCTAGATTTACACTCTTTTTGGAACCAAAAAATTGCAACTATCAGTTCCAATAATGCATTATCTTAATCTAGGTGTAAAACATGCTAGAATAATGATTGTACATGAAAACTCTAAAATTCAATCGATGACTGTGATCCCCACTTAAAACGGTAGTCTTAACACAGTTGATTTTAGGACGAGAGGTTTAGGGAACATGTAAACATGTCCATTAATCGTGACTTTATCCTTATTGTAGGGTTTTGAAAAAGTTAACAAGCAAAAGCATCAAAGAAAGGTGGCAAAAAAACTACATGAAGAAAAGGAATCAAATCCACCATCCAATATGGCTCATTGTTATCCTACCCAAGGACTAACAAAGTTAGTCCACCCTTGTCCCATATATAGGAGGACGAAACTCTCCACCACTTGCAAAAGTAGTTGATAGTGCTCTTATTACAAAGATAGGCTTGAAATTGACTTTACATAAATTGATTTTGATTTCTTTAAAAAGCAACTTTAATACTATGTTGTAAGTTTAAATGTAGGGTATAGAGTTCATTACGCATATATCATTTTGATTTTTTGTTTACTTAGACAATTGTTGTAAGGTTTAGAGTTTACAAAAACCTTATAAAATAGTTTTGAATTTTTTACTCGCTTGTAATTTTTTGAAAAAAAGAGATACACATATTAAGTTTCAAATTTAAATTTACAAAAATCAAGAAAATTAATTTTCATTTTAAATCTTATGAAAATTTTAAATATTTATTTTATTGTTGTATGATTTTTTTTCAATTGGTTATATGGGATTGAAATGGGCCCCACCCATACTACATCATCACCACATAGTAGTATTATAACAAGCTTGGATATTATCCATGTATCACTAGGCAAGATTCAAACCTTGGTCCCTCGAATGTTTGAGGAATCTAACCAATTGAGCTAATGCCACTTGATTTATTTTTTGTATAAATTTTATGGTCTAATTAACCTAATAACACATGTAATGGAGATGTTGATACTTAGATGGGAGTGGCTTCAATAAAAGTAACATATAAGTGATTTAAAAACTATATTGTTACGATGTATTAGCTATTTTTAGGTTTTATTGGGGGTCATTCCCATCAGAATAACAAAATATAACATTTGCTCTTAGGTTAATAAACCATGTCCAACTTACTTTTCTATAAAATATAAGTTTCATTTCCCTTTTTATCAAATATATTCATCTTCCCAAAATTGCTATCTCTTTGCAATCAACTCCTCGACATCATTTTCATTATGAGATAAAATCTCACTTGTTTAATTACCTTCTAAAATTTAAATTCTACCAAGATAAAGTTTAAAATTGTAATTGGCAAAATTATTAGCTACATGGTTTGTTTCTTTATTGATGTGCTCACATCTCCAAGAGATTGCCTCCAATAATAGTTACTTAAAATCAACTATAATATTATGTTTTATCCAATCCCCACATCCATTTTTTCTATCATTTTTCAATTGCAACAATTAACCCATATAAGAAGTGTCTTAGCCTCTACATAGTTGTTAGTTGAAATTCCATATGATTCTTAGTAAGCAAGGAGAATTTTGCCTTCATATGTAAAAAAACAACACATGCACTAGGTTTTTCTTGATTTCCTTTGGAAGCACCATCAAAATTAATTTTGATAATCCCAATTTTTGGATATTTTCATTTTACCATAGATCAAAAAAATAATTAATAGATCCAGTACCATAATTCAAATTAGATAGGGAAGTGTAGATGGGGTTACTATGTCTTTAATTGTTTGAACAATAATTAGGTCCTTTGTTAATTTTATAGGAAATATATCCATTAGTTATCTAAAACTAAAACAATAAAAAAATAGACTAACCTTTTGAGATTAATGGTACTAATAACCAATTAGATGTTTTTCTATTTTAGTAAAATTATAGGGTTTCTAAAAATAGATGATAGGTTTAGATGGCCAAATCTACCTCATAATAGAAGCATAGAGCACAATCAACACGAATAGAAACATTGTGGTACTAACAATAGCATCAAACCCTATCCAACATTTTTAATAGAATATATATCTATTTGTTTTCATCAATCAGATAGTGATAGATTTTGAAGTGTTATCGAGAAAAAATAAAGACCTAATAAATTAGAGCTAAATTGTTATAATAACAATATACATTTATCATAAAAGTGCTAGAAGTAGACAACACACAAAAATGCTATAATGATATCAATAGCACAAGTTCTAATCTATGCTAATCATCAAAAAGCTTAATATAATCAATTTAAGAGTTGTATGGATGGAGATAGCTATGCTGATGATAAAACAAATATAAATACAATAAGATAGATAAAATAAGGAAGCAATTACACCTGAACCTAGATGTTTGTTGTCAATTTTGGCATTTGAAGTTGCACTTGTTCGTTGATCTTTTTCCATCTTGATTCAAAGCAATAAGATCCTACATACCAAACTAGATAATAGTTAACCGTTTAAGGGTCTTCCTTTATCAAAACTCCTTATCTATATGAGGTAAACAAACTGAATGGATATTTGGGAAGAGTAAGATATTATAGCTCCTCTTACTTGCTTGTTGATGAGGATGTTTGATAGCATTACCATTGAAGTTTGAGTTGATAATAGTATAGTAGAATCTAGAAAATACATGTACAAAATAGATCTAAATAGAGAAAAGACTAATCTATATGATAAACATTATTTAATTTTTTAAGCAAAACTAACATAGCCCAAAGTGTTGCTTATAATTAGCGTTATTGTTAGTGTAGTTATGCAAACAAAAGCACTATAATTCTATTGGACCAAGAGGGTGTTGAATATGTTTTCATTAATCAAAATGATGTATATGTACAATGAAGATGATGGTGGTTATTGCTGCTAATTTTCTATCATCCATCTATTCAATTATAATTCCCAAATACCTAACTACCTATATTACATGATGTAATAAATTTCTAGCATTCCCCTTCATTACATCATATTTCACACAGGGGCAAGAATCAACAATTTGCATAGTTAAAAAAATCATGGACTTGGACATACACATTGGCCCATGATTTACATAATCATGAATAAGGATAAAATTGACCTTTTATCTTAGTGGAGATGACCACACTAGACTTAATCAAGGATATGGACAAACATAATTGTCCAAGATATAACTTTGTAAGTGGATAGGGATACACACACTATCCATTTACACAGTTGCAAACAAGCAACCACTCATATGTTTACAAACCTTTATGATTAGGGATACACTCAACCAATCACAAGTACAACACTTTGGATGGTTAGTGTGATGGTCAATAGAGAGTGGAAAACAATGTGTCTTGGGTTTATGTGTAAGGACGTTGTTTTCCTTTCCTTGGAGGGTGATGAGTATCTATGGTATAGCTTGGCTTCAACTTGACCAACGTGCTTGTTGCAATGGTAAAAAAGCTTGTTGTTGGTGTCTGAGCATGGGGAGGTGCAAGAGTCAAACCTTGCACTTGTGTTGCCTTGTATCTACCTTCGCAGGCATGAGCGAATGATGTGCCTCATAGAGGCATTGGTGTTTTAGCCTCTACATACCTTGTTGTTGCCTTGTAGGTTAGTAAAACATCAAATTTTAAATGAAGACAAGTAGAAAGAATTTAAAAAACGATTAATTACAAATAATTTCAAAATAAGCATCAACTTCCATATAAGATTCTAATTGCTGAAAGAGGGGCTTCCACTAGAAGTAGAAGCTATGATGAGGTTGTTAAGATATCTAAAGAAAATACAAAAAGTGGAACATACCATGTTGCCAAAACAAATAATAAAAAAACAATGAATAGAAAAAAAGACACAAACAAATAATAAAAAAACAATGAATAGAAAAAAAGACACATTAATGGAAGAAAACAACAAATGGATGAGCAAATAGAACATTAAATTTCACGAAGTTCCAAACTCCAACAAAGAAATTAAACAAAACAGAACAATAAATTTCATGAAGTTCCAAACCCCAACAAAGAAATTAAACAATATGTGAAGGAACAATTTAATCTTGTCATGTGGACTGAAAATTTAGGGAAAAAAATAATTATATATCAATGATTTCAACTCAAACTATAACCATACACAAAAAAAAACACATAGAAATGGAAGAAAAAAATGCTTATAGTTCAACTATGTTATAGTTTACACCATCTGAGATGCAAAACTAGAAGATAGATAATTCCTCAAAAGACATGGTCACAACAAATACCTTCTACACATCAAGAGTAGCAAATAAAACATATTTTGTCATGGAATGTAAAGCCTATAAAGACATCAAGATTGTATATAAAAACACTCTAAAAGCAAGCTTACTAATGCAACTTTTTGAAGAATTAAGAATAAAAAAAACAAAAAAACTTCCTATCAGAATCAACAAACACACTCAAAAGAGGATGTTGTACTTTTTAAATTTATTGAACAATTTTATTTTTTAAATGTTAAACTTTATGAATTCAAAAGAAATAAGATTGTACACCATACCCTGTATTATATTAAAATTCTTAGTCCCTTAATTTTTCTTATTTTCCTCTTTCATTGAGGATGACCACTTAATAAAATGTCAAGTACAACTAGGACAAACCAGTTACTTGTAAACCTAAAAATACACCACCTTTAGATAATTGCAACTTGAATCTTGTTCATGAAAACCTATTGAAAACCTAAAAACTTATGACTAAAGTATCCCTAATTTTTCATTCTCCTTATAATACTTTTCATATCATCTTCTGGTCCGATTCATGACCTGTTACAGAACTCCCCATGCCACTTCCAACACAATCAAACAAAATGTCTGCTGATTTCAATTTCGTCGGCATTGATTTGATCAAGATCTCTGACCAAACCACGAACAGAAATGTCACTGGTAAAGCCTTCACAAAATGTGAAAAAGATGGTTCTCCCTCTTTTGGGGTTAAGATTTCATACCACTGCCAGAAAACAATGTAAAGAGGGCCATTCGAAGAAATCACTACAAATTTTACACACCACAGACATGGCCGTAGACTCCTCAACATACATTTCTCTCCTGCAGAACTGCACTCGGATGAAAACCCTAACAGAGGGAAAACTAATCCATGCCCATCTCTACCAGAGAGGTTTTACCACAGACGGAGATTTCGGCAACGCGCTCCTTAACATGTACGTTAAATGCGGCGACGTGGCGGACGCCCGCAGAGTCTTCGACCAGATGAGCGGCCAAGATGCCTGCACTTGGACGATAATGATCGCCGCTTACGCAAGGCGAGGCCCCGCCCAGGAATCGCTGAAACTCTTTCATCAAATGCAGGGAACCGATACTCGACCTAATAAGTTCACATTTGCCAGCGTTCTTCCCGCATGTGCCATGCTGGCATCCCTGGAAAGGGGTTCTGCTATTCACAGGATGATAATAAGCAGCGGGTTACAGGCCGACGTGGCACTAGACAATGCCCTCGTGGACATGTATGCAAAATGCGGGAGCTTGGAGAAAGCGCGCCAACTGTTTGACGAAATGCCTCAACGAAGTGTTGTGTCATGGACACTCATGATCAGGGCTTTTGGGAGGCAAGGATTTGCCGAGGAGGCGTGGTCTCTCTTTCGGCGGATGCAACGAGGAAGTATTGAAGCGAATGAGTTTACTTTTGCCACTGTTCTTTCTGTGTGTGCCCAGCTTGGAGCACTAAAACAGGGGGCGGAGATCCATGGAAGAGTTGTGAGAGGTGGGTTTCATGGTGATCCCTTTGTTATGAGTTCGCTTGTGGATATGTATTCAAAATGTGGGAGGCTTGATCTGGCAAGAGCGATATTTGAAAAAACGGGTCTACGGAACCTCGTCTCATGGAATGCGATTGTTGCTGGATATGCGCAGAATGGGATGATGGATCAGGCCCTTGAACTATTTCAGGCAATGCCTGAGAGAGATTGCTTCTCTTGGACAGCAATGATTGTAGGGTATGCCCAGAATGGGCTTGTTGAAGAAGCCCTTAAACTCTTTCAAGAAGCGCCTCAGAGAGATGTGTTCGCATGGACTGCAATGATTGCAGGATTCGCTCAAAATGGGCATAGTGATGATGCTCTTAATTTTTTTAGATCAATGATGTTTTCTGGTGCGAGCCCGGATTCAAATACCTTTGTGAGCGTTCTTCCGGCATGTGCCAGCTTGGCAGCTTTGGAGCAGGGCAGGGAGATCCATCAAAGGGTAATTACAACTGGGTTTCAGTCTGATACATTTGTGTGGAATGCCCTGATAGACATGTATGCCAAATGTGGAAGCATGCCTATTGCACGGAAATTATTTAACAAAATGCATTGGCGAGACGTGGCGTCATGGAATGTGATGATTGGAGGATATGCTATGCATGGCTGTTGCAAGGAGGCACTTGAGCTCTTTGAACAAATGAAGAACTCTGGCATGAGCCCAGATCATATAACCTTTGTCGGTGTTTTATCTGCTTGCAGTCACGCAGGCATGGTGGATGAGGGTTATCAGCACTTCAACAACATGACCGGTTGCTATCACCTCAAGCCTGCTATGGAGCATTATATGTGCATGGTTGACATTCTTGGCCGTGCTGGCCGTTTGGATGAAGCACAGGACTTCATTAAAAAAATGACCATAGAACCAGATTTTGCAGTGTGGACCTCTTTGCTTGCTGCCTGCAGAATACATAACAATATAGAGCTGGCAGAATGCATGGCTGAACATGTTTTTGAGTTAAAGAATGCTGCACCTTATGTGCTGCTCTCAAACATCTATGCTGCAGGTGGCAGGTGGGATGATACTAAAAGGTTACGAAAACAGATGGGGGATATAGGTATTAGAAAGACACCTGGATGCAGTTGGATTGAGGTAAATAAAAGGGTGCATGGCTTTCTAGGGGGAGACAGGTGATAGCAACAAATGCAGAAAATATAGACAAAACTGCAGGAGATTGTATTGAGATATGAAGATAGGAGGTTATGTAACTGACAAACTATTTTTACCCAATGTAAACTGGGGGCTTGTAGGCTCAACGTAAACTAGGGGCACCAGACAACTCAATGAACTCTGCAAAACAGCCCCATGTGACCGTCTTCCAAAAACAGTTTTCACAAACCCATAAAACTTATGGAGGTCATTTCCTATATAGTTTGAAATGTCCCAAGAAAGTTGGTAGGCTGATCAGTGATGACAAGGAAGCAACTAAAACACGACGCTGGGAACGACAATATCAAATCTTGAGAAGCCTTTGCTTCAATGCAACTGCCACTCTACAATGCAGTTTGCCTTGAAGGTCACTGTACTACAAGTTGTTCAAGATGCCAAAAATCACTCTCATTGCAATGATGGACAGGGTTGGCCATGCAGGATATTAGTGATGCCAAGGAAAATAGATATAAAATTAGGCCTGAAGTCATAATAGGCTTAGGATGTTCAAATTGTATCAAGGTTAAGGTCTTATATTTAGTCTTGATCTCAATCTCTGCAAAATGCAGTCCTTCTAATCCTATAGATGTTCATGCTTTGAATTGGATAAATCAAGGCAGGAAACACATTCCAAGTTCCTATATTGAAGAGGCATCCTAGAAGGAATGTCTTCGTTGATGTCATATTTAATAATTTCTGTATTCAAAGCGCATGCTTGCAAAATTCAGGCTTCATCTTTACCATTGTCCATGGCATACAGCTCGACCAACATTTTTGGCATACATTATTTGCCTTGAAATGCTTTGTGCTTAAGATTTTTGCTAATTTTCGAATATCTTTAAATGCTGTTTATTTAGATTTTTGTTAATTTTTGAGTATCTCAAGAATACTGTTTCTTTTGCTAGAGAAAAAATGGTTGTACTTGTGTCCCAAATTACAACGGTCGCCTTTAGAGTATTAAAGCTTGAGAGTTTAGAAACAGAGACAATTCTCATCTCAATTGAGTTGGTATAGCTAGAAACCTGCATCTTAATTCATAAAATGTTGGATCTTCTTCAATTTTCTTGTATACAAATATTCCAAATTTCAACATATTTATTCTTGACATTTTCCTACAACATCCTTCACAATACCAATACTCCACCTCTCCTGTCTCCACAATAGTAATATTTTCAATCTTTACCCTATCATAGTCTGTTTACTAGATCTGGACTATTAGTTTCTTTCCTATCTAGGGTACCTAACATTATGTCCCTCTAACAAAATGTTTAGTCCTTGAAACATATGAAGAAACCAAATATTATGATTTGTTAAGCAATGTTAGCAATTGGTACCAATATGGATAATCTATCCATCCTGATGAAGTTTTGATTGGTGGTAGTCTGCCATGTTGCCACTTGAGCATCCAAAACTCCTTTGTTAGCTCCATGCTTTTGTTGTTCTACTCTAGTAATTCGATTGATGGATCTATTTGTTCCTTGATGCTATTGCACCACTCTAAAAACTAGAATCACTGTGTCTTCTCTGCCCTAAGCCATGCCTCCAAAATTGTTGGAGCTCCTAGTGGTATGGATGGTGATATGCTTGTTGTGTTGTTATATTTGACTCTTTAATATTTTGTGTTTCTATTTTATGCTTCTCTCTTACTCCCCTCTTTTGCTTCTTCCTTAATTTATGTTATCATCTTCTCCTTAGATCTTGTTTTGAGTTTGTGTGTTTATTTTTCAATTTATTTTCCTACAACTTCTTAATTCTCCTTTGGATCCTTGGCTCTTACATTGAAAAATATCTTTTACTATTATCTTCTTTATCCCTTTTACATTGAGAAATATATTGTATTGTTATTTTGTTTATCCAAACTTTATGAACTTTTTTGAAGTTTAATATTAACCTTATCCAATGAATTTAACCAAGTATAATCAAGAACAATATCCCTATCATCACATGGAAATCTGAATGAAGACATATTTATCCATAATAATCTTCAAATCTACAAAAATCTACACTTTTACCCTCAAGCTTTATTTTTCAAACTTTATTTTTCTTAACCAATACATTATTAATAAAATAAAAATAATGACCTTTTCCTTTTAAATACAACCATGAATCTAAATATACAATTTAAAATTTTTAAATTCATACAATTCTTCTTGATCATTGTTTTGGCTTATTTATCACCAAAGATGTGCTTCTCTTTGCTTGCTTATTATTTATCATTTTTCCCTAAATCTCATTTACTTAAAAATAGAACTTCATATTCTTTTTATATATAAAAATAGTCATTCAACCAAAACCAAAAACAAAAACAGAAGCTTCAACCGTAAACCATTTAGAAAAAACAAAAGCTTCAACCGTAAACCATTTAAAAATATTATATATCTCTTTGCTTGCATATTATTATCCTTTTTCTCCTATTCTCATACTTAAAAACAAACAGAATGAAAATAGTCATTCAACCAAAGAAACACAGCTTCATATTCTTTTTATATATGAAAATAGTCATTCAACCAAACAGAAACGGAAGCTTCCTCTTGTAAACCAAAATATTATATTTCCATTCAAATTGGATATCTCCACTTTTTCAACCATAAAAAATCTCCACTTTATCATCCATTCCCTGATCTCGCTATCATTGTATACAACTTTATAATCTCAACCCAATTTTTTAAAACAATTAAAATTTGTCGCTATCATTACATACAACTCTATAATCTCAACCAAATTTTTTCAAACAACTAAAATTTAATTACTGATATTTCTCCAATGAAGTAAAATTTAATTAAAAAAAATTAAACTTCAAACAGCTAAAATTTAATTACTGATATTTTTCAAAAACAAAATTTTATTAAATTTCATCAATTCCTTGCTATAGAAGTTAAAACTGTAATTAATATGCTTGCCCTTCCTAATAGATATTAACAGGGTCAATTTCACCCTATTATTAATTATTATCTTCTTCTTACATGTTACGATATCTATATCTATTTTAAAACCTCGTTAATGCTGTTTATTAGTCTTGACCTTATTGTGAGGAAAAACGGACGAAATAAACGATCCACTGCAATTTTAAAAACCATTTGTGTCATCGGTTTAGCTTTTGCACTATTTGTGAATTGATATGGATGGGATTGCCTTAAATATGTTAACTATGTAGTGGAACATTAGATAGCAAACAAAAGGCATGTCTTCAACCAAGACAAGGTATTGCTATTAGCTATAGCTGACACCACCTAATATAGCAGCGCAGTATTAATATCTGAACAATTAATATTTGAATTTACAGTGAAAACCTAAATTGGTGTCTGTTTTAAAGTTACAAGTTAAATGAAGTTAAGATCAAAGACACTGAAGCACCCAAGATGTCGAATGAAACAATTTTAAATACAGCTTTGCCCTCCATGCAAAAACAAAAAATAAAAAAGGTAATTTCTCAAGGATTGAGAAGACTTTGAAGGTTTATTATTTATGTTAATCATATATTTTTTCAAAAATATGAAATTAAATTACAGAAACATTACAAATCCTAGAACGCTCAGAAGTCATAGAATCCCAGAAACCCTTCACAGCCACAACGAAATTGCTGAGTTGCATACGCTATTTATTGCAAACGATAAGTTCAATCCAACAATTATAGACTCTAATTACATGAACGACTGCTCACAATTACAAGCAGGACACCATAGTAGCGACCTATTTAAAATTGCTACATATTTCAAAATCTCTTCCGTTTGGGCTTATTGGCGGATTAACTAGATATCTCAATGGATTTGACTTCAGGTTTGGGCGGCGATTGCTTGGGAACCGTCACAGTCAGCACTCCATTTTCCATCGCAGCCTTCACCTCCTCCACCTTCACGTTTTCAGGAAGGCGAAATCGTCGCAGGAATCTGCCATGTGAGCGCTCAATTCGATGCCACTTATCATCCTTGTGCTCTTGTTCGTTGCTGCGTTCGCCACTTATTTGCAGAATTTTGTTGCCTTCTACCTCTATTTTCACCTCCTCTTTTTTCAGACCTGCCATAAACAAATAAAGCTTCAGACAACCCTGTCCCCTGTTTTAAGAGCCAAAAAAAGAAGATAATAACCTAAGAAAAACAGAGAAACCTGAGACCTGACTTAAGTGCCAAGAAAGAAGATAATAACGAAACAGAGAGAAGAGGAGAATAGGAAATACCAGGAAGATCAGCCTTGAAAATATGTGCTTGGGGGGTTTCCTTCCAGTCGATCTGAGTATTGGCCACAGCAGAGGCGTCCCTTGCAATCTGAGTATTGGCCACAGCAGAGGCGTCCCTTGCAAAGTCTCGAGATGGTCCAATGTCCCTCATCAATGGAGCGTTAAATGCTTCAAATGGATCCCACAGATCCAGGGAAAATGGGTCGAACACGCTATTTGATCTCCTCCCGAAGAAACTCGGCACCAGAGACATCTTTATCCTAAAAGAGCAGAGCAGATGAAGTAAAATTATAGGAAGCAGATAACAGCTGAATTATTATAAATCACTCGTAATCGTACTCGTGTCGATGCGAATGGTGTGTCAGTAACAAATATTTATAGTTACAAATTCCACAACCAAGACATTTCCAGAAGGGACCAGAAGTGACGTTGTGGAATATTCGAGGCCTTTCCTAGCAACACCGCTTGGGTGAAGGCAAGCCACGGTTGTAAAACCTCTTCTTTCGAGGATAAGATTGACGGGCGGGCAGATGATCTTTGATGAGTTTTTTTTTTAATATATATTAAAACCTGAGTAGCACTATTGCCAGCAGTGCGATTTGACTTGTGACAAAGTAGTTGTCTATTCTTTTATATATAATAAAAAAAAACGAATGTGATTTTTTTTTAATAAATTGTTATTGTATGTTTAAAAATAAATAAATATTAATTAGTTAAAGTTGTACTTTATAATATACAATCCAATGTTTTGTTGTTTTGGGAATTTTATAATCTTAGTCCATTGGGTAACGACAAATTTTGTAGGGCTGACCCTCCAAGGAATATAATTCTTATCTCTATAAGATGCAGGTTTTATTTTTTATTTTTTGTTGCGTATATGAATGAATGATTTTAATTACGTCCACGAGACCCAAATATGGTCTATGGGACCTCAAATATGGAAGTACAATTACTCAAATCATATTATATGATCTTTAATATCTTTGAGAAGGTTGTTCGTTCTTCTGCTGATTTGGGTTAGCAATTTCTCGAAAAAAAATTTATTTTACTGTTTTTAAATAACTTTGTCATAGACCTGTTCTCAAGTGTTTCTTTGTATTTGCTCCGGATATCTGGGAAACTCGAATATTTATAAATAAAGTGTTCCTCTGTCTCTACTGCCCCTGTGCTGCATAGAGTACATATCCTTTCTTCCCATTGTTCTTTGGGTGTTGTCCATCTCCTTGTTTCACATCTAAGCCTATGAGAGTTAGTCCTTATCTGAGCAATGAGGATTTTTTCTTTCACTTGATTTCAGCGCCTATATGCATTTTTTCCTTGTGGTCATGCGTTGGGTTAAACTTTGCAATATAATATTGTCTTTTTCTGCTTGCATTTTTCCACATTCCACTTCTGAACTTTTCCTTCACATAATGTTTTTTTGTCTTTATTAACATTTGGGCATTCATTTATGTTGATTTCCCAATGTTTCATCCATTTTTTATTTTGTTTCATCCATGTATTCTTCTGCCTATGTAACTCTTCTTCCTTAACTGCCCTAGGCCATCTGTCATTTTTCATGTTTTCTATTTTTTCAAGTAACATAACAACTTGGTCATAGCAATTGCTTTTAAAGGAAACATTCCAATTTCAGCTAGAATAATTTCATAAGGGGTTGTGGCCTTAATTTTGAGAAAATTTGTGATTAGATATTTTTGAATCCTTTCCATTTGCCTTCATTTCGCATTTGTTGTGCCACTAGCCCACACCTCGCAACCATACAACAAAACTGGTGTAACAAGTAGGCCAATTAAGACCTTGGTGGTCTTTCAGTCCCACGACTCGACATTCCTACACTTGTTTTGAAGTGCATATAGTGCTCTTCAACCACTTTGAGTTCTTTTCATCCTACATGTATTCCAATTAAGTTTATCATGAAAGCCTATGCCCAGGTATTTGTATTCTACTACTACCTCAAGCGGTTCTCCTACAAACTGAAATTCGAGCTATTGCTTCTTCTTTTTTGCTGAAAAATCTTAATTTTTGTTTTGTGTGTTCACCTGCATCCCAACTTCCTTACAAAAGATTTCTAGAGGTCAAAGGTGATCTTCTAGATCTTTGGCTGTTTTGGCCACACATATTTGGCTAAGTGCACACCCTCTCCCCCAAATTTGTTTATTTATTCTTCTAACTTGTCAATGTACAACCCAAATAAGGTCGAAGATAGAGGGCAACCTTGTTTGACACCTATGTCGCTACCAAAATATTCAAATAACCCTTCCTGTGTTCTGATTCTAGCCTTTACATACTCATATAGTCTGTGAACTGCTCCCTATATTGAATTGGAACCTCTCGCTCTTCCATTCTGCTCCCTAATTTTTTCCTTGGCACTGTATCAAATGCCTTTTTGAAGTCTACAAAACAACAAAAAACCTCCTCTTTTTTGTCCCATATTTTTTCCACTATGTGTCTGAGCATGATACAGTGATCAATAGTTGAGTGCTTGAGCCTAACCTCTATAATCCTTAGCTCGTTGGGTAAGGATAAATTTTATAAGACCCACTCTATGAGATATAGGCTCAATTTTTTGTTGTGCATGAAATCTCTATAATTCCTAACCTCTTGGGTAAAGATGAATCTTATAGGACCTAACCCTTCAAGAAATATAATCCCTAGCTCTATAAGATATAAATTCGATTTTTTGTTGCATAGGGAACCTCTAGAATATTTTGTTCTATGAGATATAGATTTGATAGAGAACCTCTATAATCCCTAGCCTATTAAGTAAAAAATGAGACTTTAAACCCTCTAGAGAATATAATCCTTAGTCCACTGGGTAAAGAATGAATTTTAATAAGAAATATTGTTTTCCTTGTATCATGGTTTAAACTTAAATTTATTGAATGAAAACCCAAAAACTTACTACAACAATATCCTTTTAAAAAATAACACTAACTATATTATAATTTATTATAAGAGAGGATAGACATGTATATAAGACTCAAAATTATAAGGACTATATATTTTATTTCTAATCTTCTTTTCTTGTTTATTATTATTTCAAAACCTCATCTACTATAGAATACTTTAATTAAAATTTTAAAATATTAATGTTACATCAAATTTATTTGGATAGATGCATTTTACTTGGTTGTGTCTTCATTGAAGTTTCTAGAATTTTACATGGGCCTTACGTTTAGGATTCAAAGCTTATATGTTTTTTAAGGTAAGATGTAATAGAGTCACAATTTTTAAGTATTGTAATCCATGTATTGTTAAAAAACATTTTCATATTAGTATATAAAATTAATTTATTAATAATTAGATTAAAAAGTGTTTACTTAATGAATTTATTTTAATAGTAGTATTTCAATTCTTTAGTTTTATTTAGTTATTAGATTCTCTTTCAATTTAATTGAAAAAATGTATAATTAGTACGTTGTAATGTTATATAATTATTAAAGTGTGCAATGAATACATATAATATATTTAATTACAAATAAATACAATATGCTTAGGCATTGTTAGTGTTATCCTATGTCTAGTATCACATAATATAATGAGTTCTTTAGATGGAGTTGAATGATATATTTGAACCTCAAATTTTGAAAGTAAATATTGTTTTATCTTGGATTGTAAATTTGGATTTTTTTTTCCTTCCAAGAGCTTCATTGTATAGAGTTGTTTCTTGATTCTTGTATCATTTTGTTTAGAATTTGATGAACTTTAAAAGAGTGGTTACATGAAATAATCTGAGTAGTATTGAGGGAGATATGTCCCTATTAAGTAAGTTGTTTGAAACAATGGTTGTGATGTTTTTCAAATCGTATTTAAAAAATATACAATTTGAGATATCTTTCAATGTGGGTAATGATATGAAAATTCCAAACACAAACTAGACAAATTATCAAACACCAGGTTGATCATTTCATTAACAAGAATGGCTATAAATAGCCAAGATTGCATGCTAATATGTGATCACTAAAGAGGATAATTGTATTACACTCTTCAAAAGTGCAAAAGAAAAAAAATTCCTTTTTAAGGTTCATTTTCACAATTAGGAGTTGATTTTTGAAGTTACAATCAACTACCTATCCTATATCTTGAAAAAGAAGACTAGATCCTACAACTGTGTTTATAGTGAAATTTGAAAGTATTTATTCCTTATTATATTTGAAAGGTTGTAGTGGAATTGATAAGAGCATTTTTGAGAAATTAGTGGAGCAATAATATGAATTTATTATTATCATTTTTAGTGCATCTATTAAGCACCATTCTAGTTAATTTTTTAACTAGTTGCTCTACATTAGTTTGTGTTGTTAAGAAGCACAAATATCAAAAACATCTGTAGCACTTTAGTGGTCAAAAGAAGCCACCATTACAAACAGAAATGTGGAGTATAAAACCACCATTGAAATCCTTGAAGGAAGCCTCAAATTGAGACCTTGAAAGTCTCAAGATTCAAGGAGAATATAATGATTTCTGTTTTTGGCACAAAGTGTAGGAATCCTCATTTCATTAGCTTGGATTGACTATCATCCAAAAGAAGCAAGAAGGATTATAAAAATTCTTTATTTTGGAGCAAGAATTACATATTACAAAAGGCACCTCTTTTTTTCCTTGGAAGAACAAAGGTATTACCATTTACAAGGGGCAGAATGACGTTCTTATCCAATAGAGTTGCAGCCAAGGGAAGGAGCTATCAAAAATATCACATGAGCAGTAGACTTACAACCAAAGGAAGAGACACCGAATAGCTCACATGTACTTGTTCAACATACTTGCGGCCAAGTGAAGGAGCTATCAAAAAGGTCACACAAATAGTAAATTTATAGCCAAAGGAAGAGCCATCGAAGAGCTCACACGTTAAAGAGTTGAGGTGTTTAAAAACACAGTTCTCCTTCATCAAATTTAGCCCTATAAGTAGCGCATCACCTGCAATAGTGGAGCCATTGAAAGAAGGCATTATCACTCATGATTACATATAAGTAAGGGCAACATACAGTGACAGATTATCTACGTAAAATACAAAGCAAAAGGATATTCATTGGCTATTATAACCAACATTGAAGAAAGATAGAAATCAACATTAAAGACCTGCAAACAAGTGCAAAGATAAGAGCTATACCTAAGGCATCCATTGAAGCGAACGTACACCAAAAGAAGATCTCAAAAGTGTGCCATAAGACTGTGAAGCTATCCAACTATAGTCGTCTGTCATCCTTACCAAGCTAACGTGCAAAATAAAGCTTGCATACCAAGAAACATAGCAAGCTCATGTAGGGTTCAAAGATAAAGGAGAAATTAGGGTTGCAAGGTCATCTTTAGAGCATTAGAAAGAAAGCTTACATGCACAAACCACTTGACACAAACTCTCTACGTCTCCCAATATTCAAGCGCTCACCTAAAGGGAGCTACATTTGTTCGAGGGAGTTAAGATTATTTGGAGGTTACCACCAACCTCATCATTGACAAAGGAACGTTGAAGAAGTCTATCTTGTAATGTTTTGTGTGACACTTGTCATGAAGCCCATCCTTCTTAAGATCCCAATATTGGAGAATGAAAGATACAACAGTGTGTGAAGTAGAATGCAGCCAAGAAAAGCACGGGAGTAGTTAACAAAGTTAAGGCATTGAGGTGAAATGATTATACACCATTCAATGGTGTAAGGAAAACATTTAATATGTTGTCATAAAACCAATGAACAACACTTGCATTTGGAGAAGCCCTGCAAGGCATATCTTAAGATATATTTCACCGCTAGTGAAGAATCGCCAATCAAGGAATGAGTTTACACCGATCAAAGAGGGCTTTGAATACCCATGAGCATTATGTAGCACGTAGCTACGAATCTATCGACGTACAACATTAAAGAGCGATTGAGGCAAAGGTTGATCTTTATGCTTGTTTTAACATAAGTTTTTTTAGAGTTATAAGGGAACATTATATCTATTGCATTAGATATTCATTAAACAAGCATACTTCATATTTGTTAATATTTGTAAAAAGTTATCAAGGAGAAATAAGGGTTATTATTGTTATTTAAATTACTTGCAAATATTATTTTCTAATTTTTCCAAATTTGGGAGTTATAAGGAATACAACATCAAACTTAGGAATTGGAAATTAGAGAACATTAAAATCAACCCAAAGGGGTATTTAAAGAGGTTTATTACATTTTTCAAAAGTTGGATTTTTATAGTGTTATCTCAAAAACACTTAAAAGGAAGAAAAATAAATACCAATTTCAAAACCTCTTTAAAGAATTGAAAATAGTGCTTAGTTAAATAGGAGTAATAAAGAGAAAGAGAAGTTGTATTTTGTATTTACAAAATTCTACAAAATCAACTTAAAATTGAACTACAATTTACAAAAGCACTATATTGATCATATATCCTATCCAAAACATCCTAGGGAGTCATCAGGTATTCTATAAAACTTGGTAATATTAACATCCATAAAACATTATCAAGTTCTAAATTCATTGGATAGATGTAAGCTTGCTACAAAACCAAAAAAACTTATTAGGTTTGTGAACTCTCATAATTAGGGAGATATAAGGAAGTATACATAACCTAAGGGTTAACAAAGGTTTTTATCAAATCAAGATTTTATATATTCTAAGGGTTACATATACCTTAAGATTGGGAGCTATAAGATATACTACTAAGATTCTATTAAATCCATGGATGAAATACTAAGAAAAGCTTTCAATAATGAAGAGCTATTCCAAGAATTAGAATTTTACTCTCAAAATTTAATAGATACTCTCGGAGGATACAAGTATCTATCAACTAGCAATAAAGATAAAATCTTCTTATTTCTTAAGGAAGCCAGATAAGGTAACCTTGCAGCCTTGATTAATTATCAACATGAAATCCTCTTCATAGCATGGTGGAACTCACAAAAATTGATTATATTCTCACAAGAAGAGTGTCTAATGATTTATCTACCATTGATTGTGTTTGTACTTACTTAACACAAGAAGCAAATCAACAATAAGGAACAATATTATTGTGATGATCAACTAATTTTCCATGAAGCAAAAATTCCACTAAATCCAATGCAAAATCGCAAAAAAAGAAGAAGGAAGAAGAAAAGGTATGCCAAAAATGGATAAAACACTACAAATACTGAACCTATTGAGCACACTCAATTGAAAAAAGAACCTACAACATTAGCTTACTCTACATCAACTGAAGAAACAAACTACTGGATGAATCTGATCACAGTAAGCAATGAAGGAGAATACCAGTTCCATTATCCAATGGAAGAAGATCCATATTGAAGACTAAAGTCTTCAATACCCAAACAATGTAATACAGGGGGTTGTTAGAGTTAGAGTCTATTACATCATTTGGATCATGTAAATGTACCTTCCTAGGTACATACTTAGAACATTATATTACTTTAGGGGGAAGTTATCTAGTTACTTTATGCAATGTAATAAATGCACAAGTGTCAATGTGCAAGTTGTAAATGTGTAAGGTGTCCCTTGTACAACTAGGTAGAGTGTTGTCCAATGAATCTATCTTCCATTATAAAAGGGCCTCATTGTAAGAGTTTAAAAAGCAATACGGTAGGTAGTAGTAGTAGTATTGGTGACTCCATTAGTGATGGAACACATTATAATTTTGTAGCATCTTGCATGGAGTGTCCATTTCCTCCATAGCAATCTTGTATTTATTTTCATCATTTCTATTTATAGCATATTTTTGCAATCTCGTAAATTTGCTCTCTCATATTTTTGCATCCTGTGATTGCCATCTCCTATATGCTTTGGGACACAAAAGTCTCCAAATGTAATTTAAGGCCCTAAATGCACATGAGAAGATGTGTGGAGCAAGGGTTAGAGTTAACCTTGATTAGGTTGACCATAGGTTTAGCTAGGGTCAAAGGGTGAGGTGGAGACTAGGCTAGTCAAATAGTAGACTAGGTGAGGTGGATATGAATCATATTGACCATGGTTAGATTTATCATGGGGTGAAGTTTGACCACGAGGTGGATTTTGACCAAGGTAGAGCCTAACCAAGGTTAGGCTAGGATGATGGTCGCATGGGGACCCGGGGTTAGGTGTAGTAAAGGGATTAAGTGGCCAAATAGGGCTTATGAATAGTACTTTTGATAAATGAATAGTTTTTTGAGGCTAATGTATGTAAATTTTATAGGTTTTACAAATTGATCAGGCATGATGATGGGAGAAATAACAATGTGCAACTTTTGGTTGTCTACATTTTCCTCTTTTTATACTGCATTTTGTGAAGACACAATGCAATGTAGAAACTTATGACACTAGCTTGGTGGTTTTATTTTGAAGAAGAAGAATTGGTGATGAACAATTGTGGATGAAAGAAGATGGATTGATTGATGATTGATTATGAAAGAGGTGAATTAATGATGGATGGTTGTTGATTACAATTTTTGTAATGTTGTAACGAGTGTTTTGAGAGAGGAGACATAAGATCGTCTTGCTTCATGATTCATGTAAGATGCCTCAATTATGGAAGGGGTGAATGTCTTTGAAACTTTACCTTTGAAAATTTTTTAAGCCTGGTTTGATTTGGTTAACTGGTCAGCCATAGGTAGGCCATACTCACGATTGCTTCAGTGGGCTCATTGGTGACCCACAGATAGTATTCATACACGAGTAAAGCTGCATCTACTGGTGTATAGCATACCAAATATGATTGGATTGGAGTTTTGATTGAGAAGAAAAATTTTGCTTTTGTTTGCCCTAGTAGATGAGGGCTTATGATGGTCTTAGGAAAAGTAATTGGACAAACACAATTTCCAAGATTGAGTGTTTGATTATTGATCATGCAGAAGGTGATTTTTTATTATTGATGTCTACCCCCTCAAGCAATGAGTTGATGGCGAAAGAAGCACAATACGACAACAAATTACTTGATCAAATAAAAAATTCATGAAAGAACTGAGGAAAATGGGAAAATTTGACAAATATGGTGGTGGGGAAGTGTGTAGGCACCATTGTTGACCAGAAAATTAGATTCATACCCTAGGGTGGGAATTAAAGCATTCACACCTTGCCATGCGAATTTGGATGTGTGACCCATGTGCAGTTTTTCTGCATTTTGGGGGATCAAATGATGTCAGAATTGGATACAAATTATATCGTCGAAAATCCCTTTTTCGAGCCTGATCCAATGATGGTGATTTTGGAAAATTTGGAGATGATTTGATAAGGAAAAATTGGCTCAAATATGACCTTACTTTTGGAAGCGATGAACGTGTAATTTAAAGCCTTTTGGAAAGAAAATTTGGCTTAGTTGGTTAGAGGGATTGCTTGGAAGACATATAGTAGTTGTAGGAGGAGTTAGAGGTAGCAATGGTTGATAAGGACAAATGGATCCCACAAATCCAAGAAAAATGAATCAAACACACTATTTGATCTCCTCTCGAAGAAACTCAGCATCATAGACATCTTTCTCCTAAAAGAGCAAATGAACGAAAAATATAAGAAGCAAATAACAGCTGATTTTTTATAAAATCACTTGTACTCGTACTCGTGTCGATGCAAATGGTTTGTTAGTAACAAGTATTTATAGTGCCAAATTCCACAAACAAGACGTTTCCATAAGTGTCCAGAAGTGACGTGGAAAATTCGAGGCCTTTCCAAGAAATGCGTTTGGCCAAAGGCAAGCCATGGTTGTAAAACCTCTTGCTTCGCGGATAAGATTTACGGGAAGATGATCTTTGCTGTGTCCAACAAAAATGTTTTTTTTTCACTAAATATATATTAAAGCCAGAGTCGTTTTTTTAAAACATGTTTTTTTTTTTTTTAAATATGTATTAAAACTTGAGTCGGTTTTTTAGTTTTGATTATTTTTTTGAATTGTCTTGGTCTGCCTTGACCATAACATTATCAATTGGATTTCAAGGGTGGAGATTCAAACCAAGAACCTCCCTTAAAGGATTACAGCACCCTCTCCAACTCACCTACAACCTGGTTTGATTGTTATTGTATGTTTAAAAAATAATAAATATTAAAATTAAGAGAAGAGTTAGTTAAAGCGGTAATTTATGATATATAGTCTAATATTTTGTTGCTTAGATAATTTATATAATCCCTAGTTCATTGGGTAATGACTAATTTTATGGGACTTTCCCCTTTAAGGAATATAATCCTTATTTCTATGAGATATAGGATCTTTTTTTTTGGTTTGCTTATGGAACCTTTATAATCTGTATAATCCTTATTTATATGAGATATAGGCTATATTTTTTTTGGTTGCTTATTGAACCTCTATAATCCATGGCTTGCTAGGTAAAGATAAATTTTACAAGACCCATTGTTGTGTAAGGAACCTCCATAATCCCTAGCCTTCTAGGTAAAGATGAATTCTATAGGACCTTACCCTTAAAGAAATATAATCCCTAGCTCTATGAGATACATGTTTGATTTTTTTGTTGCGTAGGAAACCTCTATAATCCCTAGTTCTATGAGATACAAGTTTGATAAAGAACCTCTATAATCTATAATCCCCTAGCCTATTAAGGAAAAACAAGATTCTCAAACCTCTAGGAAATATAATCCCTAGTGCTTTGGGTAAAGAATGGATTTTAAATAGAAGTCTTTGTTTCCTTGTACCAAAGTTTGAACTTAAGTTTATTGAATAAAAATCCAAGAACTTATTACTACGATATCCTTTCCAAAAGTACTCTAACTATATTATTATTTATTATAATAGAGGATAGGCATGTATATAAGACTCAAAATTATAAGGGTTGTATTTTTTATTTCTAATCTTCTTTTCTTTGTTTATTATTATTTCAAAAACTCATCTTCTATAGAATACTTTAATTAAAATTTTAAAATATTAATGTTAATATTAATTAATTTGGATAGATGTATTTTTGTTGGTTGTGTCTTTCACATTGAAGCTTATAGAATTTCACACGGGCCTTACTTTTAGGCTTCAAAGCTTATATTTTTTTGAGGTGAGATGTACTCGAGTCACAATTTTTAAGTAAAAATACATGTATTATATATTGTAAAGAAACTTTTTCATATATTTATATAAAATTAATTATGAACATTTAGATTGAAAAGAAATTTCTTCATATTAGAATATAAAATTAACTATGAACATTTAGATTGAAAAGTGTTTACTTAAATGGTTATATTACAATAGTAGTATTTCAATTCTTTAGTACTATTTAGTTATTAGATTCTCTTCTAGTTTAATTGAAAAAATGTATAATAAGTATGTTGTAATGTTATTCAATTGTTAAAGTGTGAAATGAATAAATATATGATATAACCAATTACAAATAAATACAATATGCGTAGGTATTGTTAGTGTTATCCTATGTCTCGTATCACATAACATAAACATAACATAAGGAGTTCTTTAGATGGAGTTGAATGCTATATTTGAACCTCAAATTTTGGAAGTGAATATTGTTTTATCTTGGATTGTAAATTTAGATTTTTTTTTTGAAAAATGTCTAATCCTCCAGGAGCTTCATTGTATAGAGTTGATATATTCAAATGCTTCTTGTATCATTTTTTTTAGAATTTGACGAACTTTAAAAGAGTGGTCACATGAAAGAATTTGAGTAGTATTGAGGGAGATATGTCCCTATTAAGTAAGTTGTTTGAAACAATGGTTGTGATGTTTATTCAAATCGTATTTTAAAAATATACAATTTGAGATATCTTTCAATATGGGTAATGATACGAAAATTCCAGACACACAAACTAGACAAATTACCAGACACCAAGTTGATCATTTTATTAACAAGAATGTCTATAAATAACCAAGATTACATGCTAATATGTGACCACCACGAAGATGGCCAATTAGAGGTCTAAGATATATTGGAAAGCCATGTAAAAGTTTTTACATATTGAATCTTCCTCCACATGCTAGATGGCATGGAAGGAGTGGCCACAAGTAAAAAGAAAATATCACATTTAATATTTTACAAAAAGACGGCCATGCATATTTATATTAGAGGTGGCCTATTTAATTATGTTATATTTACATTATTATATATTTATATTTATTATTTATTTATATAATGATTCCTTATCATTTATTCCCGCCATATGCGTATTGGACTCCAATGCGTACAAAAGGACAAAGAAGAGGGAGAAGGAACAACAAGAACAAAAATAACTAGATTTGGAACAACAGAAGCAACAACAGATGTGATAGTAGGTACAAGAGCCACAAAAAGAAAAATCGATGTTAGAGCAACATGAGCAATCGAGGTTGGAGCACCAACAATAATAGGAGCGATAGCAAGTATTGAAACAATAAAAACAATTAAAGTAAGTGGTGTGTTTGGATCATTTGGAACATCAACAAGAGGAGTAGTAGCAGCAGGAACTAAACTAGGAGTACGAGGAATAGGTGGTACTGCAACAGGAGGAGGAATAAATGCTCAATGAATATTTACTTGCAGAGAAGCAGCATATCAAGTGGACAAAAGGGTTTTGATTTAGGAACAATGAGGTTGTGCTTGACTAAATACTAATGCAGTGTGGAGTGAGTGAGATGGAGGAAGATGAGACAATGGTTGACTACAAATGAGGAAAGAAAGATGATCATCCTGGAAAGTGTAAGCATCATATTGGGCCCGCTTATCATACTGATAAGGCTTACCTAACAATAGACCATAATAATCGATGGGAGTGACATCACAAGTAATAGTATCAACATATTTAGGATCAAAGGAAAATGACAAAGTGCAAGTGTGTGTGATCATGGAAGAAGTGTTATGGTCTTTCCAACCAAGTGGGTATGGACGAGGATGAAGATGGGTAAGTATCTACAACCTATCGACAATGGACTACATAATCAAGTTTTGCTGCGAGCCATTATCGGTGATACAATCTATAGAGAAATTGGGTGTAAGATGAGCACGAGTAACAAACAAATTATCATGACCTATGACAAGATACTATTGAGTTAGTAAGGAAAAATTATTCAGTTTTCCTTCTAACTCAAGATAGATTTGATCCTCACTAGTAGCCTCGATAGGATTTTGTGAGGTTCCCTTCTTGAAAGTTTCTTTTTTGGATGATATTATATACAATTGTTTCTTTTTCTTCTCAGGGCATGCAAGTGTCATATAACCTAGCTTCTTACAATGATTACAAGATACATGAAAAGAAGGAGAAGAATACTTCTTTGGATAGGAAGGATATTGTCGAGTCTAATATTACCAAGGTCAAAATGTGTCTACTAAAGAAGGAGATTGATAAGCTACCGAATAAGATGATCGAGGTGATCATGGTGCACGAGACTAAACAAAAATCTTCTCTTGCAAGTTGAGCTTGTTTGAAATTTGTATCAAGTGTGTCAAGTTGACTATATTTCAACTCATGAAACAAGTGTGTTTGGACGTCACTCTTAAACTTAGCACTAAGAGTAGGTTTAGGATCCTGAACACGAAGTAGGATGCACAGGTAGTTGAACTGATAAATGTAATCTTGGACAAACATTTGGCTTCCTTGCCTCAAACAAAGCCAATGGATAAGCAAATCCTCATCGTAATTGGATGGATAGAAAGTAGCCTTCAAGGTTGAGACCAGTTCATCCCAAGTGGTGATGGGATTCTTAGTGGTTTACCTCTTAGTGATTATAAATATTTAGCAACTCTAGATAATTTCAACTTAGCAAAGGGAACTTTATCATCATGAAAGATGTGACTGTAGGTAAACCAAGTTTCCATGTCTAGGATCCAATTATTGAGAACTTTAGGATCTCTAGACCCATCATAGAATTTGACCTCACATTTGACATGAGAACGGGGGTCAGGAGTATGGACCTTGGGTGAAGGAGGTCGAACTTGCATATTATTCACCTTATTGACCAGATTGCTAATTATTTAAGCCAAGGTCATTCTCTATTATGTTTGCCAATGGGCCATAGATAGTCTGGTGAAAGCCAAGGGGAGTGGTTGTTCAAAATTACAAATAAACCACTAGGAGTTTTGGGTATAATTGAAAATGCACTCCTTTTTACAAACTCAACTTCAAGGTACAATTACATGCAACAAATTTCTATAAAAGTAAAATATTTCACTTCTAATGGATCAAACTCGAAACAGGCTTTTCAATACCTATAAATAAGGCTAAATTTGAACAAGAATAACTATATCATCTACATACAACAAACATACTACCTTGATGTCACCAATTGTGAGCTGAAGGCTTTATCCCTGTGTGTGGATCAATATATTCAAAACATATATAGACAATCATTTTACTACCCCTTTTACAACGATAGATTATAAATACCCCACTTCAACATATGAAATATCTTCGAAGAAATATTTTTGTAAATCCCCCTAATTATATGGCCTCTATTTGTACTATAAGGTAAAATACCTCTATTAAAAGATAGCCCACATAAAAAATAGATGTCTCACTAAAGATTAAAAATGCCACACTAAAGTCAAAGGCCCACAATATCTTAGTTTCCAAACATGAACCAATTATGCACGATAGAGGCAGAGGAACCTCTAGTGTGAGAAGCAAAGGGCGATGGAATGCACGAAGATTGCTAGAATTGTAGCAAAGGGCGATGGAATACGTGAAGATTGCTAGAATTGTAGGCTGTGGGTTACTCTTTCGGTCCAGTTACAATTTATTGGGAGAAGATTCAAAATGAGATAAGCTTACCAACACAAGAAAACTTTGCAAGCCGATCTTATTCCAACGGGTATTGGAACTTCGACTCAACCTTGTTCTGGAGCTACTGATATTTTTGTTCCCTAGTCACCCAATAGGGTGATTTTTCTAACTTCAACTAAGAAGACTTGTTTTCCTCAAGGCAAATATTGTTGTTCAAGTATGTTGTAGCAATATTTGACTCAAAAAGAGACTCCTCCCATGGATGGGAAGACAAGCTCTAAAAATCACGTGATAGTGGGTTTAGATGTTGATTCGAACAATGTGCTTTTGCTAGAAAGCCCTTCATTCCAGGATGAGTTGGATATGTCTAGAGATGATGTACCATCTATCATTCTCTCCGATAAGGGAGAGTACAAAAGTACGATCATGAAATTAAGTGCTCTAACCTTTGTCAATCAAATTCCTTTTGCTAACTTGGGGCTCAATGTGGGTCAGACCTTTACTGCTTAGTTGGATCTCTTCTTAAATCTAGATCAAATTTACCAAGAAATACTGGACTTACCTTCAGGTTTTTAAGAGGACATGTCTAACTCCTTGACTCAACATTTTATGGACTTCATTCCTTTGTTGGAGACGAGCCTTGTTTCCTTTACTGAGGTGGTTTCTTATAGAGGTTCAAAGTATCCTCTTTCGAAGTGCTTGTTTGAGCTCAATCTAGTGCAAAATTATTTATTAGTTTCCTTTGATTTGGTCAAGCTGACCATGGAAGAAGGAGATAACACTCTTATTGGGAAATTATTTGGAAATTCTTGACCTAATTTAGATTAAATCTAAATATGGGTGGCCTGCAAGTGGTCTCCTAAAGGTGAAATGGAGTTGATTGCTTTATCGAAAGGTTTTTTTCTTATCACATTATCTGTGCGAGAGGACTATAAACATATTTTGGGAGATGACCCATGGTTCTTTTGTTGAAGAATCCTTTTCCTACATAAATGTAGCATTGACTTCAATTCTGATACGCAAAAAAATTAACACAACTTCGATTTGGGTTACGCTCCCTGGCCTTCCTCTCCATTTCTGATATGAAGTTGTCCTCGAAGGTATTACAAAATATTTGGGTGATTTGATCTCTATTGATCTTACAACTCGATCTAGATCCCATATGGTCTATGCTCGTATGTGTATCATTATGGATTTATATGTTGAGCTTCCTAACCACATTGATCTTTTATCGAAGATTGACTCGAGAGTGCAACCTCTAATCTACGAGAACAAATATTTATTCTATTCAAATTGCAACATTTATGGCCACAAGCAATCCAAATGTACTAAGAAGAAACCCAAAAATTTTGCCCCCAAAAAGGAACACTTTTGTGAGTGAGACATTACAGACGATCAATCAATTAGGGCCCCTCAGGCTATGAATTCTTTTGGTCAATATTTTGATTTGAAAATAATTACGACAAAGACCTACTTTGAAGTCTCCTTTGAAAAAGGATTATGAACCCCTTCTATTCAATCCCTTCAATTGCCTTATGGCAGAGACTAATATTGTTGCGAATGATGACCCCCTTGGCACATTTGCAGTATCCATTGGTACAAACTCTATTTCAGTTACTTAGGGGGAAAAGTTTTCTAGAGCTTCTTCTGGTTCATTTACGCATGCACAAGCTAGTAAAGGAATATCTTCTTGATCTGGTAATGATCCTGACAAAAAGTCCATCCCATCTTCTTCCAGGAAGAAGCCTGGAGGTGAAAGACAACACAAAATTCTCTAACACGGGCTCGATGGACGAGAATTCAGGCAAGCTTCTCAAAGTCCTTTTTCAAATTTTAAATTGAACCAGCTCCTTCTTTTATGGTGTATGGCTTGGCTGTTGAAGATTATCGATGTTTTTTTTTATTTATCAGGTTTATGACCTGTTTAAGTGTCGATTAGTTGATTTTTAAATTTTAATTCTAGTTTTTCATGGTGTCCTATTTGGTTTATTGTAATTGATCTTTTTCTATTTTGTGGCAACCTATATTTTCGACTGCTTTGGAGATAGTTGTTGTCAATCCTATTTTTTAGATTTTCTCCTTGCTTCCTCGTGTCTTTATTGGAGCTTGCCTTTTTTGGTCCCATATTGTAAAAGGTTAGGGGAGCCTTTCAAAACTCTTTTTTTTACCCAATAAAAATAATTAATATAAATGGTATTTTATAACTTTATTTCCCATGATTTTGGATCCTTTAAAGGAAAACATACGCCTATTATGGAGAAACTCTGGCGATTTTTCTTTGTTTGTGGCCTTGCAATAGTTTTATAGACATCAAAGATTGACTTGGTTAGTTATGTGGATTGACATGAGTGTCCATTACGCACGTAAATTGGCATTTAGATGGTAGAGTAGGGAGGCTCCACGAAGCAGGTATGTTGTTGAACTTACGAAAAAACTATGTTGTTTGCAATCTAATAATTTAAAGGGGTTACAAGAGAAATCCTTTTACAAAGGTACCTTTTGGAGGCTACAGGATGGGTTTTGGGAAATGCAAAATCCTCTTCTACTAAATGGGATCGACAACACATTAAAGTGTCTTCCAAAATATCCTTAAGGGGGGTGGGCTTATTTCTTGGGTGCCACTATCAATCAAACATGCCCTCAAGACCTACAAGACCTACAAAAATGGGTTAGAGTGTTTGGGGCATGTATTGATTAGGCCCCTCGTGTTTACAAATAAAAGACTTAAATTAAGTAAAAATATGATTAAAAATGCATAAGATGATGAAAAATAGACAACACATAGATGCTTACCTAGTTTTGAGAGCTTTGGTAGGCCTTTGGTGCAGAGAGACTTGTTGATACAGGGACTCACACCTTAAGGTGTGAATGAAAGCAATTGTACCCTTTTGTGCGAATTTGACTATGTTTTCCAGAAACTATAAATTTTGATGGAAACTTCCTGTTGGTGCAATTGTTACTTTTGCTCTCCTTCGAGTTACCTCTCGAATCTGGAATCTTTAACAATAACCTATCAAGAAACACAAGATATTGAAAATTTTGTATGGGTCTCCATGTGGAGGTGGACAATGAGTGATGTTATAGTGTAGTTGGTGGTCTAGGCTAATTTTAGCAAAGTTTGGTTAAGCAAAATGAGTGTTTTTGGAAATGAAGAAAATGATATTCTATTTATAGAGTTTTCCAAGGTTAGGGGAGGTGCTGAGGTGTCCTCTACAAGGTGTCCCCTAATGTGGCATGCTCCATAAGTGCATTTGGGTGAGAGAATCCCTCACCCACATACATGTCATAAATGAGCATGGGGATGTGGAGTGGAGTTGGGGTTAAACCCTAACCATAGTAGGGTTAACCATGGGTTTGTTGTTGACTTGAGTGAGGTGGAAGATGACTCATCCTTGCCCATGCTTTGAAATTTAAAAAATATTCAAAAGTCATTTATAAATTTAAATCCACATGGGGATTTGAAATGGAGCAAGGGTTAAGTTTAACTAGGGTTAGGTTGACCCTAGGTTAAGTGTTGATTTTTAGGTGAGGTGGAGGGTGACCATGTCTCCCATGCTTTGGGACACAAAAGTCTCCAAATATCATTTAAGGCCCTAAATGCACATGGGGAGATGTGTGGAGCAAGGGTTAAAGTTAACCCTGATTAGGTTGACCATAGGTTTAGCTAGGGTCAAATGGGTGAGGTGGAGGCTAGGTTAGTCAAAGAGTAGACTAGATGAGGTGGCCATGAATCAGATTGACCATGGTTAGATTGATCATGGCTTGAAGTTTGACCATGAGGTGGATTTTGACCAAGGTAGAGCTTAACCAAGGTTAGGCTAGGATGATGGTCGCATGGGGACCTAGAGTTAAGTGTAGGGAAGGGATTAAGTGGCCAAATAGGGCTTATAAATAGTGCATGGATAGTACTTTTGATAAATGAATAGTGTCTTGAGGCTAATGTACATAAATTTTATGGGTTTTACAAATTAATTAGCCATGATGATGGGAGAAATAACAATGTGTAACTTTTGGTTGTCTACATTTTCCCTTTTATACTGCGTTGTGTGAAGACACGATGCAATGCAAAAAATTATGACACTAGCTTGGTGGTTTGGTTTTAAATAAGAAGAATTGGTGATGAACAATTGTAGATGAAAGAAGATGGATTTATTGATGATTTATTATGAGAGAGGTGAATTGATGATGGATGGTTGTGGTTGATTACAATTTTTGTAATGTTGTAATAAGAGTTCTGAGAGAGGAGACATAAGATCGTCTTGCTTCATGATCAATGTAAGATGCCCCAATTGTGGAAGGGATGAATGTCTTTGAAACTTTATCTTTGAAAATATTTTAAGCTTGGTTTGATTTGGTTAGCTGGTCAGCCATAGGTAGGCCATACTCATGATTTCTTTAGTGGGCTTGTTGGTGATCTAGAGATAGTATCCACACACGAGTAAACCTGAATCTACTAGTGTATAATGTACCAAATCTGATTGGATTGGATTTTTGATTGAGAAGAAAATTTTTGCTTTTGTTTGCCCCAGTAAATGAGGGCTTATGATGGTCTTAGGTAAAGTTCTTGGACAAGCAAAATTTCAAAGATTGAGTGTTTGATTATTGATCACACAGAAGGTGATTTTTTATTATCAATGTCTACCCCCTTAAGAGATGAGTTGATGGTGAAAGAAGCACAATACGATGACAATTTTTTTGATCAAATGAAAAATTCATGAAAGAACCGAGGAAAATGGGAAATTTTGACAAATATGGTGGTGGGAAAGTGTGTAGGCACCATTGTTGACCAAAAAATTAGATTCGTACCCTAGGGTGCAAATTAAAGCATTTGCACCTTGCCATAGGAATTTGGATGTGTGACCCATATGCATTTTTTTTGCATTTTGGAGGATCAAATGATGTCATTTTCGAGCCTGATCCAATGGTGGTCGTTTTGGGAAATTTGGAGATGATTTGATAAGGGAAAATTCACTCAAATATGACCTTACTTTTGGAAGCGATGAATGTGTAATTTCAAGCCTTTTGGAAAGGAAATTTCGCTTAGTTGGTTAGAGGGATTTCTTGGACCGCAGAGCGATCAACAATGTCAGTAGAGAGGGATGCAATGCTGGAAGATAAGTAGCGGTTGTAGGAGTTAGAGGTAGCAATGGTTGATAGGTACAACACCTGCTTAGTAAGGGATGCGTTGATAACCGACACAACGAGATTGTTGGATGAGAGAGAAGGTTGGGAGAGTCGGGCCGCAATATGGATGATGGAGAGGGACTCTCTAATCCTAGAGAGAGATGGAGTGAGAATTAAGAGATATGAGTTTGTAGAGGAGGCCACGCGATTGTGATAAGAGTTGGAGGAGGTGAGGGCGACAAGAGAGAGGATCATGTATGAGATGGCAAGCTTGTGGGAGGGGGTGGAGAATTTGAGGGCACATAGTGTCGAGGTGCAAAGATTGAAGTGAATACGAGGTGACTTAGAGTTCATGTATAATTATTTCTAATTATTCCTCCTCTTGTTGGTCCATTATTTATTTTAGATGCTCCATAAAAATTCCATTTAACCCACTCCACATCTGGTGGTTTCCACTTTATATTCTTTGCCTTCTTTTTGCTTCTCTTGTACCCTACATCATAATTCCATTTAATGACTTGATTCCAACTATCAAGGCTCTCTACTTCCAAATTAGGGACTAGGTGAGTTGATAGGGTTGGTTCAGACTCCTTTATGGCTAAACATATCTTCTTTTTCATTACCTCTAAACTACTTTCCTTTCCTTTCAATATTTTTCTATTCCTTTCTAGCCATCTAGTCCAAAGTATTGTATCTTTTGATATATCCTATATCGTCTGTAAAGCCTCATTTTTAACTTACTTTTATAAATCCTCTGTCATTGCTTTAACCAATCTTCAATTTTGCTATTCATCACCATGCGTTTACCAAACATATTAAGAATCCATTGCTATAACATCCAGACTATTGAACAATGTCCCAAGAGATGGTCTATACTCTCATCATCCTTATTACAAAAAACACATTGAGAGGGACTATGAAAACCCCTTTTCATAAGGTTATCCCTACTAGCCAAACAAACATTTTGACTTTAGAAATGCTTCGGCTATCCAAAAGATCTCTCCATTGACATTATTATTATTTTGTTGATGTTGAACATTATATCCATTTCTTGTTGTGTATTCTTCCAAGCTATTCAACTCCTAAATTAATTTATCCTTGGCTCTGTCAGAATTGTTTTCTTTCTACTTAATTGCCTCTTGTATTACTTGTAAAAAAGTTTTTTTTCCATTTACATCTTTCTTATTAATCCTTATAAAAAAGTGTTTAAAATCCTATCACCAATATTTATCTTGAAACAATCTCATCCAAGATTTTGAATTTACTTGGTTTTTTACACTGAAAACCTCAACCTAAATTTATCTCTGATTTAAAGTTGCAAGTTTTCATAATTGCAGTCATCAAAGACACTGAAAGCACCCAAGATGTTGAATGAAACAATTTTAAATACAGCTTTGTCCTCGATGCAAAAATAAAAAAGTAATTTCTCGAGGATTGAGAAGACTTTGAAGGTTATTATTTATGTTAATTATATATATTTTTCAAAAGATATGAAATTAAATTACAGATTAGCAATCACAAACATTACAAATCCTAGAACGCAGAACGCTCAGAAGTCATGGAATCACAGAAACCCTTCACAACCACAACGAAATTGCTGAGTTACCTGCGCTATTTATTGCAAACGATAAGTGCAATCCCAATCCAACAATTATAGACTTCAATTACATGAACGACTGCTCACAATTACAAGCAGGACATCAGAATAGTGACCTATTTAAAATTGCTACATATTTCAAAATCTCTTCCGTTTGGTCTTATTGGCGGATTAACTAGATATCTCAATGGATTTGACTTCAGGTTTGGGCGGCGATTGCTTGGGAACCGTCACAGTCAGCACTCCATTTTCCATCGCAGCCTTCACCTCTTCCACCTTCACGTTTTCAGGAAGGCGAAATCGTCGCAGGAATCTGCCATGCGAGCGCTCAATTCGATGCCACTTATCATCCTTGTGCTCTTGTTCGTTGCTGCGTTCGCCACTTATTTGCAGAATTTTGTTGTCTTCTACCTCTATTTTCACCTCCTCTTTTTTCAGACCTGCCATAAACAAATAAAGCTTCAGACAACCCTGTCCCCTGTTTTAAGAGCCAAAAAGAAGAAGATAATAACCTAAGAGAAACAGAGAAACCTCAGATCTGATTTAAGTGCCAAGAAAGAAGATAATAACTTAAGAGAAACAGAGAGAAGAGGAGAAGAGGAAATACCAGGAAGATCAGCCTTGAAAATATGTGCTTGGGGGGTTTCCTTCCAGTCGATCTGAGTATTGGCCACAGCAGAGGCGTCCCTTGCAAAGTCTCGAGATAGTCCAATGTCCCTCGTGAATGGAGCGTTAAATGCTTCAAATGGATCCCGCAGATCCAGGGAAAATGGGTCGAACACGCTATTTGATCTCCTCCCAAAGAAACTCGGCACCAGAGACATCTTTCTCCTAAGAGAGCGAATGAAAGAAAAATATAGGAAGCAGATTACAGCTGAATTTTCATAAATCACTCGTATTCGTACTCGTACTTGTGTCGATGGTAATGGTTTGTTTGTAACAAGTACTTATAGTGCCAAATTCTACGAGCAAGACGTTTCCAGAAGCGACCAGAAGTGACGTTCTGGAAAATTCGAGGTGTTTCCGAGGAAAGGCGTTTGGCTGAAGGAAAGCCATGGTTGTAACACCTCTGTTTCTTGGATAAGATTTACGGGCAACATTAAGAGCTGAGTCGGTTGTTTTATATATATTAAAATCTGTTTTTGATTGTTATTGTATGTTTAAAAATAAATATATATTAAAATTAACAGAAGAGTTAAAGTGATACTTTATGATATACAGTTTAATGTTTGGTTGTTTAGAGAATTTTTATAATCCTTAATTTATTGGGTAATGACGAATTTTATGGAACAACCCTTTAAAAAATATAATATATATATATATTTTTTGCGCTTATCAAACCTCTATAATCCTTAGCTTGCTAGATAAAGATAAATTTTATAGGACCTTGTTCTATGAGATACGAACTCAATTTTTTAATCCTTGGCCTCCTAAGTAAAACCCTTTAAAAAATATAATATATATATATATATTTTGCGCTTATCAAACCTCTATAATCCTTAGCTTGCTAGATAAAGATAAATTTTATAGGACCTTGTTCTATGAGATACGAACTCAATTTTTTAATCCTTGGCCTCCTAAGTAAAATGACTTCTACAAGACCCTGCCTTTAAAGACATATAATTTCTAGCTTTATTTTGTTGCATAAGGAACCTCTATAATCTCTATTTTTATGAGATATAAGTTTGATAAAGAACCTCTATAATCTATAATTCCTAGCCTATTAAGAGAAAACGAGACTCTCGAACCTCTAGGAAATATAATCCTTAGTGCACTGAGTAAATAATGGATTTTAATAAGAAGTCTTGGTTTCCTTGTACTAAAGTTTGAACTTAAGTTTATTGAATGAAAACCCAATAACTTATTACTACAATATCCTTTCAAAAAGGACTCTAACTATATTATTATGAGAGGAGGAGGTTTTTTTTTTTTTTAAGCGAAAAATCCCTTGTGGGGCTGCCTTGGTCTGAGAGACCACAAACAGGGGGTTCTACACCGTCAAAGTCACCCGAGAGTTGCACCCAACCCTGCCCGCACCAACATTATCAATTGGATTTTGGGTACCCAATTCAACTTTTTGGTAGGGTGGAGATTCGAACCTGGGACCTCCCTTGGAGGATTGCCCTCTCCTCTCCAACTCACCTACAACACCCGGGTAGGAGGTATTAATGTAGAACAAAATTCCTCATGAAAATATGTCACTCAAAATTATAAGGATTGTATTTTTTATTTCTAATATTCTTTTCTTGTTTATTTATGATTATTTCAAAAACTCATCTTCTATAGAATATTTTAATTAAGTTTTTAAAATATTAATATTACATTTAATTAATTTGGATAGATGTATTTTAGTTGTGTCTTTCACATTGAAGCTTATAGAGTTTCGCATGGGCCTTACATTTAGCTTTAGGCTTCAAAGCTTATATTATATATTTTTAAGGTAAGGTGTAATCGAGTTTTTTAAGTATTTTAATACATGTATTATATATTGGAAAAAAACTTTTCATATTAATATATAAAATTAATTATTAAATTTTAGATTAAAAATGTTTACTTAAACAATTTTATTTCAATAGTAGTATTTCAATTTTTTTAGTATTATTTAGTTATTAGATACTCTTCCAATTTAATTGAAAAATGTATAATAAATGATTTTATTTCAATAGCAGTATTTTAATTCTTTAGTACTATTTAGTTATTAGATTCTCTTCTAATTTAATTGAAAAATGTATAATAAGTATGGTGTAATGTTATTTAATTGTTAAAGTGTGCAATGAATACATATATAATATAACCAATTACAAATAAATATAGGCATTGTTAGTGTTATCCTATGTCTAGTATCAATAACATAAGGAGTTCTTTAGATGGAGTTGAATGTTATATTTGAACCTCAAATTTTGAAAGTGAATATTGTTTTATTTTGAATTGTAAATTTGGATTTTTTTTAAAAATGTCTCATCCTTCATGAGCTTCATTGTATAGAGTTGATATATTCAAATGATTCTTGTATTATTTTGTTTAGAATTTGATGAAATTTAAAAGAGTGGTCACATGAAAGAATCTAAGTATTATTGAGGGAGATATGTCCCTATTAAGTAAGTTGTTTGAAACAATGGTTGTGAAGTTTATTCAAATCGTATTAAAAAAAATATACAATTTGAGATATCTTTCAATGTGGGTAATTATACGAAAATTCTAGACACACAAACTAGATAAATTACTAGGCACTAGGTTGATCATTTCATTAACAAGAATGACTATAAATAGCCAATATTACATGCTAATATGTGACCACCATGAAGATGGTCAATTAGAGGCCTAATATAGATTGGAAGGCCATGTAAAAATTTTTACATATTGAATCTTCCTCCACGTGCTAAATGACATGGAAGGAGTGGCCACAGGTAACAAGAAAATATTACATTTAATATTTTACAAAATGGTGGTCATGCATCTTTCTATTAAAGCTGGCCTATTTAATTATGTTATATTTACATTATTATATATTTATATTTATTATTTATTTACATAATGATTCCTTATCATTTCTTCCCACCATATGAGTATTGGACTCCAATGCCTACAAAAGGACAAAGAAGAGGGAGAAGGAACAACAAGAACAAAATGAACAAAAAGAACTAGAGTTGGAACAACAATAGCAACAACAGATGTGACAATAGGTACAAGAGCCACAACAAGAACAATCGATGTTAGAGCAACATGAGAAATCGATGTTGGAGCATCAAAAATAATAGGAACGATAGCAGGTATTGAAACAATCAAAACAACCAAAGTAAGTTGTGTGTTTGGATAATTTGGAACATCAACAAGAGGAGCAGTAGCAGCAAGAACTGAACTAGGAGTACAAGGAACAAGTGGTACCACAATAGGAGGAGGAATAAGTGCTCAATAAATATTTACCTGCAGATAAGAAACATATCAAGTGGACAAGAGGGTTTTGGTTTAGGAACGGTGAATTTGTGGTCGACTGAATACTAATGCAGTGTGGAATGAGTGAGATGGAGGAAGATGAGACAGTAGTCGACTACAAATGAGGAAAGAAATATGATCATCCTGGAAAGTGTAAGTGTTATGATATGCATCATATTGGGTCTACTTATCATACTGATAAGGCTTACCTAACAATATACCACAATAATCCATGAGATTGGCATCACAAGTAATAGTGTCAACATATTTACGACCAAAGGAAAAATATAAAGTGCAAGTGTGTGTGATCATGGAAGAAGTGTTATGGTATTTTCAACTAAGTGGATATGAACGAGGACAAGGATGGGTAGGTAGCTACAACCTATTGACAACGAACTACGTAATCAAGTTTTATTGTGAGCCATTATCGATGATACAATCTATAGAGAAATTAGGTGTAATATGAGCACGAGTAACAAACAAATTATCATGACCTATGACAAAAAACTATTGAGTTAGTAAGGAAACATTATTTAGTTTTCCTTCTAACTTAGGATAGATTTGATCCTCAATAGTAGCCTTGATAGGATTTTGTGAGGTTCCCTCCCCGAAAGTTTCTTTTTTGGATAATCTTACATACAATTATTTATTTTTCTTCTTAGGGCATGCAAGTGTTATATGACCTAGCTTCTTACAATGATTACAAGATATATGAAAAGGAGAAGAATACTTCTTTGGATAGGAAGAAGATTGTCGAGTCTGAGATTACCAAGGTCAAAATGTGCCTACTAAAGAAGGATATTGAGAAGCTATTGAATAAGATGATCGAGGTGATCAAGGTGCACGAGACTAAACAAAAAGCTTCTCTTACAAGTTGAGCTTGATTAAAAATTGCATCAAGTGTGTCAAGTTGAGTATATTTCAATTCATGAAACAAGTGTGTTTGGAGGCCACTCTTAAACTTAGCTATAAGAGAAGGTGTAGGATCCTGAACATGAAGTAGGATGCATAGGTAGTTGAACTGATAAATGTAATCTTGGACAAACATTTGGCTTCCTTGCCTCAAACAAAGCCAATGGATAAACAAATCCTCATCGTAATTGGATGGATAAAAAGTAGCCTTCAAGGTTGAGACCAATTCATCCCAAGTGGTGATGATATTATGAGTGGTTTACCTCTTAGTGATTAGAATATTTGCAACTCTAGACAGTTTCAACTTAGCAAAGGGGACTTTATCATCATCAAGGATGTTATTGTAGGTAAACCAAGTTTCCATGTCTAGGATCCAATTACTAAGAACTTTGGGATCTCTAGACCCATCATAGACTTTGACCTCATATTTGACATGAGAACGGGGGTTAGGAGTATGGAAATTGGGTGAAGGGGGTCGAACTTGCATATTATTCACCTTATCAACCATATTGCTAACTATTTGAGCTAAGGTCGTTCTCTATTATGTTTACCAATGGGCCATAGCTAGTCTGGTGAAAGCCAAGGGGAGCGGTTGTTTAAACAAATAAACCACTAGGAGTGTTGGGTATAATCGAAAATGCACTCCTTTTTACAAACTCAATTTCAAGGTATAATTACATGCAATAATTTTTTATAAAAGTGAAATATTTCACTTCTAATGGATCAAACTCGAAACAGGATTTCCAACGCCAATAAATAAGGCTAAGTTTGAACAAGAACAACTATATCATCTACATACACCAAATATACTACCTCGACGTAGCCAATTGTGAGTTGAAGGCTTTATCCCTGTGTGTGGATCAATACATATTCAAAATACATATAAACAATCATTTTACTACCCCTTTTACAATTATAGATTATAAATGCCCTCCTTCAACATATGAAATATCTTCAAAGAAATATTTTCGTAAATCCTCCTAATTATATGGCCTCTATTTGTACTAAAAGGTAAAAGACCTCTATTAAAAGACAAAACCACATAAAAAATAGATGTCTCACTAAATATTACAAAGGCCACATTAAATTCAAAGGCCCAAAATATCTTAGTTCCCAAACATGAACCAATTATGCATGATAGAGGCAGAGGAACCTCTAGTATGAGAAGTAGGGGTCAATGGAATGCACGAAGATTGCTTAGGGGTCAATGGAATGCACGAAGATTGCTAGAAGTGCAGCCTGTGGGTTACTCTTTCTACCTAGTTACAGTTGATTGGGAGAAGATTCAAAATGAGAGTATTGAAGCTTACCGAAACGAGAAATCTTTGCAAGCCGATCTTGTTCCAACGGGCATTGGAACTTCGACTCAACCTTGTTCTGGAGCTACCAATATTTTTGTTCCCTAGTAACCCAATAGGGTGATTTGTGTAACTTCAACTAAGGAGACTTGTTTTCCTCAAGGTAGAGCTTGTTGTTCAAGTATGTCGTAGCAATATTTGACTCAAAAAGAGACTCCTCCCATGGATGGGGAGACAAGCTCTAAAAAGCATGTGATAGTGGGTTTAGATGTTGATTCGAACAATATGCTTTTGTTGGAAAGCCCTTTCATTCCAGGATGAGTTGGAGACCTCTAGAGATGATGTACCTTCTATAATTTTCTCTGATAAGGGAGAGTACAAAAGTAAGATAACGAAAGAAAGTGCTCTAACCTTTGTCAATCAAATTCCTTTTGCTAACTTGGGGCTCAATGTGGACCAGACCTTTACTGCTGAGCTGGATCTCTTCTCAAATCTAGATCAAATTTACTAAGAAAGACTGGACTTACCTTCAGGTTGTCAAGCGTATCTAAGTCCTCAACTCAACATTTGATGGACTTCGTTCCTTCGTTGAATATGGACCTTGTTTTCTTTATTGGGTGGTTTCCAATAGAGGCTCAAAGTCTCCTATTTCGAAGTGCTTGTTTGAGCTCAATCTAGTGCATAATTATTTAATAGTTTTCTTTGATTTGGTCAAGCTGACCATGGAAGGAGATAACACTCTTGTTGGGAAATTCTTTGGAAATTCTTGACCTAATTTAGACTCAATCCGGAGATGGGCGACACACAAGTGGTCTCCTAAAGGGAAAATGGAGTTGATTGCTTTATCGTAAGATTTTTTTCTTATCAGATTATCTTTGTGAGAAGACTATCAACATATTATGGGAGATGAAAAATGGTTCTTTGGTCGAAGAAGCATTTTACTACGTAAATGGAGCACTGAATTTGATCCTGATACACAAAAAATTAACACAACTTCGATTTGGGTTACGCTCCCTGGCCTTCCTCTCCATTTTTGGCATGAAGTTGTCCTCAAAGGTATTACAAAATATTTGGGTGATTTGATCTTTATTGATCCTACAACTCAATCTATATTCTATATGGTCTATGCTCGTATGTGTATCATTATGGATTTAGATATCGAGCTTCCTAGCCACATTGATCTTTTATCAAAGATTGACTCCAGAGTGCAACCTCTAATATATGAGAACATACCTTTATTCTATTCAAATTGCAACATTTATGACCACAAGCAATCCAAATGTCCTAAGAAGAAATCCAAAAATGTTGCCCCCCAAAAGGAAAACTTTTGTGAGTCAGGAGACTTTACGGATGAGCAGTCGATTAGGACCCCTCAGGCTATGAATTCTTTTGGTCAATATTTTGATTCGAAAATAATTACGACAAGGACCTCTACTTTGAAGTATCCTCTCAAAAAGGATTATGAACCCCTTCTATTAAATCGTTTCAATTGCCTTATGTCAAAGACTAATATTGTTGGGAATGATGAGCCCCTTGGCACATTTGCAATCTCCATTGGTATAGACTCTATTTTAGTTACTTAGGGGGAAAATTTTTCTAGAGCTTCTCTTGGTTCGTTTACGCATGGGCAAGCTAGTAAAGGAAGATCTTCTCAATCTGGTGATGATCATGAGAAAAAGTCCATCCCATATTCTTCCAGCCAAAAGCCTAGAGGTGAAAGACAACAAAAAATTCTCTAGCACGACTTGTAGGCTCGATGGGCGGGAATTCAGGCAGACTTATCAAAGCCCTTTTTTAAATTTTAAACTGAAGAAACTCCTTTTATGGCGTATGGCTTGTTTATTGAAGATTATCGATGTTTTTTTTTTATTTCTTGAGTTTACGGCCGGTTTAAGTGTCGATTAGTTGATTTTTGAATTTTGATTCTAGTTTTATATGGTGTCCTATTTGTTTTATTTTAATCAATATTTTTTGCGTTTTGTGACGTCTTTTCGACTGCTTTGGAGATAGTTGTTGTCAATCTTATTTTTTAGATCTGCTTTGTAGATCCTATTTTTTAGATTTTCTCCTTGCTTTCTCATGTCTTTATTGGAGCTTGCCTTTTTTGGTCCCATATTGTAAAAGGTTGGGGGAACCTTTCAAAACCTTTTTTTTACCCAATAAAAAAATTAACATAAATATATTTTATACTTTTATTTCCCATGATTTTGGATCCTTTAAAATAAATCAAGTGCCTATTATGGAGAAACTCAGGCGATTTTTCTCAGTTTGTGGCCTTGCAACAGTTTTATAGCCACCAATGATTGACTAGGTTAGTTGTGTGGATTGACGTGAGTGTCCATTATGCATGTAAATTGGAATTGAAATGGTAGAGCAGGGAGGCTCCACAGAGCAGGTATGTTATTGAACTCAAGAAAAACTGTGTTGTTTGCAATTTGATAATTTAAAGGGGTTACAAGAGAAACCCTTTTACAAAAGTCACTTTTGGAGGCTACAGGATGGGTTTTGGGAAATGCAAAATCCTCTTCCAGTAAATGGGATTGACAACACATGAAGGTGTATTCCAAAATATCCTCAAGGGGGGTGGGCTTATTGCTTGGGTGCCACTATCAATCAAACCTACCCTCAAGACCTACAAGACCTGCAAAAATGGGTTAGAGTGTTTGGGGACCTTTATTGATTAGGCCCCTCGTGTTTACAAATAAAATAATCTTAAATTAAGTTAAAATATGATTAAAAATGCATAATATGACAAAAAATAGACAACACAGAGGTGCTTACCTAATTTTGAGAGCTTTGGTAGGCCTTTGGTGTAGAGAGACTTCTTGATCCAGGGATTCACACCTTAAGGTGTGAATGAAAGCAATTGTACCCTTTTGTGCGAATTTGACTATGTTTTCCAAAAATTGTAAATTTTGATGGAAAATTCTTGTTGGTGCAATTGTTACTTTTGCTCTCCTTCGAGTTGCCTCTCGAATCTAAAATCTTTGACAACAACCTATCAAGAAACATAGGATATTGAAAAATTTGTATGGATCTCCATGTGGAGGTGGATGGTGAGTGATGTTATAGTATAGTTGGTTGTCTAGGCAAATTTTAGCAAAGTTTGGTTAAGCAAAATGAGTGTTGATGGAAATGAAGAAAATGACATTCTATTTATAGAGTTTGCCAAGGTTAGGGGAGGGGCTGAGGTGTCCCATGAGAGGTGTCGTCTACAAGGTGTTCCCTAATGTGGCATGCTCCATAAGTGCATTTGGGTGAGATAATCCCTCACCCACCTACATGTCATAAATGAGCATGGGGATGTGGAGTGGAGTTGGGGTTAAACCCTAACCATAGTAGGGTTAACCATGGGTTTGTTTTTGACTTGAGTGAGGTGGAAGATGACTCATCCTTGCCCATGCTTTGAAATCCAAAAAGTCTTCAAAATTTATTTATGAATTTAAATCCACATGGGGATTTGAAATGGAGCAAGGGTTAAGTTTAACTAAGGTCATATTGAGGTGGAGGGTGACCATGTCTACCATGCTTTGGGACACAAAAGTCTTTAAATGTCATTTAAAGCCCTAAATACACATGGGGAGATGTGTGGAGAAAGGATTAGAGTTAACCCTGATTATGTTAACCATAGGTTTAGCTAGGGTCAAATGGGTGAGGTGGAGACTAGGCTAGTCAAAGAGTAGACTAGGTGAGGTGGCCATAAATCAAATTGACCATGGTTAGATTAATCATGGGGTGAAGTTTGACCACGAGGTGGCTCTTGATCAAGGTAGATATTAACCAAGGTTAGGCTAGGATGATGGTTGCATGGGGACCCAGGGTTAAGTGTAGAAAAGGGATTAAGTGGCCATATAGGGCTTATGAATAGTGCATGAATAGTACTTTTGATAAATGAATAGTGTTTTTGAGACTAATGTATGCAAATTTTATGGGTTTTACAAATTGATCAGGCATGATGATGGAAGAAATAACAATGTGCAACTTTTGGTTGTCTACATTTTCCCCTTTTTGAAATAATAATGTGCAACTTTTGGTTGTCTACATTTTTGCCTTTTTTTGGATGGAAAAGTCATTATATTAATAAATAATGTCTAATCATACAAAAAAAGGTGGGTGGGATTAGCACACCCTATAAACCAACACACTAACCACCGTGGTTAGGAGTACACAAGAGTGTCAGAAATAGTCCACAAAAATCCAGATAACAACCACCAAAATAGTGTCAAATATACCGACTCATAGCGCAGGGCGCATTCCCCCAATGCTCCATGAGGGTACGTAAGTACTGTAGCTCCACATGTACTTTTTCAACATGTACTTGAATCTGTAACCAACAATCAAAGAATATAGCATATTTATCAGCAACAGAGAAGACACACCCGACATCTTGTTGAGAAAAAATAGCTCTATTTTGGGACTTCCAAAGATAAAACAAGGTACCAATTCTAAAAATATTCCAAACAACACCCAAGTTGAAGGAAAAAGCAATAGGGTCACCCAAAATAGCATGCACCCAGGTAAAATCCTCTTGCATAAAAGGTCTAAAAAATTCAAGAAGCCACTCCCAGGCCGATTGAGCCCGATCACAAAACCAAAAAACATGCAGTAAATCTTTCACTTGTCCGCAAATCGAGAAAATGGGATTATGAACACCCAGATGCTTGAGCCTATTGCCAACAAGCAACCCCTGGTGCAAGAGGCTCCAAGCAAAAAAACTCTGTTTAGGTTCAATATAAGTAGCCCAAGCAATCCGAAACCTCTTATTCCATTGGGAGGGAAGAGAGACTAAGTCCCATCTCATAGTGAGCTTATCAACCATTGGAACTTGCGGGGTGAGCCATTTGTAACCTAGATGAGCTTTATATTGCAAAATAGGAAGCTCCCAGGCCAACACCAATCTGACCACCAGGGTTTTTGAAAATGCTTATGCAGTTTGCACCAAATAGAAAATGGAATACTATCAATAACCACCTCATAAGTATCTCTATCACCAGGATTTAAATTGTGAATTTGATGAAAACTTTTCCAAGGTATCCAACTCCTGGTATGTCGAGAGAAGAAATAAAAAATAGAAGCAATACCACGCTTATAGAACCTCTACGCTCTGACCCACTACACCAGAGCCAGGGGAGAGCCCTGCCAAGTGATAACATGAGACCACCAAATATTCATGGAAGGCAAAGAGGCACCTGCTTTGGGAAAACTCCCTTTCCAACTGAGCCAGGGTTTGAAGGCCTCCCAGGATTTCCAAATACTCTGAATGACAAAAGAACCTTTAACTTTAACAGATACAAGGGCAGTAAGAATGGATTGCAATCCCACCCCTTTCCAAATTTTCTTCCCCTAAAGAAAACTAGAAGAAATGCAATGCCTGACCAACACTTTCCAAGATTCATCCCCAATTAAAGATTGGGTGATCCATTTAGCACAAAGGGTAAAACCTTGTTGGTGACAATCAAACAAACCCATGCCTCCACAATATTTGGGCAAACAACAAATTTCCCAGGCTACCCGATGAAAACCTCATTTGACAGAGTCTTTGGCCCACAAGAAATCTCTCAAAAGCTTATCCAACTTTTTATAACAAGATTTGGATGGAACCCAACAAGACGAATAATAGACATGGGTAGTGGCTAAAACCTTAGAACAAATCTGAAATTTTCCTGCCAGAGAAAGTTTCTTACTAGTCTAGTAAGAAAACTTCTTGTCCACTTTCTCAATAACATACTACCACAATTGAGCAGAGGAACCATGAAACGCAAAAGGAATTCCAAGAAATTTAAACACCTCACCCAATTGAATCCAAGTCCATTGGAAATGACGCAGCCAACATGGCAGCTGGGATTGAGATTGCCAAAAATAGGAGGTTTTTTTCCATTGAATAGAAGAACCAGAGGCTAAACAGAACACCTCTAAGCAACTAATAGTCGAGGAAAGGGATTGCTCATCTTCTCAAAGTGTTAAAAAAGAATCATCAACAAAATGACCATTGACCAACTGACGGTCAGAATTGGGGAGAGCAATACCCCTGATTAATCCTTGATCCACCTTATGGGCCAACAAATAGCCAAAAGCCTCTGCAGCAAGAATGAAAAGAGATGGAGCAAGAGGGCACCCCTGTCTTACAGAATGACCAAGAGAAATTGACTGAGATTGACTATTATTCAAAGTAAGAACAACTGAAGCATCTTGAAATAACATAAGAACGGTGCTCACAAACACTGGCCCAAAGCCCAAAGCCTGAAGCATGGTAGTGATGAAGTACCACTCCATATTATCATAGGCTTTCTCAAAGTCAATCTTAATGAATAAAGCATCTTGTTCAAAATTTCTTGCCCACTCCATACCTTCCCAAACAACAAGAACATTATCAAGAATGTATCTTCCCTGAACAAAGCCAGTTTGTTCAGGTCTGACAATCAAAGGCAGGAGAGATTTAAGCTTAAGCGCAAGGGCTTTGGCAATAATCTTATAGCTCACATTAAGTAGGGTGATCGACCTCCAATTAGTGATGAGCTTAGGGTCTCCAAACTTAGGAATAAATTTAACATTACCTTTGTTAATAATGGAACCCAGTGAACCACATTGCAGGGCTTCAAGATACACTTTGTGGAGATCAGAACCAAGCATATCCTAGAATTCTTTGTAGAATTCACATGGGAAGCCATCAAGACCAGGTGCCTTATCATTGGCCATGAGTGACAAGGCATTTTTCAGATCTTCCAAAGAAAGAGGAGTGTCACAGAATATCATTTGCTCAGGAGAAAGATTGTTGGGGACAACAACGGTACAATCAACAAGAGCTTGCCTTCTAGCATCATCAAGGGGTTGAGAAGCAAAAACACCTTGATAATGTGAAACAAAGGCTTTGACAATGTTTGGAAGGTTTGTGAATCTCTGCCCATCAACTTGAATGGCTTGAAACTGAGAATACTGGGCAGGAGGTTTGAGGCGTTGAAAAAAATCTTTGGTCACTCTGTCCCCCACTTTGAGCCAATGCATTTGAGCACGTAATTGAGCACCCTTGGCTTCATACAAATCAACTTTTTTTAGCTCATGCCGAATGGAAGAAACTTGGGACTGAGCAAGAGAGCTGAAAGGAGAGGCTTCAAGCCTGAGATAGGCTTTGGATAGCTCACTTTGCAAGGTAAACTTAGCCTGTTTCCACCGCTTTGCAACTTCAACACCCAGAGTCCGCAACACCTTAGTGGTTCGTTGAATGACAGCATTCAACCACTCAATCCTTCCAGAAAGACCATCAGGTCTAGGAATCAAATTCCAAATGCAGTATATATGAGCTTTCATGCTAAAGCTAGGTAAAACTGTGAAGAATGCACTATGAGTTGAAAGTTTAACTTTGCCACTGAGAATAAAATAGTTGAATGATCAGACAATGTAGTACCAGGGAAAGTCAGCATATACGACGAAGAATGCAAAAGACCAACTGAGAAAAATGAAAAATTTCTTGATCAAATTAAAAATACATGAAGAACTAAGGAGAGTGGGAAAAGTTGACAAATATGGTGGTGGGGAAGTGTGTAGGCACCTTTGTTGACCAAAAAATTAGATTCGTACCCTAGGGTGCAAATTAAAGCATTCACACCTTGCTATACGAATTTGGATGTGTGACCCATGTGCATTTTTTTTGCATTTTGGAGGATCAAATGATGTCAGAATTGAATAAAAATTATATCGTCAAAAAGCTCTTTTCGAGCCTGATCCAATGATGGTGGTTTTGGGAAATTTGGAGATGATTCGATAAGGGAAAATTGGCTCAAATATGACCTTACTTTTGGAAGCGATGAATGTGTAATTTCAAGCCTTTTGGAAAGGAAATTTCACTTAGTTGGTTAGAGGGATTACTTGGACCACAAAGCGATCAATGATGGCAGTAGAGAGGGATGCAATGTTGTAAGATAGGTAGTGGTTGTAGGAGTTAGGTAGTAATGGTTGATAGGGACAACACTTGCTTAGTGAGGGATGCGTTGGTAACCGACACGAGATTGTTGGATGAAATAGCAGATTGGGAGAGTCGGATCGCGATATGGATGATAGAGAGGGACTCTAATCCTAGAGAGAGATGGAGAGAGAGTTAAGAGAGATGAGTTTGTAGAGGAGGCCACGCGGTTGTGACAAGAGTTGGAGGTGAGGACGACAACAGAGAACCATGGATGAGATGGCGAGCCTGTGGGAGGAGGTGGAGCATTTGAGGGCACATAGTGTCGAGGTGCAGAGATTGCAATGACTACGAGGTGACTTAGAGTCCACGTATAATTATTTCTAATTATTCCTTCTCTTGCTGGTCTTGTATTTCCTTTAGATGCTCCATCAAAATTCAATTTAACCCACTCCAAATCTGATGGTTTCCACTTTATATTCTTTGCCTTATTTTTTCTTCTCTTGTACCCAACATCATAATTCCATTTAATGACTTGACTCCATCTATCAAGGCTCTCCGCTTTCAAATTAGGACCTGGGTGAGTTGATAGGGTTGGTTTAGACTCCTCTATTGCTAAACATATCTTCTTTTTCATTACCTCTAAACTACTTTCCTTTCCTTTAAATGTTCTTCTATTCCTTTCTATTTCCTTTCCTTTAAGAGATGGTCTATACTCTCCTCCTCCACGACACATTTGAGAGGAGCTATGAAAACCCCTTTTCATAAAGTAACTCCGGAATAAAATTCTTCTATAACCTACTAACCAAACATACGCTTTTACTTTAGGAATGCCTTGGCTATCCAAAACTATTCAACTCCCACATCAATTTATCCTTGGCTCCCCTCAAAATTATTATCTTTCTATTCAATTGCCTCCATCAATGTCTCCATCAATAATGTTTTGTATACCTGAAAAAAAATCTTTTTTCCATTCCTCGTACAAAATGTTTGAAACTTTATCACCATATTTGTCTTGAAACCATATCATCCAAAGTTTTAACCTAAATTGAGTGGTTTTTTTATAGTGAAAACCTAAAACCTAAATTTGTGACTGATTTAAAGTTGCAAGTTATAATAATTGCAGTCATCAAAGACACTGAAGCACCCAGATGTTGAATCAAACAATTTTAAATACAGCTTTGTCCTTGATTTCACAAGGATTGAGAAGACTTGGAAGGTTGTTATTTATGTTAGTTATATATTTTTCAAAGATATGAAATTAAATTACAGATTAGCAATCACAAACATTATAAATCCTAAAACGCTCAGAAGTCATAGAATCCCAGAAACCGTTCACAGCCACAACGAAATTGTTGAGTTGCATACGCTATTTATTGCAAATGATAAGTGCAATCCAACAATTATAGACTTCAATTACATGAACGACTGCTCACAATTACAAGCAGGACACCAGAGTAGCGACCTATTTAAAATTGCTACATTTTTCAAAATCTCTTCCGTTTGGGCTTATTGGCGGATTAACTAGATATCTCTATGGATTTGACTTCAGATTTGGGCGGCGATTGCTTGGGAACCGTCACAGTCAGCACTCCATTTTCCATCGCGGCCTTCATCTCCTCTACCTTCACGTTTTCCGGAAGGCGAAAGCGTCGCAGGAATCTGCCGTGCGAGCGCTCAATTCGATGCCACTTATCATCCTTGTGCTCTTCTTCGTTGCTGCGTTCGCCACTTATTTGCAGAATATTGTTGTTTTCTACCTCTATTTTCACCTCCTCTATTTTCAGACCTGCCATAAACAAATTTAAGCTTCAGACAACCCCGTCCCCTGTTTTAAGAGCCAAAAAGGAAGATAATAACCTAAGAGAAACAGAGAGACCTGTTTTAAGAGCCAAGAAAGAAGATAATAACTTAAGAGAAACAGAGAGGAAAGGAGAAAAGGAAATACCAGGAAGATCAGCCTTGAAAATATGTGCTTGGGGGGTTTCCTTCCAGTCGATGTGAGTATTGGCCACGGCAGAGGCGTCCCTTGCAAAGTCTCGAGATGGTCCAAAGTCCCTTATGAATGGAGTGTTAAATGCTTCAAATGGATCTCACAAATCCAGGGAAAATGGGTCGAACACGCCGTTTGATCTCCTCCCGAAGAAACTGGGCACCAGAGACATCTTTCTTCTAAAAGAGCAGAGCAGATGAAAGAAAAATATAGGAAGCAGATTACACCTAATTTTTTATTAATCACTCGTATTCGTACTCGTACTCGTGTCGCTGCGAACGTTTTGTTAGTAACAAGTAATTTATAGTGCCAAATTCCAGAAACAAGACGTTTCCAGGAGCGACCAGAAGTAACGTGCTGGAAAATTCGAAGCCTTTCCCAGGAAAGGCGTTTGGGTGAACAACCTCTTGTTTCGCGGATAAGATTTACGGGCAGATGATCTTTGATGTGTCCAACTAAAATGTTTTTGTTTTGTTTTTAAATAATATATTAAAACCCTAGTCAGTTTTCTTTTATACTGAAACTGTTTTGATGGTTTTTGTATGTTTAAAAATAAATATATATTAAAATTAATAGAAGAGTTAGTTAAAGTGATACTTTATAATATAGAATTGATTTTTTTTTTTTTTTTTTTGATTTAGGAGAGAGTTGAGCAGTTTTTTTTTTTGATTTGTTATTGTGAGAAACCTCTGTGACAGAGGCACAGGGCTGAGCAGTCCTCTTCCAACGATGATTGTGCAATTTTTTTTTATTTGGTTATTGTGAGAAACCTCTATGATCGAGGTACAGGGTGAGCAGTTCTCTTCCAACAAAGATTGTGCAATTTTTTTTTTATTTGGTTATTGTGAGAAACCTTTACGACCGAGGCACAAGGTTACGCAGTCCCCTTCCAACAAGGATTGTGCAATTTTTTTTTTATTTGGTTATTGTGTGAAATTTCTATGATCAGGCACAGGGTTAAACAATTCCCTTCGAACGATGATCCTTCGTAAAGCCAAGAGCTATACTTATCAATAGAGAATTTAACACAAAACCACCACACACCCACCCCTCACACACTCGCCCACGCCACGGTTTGAACCTTGAACCTCCCAAAGAAGAACCAAAGCTTGAACCATTGCTGTGCACTTGAAGTACCTATATAGTTTAATGTTTTGTTGCTTAAAGAATTTTTATAATCCCTAGTTCATTGGATAATGACGAATTTTATGGGACGACCCTCCAAGGAATATAATACTTATTTCTATGAGATATAGGCTCTATTTTTTTATTTTATTTTTATTTTTATTTTTTTTAATGGAACCTCTATAATCTTTAGTTTGCTGGATAAAGATAAATTTTATAGAACCCAACTTTATGATTACGAATCCCTAGCCTCCTAAGCAAAGATGAATTCTACATGACCCTACCCTTAAAAAATATAATCCCTAGTTCTATGAGATGAAGGTTTCATTTATTTGTTGCATAAGGAACCTTTATAATATTTAATTCTATGAGATACACGTTTGATAGAAAACCTCTATAATCTATAATCCCTAGCTTATTTATCAAACCTCTATAATCTATAATCCCTAGCCTATTAAGGGAAAACGAGACTCTCAACCTCTAAGAAATATAATACTTTGTGCACTGCATAAAAATGAATTTTAAAAAGAAATTTTGGTTTCCTTATCAAAGTTTGAACTTAGATTTATTGAATGAAAACCCAAGAACTTATTACTACGATGTCCTTTAAAAAGGACTCTAACTGTATTATTATTTATTATAAGAGAACTATACTATTATTTATTATAAGAGAAGATAGATATATGTATAAGAATCAAAATGATAAAGGTTGTATTTTTTATTTCTAATCTTCTTTTCTTGTTTATGATTATTTCAAAAACTCATCTTCTATAAAATACTTTAATTAAATTTTAAAATATTAATGTCACATTTAATTAATTTGGATAGATGTATTTTAGTTGGTTGTGTCTTTCGCATTGAATCTTATAGAATTTCACATGGGCCTTACGTTTCGGTTTCAAAGCTTATATGTTTTTAAGGTAAGATGTAATCGAGTTTCAATTTTTAAGTATTTTAATACATGTATTATATATTGTAAAGAAACTTTTTCATATTAGTATATAAAATTAATTGTTAACATTTAGATTAAAAAATGTTTATTTAAATGATTTTATTTTAATAGTAGTATTTTAATTCTTTAGTACTATTTAGTTATTAGATTCTCTTCCAATTTAATTGAAAAATGTATAATAAATAATTTTATTTTGATAATAGTATTTCAAATTTTTAGTACTATTTAGTTATTAGATTCTCTTCCAATAAAATTGAAAAAATGTATAATAAGTATGTTGTAATGTTATTTAATTGTGCAATGAATACATATATGATATAACTAGTTACAAATATATACAATATTCTTAGGCATTGTTAGTGTTATCCTATGTCTAGTATCACATAACATAAGGAGTGTTTTAGATGGAGTTGAATACTATATTTGAACCTCAAAATTTTGAAAGTGAATATTGTTTTATCTTGGATTGTAAATTTGGATTTTTTTTTGAAAAATGTCTCATCCTTCACAAGCTTCATTGTATAGAGTTGATATATTCAAATGATTCTTGTATCATTTTGTTTAGAATTTGATGAACTTTAAAAGAGTGGTCACATGAAAGAATCTGAGTAGTATTGAGGGAGATATGTCCTTATTAAGTAAGTTGTTTGAAACAATAGTTGTGATGTTTATTCAAAACATAATTAAAAAAATATACAATTTGAGATATCTTTCAATGTGGGTAATGATACGACAATTCCAGACACATAAAATAGACAAATTACCAGACAATAGGTTGATCATTTCATTAAGAAGAATGACTATAAATAGCCAAGATTACATGCTAATATGTGACCACCACGAAGATGGCCAACTAGAGGCCTAAGATAGATTGGAAGGCCATGTAAATTTTTTTACATATTGAATCTTCCTCTACATGCTAGATGGCATGGAAGGAGTGGCCACAGGTAAAAAGAAAATATTACGTTTAATATTTTACAAAATGGTGGTCATGCATCTTTCTATTACAGGTGGCCTATTTAATTATGTTATATTTACATTATTATATATTTATATTTATTATTTATTTACAAAATGATTCCTTATCATTTCTTCCCACCATATGAACATTGGACTCCAATGCGTACAAAAGGGCAAAGAAGAGGGAGAAGGAACAACACGAACAAAAAGAACTGGAGTTGGAACAACAGTAGCAACAACAAATGTGACAGTAAGTACAAGAGCCACAACAAGAACAATCAATGTTAGAGCAACATGAGCAATTGAGGTTGGAGCATAAACAACAATAGGAGCGATAACAAGTATTGAAACAATCAAAACAACCAAAGTAAGTGGTGTGTTTGAATCATTTGGAACATCAACAAGAGGAGAAGCAGTAGCAGTAGGAATTGAACTAGGAGTACGAGGAACATGTGGTACTGCAATAGGAGGAGGAATAAGTGCTCAATGAATATTTACATGCAAAGAAGCAACATATCAAGTGGACAAGAGGGTTTGGTTTAGGAACGGTGAGGTTGTGGTTGACTGAATACTAATGCAGTGTGGACTGAGTGAAATGGAGGAAGATGAGAAAGTGATTGACTACAAATGAGGAAATAAAGATGATCATCCTGGAAAGCGTAAGTGTTATGATATGCATCATACTGGGTCCGCTTAACATACTGATAAGGCTTACATAACAATAGACCATAATAATCCATGAGAGTGATATCACAAGTAATAGTGTCAACATATTTAGGGCCAAAGAAAACAATAAAGTGCAAGTGTGTGTGATCATGGAAGAAGTGTTATGGTCTTTTTAACCAAGTGGGTATGGACGAGGATGAGGATGGGTAGGTAGCTACAACCTATTGACAACGGACTACACAATCAAGTTTTGTTGTGAGCCATTATCAATGATACAATCTATAGAGAAATTGGGTGTAAGATGAGCATGAGTAACAACCAAATTATCATGACCTATGACAAGAGACTATTGACTTAGTAAGGAAACATTATTCAATTTTCCTTCTAACTCAGGATAGATTTGATCCTCACTAGTAGCCTCAATAGGATTTTGTGAGGTTTCCTCCTTGAAAGTTTCTTTTTTGGATGATATTGCATACAATTATTTCTTTTTCTTCTCAGGGCATGCAAGTGTTAAATGACCTAGCTTCTTACAATGATTACAAGATACATGAAAAGGAGAAGAATACTTCTTTGGATAGGAAGTAGATTTTCGAGTCTGAGATTACCAAGGTCAAAATGTGCCTACTAAATAAAGAGATTGAAAATCTATTGAATAAGATGATTGATGTGATCAAGGTGTACGAGATTAAAAAAAAGCTTCTCTTGCAACTTGAGCTTGATTAAAAGTTGCATCAAGTGTGTCAAGTTGAGTATATTTCAATTCATGAAACAAGTGTGTTTGGAGGCCACTCTTAAACTTAGTAATAAGAGTAGGTGTAGGATCTTGAACACAAAGTAGAATGCATAGGTGGTTGAACATTTGGCTTCCTTGCCTCAAACAAAGCCAATGGATGAGCAAATCCTCATCGTAATTTGATGGATAGAAAATAGCCTTCAAGGTTGAGACCAATTCATCCCAAGTGGTGATGGGATTCTGAGTGGTTTACCTCTTAGTGATTAGAACCTTAGAAACTCTAGATAGTTTCAACTTAGCAAAGGGGACTTTATCATCATCAAGGATATGACCGGAGGTAAACTAAGTGTCCATGTCTAGGATCCACTTATTGAGAACTTTGGGATCTCTAGACCCATCAAATACTTTGACCTCACATTTGACATGAGAACGGGGGTCAGGAGTATGGACCTTGGGTGAAGGGGATCAAACTTGCTTATTATTCACCTTATCGGCTAGATTGCTAACTATTTGAGCTAAGGTCATTCTCTATTATGTTTGCCAATGGGCCATAACTAGTCTGGTGAAAGCCAAGGGGAGTGGTTGTTCAAACTTACAAATAAATCACTATGAGTGTTGGGTATAATAAAAAATGCACTCCTTTTTACAAACTCAATTTCAAGGCACAATTACATGCAACAATATTTTATAATAAGTAAATATTTCACTTCTAATGGATCAAACTCGAAACAAGCTTTCCAATGCCTATAAATAAGGCTAAGTTTGAACAAGAACAACTATATCATCTACATACATCGAAAATACTACCTCGACATAGCCAATTGCAAGCTGAAGGCTTTATCCCTGTGTGTGGATCATTAAATATTTAAAACACATATAAACAATAGTTTTACTACCCCTTTTACAATGATAGATTATAAATGCACCCCTTCAATATATGAAATATCTTCGAAGAAATATTTTTGTAAATCCCCCTAATTATGTAGCCTCTATTTGTACTAAAAGGTAAAATACCTCTATTAAAAGACAAAGCCCGCATAAAAAATAGATGTCTCACTAAATATTACAAAGGCTACACTAAAGTCAAAGGCCCAAAATATCTTAGTTTCTAAACATGAACCAATTATGAACGATAGAGGTAAAGGAACCTCTAGTGTGAGAAGCAGGGGACGATGGAATGCACGAAGATTGCTAGAAGTGCAGCCTATGGGTTACTCTTTCGACCCAGTTACATTTGATTGGGAGAAGATTCAAAATGAGAGTATTGAAGCTTACCGACATGAGAAAGCTCTGCGATCCGATCTTGCTCCAACGGGTATTGGAACTTTGACTCAACCTTGTTTTGGAGCTACCGATATTTTTTGTTCCCTAGTCACCCAATAGGGTGATTATCTAACTTCAGCTAAGGAGACTTGTTTTCCTCAAGGTAGAGATTGTTGTTCAAGTATGTAATAGCAATATTTGAATCAAAAATAGACTCCTCTAGTGGATGGGGAGACAAGCTCTAAAAATCATGTGATAGTGGGTTTAGATGTTGATTCGAACAATGTGCTTTTGCTGGAAATCCCTTGACTCAATATTTGATGGACTTCGTTCCTTTGTTGAAGATAGGCCTTGTTTCCTTTATTGAGGCGGTTTCCAATAGAGGCTCAAAGTCTCCTCTTTCAAAGTGCTTGTGTGAGATCAATCTAGTGCATAATTATTTATTAGTTTCCTTTAATTTGGTCAAGATGACCATGGAAGGAGATAACACTCTTGTTGATAAATTATTTGGAAATTCTTGACCTAATTTAGATTCAATCCGGATATGGACAGCCCGCAAGTGGTCTCCTAAAGGTGAAATGGAGTTGATTGTTTTGTCGAAAGGTTTTTTTCTTAACTGATTATCTCCGTGAGAGGACTATCAACATATTTTGGGATATAACCCATGGTTATTTGGTTGAAGAAGCATTTTATTATGTAAATGAAGCACTAAATTTGATCCTGATACACAAAAAATTAACACAAATTCGATTTGGGTTACGCTCCCTGGCCTTCCTCTCCATTTTTGGCATGATGTTGTCCTTAAAGGTATTACAAAATATTTGGGTGATTTGATCTCTATTGATCCTACAACTCGATCTAGATCTCATATGGTCTATGCTTGTATGTGTATCATTATGGATTTAGATGTCGATATTCCTAGCAACATTGATCTTTAATCGAAGGTTGACTCCAGAGTAAAACCTCTAATATATGAGAACAAACCTTTATTATATTCAAGTTTCAACATTTATGGCCACAAGCAATCCATATGTCCTAAGAAGAAATCCAAAAATTTTGCCCCCCAAAAGAAAAACTTTTGTGAGTAAGGAGACATTATGAATGAGCAGTCGATTAGGGCCCCTCAGGCTATGAATTATTTTGGTCAATATTTTGATTTGAAAAGAATTACAATAAAGACTTCTACTTTGAAGTCTCCTCCCAAAAAGGATTATGAATCCCTTCTATTAAATCCCTTCAACTGAATTATGGTAAAGACTAGTATTTTTGGGAATGATGAGCCCCTTGGCACATTTGTAGTCTCCATTGGTACAAACTCTATTTCAGTTACTCAGGGGGAAATTTTTTCTAGAGCTTCTCCTGGTTCGTTTACGCATGGGCAAGCTAGTAAAGGAAGATCTTCTCAATATGGTGATGATCCTGAGAAAAAGTCCATCCCATCTTCTTCTAGCCAGAAGCTTGGAGGTGAAAGACAACACAAAATTATCTAACACGACTTGTAGGCTCAATGGGCGAGAATTCAGGTAGGCTTCTCAAAGCCCTTTTTAAAATTTTAAACTGAAGCAACTCCTTTTATGGCGTATGGCTTGTTTGTTGAAGATGATCGATGTTTTTTTATTTCTGGGGTTTACGACCTGTTTAAGTGTCGATTAGTTGATTTTTGAGTTTTGATTCTAGTTTTATATGGTGTCCTATGTGGTTTGTTTTAATCGATATTTTTTTGTTTTGTGGTGGCCTATATTTTCGACTGCTTTGGAGATAGTTGTTGTCAATCCTATTTTTTATATTTTCTCCTTGCTTCCTCATGTCTTTATTAGAGCTTGCCTTTTTTGGTCCCATCTTGTAAAAAATTAGGGGAGCCTTTCAAAACCCTTTTTTTTACCCAATAAAAAAAATTAATATAAATTGTCTTTTATACCTTTATTTCCCATGATTTTGGATCCTTTAAAGGAAATCAGGCGCCTATTGTGAAGAAACTCAGGCATTTTTTCTTCATTGTGGCCTTGCAATAGTTTTATACCCACCAATGATTGACTTGGTTAGTTGTATGGATTAATGTGAGTGTCCATTACACGCACAAATTGGCTTTGAAATGGTAGAGCAAGGAGGCTCCATGGAGCAGGTATGTTGTTGAACTTAAGGAAAAATATGTTGTTTAAAATTTGATAATTTAAAGGGGTTACAAGAGAAACCTTTTACAAAAGTGCATTTTGGAGGCTACAGGATGGCTTTTGGGAAATGCAAAATCCTCTTCCAGTAAATGGGGTCGACAACACATGAAGGTGTCTTCCAAAATATCCTCAAGGGGGTGGGCTTATTGCTCGGGTGCCACTATCAATCAAACTTGCCCTCAAGACCTACAAGTCCTGCAAAAATGGGTTAGAGTGTTTAGGGGCCTGTATTTATTAGGCCCCTCGTGTTTACAAATAAAAGACTCTTAAATTAAGTTAAAATATGATTAAAAATGCATAAGATGATGAAAAATAGGCAACACAAAGTTGCTTACCTAATTTTGAGAGCTCCGATAGGCCTTTGGTGTAGAGAGACTTCTTGATCCAGGGATTCACACCTTAAGGTTGAATGAAATCAATTGTACCCTTTTATGCGAATTTGACTGTGTTTTCTAAAAATTGCAAATTTTGATGGAAACTTCCTGTTGGTGCAATTGTTACTTTTGCTCTTCTTCGAGTTTCCTCTCGAATATGCAATCTTTGACAACAACCTATCAAGCAACACATGATATTGAAAAATTCGTATGGGTCTCCATGTGGAGGTGGATGGTGAGTGATGTTATAGTATAGTTGGTGGTCTAGGATAATTTTAGCAAAGTTTGGTTAAGCAAAATAAGTGTTGATGGAAATGAAGAAAATGGAATTCTATTTATAGAGTTTGCCAAGGTTAGGGGAGGGGCTGAGGTGTACCATTAGAGGTGTCCTCTACAAGGTTTCCCCTAATGTGACATGCTCCATAAGTGCATTTGGATGAGAGAATCCTTCAACCACCTACATGTCATAAATGAGCATAGGTATGTGGAGTGGAGTTGGGGTTAAACCCTAACCATAGTAGGGTTAACAATGGGTTTGTTTTTTTCTTGAGTGAGGTGGAATATGACTCATCCTTGCCTATGCTTTGAAATCCAAAAAGTTTTCAAAATTCATTTATGAATTTAAATCCACATGGGGATTTGAAATGGAGCAAGGGTTAAGTTTAACTAGGGTTAGGTTGACCCTAGGTTAAGTGTTGATTTTTGGGTGAGGTGGAGGGTGACCATGTATCCCATGCTTTCGGACACAAAAGTATTTAAATGCAATTTAAGGGCCTAAATACACATGGGAATGTGTGTGGAGTAAGGGTTATAGTTAACCCTAATTAGGTTGACCATAGGTTTAGCTAGGGTCAAATGGGTGAGGTGGAGGCTAGGCTAGTCAAAGAGTAGACTAGGTGAGGTGGCCATGAATCAGATTGACCATGGTTATATTGATCATGGGGTGAATTTTGACCACGAGGTGGCTTTTGACCAAGGTAGATCTTAACCAAGGTTAGGTGAGGATGATGGTCACATGGGTACCTAGGGTTAAGTGTAGGAAATGGATTAAGTGGCCAAATAGGGCTTATGAATAGTGCATGAATAGTATTTTTGTTAAATGAATAGTGTTTTGAGGTTAATGTATGTAAATTTTATGGGTTTTACAAATTGATCAACCATGATGATGGGAGAAATAACAATGTGCAACTTTTGGATGTCTACATTTTCCCCTTTTTATACTGCGTTGTGTGAAGATGCGATACAGTGCAAAAAATTATGACACTAGCTTGGTGGTTTGATTTTGAAGAAGAAGAATTGGTGATGAATGGTTGTGGATGAAAGAATATGGATTGATTATGATAGAGATGAATTGATAATGATTGTGGATGATGATAATTTTTGTAATGTTGTAATGAGTGTTTTGAGAGAGGAGACATAAGATCGTCTTGCTTCATGATCAATGTAAGATGCCCAAATTGTGGAAGGGATGAATGTCTTTGAAAATTTACCTTTGAAAAGCTTTTAATCTTGGTTTGATTTGGTTATCTGGTCAGCCATAGATAGGCCATACTCATGATTGCTTTAGTGGGCTTGTTGGTGGCCAAGAGATAGTATCCACACACAAGTAAACCCGCATCTACTAGTGTATAGCGTACCAAATATGATTGGATTGAATTTTTGATTGAGAAGAGAAATTTAGATTTTGTTTGCCCCAGTAGATGAGGGCTTAGGCTGGTCTTAGGCAAAGTTCTTGGACAAACACAATTTCCAAGATTAAGTGTTTGATTATTGATCATAGAGAAGGTGATTTTTTGTTATTGATGTCTACCCCCTTAAGAGATGAGTTGATGGTTAAAGAAGCACAATACAATGACAAATTTCTTGATCAAATGAAAAATTCATGAAGAACTAAGGAAAATGGGAAAATTTGACAAATATGGTGGTGGGGAAGTGTGTAGGCACCATTGTTGACCAAAAAATTAGACTCGTACACTAGAGTATGAATTAAAGCATTCAGACCTTGCCATGTGAATTTGGATGTTTGACCCATGTGCAATTTTTCTACCTTTTGGAGGATCAAATGATGTCAAAATTGAATAAAAATTATATCATCAAAAAAATATTTTTTGAGCTTGATCCAATGGTGGTGGTTTTGGAAAATTTGGAGATGATTTGATAAGGGAAAATTGCCTCAAATATGACTTTACTTTTGAAAGCGATGAACGTGTAATTTCAATCCTTTTGGAAAGCAAATTTTAGTTAATTGATCGTAGAGCGATCAACGATGGTAGTAGAAAGGGATGCAATATTCAAATATATGTAGCAACTGTAGGAGTTAGAGGTAGCAATGGTTTATAGGGACAACACATGCTTAGTGAGGGATGCGTTGATAACCGACACAATGAGATTGTTTGATGAAAGAGCAAATTGGGAGAGTCGAGTCGTGATATGGATGATGGAGAGGGAATATCTAATCCTAGAGAGATGGAGCAAGAGTTAAAAGAGATGAGTTTGTAGAGGAGGCCACACGGTCATGACAAGAGTTGGGGGAGGTGAGAGCGACAAGAGAGAGGGCCATGGATGAGATGGTGAGCCTGTGGAAGGATGTGGAACATTTGAGGGCACATAGTGTCGAGGTGCAGAGATTGCAGTGACTACAGGGTGAATTAGAGTCCACGTATAATTATTTCTAATTGTTCCTCCTCCTGTTGGTCCTAGATTTCCTTTAGATGCTCCATCAAAATTCAATTTAACCCACTCTACATCTGGTGGTTTCCAATTTTTATTCTTTGCCTTATTTTTGCTTCTCTTGTACCCAACATCATAATTCCATTTAATGACTTGACTCCATATATCAAAGTTATTTTATTTCAAATTAGGGACTCCATCTATCAAAGCTATCTGCTTCCAAATTAGGGACTAGGTGAGTTGATAGGGTTGGTTTAGACTCCTCTATGGCTAAAAATATTTTATTTTTCATTACCTCTAAACTACTTTCCTTTCCTTTAAATATTCTTCTATTCCTTTCTAGCCATATAATCCAAATTATTGTATCTTTTGATATATCCTATATCTTCTGTAAAGCCTCACTTTTATAAGTGCTCTACCATTGCTTTAACCAATCTTCAATTATGCTATTCATCACCATGCATTTACTAAACATATTAAGAATCCATTTCCATAGAATCCAGACTATTGAACAATGTCCCAAGAGATGGTCTATACTCTCCTCCTCCTCATTACAAAAAACACATTACACATTGAGAGAGACTATGAAAACCCCTTTTCATAAGGTTATCCCAAGATAAAATTATTCTATGACCTACTAGCCAAAAAAACATTTTGACTTTAAGAATGCTTGGGCTATCCAAAACTATTCAACTCCCAAATCAATTAATCCTTGGCTCCCCTCACAATTGTTATCTTTCTACTCAATTACCTCCTAGCATTAATGTCTCATATACTTGTAATTTTTTTTTTTCCATTTGCATCTTCCTTCTTGATCCTTGCATATTCCTTCTTGATCCTTGTACAAAATGTTTGAAACCCTCTCACCATATTTGTCTTGAAACAATCTTATCCAAAGTTTCGAAATTGAATCTAAATTGAATGGTTTTTTAGAGTGAAAAAGTATGATTTAAAGTTGCAAGTTATAATAATTGCAGTCATCAAAGACATTGAAACACCCAAGATGTTGAACGAAACAATTTTTTATACAACTTTGTCCTCGATGCAAAAATAAAAAATAAAAAAGCTAATTTCTCAAGGATTGAGAAGACTTTGAAGGTTGTTATTTATGTTAATTATATATTTTTTCAAAGATACGAAATTAAATTAGAGAATAGCAATCACAAACATTACAAATTCTTGAATGCTCAAAAATCATAGAATCACAGAAACCCAACCACAACGAAATTACTGAGTTGCATACGCTATTTATTACAAACGATAAGTGCAATCCAACAATTATAGACTTCAATTACATGAACGACTGCTCATAATTATAAGCAGGACACCAGAGACATAAACAAGAATAAGATGGTCTAATGTCCCTCATCAATGGAGCGTTAAATGCTTCAAATGGATCCCACAAATCCAGGGAAAATGGATCGAACACGCTATTTGATCTCCTCTCGAAGAAACTCGGCACCAGAGACATCGTTCTCCTCAAAGAGACCTTAAAGAAATATGAATTATACAAGACCTTACCCTTAAAAGAAATATAATCCTAGCTTTATGAGATACATGCTTGAGTTTTTTTTGTTGCTTAGCAAACTTTTATAATACTTAGTTCTATGAGATATAAGTTTGATAGAGAACCTCTGTAATCTATAATCCCCTAGTCTATTAATGGAAAATGAAAGAAATATAATCCCTAGCTCTATGAGATACATGCTTGATTTTTTTTGCATAGGAAACCTTTATAATCCCTAGTTCTATGAGATATAGATTTGATAGAGAACCTCTATAATATATAATACCCTAGTCTATTAAGGGAAAACGAGACTATCGAACCTCTAGGAAATATAATTCCTAGTGCATTGGGTACAAATTGAATTTTAATAAGAAGTCTTGGTTTCCTTGTACCAAAGTTTGAACTTAAGTTTAATGAATGAAAACCCAAGAATTTATTACTACGATATCCTTTCATAAAGGAATCTAACTATATTATTATTTATTATAAGAGAGGATAAACATGTATATAAGACTCAAAATTATAAGGGTTGTATTTTTTATTTCTAATATTTTTTCTTGTTTATTATTATTTCAAAAACTCATCTTCTATAGAATACTTTAATTAAATTTACATTATTATATATTTATATTTATTATTTATTTACATGATGATTCCTTATCATTTCTTCCCATCATATGAGCATTGGACTCCAATGCGTACAAAAGGACAAAGAAGAGGGAGAAGTAACAACAAGAACAAAAAGAACTGGAGTTGAAACAACATTAGGAACAACAGATGTGACAGTACGTACAAGAGCCACAACAAGAATAATCGATGTTGGAGCAACATGAGCAATCGAGGTTGGAGCATCAACAACAATAGGAGTGATAGCAGGTATTAAAACAATCAAAACAACCAAAGTAAGTGGTGTGTTTGGATCATTTGAAATATCAACAAGAGGAGGAGCAGTAGCAGTAGGAACTAAACTAGGAGTACAAGGAATAGGTGATACCATAATAGGAGGAGGAATAAGTGCTCAATGAATATTTACCTACAAATAAGCAACATGTCAAGTGGATAAGAGGGTTTTGGTTTAGGAATGGTGAGGTTGTGGTCGACTGAATACTAATGCAATGTGGAGTGAGTGAGATGGAGGAAGATAAGATAGTGGTCGAATACAAATGAGGAAAGAAAGATGATCATCCTGGAAAGTGTAAGTGTTATGATATGCATCATACTAGGTCTGCTTATCGTACTAATAAGGCTTACCTAACAATAGACCACAAAAATCCATGGGAGTAACATCACAAGTAATAGTTTCAACATATTTAGGGCCAAAGAAAAAGACAGTGTAAGTGTGTGTGATCATGGAAGAAGTGTTATGGTATTGCAAACCAAGTGGATATGGACGAGGATGAGGATGGGCATGTAGCTACAACATATTGACAATGGACTACGCAAGCAATTTTTACTGCAAGCCATTATCGATGATACAATCTATAGAGAAATTGGATGTAAGATGAGCACGAGTAACAAATAAATTATCATGAACTATGACAAGAGATTGTTGAGTTATTAAGGAAAAATTATTTAATTTTCCTTCTAACTTAGGATAGATTTGATCCTCACTGGTAGCCTTGATAGAATTTTGTGAGGTTCCCTCCTCAAAAGTTTCTTTTTTGGATGATCTTACGTACAATTATTTATTTTTCTTCTCAGGGCATGTAAGTGTTATATGACCTAGATTCTTACAATGATTACAAGATACATGAAAATAAGGAGAAGAATACTTCTTTGGATAGGAAGGAGATTGTCGAGTCTGAGATTAACAAGATAAAAATGTACCTACTAAAAAAGGAGATTGAGAAGAAATTGAATAAGATGGTCAAGGTGATCAAGGTGCACGAGATTAAACAAAAATCTTCTCTTGCAAGTTGAGCTTGATTAAAAGTTGCATCAAGTGTGTCAAGTTGAGTATATTTCAATTCATGAAACAAGTTTGGATGCCACTCTTAAACTTAGCAATAAGAGTAGGTATAGGATCCTGAACACGAAGTAGGATGCACATGTAGTTGAACTTATAAATGTAATCCTAGAAAAACATTTGGCTTCCTTACCTCAAACAAAGCCAATGGATAAGCAAATCCTCATTGTAATTGGATGGATAGAAAGTAGCCTTCAAGGTTGAGACCAATTCATCACAAGTGGTGATGGGATTCTTAGTGGTTTACCTTTTAGTGTTTACAATTTTTTAGCAACTCTAGATAATTTCAACTTAGCAAAGGGGACTTTATCATCATCAAGGATGTGACTGTAGGTAAACCAAGTGTCCATGTCTAGGATCCAATTATTGAGAACTTCGAGATCTCTAGACCCATCATAGACTTTGACATCACATTTGACATGATAATGGGAGCTAGGAGTATGGACCTTGGGTGAAGGAGGTTGAAGTTGCATATTATTCACCTTATCAACCATATTGCTAACTATTTGAGCCAAGGTTGTTCTCTATTATGTTTTCCAATGGGCAATAGCTAGTTTGGTGAAAGCCAAGGGGAGTGGTTGTTCAAAATTACAAATAAAACACTACGAGTGTTGGGTATAATCGAAAATGCACTTCTTTTTACAAACTCAACTTCAAGGTAAAATTACATGTAACAATTTTTTATAAAAGTGAAATATTTCACTTCTAATGGATCAAACTCGAAACAGGCTTTTCAATGCCTATAATTAAGGCTAGGTTTGAACAAGAATAACTATATTATCTACATAAAACAAACGTACTACCTTGATGTAGCCAATTGTGACTTGAAGGTTTTATCCCTATGCATGGATCAATACATATTCAAAACACATATATACAATCATTTTACTACCCCCTTTACAACGATAGATTAGAAATGCCTCCCTTCAACATATGAAATATCTTTGAAGAAATATTTTTGTAAATCCCCCTAATTATATAGCCTTTATTTGTACTAAAAGGTAAAATAACTCTATTAAAATATAAATCCCACATAAAAAATAGATGTCTCACTAAATATTACAAAGGCCACACTAAAGTCAAAGTCCCAAAATATCTTAGTTACCAAACATGAACCAATTATGCATGATAGAGGCAGATGAACCTCTAGTGTGTGAAGTAGGGGGGATGGAATGAGCGAAGATTGCTAGAAGTGTAGCCTGTGGGATACTATTTCGGCCCAGTTACAGTTGATTGGAGAAGATTCAGAATGAGAGAAGCTTACCGACACGAGAAAGCTTTGCAAGATGATCTTATTCCAATGGGTATTGAAACTTTGACTCAACCTTGTTCTGGAGCTACCAATATTTTTGTTCCCTAGTCATCCAATAAGGTGATTTGTCTAACTTCAACTAAAGAGACTTTTTTTCCTCAAGGAAGAGCTTTCTATTCAAGTATGTCGTAGCAATATTTGACTCAAAAAGAGACTCCTCCCATGGATGGGGAGACAAGCTCTAAAAAGCACGTGATAGTGGGTTTAGATATTGATTTGAACAATGTGCTGCTAGAAAGAAACTTCATTTTAGGATGAGTTGGAGACCTCTAGATATGATGTACCTTATATCATTCTCTTTGATAAGGGAGAGTACAAAAGTACGATCATGAAATAAAGTGCTATGACCTTTTTCAATCAAATTCCTTTTGCTAATTTGGGGCTCAATGTGGGCCAAACCTTTACTGTTGAGCTGGAATTCTTCTCAAATTTAGATCATATTTACTAAGAAATATTGGACTTACCTTCAGGTTGCTAAGAGTGAAGAACACAAGCTTATACTGAGAGGGGGGGTGAACAATATAAGACCGCTTTTTACTTTTTCCTTCAAATCAACTTTCAATTCAATATTATGCAGTGTATAGAAAGCAGTATTAATAGCGATAATCAAAGCAATGCACAAAACACCATCCACAATAGAGACACAACAATTTACGTGGTTCACCCAAAGTGGGCTACTCCACGGATAAAATCTTTCACAAAATTTTATCAACAAATCTGGGAATACCTTTCCCGATTACAATGTTTATGGGCACCAACCCAAAGGAGACACCAATCCCCTAGCTCTGTTCTAGCTGGTGATCCTCTAGAAGACCTCTGCCTCCTCTGCCCTTAGCAAATGGAACTCTATCCACAGAAGACACCTGTCTTCCCTGCTCTTGCTGGAGACCTCTGTCCTCAACTCTATCACCTCCAAAGCTGGTCCTCGAAATTGCACTAAACACAATCCTTCGGTTTAGCACAAATGTCCTCGATCTCTTTCTCTGATCTGCACCAAACATAGTCCTTCGGTCTAGAACAAATGTCTTTGTCCTCTTTTTCTGGTTTGCACAAAAACACAGTCCTTCACTCTTTTTGCGCAATCACAGCTGCACTTGATCAAACTTTGACCTTTGCACCTCTGCGCAATTTACAGCCGCATAGTCTTCGTGCACTCTGCTCCCTTGCGATCTCTCTCACTTGGAAGATTCGATAGAATGCACTCTACTCTCGATGATCGAACTTCTTCTCTTCGCACAGTCTGTGAACGTCGCTCTTCGAATGCACACTTTGATTGATATATTTTCTCTCCAAGTAGCCCTGCTTTTATACTAATACTTTCAAGATCAAAACCTTGATCTTAGTCGGCTGCTACCCTTAACTTCGTCGGTTGCAAAACCCTAAACTACGTCGGCTCAAATTTAACTCTGTCGGCTTCAACCGCCTCTGTGGTTCTGTAGCTTTTCTCGTGAAACTACAACATGTCGCGATATCGTGACACCTTTGCAACCGAACACTATCTTATGGCTTTTGTCGCGATATCGCGACACTTTCTGCTTTTGCTGACGTCATCTTCACTTTTGTCATGAAATCGTGACCCTTCTGTCTTCATGGCCTTCCTCTCTGCTTTTGTCGCGAAATCATGACACTTTCGTTGCCTTGAGCTTCTTTCTGCCTTACACCCGTGAAACTAGAACATGTCACAAAATCGTGACACTTTTGTCTTCATAGCCTTCCTCTCTGCTTCTGTCATGAAATCGTGACACTTCACCTATTGAAGACATGCTTTCAGTTTCTATCACGAAATCATGACACTTCTACTGCCGTCTGCTATCTTTTCTCCCTGTCGTGAAATCATGACACTTTCTGCATCCGTATGCTATCTTTTTTGCCTGTCACGAAATCGTGACACTTTCTGCATCCATACGCTTTTCTTTCATCCTGTCGTGAAATCGCGATGCTTTCAGCTTCCGAAAGCTTTCTTTGCAACCTATCGTGAAATCGTGACGCTTCTCATTTCAGACTCTTCCCTTTGTTGCATGTCATGAAATCATGACAGTTCTCACTTCGAGCTTTTTAGCATGTCACAAAATCGTGACAGTCCTCACTTCGTCTTTTGCAGCATGTCACGAAATCATGACTGTTCTCACTTCAAACTCTGTAGCATGTCGCAAAATCGTGACACTTTTCGAGATACTTTATCTCTCTTCGAACTTGTCGCGAAATCATGACAGTTCACACTGCGGACTCTCCCTTCTGCATCATGTCGTGAAATCGTGACACTTTTTCATCCGTACAACCTTCCTTGCATTATGTCGTGAAATCGTGACACTTTCCCTTCTTTGCCTTCCTGCACTTTTCGAGTCACGAAAATGCGACATGTCACGAAATCGTGACACTTTCCTCCTTGCTTTCTTTCTCTGCCAACATGTCATGAAATCGTGACAGTTTTGCCTGCTTCTTCTCTCTCTTCCAACATGTCGTGAAATCGTGACAGTTTTGCCAGCACTTTCTCTCTCCTCTAAAATGTCGCGAAATCACGACAGTTTTTCCAGCCTGCTGCATACTTTTTCTAACTTGTCTTTTTTTCTTTGATCTTTTGCAAATGGGCTACTATGATCTTCTTGGAAACCCACTGTCCATGCTCTGAATAATCTGACATTAAATCAAATTCCTTCAAGAGCTTCTTGACATCAATGACAACTTCTACACTTGAGCAAAGGCAATGTACCAAAGGTACCCAAAATTGCCAACAATCTCCCCCTTTGTCATTGATGGCAAACCTTTACTGAAAACACATCTCAATAGCCAAAACTGAAACCAGCTATGCTAACAACTGAGAATCTGCCTTTGAAGTTTTGCTCCCCCTGACTTGAAGCTCTTCTCTTCACTTGATGCTCTCCCCCTTACTCATATCTCTCCCCCTTTGTCATCAATGGCAAAGGGTCACCTTTGGGGCTCGGGACTAAGAATGAGCCTCTTAGCTTAGTCCCTCCCCCACCTCCTGATGAGGTGATTAAAATAGGGGTGGGAGTAAAACTCCCATTAGGCACTGATCATCATCATCGTCTACAATTTCCTTGTCGGGCCTTCTCTTGAATTCTTTGTCAATATTTCTGTTCTTGTCACTGTTTTTGTTTTTGTTCTCATCCCTGTTCTTGTCCACGCCTTGATCCTTGGACCTGTTTATACCACTGTTCCTATTCCTGTACCTTGGAAGTTCAGCTCTACACTGTCTAGCTGTGTGACCTGCATTGTTGCACTTATAGCAAGTAACAATATTATTTCTTTTAGGCATACCTGTTCTTTGAAACCGCTTGTTCTGACTAACGGTCTACCTGTTATTTACCTTGCAAAAAATTGCCTTATGCCCAAACTGATTACAAGAGTAGCAATACCCATTAAAGAAATTACCACTTCTAAAACTGTCATTTACCTTCCTTACTTGAGTCATGCAATGCGAAGCCATGTGACCAAACCTGTGACACGCAAAACATCTGCCGTGAAATTTTCTTTTATTTGACCTCTTGGGTCCCAAAAACTTCTTCTTCGCATTCAAAATTCTGTTTTCTATTTCTACGCATCTATCACTCACGGACTCATGATCTGAAGTACTTTCTTCATCAGAACTCTCTTCCTTTTGAAATCTCTTGCTAGATTCCCCAACCTGTTCCTTGTGCGGCTTAACAAAACCGAGACCTATTTTATCTGTTGGTTTTCTTTGACCTTTGATGAGAGACTTAACCCTTTTGGAGCTATCTTGAAACCTCGTACAACTTATCCTTGTACTCTTTAGTTTCCACTTCCAAAGAAGCCATTTTCTGTTCCAACTCATTATACTTGAAGAATCTTAGACTCTAACTCGTCCTTGAGTTCTTGTGTCTTAGCCATAGAGAAGTCAAGACTTTCTGTAAGATCATCTCTCTCCATACAACATTCATCTAACTTATCCTTGAGTCTGGCATTCTTCTTTCTTTCCTTTTTCAAAGCACTAAGAGCATTAGTAAGTTCACTTTCAAGATCCTTTATTTGTTTGCTTTCTGAATCATCAGTCTTTTACAGATTTCTTATCACTAGAGGTGCTACCCTTTTCAAAAACCATACATGCATCTTCCTTATAGTTTTCTGAAGCATCCTCATACATACTAGTAACCAATTCATTATTTGTGCAATCATCCTCAAGGTGACCAAAATTTCCACATCTAAAACATTTCATGATAATGAATCTATGTTTCGGTTCTTCCTCTTTTTCTGATATGAACAATATCTCATTTTCACTATCACTTGAAGAACTTTCACTATCACTACTCGAACACTTACTTGTTTTGTCCAGGTAGAAACTCTTCTTGTGCTTGTGAGAATACCTCTTTCCTTGATTGCTGTGCTCATATTTGTTCTTTCTGTGATGTTTGTGCTTTTCATAATCCTTGCTCTTAGAATCCTGTTTCTCTTCATCACTTTCATTCTTGGAAATAGTACAGTCAGTAGCATAATGACCAAACTTTCCACAATTGAAACATCTTATATTTTTCTTGCTTTTGAGCTTTCTAGAGAACTTGCCTTTCTTGCTGTAATATGCCTCTTCATCACTAGAAGACTCATCACTCTCTTGAAGTTGTTTACCCTTGGATTTCTTGGTAGCTTTGAAAGCTGCTTCTTTCTTGACGTCAACCTTTACCTGAGTTCTCAACTCAAATGCTGCAAGAATGCTATGAAGCTCATCCTTTTTCAGTTTATCCAAATCTTTAGCTTCCTCAATAGCAGAAATATTTTCACTAAATCTATTAGGAAGAGATCTTAAAATCTTATCACAAACATCATTTTCAGCAAGCTCAAGTCCTAAGTCTTTCATGGAGTTAACAACCTCATCCATACGAAGCATGTAGTCACTAATATTTTCATCATCATTCATCTTGAGTTGTTCAAACATACCTTTGAAATGTCTCAACTTGGCCTTCCTAAAATTTGCATCACCAGTATGAACCACCTGCAACTGTTTCCACATTTCACTAGTTGTCTTGCAGTGAATTACTTTGGTGAGATATGCTTTCTGTAAACCTTTCAAGATTGCATTCATTGCTTTTGAATTGTTGTGATGTAGGAGCCTATCTTCTTTAGTATATGGACCATTTACAGGAATAGTGTACCCATCTTCAATCACTTCCCAAACCTCATTCCCAAGTGCCATTAGATGAACCTTCATCCTTGCACTCCAGAGACCAAAATCTGATCCATCAAGAATAGGTGCTGCATTGCCACTTGAATAATCCATTGTGTTCTTTGCTAGATTTTCCTTCAAGCTGTTAAACTTTCCAAAGGCACCTGCTCTGATACCAATTGAAGAACACAAGCTTATACTGAGAGGGGGGGTGAACAGTATAAGACCGCTTTTTACTTTTTCCTTCAAATCAACTTTCAATTCAATATTATGCAGTGTATAGAAAGTAGTATTAATAGCAGTAATCAAAGCAATGCACAAAACACCATCCACAATAGAGACACAACAATTTACGTGGTTCACCCAAAGTGGGCTACTCCACGGATAAAATCTTTCACAAAATTTTATCAACAAATCTGGGAATACCTTTCCCGATTACAATGTTTATGGGCACCAACCCAAAGGAGACACCAATCCCCTAGCTCTGTTCTGGCTGGTGATCCTCTAGAAGACCTCTGCCTCCTCTGCCCTTAGCAAATGGAACTCTATCCATAGAAGACACTTGTCTTCCCTGCTCTGGCTGGAGACCTCTGTCCTCAACTCTATCACCTCCAAAGCTGGTCCTCAAAATTGCACTAAACACAGTCCTTCGGTTTAGCACAAATGTCCTCGATTTCTTTCTCTGATCTGCACCAAACACAGTCCTTCGATCTGGAACAAATGTCTTTGTCCTCTTTTTTTGGTCTGCACAAAAACACAGTCCTTCACTCTTTTTGCGCAATCACAGCTGCACTTGATCAAACTTCGACCTTTGCACCTCTACGCAATTTACAGCCACATAGTCTTCATGCACTCTGCTCCCTTGCGATCTCTCTCACTTGGAAGATTCGATAGAATGCACTCTGCTCTCGACGATCGAACTTCTTCTCTTCACACAGTCTGCGAATGCCGCTCTTCGAACGCACACTTCGATTGATATCTTTTCTCTCCAAGTAGCCCTACTTTTATACTAATACTTTCAAGATCAAAACCTTGATCTTAGTCGGCTGCTACCCTTAACTTCATCGGTTGCAAAACCCTAAACTGCGTCGGCTCAAATTTAACTCTGTCGGCTTCAATCGCCTCTGTGGTTCTGTAGCTTTTCTCGCGAAACTACAACATGTCACGATATCGCGACACCTTTGCAACCGAACACTATCTTATGGCTTTTGTCATGATATCGCGACACTTTCTGCTTCTGCTGACGTCATCTTCAATTCTATCGTGAAATCGTGACCCTTCTGTCTTCATGGCCTTCCTCTCTACTTTTGTCATGAAATTGTGACACTTTCGCTGCCTTGAGCTTCTTTCTACCTTACACCCGTGAAACTGGAACATGTCGTGAAATCATGACGCTTTTGTCTTCATAGCCTTCCTCTCTGCTTTTGTCGTGAAATCATGACACTTCACCTATTGAAGACATGCTTTCAGTTTCTGTCACGAAATCGTGACACTTCTGCTGTCGTCTGCTATCTTTTCTCCCTATCACGAAATTGTGACACTTTCTGCATCCGTACGCTATCTTTTCTGCCTATCGCAAAATCGTGACACTTTCTGCATCCGTACGCTTTTCTTTCATCCTGTCGCGAAATCATGACGCTTTCAACTTTCGAAAGCTTTCTTTGCAACCTATCACGAAATCGCGACGCTTCTCATTTCAGACTCTTCCCTTTGCTGCATGTCGCGAAATCGTGATAGTTCTCACTTCGAGCTTTTCAGCATGTCACGAAATCATGACAGTCCTCACTTCATCTTTTGTAGCATGTCATGAAATCGTGACTATTCTCACTTCGAACTCTGCAGCATGTCGCAAAATCATGACACTTTTCGAGATACTTTATCTCTCTTCAAACTTGTCGTGAAATCATGATAGTTCACACTACGGACTCTCCCTTCTGCATCATGTCATGAAATCGTGACACTTTTTCGTCCGTACAACCTTCCTTGCATTATGTCGCGAAATCGTGACACTTTCCCTTCTTTGCCTTCCTGCACTTTTCGAGTTGCAAAAATGTGACATGTCGTGAAATCGTGACACTTTCCTCCTTGCTTTCTTTCTCTGCCAACATGTCACGAAATCGCGATAGTTTTGCCTGCTTCTTCTCTCTCTTCCAACATGTCGCGAAATCGTGATAGTTTTTCCAGCACTTTCTCTCTCCTCTAAAATGTCGTGAAATCGCGACAGTTTTTTCCAACTCTCGTTCGCATACTTTTTCTAACTTGTCTTTTTTCTTTGATCTTTTGCAAATGGGCTACTATGATCTTCTTGGAAACCCACTGTCCATGCTCCGAATAATCTGACATTAAATCAAATTCCTTCAAGAGCTTCTTGACATCAATGACAACTTCTACACTTGAGCAAAGGCAATGTACCAAAGGTACCCAAAATTGCCAACAAAGAGGACGTGTCTAAGTCCTCGACTCAATATTTTATGGACTTCGTTCTTTCCTTGAAGATAAGATTTATTTCCTTTACTAAGGTGGTTTCCAATAGAGGCTCAAAGTCTCCTCTTTCAAAGTGCTTGTTTGAGCTCAATCTAGTGCATAATTATTTATTATTTTCCTTTGATTTGGTCAAGCTGGCCATGGAAGTAGGAGATAACACTCTTGTTGGGAAATTCTTTGGAAATTCTTGACCTAATTTAGATTCAATCTGGATATGGATTACCTGCAAGTGGTCTCCTAAAGGTGAAATGGAGCTGATTGCTTTATCAAAAGGTTTTTTTATTATCATATTATCTCTACGAGAGGACTATCAACATATTTTGGGAGATGACCCATGGTTCATTGGTCGAATAATTATTTTTCTACATAAATGGAGCACTGTCTTTGATCCTAATAGGCAAAAAATTAACGCAACTTCGATTTGGGTTACGATTCCTAGACTTCCTCTTCATTTTTGGTATGAAGTTGTCCTCAAAGGTATTACAAAATTTTTGGGTGATTTGATCTCTATTTATCCTACAACTCAATCTAGATCCCATATGGTCTATGCTCGTATGTGTACCATTATGGATTTAGATGTCGAGCTTCCTAGCCACATTGATCTTTTATCGGAGGTTGACTCCAGAGTGCAAACTCTAATCTATGAGAACAAACCTTTATTCTATTTAAATTGCAGCATTTATGGCCACAAGCAATCGAGATGTCCTAAGAAGAAAGCAAAAAAAATTTCCTCCCAAAAGGAAAACTTTTATGAGTAAGGAGACATTACAGATGAGCAGTCGATTAGGGCCCTTTAGGCTATGAATTATTTTGGTCAATATTTTGATTTGAAAAGAATTACGACAAAGACCTCTACTTTGAATTCTCCTCTCAAAAATGATTATGAACCCCTTCTATTGAATCCGTTCAATTGCCTTATGGCAGAGACTGATATTGTTGGGAATGATGAGCCCCTTGGCACATCTGCAGTCTCCATTATTTTAGTTACTCAAGGGGAAATTTTTTCTAGAGCTCCTCCTGGTTTGTTTATGCATGGGCAAGCTAGTAAAGGAAGATATTCTCGATCTGGTAATTATCCTGAGAAAAAGTCCATCCCATATTCTTTCAACCTGAAACCTAGAGGTGAAAGACAACACAAAATTTTATAACACGGCTTATAGGTTCGATGGGCAGGAATTCAGGCAAGCTTCTCAAAGCCTTTAAACTAAACCAACTTCTTTTATGGCATTTGGCTTGGCTGTTGAAGATGATTGATGTTTTTTTTTAATTCTCGGGTTTACAACCTGTTTAAGTGTTGATTAATTGATTTTTGAATTTTGATTCTAGTTTTTATGGTGTCCTATTTGGTTTATTTTAATCGATCTTTTTCTATTTTGTGGTGGCCTATCTTTTCGACTGCTTTGGAGATAGTTGTTGCCGATCCTATTTTTTAGATTTTCTCCTTGTTTCCTCGTGTCTTTATTAGAGCTTTTATTTTTCAGTCCCATCCTATAAAAGGTTAGAGGAGCCTTTCAAAAAAATTTACCCAATAAAAAAATAATATTAATTGTATTTTATACCTTATTTCCTATGATTTTGGATCCTTTAAAGGAAATTAGGCGCTTATTGTGGAGAAACTCATGCAATTTATCTTCATCTGTGGTCTTGCAATAGTTTTATAGCCAACAATGATTGACTTGATTAGTTGTGTGGATTCATGCAAGTGTCCATTACGTGCGTAAATTGGCATTGAAATGGTAGAGCAAGCAGGATCCATGGAGTAGGGATGTTGTTGAACTTAAGGAAAATTGTGTTGTTTACAATTTGATAATTTAAATGGGGTTACAAGAGAAACCCTTTTACAAAAGTGCCTTTTGGAGGCTAGAGGATGGGTTCTGGGAAATACAAAATCCTCTTCCAGTAAATGGGGTCGACAAAACATGAAGGTGTATTCCAAAATATTCTCAAGGGGGTGGGCTTATTGCTCGGGTGCCACTACCAATCAAACCTACCCTTAAGACCTACAAGACCTGTAAAAATGGGTTAGAGTGTTTGGGAGCTCGTATTAATTAGGCCTCTCGTGTTTATAAATAAAAGACTCTTAAATTAAGTTAAAATATGAATAAAAATACATAAGATGACGAAAAATAGGTAACACAGAGGTGCTTACCTAATTTTGAGAGCTCTTGTAGGCCTTTGGTGTAGAGAGACTTGTTGATCCAAGGATTCACACCTTAAGGTTGGAATCAAAGTAGTTGGACCCTTTTGTGCGAATTTGACTGTGTTTTCCAGAAACTGCAAATTTTGATGGAAACTTCTTGTTGGTGCAATTGTTACTTTTTCTCTCCTTCGAGTTGCCTCACAAATATACAATCTTTGACAACCTATCAAGTAACATAGAATATTGAAAAATTTGTATTAGTCTCCATGTGGAGGTGGATGGTGAGTGATGTTATAGTGTAGTTGGTGGTCTAGGCTAATTTTAGCAAGGTTGGTTAAGAAAATGAGTGTTGATAGAAATGGAGAAAATGACATTCTATTTATAGAGTTTGCCAAGGTTAGGGGAGGGGCTGAGGTATCCTCTACCAGGTATCCCCTAATGTGACATGCTTCATAAGTACATTTGGGTGAGAGAATCCTTCACCCACATACATGTCATAAATGAGCATGGAGATGTGGAGTGGAGTTGGGGTTAATCCCTAACCATAGTAGGGTTAACCATGGATTTGTTGTTGACTTGAGTGAGGTGGAATATGACTCATCCTTTCCCATGCTTTGAAATCCAAAAAATATTCGAAAGTCATATATGAATTTAAATCCACATGGGGATTTGAAATGGAGCAAGGGTTAATTTTAACTATGATTAGGTTAACCCTAGGTTAAGTGTTGATTTTTAGGTGAGGGTGAGGGTGACCATGTCTCCCATGCTTTGGGACACAGAAGTCTCTAAATGTCATTTAAGGCCCTAAATGCACATGGGGAGATGTGTGGAGCAAGGGTTAGAGTTAACCTTGATTAGGTTGACCATAGGTTTAACTAGGGTCAAATGGGTGAGGTGGAGGCTAGGCTAGTCAAAGAGTAGACTAGGTGAGGTGGCCATGAATCATATTGACCATGGTTAGATTGATCATGGGGTGAATTTTGATCACAAGGTGGCTTTTGACCAAGATTAGGCTAGGATGATGGTCGCACGGGGACCCAAGGTTAAGTGTAGGAAAGAGATTAAGTGGCCAAATAGAGCTTATGAATAGTGCATGAATAGTAATTTTGATAAATAAATAGTGTTTTGAGGCTAATATATGTAAATTTTATGGGTTTTACAAATTGATCAACCATGATGATGGGAGAAATAACAATGTGCAACTTTTGGTTGTCTACATTTTCTCCTTTTTATACTGCCTTGTGTGGAGACACGATGTAGTGCAAAAACTTATGACACTAGCTTGGTGATTTGCTTTTTAAGAAGAAGAATTGGTGATGAAATAAGATGGATTGATTGATGATTGATTATGAGAGATGTGAATTGATGATTGATGGTTGTGGTTGATTACAATTTTTGTAATGTTGTAATGAGTGTTTTGTAATGTTGTAATGAGTGTTTTGATAGAGGATACATAATATCATCTTGCTTCATGATCAATGTACGATGGCCCAATTGTGGAAGTGGTGAATGTCTTTGAAACTTTACCTTTGAAAATATTTTAAGCTTGGTCTTATTTGGTTAGCTGGTCAACCATAAGTAGGCCATACTCATGATTGCTTCAATGGGCTCATTGGTGGCCCAGATATAGTATCCACACACAAGTAAACCTGCATCTACTGGTGTATAGCATACCAAATCTGATTGGATTGGAGTTTTGATTGATAAGAAAAATTTTGCTTTTGTTTTCCCCAATAGATGAGGGCTTATGATGGTCTTAGGTAAAATTATTGCACAAACACAATTTCCAATATTGAGTGTTTGATTATTGATCATGCAGAAGGTGATTTTTTATTATTGATGTCTACCCCTTAAGCGATGAGTTGATGGTGAAAGAAGCACAATACAATGACCAAAAAAATATGGTGGTGGGAAAGTGTGTAGGCACCATTATTGACCAAAAAAATAGATTCATACCCTAGGGTGCGAATTAAAGCATTCACACCTTGCCATGCGAATTTGGATGTGTGACCCATATGCAATTTTTTTGCATTTTGGAGGATCAAATGATGTCAGAATTGGATAAAAATTATATCGTCAGAAAGTTATTTTTCGAGCCTGATCCAATGGTGGTGGTTTTGGGAAATTTGGAGATGATTTAATAAGGGAAATTTGTCTCAAATATGACCTTACTTTTGGAAGTGATGAATGTGTATTTCAAGCCTTTTGAAAAGGAAATTTGGCTTAGTTGGTTAGAGGGATTGTTTGGACCATAAAGTGATCAACAATGTCAGTAGAGAGGGATGCAATGTCAAAATATAGGTAGCGGTTGTAGGAGTTAGAGGTAGCAATGGTTGATAAGGACAACACCTACTTTGTGAGGGATGCATTGATAATCAACACAATTACCCAAGCACCCATCAAAGATAATTATAATAATTGCAGTCATAAAAGACACTCAAGCACCAAAGATGTTGAATGCAACAATTTTAAATACAGCTTTGTCCTCGATGAAAAATAAAAAATAAAAAAAAGATAATTTCTCAAGTATTGAGAAGACTTTGAAGGTTATTATTTATGTTAATTATATATTTTTTCAAAGACATGAAATTAAATTACAGAAATCACAAACATTAAAAATCCTAGAATGCTCACAAGTCATATAATCATAGAAACCCTTCACAACCACAATGAAATTGCTGAGTTGCATAATTATTTATTGTACACGATAAGTGCAATCCAATAATTATATAGTTAAATTACATGAACAACTACTCACAATTACAAGCAGGATACCAAAGTAGCGACTTATTTAAAATTGCTACATATTTCAAAATCTCTTCCGTTTGGGCTTATTGGCGGATTAACTAGATATATCAATGGATTTGACTTCAGGTTTGGCGACAATTTTTTGGGAACCGTCACAGTTAGCACTCCATTTTCCATCGCAGCCTTCACCTCCTCCACCTTCATGTTTTCAAGAAGCTGAAAGCGTCATAGAAATCTGTCGTGCGAGCACTCAATTCGTTGCTGCGTTTGTCACTTATTTGCAAAAAAAATTTGTCTTCTACCTCTATTTTCACCTCCTCTTTTTCAAACCTGCCATAAGAAAATAAAGCTTCAGACAACCCCGTCCCCTATTTTCAAAGCCAAAAAAGAAGATAATAACCCTAAGATAAACTGAGGGACCTATTTTAAGATCCAAGAACGAAGATAATAACTTAAGAGAAACAAATAGAAGAGGATAAGAGGAAATACCAGGAAGATCAACCTTGAAAATATGTGCTTGGGGGTTTCCTTCCAGTTGATCTGAGTATTGACCACAACAGAGGATTCCCTTGCAAAGTATCGAGATGGTCCAATGTCCCTCATCAATGGAGAGCTAAATGCTTCAAATGGATCCCATAAATCCAGGGAAAATGGGTTAAACATGCTATTTGATCTCCTCCCGAAGAAACTCGGCACCAAAGACATCTTTCTCCTAAAAGAGCAAATGAACAAAAAATATAGGAAGCGGATAACAACTGAAACTTGGCACTAGAGACATATTTTTCCTAGGTAAATATTTCTACAGGACCCTACCTTTAAAGAAATATAATCCCTAGCTCTAGTTGATTTTTTTTTTGCATAGAGAACCTCTATAATCCCTAGTTCTATGAGATACACGTTTGATAGAGAACCTCTATAATCTATAATCCCTAGCCTATTAAAGGAAAATGAGACTCTCGAACCTCTAGGAAATATAATCCCTAGTGCATTGTGTAAAAAATGGATTTTAATAAGAAGTCTTGGTTTCCTTGTGCCAAAGTTTGAACTTAAGTTTATTGAATGAAAACCCAAGAACTTATTACTATGATATCCTTTCAAAAAGGACTCTAACTATATTATTATTTATTATAAGAGAGGATAGACATGTATATAAGACTCAAAATTATAAGGGATATATATTTTTATTTCTAATCTTCTTTTCTTGTTTATTATTATTTCAAAACCTCATCTTCTATAGAATACTTTAGTTAAAATTCTAAGTAGTTTAATACATGTGTTATATATTGTAAAGAAACTTTTTCATATTAGTATATAAAATTAATTATTAACATTTAGATTGAAAATTGTTTACTTAAACAATTTTATTTCAATTCTTTAGTACTATTTGGTTATTAGATTCTCTTCCAATTTAATTGAAAAAATGTATAATAAGTATGTTGTAATTTTATTTAATTGTAAAAGTGTGCAATGAATACATTTATGATATAACTAATTACATATAAACACAATATTCTTAGGCATTGTTAGTGATCCTATGTCTAGTATCACATAAAATAAGGAGTTCTTTAGATGAAATTGAATGTTATATTTGAACCTCAAATTTTGAAAGTGAATATTGTTCTTTGTAAATTTGGATTTTTTTTTGAAAAATGTCTTATCCTCCAGGAGCCTCATTGTATAGAGTTGATATATTCAAATAATTCTTGTATCATTTTGTTTAGAATTTGACGAACTTTAAAAAAATGATCACATGAAAGAATCTGAGTAGTATTGAGGGAAATATTTCCTTATTAAATAAGTTTTTTGAAACAATGGTTGTGATGTTTATTCAAATCGTATTTAAAAAAATATACAATTTGAGATATATATATATATTGTTAAGTTGAAAAAGTGCATTTTTGAAAGGAATGCTAACCTTTTACATCAACAGATATGGCCAATCACTGTCCATTTCACCAAGAAGGATTTACCACTAGCATAAATCCTATACCAACCATGTGACAACAAACACACTTCACTAACCATATCCAAAACTAAAAAACTAGCATACACCTTACATATCTAAATATCATATAGTCTATGCTTTCTTGGCAACCTCTTCCTATTGATCCCCATTGTCAATTTATGTGGTATTATCATTGTCAACTAAATTATTTATTTGCACTAGGATATCATTCCCCCATTCCTTTCTAGCATCTACCATAACTCCATTAGAAAGACCATCTGCTACCTTTTTGGCTTCTCTATAAATATGATTGATAGACACATTCTTGAGTCTATCCAAAAGCGCATGAGCTTCCACCACCATTAAATCAATAGTCCAGGAGGCTGGTTGTCCTCCCTTTAAAATGGTCACAATATTTTGTGTCTTCAACTATTAGCTTATCTAGATTGCAATTGATAGCCAAAGAAATTCCTACATAAGCTACTTTTGCTTAAGTAAAATGACTTATCTATTCACCCAATGGTTCAACAAAGGCTTTTATTACATACCCAGATGGTTCCAGATTACCCCTCTAGCTCCCACCAGCCTAGGATTACCTTTCAAGGCCCCATAAAAATTTAATTTGAACCATCCAAACGAAATTAGTATCCATTTTTCATGAGTTCTGGGATGAACTCGAGGTATTTGTAATTTCTCTTTGACTCCCTAGCAATCCAAAATCTGCCTTTCCTACTTTGATTCCCATCCCTCCTTGAAACATATAGTATTAGAATTCTCCATCATGAGAATTCTTTCTCGGTTCTAAACCATTTCCTATTCCATATTCAAGTCCTCAAATATTATGTGGTTTCTTTCATTCCATAATCTCCACTAGATATGTGGAAGGCTTAGAATCCACAACTCTCCAATTCTTCTGCCTTTAAAAGGAGGCTCCCATTGCAAGTTCAAGTCTAAGATAGTTCTAGGGAAAACCCATTAAACTTGGAATTCACTACAGAGCTGATCAAACAAGTTTTTGGTAAAGGAGCACTTAAGAAGTAGATGATCAATGCTTTCCTCATCTTTTTCACACAAAACACATCTATTTGGTAAGGAGAAACCATATTTTTTCACATTATCCTGGGTCATAATTTTATTATGCATAACCAACCACTAAAAAATAGTAATATTAGGGATGAGATATTTGTTCCAAAACTTTACATGGGGGAACACTACCCTTACAAATTCAGTCAAGTTATAACTAGACTTCACAGAATAATCTCCACTCTTCATTTTCATCCAAATAAATATATCATTCGGTTGCCAATGGCTAAGGATGTACGCATTAAGGCATCTATTAAGACTTTTCAGGTGTGGATGCAAGTCCTCATTGATATTTTCAATATAAAGTTGCTTCCACTTCTTGATGCCATTTTCTTCCACCATATAATCCCAAACCAACAATCCATAAATAGGAGTCATAATTTTTCTTAAGTTTGAAAACCTTGGGATCTCACAAAGGGAAGAGTTAAAGAGCCAAGTATCCTACCAAAATCTCATGTTAGCACCATCTCCAATCTACCATCTACAACCCTACTGGATCAGAGGTCTAACCTATTGAAGGCTATTCCAAAAACTAGACCTCTTAGAAGGGTTGAGGTTTTCTAAGAAGGAGAAATTACGTAGATACTTAGCTTTTACAATTTTGATCCAGGGAGTGTCTTCTTCCTTTGCCAACTTCCAACCCAACTTTCCCATTAGAGCTTTGTTCATTTTGTGAAGAGTTATCAATCTCAACCCCCCATATTTTTTAGAGGTACAGACTTTATTCCAAGAAAGTAAGGATATCCTCTTCTTTTCCTCAGCCCCAGACCACAAAAAAATCCTTTGGATCTGTTCAATTTTTTTGTAAATCGATACCGAAATTTCACAAATTGATCTAAAGTTAATAGGAATACTTTAAAGGCAAGATTTTACAAGCTAGGCCTTTCCTTCCTGACTAATAAGAGAGCATTTATAGGAAGACAATTTATTTGTAACACGTTCAATAATCGGGTCCCATAAGGACTCCATACTCCCATGGAATAAAGGCTTTCATAGATAGGTTGCTGGTAAATCACCTATGCCATAGTTGAATATTCTTCCTATCTGCAGTTGGAGAGCTCTAGAGGTATTCAGGAAGAAAAGCTTACTTTTATTAACATTTACATTTTGTCCTACTATAAGCTCATAGAAATGCAAAATCATCTTATTTTTATTTTTTGATACATAAAGGAATCAAAAAATACCTTTCCTTTTTGAACAACTAGTCATAGGGTCAAGTCGCATTACCTTTGATCGTAGCATAAAATCATGGTGCTACCACTATAACCCCTACCTCGCCTCGGTAAACATGACCTGGAGTGAGGGAGACCTTCGATGGCTTGGGGTTGGTACCGCCATCATCAAGTTGGCACACACTCAACGGACTCTGGTAAGACTACTACCTTTGCCCTAGATTGGGCATACCCATGAGGTTTGAACCTAGGTCTCCTCTTGGTAAGTACCCAAATTCTTACCAATCCACATAGCCCTTTCGAACCAAAATCATATTAATATGTCTTGCTTGTGGAAGAGATGATTTTGTTGAAATTAGAGTATTATCCACAAGCTATTGAAAAGAGACCAGTTCCAAAGTGGAAGCTGGCATGATACCTTCTATATCTCCTCTATTTGTGGCTATTGTGAAGGATCTACCCATAACTTCAGCTAAAATTATAAATATATAAGGGGACAGGGGGTCCCCTTGTCTCAACCCCATCTTGCTAGGAAAATAAGCCACTATAGACCCATTAACTAAGATGGAAATCATCACTGTGGAGATGCAATTTTTCATCATAGAGATCCAATCCTCATGAAAACCAAAATTTTGGAGCATTTTGATCAAAAAATCCTAAGAAACTCTATCATATGATTTATTCATATCCAATTTAAGAAACATACCTTCCTTTTTTATTTAGAGATAAAGTGCAGGATATCATGGTTTGAAATGATCCCATCAAGAATCTATCATACCTGAAAAAAACCCCTTTTGTGTTTTTCAATGACAAAAGGAGAGCCATCTTCAGTCAGTTTGCAAATGACTTTGGATACAATTCTATAGAGAGTATTACATAGGCTAATTGGACAGTAATATGTAAAAGATTTAGCACTTGCAATATTTAGGATGAGGGCTAAGAACCTACAATTCACATTAGAAGAGATCCTTTTAGAGGTCTGAAACTTCTTAACTACTAAGGTGACATCATTGCTAATGATGAGCAAAAACTTGTGATAGAAGAGCATCGAAAACCCATCTAGACCAGGATATTTGTCTGCCTTCATGGAGAAGATCACCTCTTTAATTTCCTCATTCGTAAAGGGGTTGAGGAGATAGTCATTTATCCGGTTTGTAATATTTAAGGGAATATAGCCTAACAACAGGTTCATCACCTCTTCATCCAGCTCCGAATCCACTCCTAACATATCTTGGAAAAATTGAACAACTTCCCCTCTAATTTGAAAAGGATTCCTTGTAGAAGAACCACCAACAATCTTAATCTCCTAGATTTTATTAAAATATCTGTGCTTGAGAATTGAAACATGGAAAAACCTCGTATTTATGTCCCCTTTATTTAATCACAAAGCTCTTGATTTCTACCACCAAAAAACCTCCTCACATGCTAGAGTATTGTGCCAATCACATATAAGATCCTTTTCTCTAGTCTGAACTTCCTCCGAATACTCTCCTAAATGCAAAGAGTTTTCTAACTCCATGAGTTGTTGTTGTAAAGCTATATTTTTAACCATAATGTCTCCAAACACCTATTTATTCCATAGTTTTAAGTTCCGCTTAACAAATCTCAGTTTCTTTGCTACTTGAGTCAATCTATCCTCGAAAAAATCTTGCTACCACCAAGATTGAATCTTGCTCTCTAAATCAGAATGAAGGATCCACATATTTTCAAACCAAAAAGGGATAGCAAATATCCTTCTTCTATCCGTTGTTTCCTAAATCAAAGGATTATGGTCTAATCCAGTTTTTGGGAGGTCCATGAGAGTAGTGTCCCCAAACAACACTAAGCTCTCCTAAAAAATCAACACCCTATCCATTCTGATCTAAATCAATTAACTCCCCAACTGCCAATTTGTCCAAGTAAACTTTGCTTGTCTAAGCTCCAAGTCCATCAAAGCATTTGAATTTATAAAATCACAAAACTCATTCATACTCTCTGAATATCCTTCAATGCCTCCCTTCTTATCAGATGGATATAGAGGGGTATTTAAGTCCCCTATAATGATTCATGGGATTCCTACACAAATATGCCCGATTTCACTAAATTCCCTCCATAACCTTCATCTTCCAACCATAGTAGTGGGTGCATAGACATTTGTAATGATCCAGTGGAAATTATCCTCCTTCGAAAAGAAGTGGAGAGCACAAAATCTGTCATTTGAGATAATTTTTTGTTCTTCCAATTTATTTGGGTTCTAAATACACATCATTCCTCCTAAGAAGATCATTGAGGGTTGAGAAACAAATTTTGCTCCTCTCCAAATCTTGTATTTAACCATTTCTAAGTTTACTTCTACCACATTTGTATCTTGTAATAGTAAAATATCTAGGTGATTATCTATTCTCAATGTTTATATTTATCTATGTCTTCTAGTGCCGTTGAGACCTCATACATTCCATGACAAAACCTTCAATTTTTAGATTTAGCTAATTTCTTCCGTCTCCCTCCCAGATTGATGATGGTTTGTGTTCCTCTGGATATATTTGTCATTGTTTCCCTCTTTCTTACCTCTGTTAAAGAGGGTCTACCTACAGTGTGTTCCTTGCCAACATCCACGGGAGTTCTATTTGCTTGATTTCTAGTCACCCATGAGGACGTCATCGAAACCTCATTTGAACCAAAATCCTCTCGTATTGGAGCTATAAGCTTCACATTTATCTTTTTAGGATCTAATTATCTTCCCTTAATGATTTTCCAACTTCATTCTGCCTGTACCAATTTGTAAGAATTGTGTCAATAGGGTTAACCTCTATGTGTGCTTATAGAGGTTTTACATTCTCCTATTGTACCCCTTCATGATTTACCCATTCCACAACTTAGACTAGGTCTCCCATTTCATCCTCTTTACCTCCTCTCAAGCAAGTAAAATATTTAGGGTCTGCAAAGTCAAGGGGTTCCACAGCTCCAGGGGGGCAGGACTACCACAACTCCATAAGAGGGATCTTCCATGTGTTCTTCCTCAGCCACCACAACTGGATGTTGTGAGGTGATTGCTTCCTTATGATTATAAACCATGAGATCTGTGCCTGTACTATGCTCTGCATATTTACTCTCCTTCCTCTGCTAGACTTTCTTATTGGGAGCTTTCTTCTTCTTTGGGTAGAAGCTTGAGATATGATCTCTCCCTTTACAAAGATCACAAAGGGGTAAAATATTTTCATACTCCAACCTCTGAGTCTAGGTACCCACTGAGTCTATTGTTTATGAAATATTGTTATCCAGATCAACATTAATACAAATTCAGGTAAACACCATACGAGACTTCACTCTGGTTACCCTATCAATGGTAACAAATGTACCAATACTATTTGCATTAGCCATTAAAACTTTATTGTGCCAATATTGAAAGGGAAGGTGAGGTAATATTACCCAAACAATAGTTGTGTTGAGACGTTGGGGGTAAGGATTAAAATCCACATCCCATTTTTTGAGAAACATGCTACACTTTCCCATCGACCATGGTCCTCCATCTAGAATTTTTTGCATGTCACTTACCTCATTATGTTTAATCATGAAGAACCCATTTAGGAGTGCCACAATTTCCATGCAGCCCACTAATTTACATATAATGAAGGTCAACCTTCGAAGAGTATTTATATCTGGCCTTGCCCCAAAAAACTTGCCCACCAAATAATGTTCTTCTTCCACCTTCATGTTCAAAATTATCTTTGAGGGAATGTTGAGAATACCATATTTAACTCTCAAATTTTAAGTGGCTTACCAACATAGGAAGAGTAGTAGCAGGTTTAGAACCATGTACCACCTGGGCCCAAGAGTGTTTTTGTCCCACTTTTGGGCCTCGATTCTCTTGATCGTTGTCTACCTATGATTCATCCTGCCCCTTCTCTGGGACCACTTTGTCAGGAGGTTCTTAGATTTTTCTTCCCAAAAATCCATTCTCCAACTCTTCATCCAAGGCCCCATCCATTCACGTACCTTCCTAAGCCCCATTCTGGCCCTACCTTAATCCTATTCCTGCACAAACTGCTCCTCGACTGTCTTTGATCTCTCAAAACCCTGGTATGTCTGCTCCTTTTCCTGTCCGTTCCAATATTCAACTCAAATACCCATTTATTGGTTTAAAATAGTTGAAAACCCTAATTTGAGATATATTTCAATATGGGTAATGATATGAAAATTACAGACACACAAACTAGATAAATTACCAAACACTAGGTTGATCATTTCATTAAAAAGAATGGCTATAAATAGCCAAGATTACATGCTAATATGTGACCACCATGAAGATGGCAAACTAGAGGCATAAGATAGATTGGAAGGCCATGTAAAATTTTTTACATATTGAATCTTCCTCCACGTGCTATATGGCATGGAAGGAGTGGCCACAGGTAAAGAGAAAATATTATATTTAATATTTTACAAAAAGGTAGCCATGCATCTTTATATTAAAAGTGGTCTATTTAATTATGTTATATGTACATTATTATATATTTATATTTATTATTTAATATGTATTATTTATTTACATAACGATTCCTTATCATTTCTTCCCACTATATGAGCATTGGACTCCAATACATACAAAAGGACAAAGAAGAGGGAGAAGGAACAACAAGAACAAAAAGAATTAGAGTTGGAATAACAGTAGCAACAACAGATGTGATAGTAGGTACAAGAGCCACAATAGGAACAATCTATGTTAGAGAAACATGAGCGATCGAGGCTGAAGCATCAACAACAATAGGAGTGATAGCAGGTATTAAAACAATCAAAAAAACCAAATTAAGTGGTGTGTTTGGATCATTTGGAACATCAACAATAGGAGGAGCAGTAGCAGTAGGAACTGAACTAGGAGTACGAGGAACATGTAATACTACAATAAGAGGAGGAATACGTGCTTGATGAATATTTACCTACAAAGAAGGAACATATCAAGTGGACAAGAGGGTTTTGGTTTAGAAATAGTGAGGTTGTGGTCGACTGAATACTAATGCAGTGTGGACTGAGTGAGATTGAGGGAGATGAGATAATGGTCAAATACAAATGAGGAAAGAAAGATGATCATACTAGAAATTGCAAGTGTTATGATATGCATCATATTGGGTTCACGTACCATACTGATAAGGCTTACCTAACAATAGACTACAAAAATCCATGGGAGTGATATCACAAGTAATAGTATCAATATATTTAGGATCAAAGGAAAATGACAAAGTGCAAGTGTGTGTGATCATGGAAGAAGTGTTATGGTATTTTCAACCAAGTGGGTATGGACAAGGATGAGGATGGCTAAGTAGCTACAACCTTTCGAAAATGGACTACACAATCAAATTTTACTATGAGCCATTATTGGTGATACAATCTATAGAGAAATTGGGTGTAAGATAAGCACGAGTAACAAACAAATTATCATGACCTATGACAATAGACTATTGAGTTAGTAAAGAAACATTATTCAATATTCCTTATAACTCAGGATAGATTTAATCCTCACTGGTAGCCTCGATAGAATTTTGTGAGGTTTCCTCATCGAAAGTTTATTTTTTGGATGATCTTACATACAATTGTTTCTTTTCCTTCTTAGTGCATGCAAGTGTCATATAACCTAGCTTCTTACAATGATTACAAGATACATAAAAAGGAGAAGAATACTTCTTTTGATAGGAAGGATATTGTTGAGTCCGATATTACCAAGTTCAAAATGTGACTACTAAAGAAGGATATTGAGAAGCTACTAAATAAGATGATCGAGGTGATCAAGGTGCATGAGACTAAAAAAAATCTTATCTTGCAAGTTGAGCTTGATTAAAAATTACATCAAATGTGTCAAGTTGAGTATATTTTAACTCATGAAACAAGTGTGTTTGGAGGCCACTCTTAAACTTAGCAATAAGAGTAGGTGTAGGATCCTAAAAATGAAGTAGGATGCATAGGTAGTTGAACTGATAAATGTAATACAAGATAAACATTTGGCTTATTTACCTCAAAAAAAGCCAATGTATAAGCAGATCCTCATCATAATTGTATGAATAGAAAGCAACCTTCAAGGTTGAGATTAATTCATCCCCAGTGGTGATGAGATTCTGAGTGGTTTACCTCTTAGTGATTAGAATCTTAGCAACTCTAGAAAATTTCAACTTAGCAAAGGGGACTTTCTCATTATCAAGAATGTGACTGTAGGTAAACCAAGTGTCCATGTCCAGGATCCAGTTATTGAGAACTTCAAGATATCTAGACCCATCATAGACTTTGACCTCACATTTGACATGAGAATTAGGGTCAGGAGTATGAAACTTGGGTGAAGGGGGTCAAAATTGCATATTATTCACCTTATCAGCCATATTGCTAACTATTTGAGCTAAGGTCGTTCTCTATTATATTTGCCAATGGGCCATAACTAGTCTGGTGAAAGCCAAGGGGAGTGGTTGTTCAAACCTACAAATAAACCACTAGGATTATTGGGTATAATAAAAAATGCACTCATTTTTACAAACTCAACTTCAAGGTACAATTACATGCAATAATTTTTTATAAAAGTGAAATAATTCACTTCTAATGGATCAAACTCGAAACAGGATTTCCAATACCTATAAATAAGGCTAGGTTTGAACAAGAACAACTATATCATCTACATACAACAAACATACTGCCTCGATGTCGCTAATTGTGAGTTGAAGGTTTTATCACTGTGTGTGGACCAATATATATTCAAAACACATATAGACAATGATTTTACTACCCCTTTTACAATGATAGATTATAAATGTCCCCCTTCAACATATGAAATATCTTCGAAGAAATATTTTTGTAAATCCCCCTAATTATATGGCCTTTATTTGTACTAAAAGGTAAAACATATCTATTAAAAGATAAAGCCCACATAAAAGATAGATGTCTCACTAAATATTACAAAGGCCACACTAAATTCAAATGCCCAAAATATCTTAGTTCCCAAATATGAACCAAATATGCATGATAGAGGCAGAGGAACCTCTAGTGTGAGAAGCAGGGGGCGATGGAATGCACGAAGATTTCCAGAAGTGCAGCCTGTGGGTTACTTTTTTAGTCCAGTTATAATTTATTAGGAGAATATTCAGAATGATATTATTGAAGCTTATCGACACGAGAAAGCTCTGCAAGCCGATCTTGTTCCAACAGGTATTTGAACTTCGACTCAACCTTGTTCTAGAGCTATCGATATTTTTGTTCCCTAGTCACCCAATAGGGTGATTTGTCTAACTTTATCTAAGGAGACTTTTTTTCCTCAAGGTAGAGCTTGTTGTTCAAGTATGTCGTAGCAAGATTTGACTAAAAAAGAGACTCCTCCCGTGGATGGGGAGACAAGCTCTAAAAAGCACATGATAGTGGGTTTAGATGTTGATTTGAACAATATGCTTTTACTGGAAAGCCCTTCATTCTAGGATGAGTTGGAGATCTCTAGATATGATGTACCTTCTATAATTCTCTTTGATAAGGGAGAGTACAAAAGTACAATCATGAAAGAAAGTGCTCTAACCTATGTCAATAAAATTCTTTTTACTAACTTGGGGCTCAATGTGGGCCAGACCTTTACTACTGAGTTGGATCTCTTCTCAAATCTAGATCAAATTTACCAAGAAATACTGGACTTACCTTCATGTTGTCAAGAGGACGTGTCTAAGTCCTTGACTCAAATTTTTATGGACTTCATTCCTTCGTTGAAGACGGATCCTATTTCCTTTACTGAGGTGGTTTCCAATAGAGGTTCAAAGTCTCCTCTTTTGAAGTGTTTGTTTTAGCCCAATATAGTGCATAATTATTTATTAGTTTCCTTTTATTTGGTCAAGCTGACCATGGAAGAAGGAGATAACAATCTTGTTGGGAAATTCTTGGGAAATTCCAGACCTAAATTAGATTTAATCCGAATATGGACAACCCAAAAGTGGTCTCCTAAAGGTGAAATGGAGTTGATTGATTTGTTGAAAGTTTTATTTCTTATTAGATTATATTTGCAAGAGGAATATCAACATAGTTTGGGAGATGACCCATGATTCTTTAGTCGAAGAAGCCTTTTCCTACGTAAATGGAGCACTGAATTTGATCCTGATACGCAAAAAATTAAAACAACTTCGATTTGGGTTACGCTCCATGGTATTCCTCTCCATTTCTGGCATGAAGTTGTCCTCAAACGTATTACAAAATATTTGGGTGATTTGATCTCTATTGATCCTACAACTCAATCTAGATCCCGTATGGTCTATGCTCGTACGTGTATCATTATGGATTTAGATGTCGAGCTTCCTAGCAACATTGATCTTTTATCGAAGGTTGACTCCAAAGTGCAACCTCTAATCTATGAGAATAAACCTTTATTCTATTTAAATTGCAGTATTTATGGCCACAAGAAATCCAAATGTCCTAAGAAGAAAGCCAAAATTTTTGCCCCCCAAAAGGAAAACTTTTGTGATTAAGGAGACATTACGGATGAGCAGTCGATTAGGGCCCCTTAGGCTATGAATTCTTTTGGTCAAGATTTTGATTTGGAAAGAATTACGACAAATACCTCTACTTTGAAGTATCCTCTCAAAAAGGATTATGAACCCCTTATATTGAATCCCTTCAATTTCCTTATGGAAGAGACAAATATTGTTGGGAATGATAAGCCCCTTGGCACATCTACAGTCTCCATTGGTACAAACTCTATTTCAGTTACTTAGGGGGCAAATTTTCTAGAGCTTCTCCTGGTTTATTTACGCATGGGCAAGCTAGTAAAGGAAGATCTTCTCGATCTGGTGATGAGTTTGAGAAAAATTCCATCCCATATTCCCCCATACAAAAGCCTAGAGGTGGAAGACAACACAAAAATCTCTAACGCGGCTTGTAGGCTTGATGGGCAGGAATTTAGGCAGGCTTCTCAAAGCCCTTGTTCAAATTCTAAGCTAAAGCAACTCCTTTATGGTGTATGGCTTGGCTGTTGAAGATGATCGATGTTTTTTTTTATTTCTCAGGTTTACGACCTATTTAAATGTCGATTAGTTGATTTTTGAATTTTGATTCTAGTTTTTCACGATGTCTTATTTGGTTTATTTTAATCAATATTTTTTTGTTTTATAACGGCCTATATTTTCGATTGCTTTGGAGATAGTTGTTTTTGATCCTATTTTTTATATTTTCTCCTTGCTTCCTCATGTCTTTATTAGAGCTTGCCTTTTTTGGTCCCATATTGTAAAAGGTTAGGAAGCCTTTCAAAACCCCTTTTTTACCCAATAAAAAAAATAAATATAAATTATATTTTATACCTTTATTTCCCATGATTTTGGATCCTTTAAAGGAAATCAGACACCTATTATGGAGAAACTCAAGTGATTTTTCTTCGTTTGTGGCCTTGCAATAATTTTATAGCCACCAATGATTGACTTGGTTAGTTGTGTGGATTGACGCACGTGTCCATTACGCACACAAATTAGCATTGAAATGGTAGAGCAGCGAGGCTCCATGGACCAGGTATGTTTTTGAACTTAATCAAAACTGTGTTTTTTGCAATTTGATAATTTAAAGGGGTTACAAGAGAAACCCTTTTACAAAAGTGCCTTTTGGAGGCTACATGATGGGTTTTGGGAAATGCAAAATTCTCTTCCAATAAATGGGATCGACAACACATGAAGGTGTCTTCCAAAATATCCTCAAGGGGGTGGGCTTATTGCTCGGGTGTCACTATCAATCAAAACTTCCCTCAAGACCTACAAGACCTGCAAAAATGGGTTAGAGTGTTTGGGGGCCTGTATTGATTAGGCCCCTCATATTTACAAATAAAAGACTTAAAGTAAGTTAAAATATGATTAAAAATGCATAAGATGGTAAAAAATAGGTAAAATAGAGGTGCTTACCTAATTTTGAGAGTTCTGGTAGGTCTTTGGTGCATAGAGACTTGTTAATCCAGGGATTCACACCTTCAGGTGTGAATGAAAGCAATTGCACCCTTTTGTGTGAATTTGACCATGTTTTCCAAAAACTACAAATTTTGATAGAAAATTTATGTTGGTGCAATTGTTACTTTTTCTCTCCTTCGAGTTACCTCTTGAATTTGCAATATTTGACAATAGCCTATCAAGAAATACAGGATATTGAAAATTTTGTATGGGTCTCCATGTGGATGTGGATGGTGAGTGATGTTCTAGTGTAGTTGGTGGTCTAGGATCATTTTAGCAAAGTTTGGTTAAGCAAAATGAGGATTGATGGAAATTAAGAAAATGATATTCTATTTATAGAGTTTGCCAAGGTTAGGGGAGGGGCTAAGGTGTCCCATGAGATGTGTCATCTACAAGGTGTACCCTAATATGACATGCTCCATAAGTACATTTGGGTGAGAGAATCCTTTCACCCACCCACATGTCATAAATGAGCATGGGGATGTGGAGTGGAGTTGGGGTTAAACCCTAACCATAGTAGGGTTAACCATGGGTTTGTTGGTGAATTGAGTGAGGTGGAAGATGACTCATCCTTGCCCATGGTTTGAAATCCAAAAAGTATTCAAAAGTCATTTATGAATTTAAATCCACATGGGGATTTGAAATTGATCAAGGGTTAAGTTTAACTAGGGTTAGGTTGACCCTAGGTTAAGTGTTGATTTTTGGGTGAGGTGGAGGGTGACCATGTTGTTAGAGTTAGAGTCTATTACATAATTTAGATCATATAAATGTACCTTCCTAGGTACATACTTAGGACATTAAATTATTTTAGGAGGAAGTTATCTAGTTACTTTATGCAATGTAATAAATGCAGAAGTCTCAATGTGCAAGTTGTAAATGTGCAAGGTGTCCCTTGCATAGCTAGGTAGAGTGTTAGCCAAGAAATCTATCTTCCATTATAAAATATCCTCATTGTAAGAGTTTACAAAGAAAGAAAATAGGTATTAGTAGTAGTACTGGGTGACTCCATTAGTGATGGAGCACATTATAGTTCTGTAGCATCTTGCATTGAGTGTCCATTTCCTCCATAGTAATATTGTATTCATTTTTATCATTTCTATTTATAGCATATTTTTGCAATATCATAAATTTACTTTCTTTCATATTTTTGCATCCTGTGATTGTCATTTCTCATTGCAATCTACCTCAAAAGCTAACAATGGTATTAGAGCCATGGTAGTTCTAGTCATAGTAGAACTAGCTACTATAGAGTGAGAGGAGAACCACCATTATTGTTGAGCCTAATTTTTTTTGTGAACTTGATTTGCCACAGTGCACAGGCTCTTGCAAAAATCTTTAGAAGAATCAAGGTGGTAGGGAGAGCTTTGAGAAAGTGCTATTGCTAAAATAGGGTCAGTCACCATAGCTTCAATTTTTGTAAATTGGATATTCCATTGAATCCATTGCATATGAATTAAATTAAGATCATTTGGTAGAATAGAATAAAAAGAAAAATTTTGAAATTCATTTGGCTCAGAGTCTTTCCACATAGTTACAGAAAAAAACTCGTGAAGATAAGGACTCAACGTTTGATCCACTAGTTTGATGAATCAACTAGTGAAGCTCATCTAAGAGATATGAGAAGTTTATTATTGCCTGAAGTTTCTTTTATTACAAGGAACTAACCCTCATATGACTGGAGAACCTCCTACAATAGAAAGCTAGGATATTTCAACTTTGCTACCTGAAGGTCAAAGTGCCTTCATAGTGTAGAGATTAGTTGTAAAAAATAATACTTCAGAAGAGACTCTAGGAGAAGGAGTCATAGTGAAGTCTAGAGATTGAATATCTCTATTGATAAAGTCAACTTCACAACATAAAAGACCACAAAATATTTGATCCTGAAGAATACTCCAGAAGAGAGTACCTAATTCAAAAGCATATTCATATTTTAGTACTAATCATTTGTTGCAGGGAAAGGAGATTTTGTAAGTTGAAAAACTTTCTACAAGAAAAGAAGAGTATTTCTTCATAATAAATCTAGAACCTAGAGCAAACTTGAAGGTGAAGAGATTTAGTAAAGATCTCATTGAATATACTTCTAGTATTAGAAGGTCAAGAAGGACTAGGAGAGCCCTGTTAAAATCCAGAAGCATCAAAATTAAGTGATCCAGGAAGGAGATCTCAATTCCAGAAGTTGAAGGTCTCAAGGAAGACCAAAGTAGTTGTAGAGTAAGAGACCTAGGAGAGGTCTCAAGGAAAAATTCTTGGATAGCCTTGTTGCTGAAGCAAGATCATCAAAAGAGTTCCTAGAAGAACTCATTGGAGAAATTCTCCATCAAGGAGAAAATTTTTGATAAGGAAAAGATTTGGGACAATTATTGCCATCTGACAAAAAGCCCAATCAGAAGAAGAATTGGCAAGAAGTGCCAAAGAAGATATTGACGACCTTAAGACATTCAAAGTCTTGAGAAGAAGAAGATGCTTCTTGAAGTCAAAATTCGACAAAAATATTTGAAGATAAAAGGAGTTTGCCAAAGCCAAGAGACCTAAATATTACCTTTTAATAAGGCATAAATATTCCTCTAAATATACAATAGAAAGGAGAATATCAAACTACCAAATCCCAAGCTCGTGAAAGAAATTTTGAGATCTATTTTTGGTGAAGGAGGAGATGTTTGGAAAAGCTAAAAAAATTTGCAAAAATCTAAAGCAACAAGCTTGATCTACATTCTTTACAAAAGCTATAAAAAAATGTAAGCAACTATTGGTGCAAGTGAATTCATTAATCGGATTACTTAGCTGATTTGTTAAAGCACCATATGTTAGATTAAAAGTTGCAAAGGGGAAAATTGTATTACACTCTTCAAAAGTGCAAAAGAAAAAAATCCTTTTAAGGTTCATTTGCACAATTAGGAGTTGATTTTTGAAGTTATAATCAACTACCTATCTTATATCTTGAAAAAGAAGACTAGATCCTACAACTGTGTTTGTAGTGAAATTCGAAAGAATTTATTCCAGATTATATTTGAAAGGTTGCAGTAGAATTGTTAAGAGTATTTTGGATAAATTAGTGGAGCAATAAGGTGAATTTATTATTACCATTTATAGTGCATCTATTAAGCACCATTCTAGTTAATATTTTAACTAGTTTCTCTAAAATAGTTTGTGTTGTTAAGAAGAACAAATATCACAAAAATTTGTAGCACTTTAGTGGCCAAAAGAAGACACCATTACAAATAGAAAGGTGTGTTGGCAATTTTGGGTACCTTGGGTACATTGTTTTTGCTCAAGTGTTTGATGTTGTCATTGATGTCAAGAAGCGGAAGGGTTTTTGTGAAAACCAAGGCAGTCAAAATAAAAGGTTTTATTTAAAACCATGGACAACAGATTTGAAATGGGTTTTTCTTAAAACCCTAGTTGGCTCTTTGTTTCGTTGAAAAAGGTGCCCCGATGATGAAGATATTTAATTTTAAATATTTAGTTTAAATTTTATTTAAAATTTAAATTAATATTTTAAAATTAAATTAAAGTTTTTTTCCCGTCGTGTTTGGAATTGCCGACGTGTTTAGTAATGCATCGTAGTGCTTATAAAAGGGAGCAATGGAACTCTTTAATGTGAGGGAGTACAATTCGATATTGATCGACGAGCATTTCTCGATTTCGTTTTCAAAGCTCCGATGCCAGCGAGAGGAGTTTATGCTTTTAGGAAATTGATCGAACGAGGCGTCACAGGTGATATTTCAAAGAAGGAAACAGTTCGTGTTGTGCGCAGCGGACGCCTATGGTCACAGGTGTGGTGGTGAAGTAATAAATGGTGAGCTTCCGATCGACGCATTCCATCGAAGATACAAAACTTTATTAAAAAGATATCTGCGTGCTTAAAAATCCTTGTATACTCGATTATTTACCGAAGACAGAAGATAACCAAATGACGCGAAAAAATTGAGGATATCAACTACCTCGTTCACGAGATTGGAGCGAATGAAAATTAATGACGTGACAATATTTTCTTGAAACCATTGGTGAAAGAACCCTCTGAAAATAACGTCGAATAGCATGGAGGGAGTCATGGTATATTGCAAATAGCGATAAGCAGGGTCTCAAAATCGATCAAGTCGCTGGAGAGAAATCACCGTCGAGAAACATTGAGAGCGAATCACAGGCAGAGCTGAGTTTGAGCGGCAGCAAACGACGACTGCATGTTCGAAGTAGGTCTGAGCGCATTTTTTGAGGGTTTGGATTCAGCGCCAATGTGAGAAGGCGACTAGCCTACGTGGCGCTCGTTTGTTCGTTGAGAGCATGTGACCATTGAAGCAACGCGGGTCGTCCACAATGCATAAGCCAGAATCAATATTAAAGTAAGCCCTTTATATGGTGTATTCGGGGAGCTATAAGGCTTGCATTATTATAGGAGTTATAAGGTCTCAGGAGGTCTTATGTTAGTGTGAAGAGATATAAGGAGCTTGCGTGTGATTGAGACACGTGGTTGAGGTTAAATCTTCCTCAAACAAGAGGTAAGGGCACATTATCCTTAAGAGTAATGTTGATTATCTACTAACCCTTGTGAAGATTGGCAAAAGAATGTTGTGATGGTGGCAGATTTCCAAAGGGGTTCCTTCACTTCAATAAGGTATGGGCACATTCTTCTTATGAGTATGAGTGGTGTATGTTATTCCTGAAATAAGATTGGAGTGAAAAGGTTTTCAACAAGGTTTCCTTTGGTTGAGTGTAAATCCTATTTTCTGGTTTGTTGAAGACTACTTATGCATTGTTATCATTGATAAGAGTTTTGATGAATGCATAATTCTGGTTTGGGGTAGTGGAAGCTTTGTGCACTAGAGTTCATGTTTGTAAGTCTTGTTACTTGCATTGAGATGGTGAAACCTTTAGTTGGCTGTTTTGATATTGATGGATGAGTTGCTTCCATAGAGTTTGTTTGATCAAGTTATTGCTTCTACTTGATTCATGATATTGGGCTTACTCCATTGAGTTGATTTGAACAAGTTATTCATTGCATTTGGTGATATTGTGTTGGTGGCTGTTTTGTTCAAATATCCTTGGAGGGAAAAGGATTTCTACTTGTTTCCTTTTCTAGTGATGATTGGTTGAATGCTTCAAGGTTGATGTTGAGTTGAATATTGTTGGTTAAACCTTGTCTATGAGCATTGTTGTTGAAAGCCCAAATTGGTTGAGAAAAGATATTGGTTTTGGAAAGAACATGAGTATCATTGTTATATGAGATATTGCATGGTTGGCAATTGTTGGGTTGTGTTTCATGTTCTTGAGAAAAACATACTACATCTATCTTATTCTTTTGAGATTTGAAATTGAGTTGAGATTGAGATTGGGAGTTAAGTATAGAACATATTGAGTCTCTAACAATTCTCTTTATGCTTCTATGAGGTTGATGAATCATATTGAGTCTCTAACAATTCTCTCTATGCTTCTATGAGGTGGATGAATCACATTGGGTCTCTAACCATTATCTTTGTGGGTTCATGTCAAGCAAGTGTTTCTTGTTAATCTTGTGAGCAGGTTTTGGACAGGTTCCATTGGGGACTTGTGAGCAGATTTGGACAGGTCCTATCAGAGGACTTGTGAAGCTGAGTTTGATAGTTCTATCAGAGAACTTGAGGATAGAGGTCTCCAGCCAGAGCAGGGAAGACAGGTGTCTTCTATGGATAGAGTTTCATTTGCTAAGGGCAACGGAGGCAGAGGTCGTCTTGAGGATCACCAGCCAGAGTAGAGCTAGGAGATTGGTGTCTCCTGTGGGTCGGTGCCCACGAACTTGAGCTAGGAGATTGGTGTCTCCTGTGGGTTGGTGCCCACGAACTTGAACTAGGGGATTGGTGTCTCCTGTGGGTCGGTGCCCACGAACTTGAGATTAGGGGATTGGTGTCTCCTTTGGGTTGGTGCCCATAAACATTGTAATTGGGAAGGTTTCCCAAAGAACTTTGAGATATATTTTAGAGAAAAGTTTTGTGGACGTAGCCCAGGCTTTCTGGGTGAACCAGGTTAAAATTGGTGTCTCTTTGTGGATGATCTTGTGCATTGTTTTGATATTGCTTTGGATATATTATTTTTTTGTTTTGAAGTATAAAGAAAAAAGTAAAAAGAGGTCTTATACTGTTCACCCCCCCTCTCAGTATAAGCTTGTGTTCAACAAGGTGGAGTAGAAAACCACCATTGAAATCCTTTAAGGAATCCTCAAATTGAGACCTTGGAAGTCTCAAGATTCAAGGAGAATATAAGGATTTCTTTTTTTAGTACATAGTGCAGGAATCCTCATTTCATTAGCTTGGATTGAATATCATCCAAAAGAAGAAAAAATGATTATAAAAATTCTTCATTTTGGTGCAAGAATTACATTTTACAAAAGCTACCTCTTTTGTTCCTTGGAAGAACAAAGGTATTACCATTTACAAGGGGTAGAAGGATGTTCTTATCCAACAGACTTGCAGCCAAGGGAAAGAGCTATCAAAAAGCTCACATGAGTAGTAGACTTATGGCCAAAGTAAGATCCATAGAAGAGCTCATACGTCCTTGTTCAACATACTTGAGGCCAAGTGAAGGAGCTATCAAAAATGTCACACAAACAGTAAATTTGTAGCCAAAGGAAGATCCACCAAAGAGCTCATTTCATTAGCCTGGATTGAATATCATACAAAATAAGCAAAAAGGATTATAAAAATTCTTCATTTTGGTGCAAGAATTACATTTTACAAAAGGTACCTCTTTTGTTCCTTGGAAGAACAAAGGTATTACCATTTATAGGGGGTAGAAGGATGTTCTTATCCAATAGACTTGCAGCCAAGGGAAGGAGCTATCAAAAAGCTCAAATGGGCAGTAGACTTATGGCCAAAGGAAGAGCCACCGAAGAGCTCACATGTCCTTGTTCAACAGACTTAAGGCCAAGTGAAGGAGCTATAAAAAATGTCACACAAACAGTAAATTTGTAGCCAAAGGAAGAGCCACCGAAGAACTCACACATCCAAGAGTTGAGGTGTTTAAAAATATAGTTTTTCTCTATCAAATTTAGCCCTATAAGTAGCACATCACCTATGATAGTGAAGCCATTGAAATAAGGCATGATCACTCATGCTTACATTTAAATAAGGGCATCATTCAGTGACATGTTATCTATGTAAAAGACAAAGAAAAAGGATATTCATTGGTTGTTATAGCCAACATTAAAGAAAGATAGAAATCAGCATTAAAGACCTGCAAACAAGTGCAAAGATAAGAGCTATACCTAAGGCATCCATTGAAGTGAGAGTCCACCAAAATAAGAGCTCAAAAGTGTGCCATAATTTTGTGAATCTATCCAACTATAGTCATTTGTCATCCTCACCAAGCTAGCGTGCAAAAGAAATCTTGCATACCAAGAAACATAGCAAGCTCATGTAGGGTGCAAAGATAAAGGAGAAATTAGGGTTGCAAGCTCATCTTTAGAGCATTAGAAAGAAGGCTTGCATGCACAAGCCACTTGGCACAAACTCTCTACGTATCCTAATGTTCAAGCGCTCACCTAAAGGGAGCTACATTCGTTTGAGGGAGTTAATATTATTTAGAGGTTACCACAAACCTCATCATTGCCGAAGGAACGTTAAATAAGTCTATCTTGTAACGCTTCGTGTGACACTTGTCATGAAGCCCATCCTTCTTAAGATGTCAATATTGGAGAACGAAAGATACAACCGTTTGTGAAGCAGAATGCAGCCAAGAAAAACACGAAAGTAGTCAAATAGAGTTAAAGCATTGAGGTGAAATGATTATACACCATTCAATGGTGTAAGTAAAATATTTAAGACGTTGTCATAAAACCAACGGACAACACTTACATTTGGAGAAGCCCTGCAAGGCATATATTAATATATCTTTCACTGCCAGTGAAGAATCACCAATCAAGGAATGATTTTACACCAATCAAAAAGGGATCTGACTGCCCATGAGCACTACGCAGCACGTATTTACAAATCTACCGATGCACAACATGAAAGAGCGATTGAGGTAAATGTTGATCTTTATGCTTGTTTTAACATTAGTTTTTTTAGAGTTATAAGGGAACATTTTATCTATTTCATTAGATATTTGTTAAATAAGCATACTTCAGATTTGTTAATATTTGCAAAAAGTTATCAAGGAGAAATAAGGGTTATTATTGTTATTTAAATTACTTGCAAATATTATTTTCTAATTTTTTTTAATTTGGGAGTTATAAGGAATACAACATCAAACTTAGGAATTATAAATTAGAAAACATTAAAATCAACCAAAAGGGGTATTTAGAGTGGTTTATTACAGTTTTCAAAAGTTGGATTTTATAGTGTTATCTCAAAAACACTTAAAGGAAGAAAAATAAATACCAATTTCAAAACCTCTTCAAAGAATTGAAAACAATGCTTAGTTAAAAAGGAGTAATAAGGAGAAAAGCACTATATTGATCATACATCCTATCCAAAACATCCTAGGGAGTCATAAGGTATTCTATAAAACTTGGTAATATTAGCATCCATAAAAAAATATCAAGTTCTAAATTCATTGGATAGATGTAAGCTTGCTACAAAACCCAAAAAACTTATTAGGTTTGTGAACTCTCATAATTAGGGAGATATAAGGAAGTCTACATAACCTAAGGGTTAACAAAGGTTTTTATCAAATCAAGCTTTTATATATTCTAAGGGTTACATATACCTTAATATTGGGAGCTATAAGATATACTACTAAGATTCTATTAAATCCATGGATGAAATACTAAGAAAAGCTTTCAATAATGAAGAGCTATTCCAAGAAGTAGAATTTTACTCTCAAAATTTAATAGATACTCTCAGATGATACAAGTATCTATCAACTAGCAATAAAGAGAAATTCTTCTTATTTCTTAAGGAAGCCAGAGAAGGTACCTTTACAACCTTGATTAATTATCTCCATGAAATCCTCTTCACAGCATAGTGGAACTCACAAAAATTGATTATATTCTCATAAGAAGAGTGTCTAATGATTTATCTATTATTGATTGTGTTTTTACTTACTCAACACAAGAAGCAAGTCAACAATAAGAAACAATATTATTATGATGATCAACTAATTTTCCATGAAGCAAAAATTCCACTAGCTTCAATGTAGAATCTTAAAAAGAGAAGGAAGAAGAAGAAAAGGTATGCCAAAAAGGGACACAACACTACAAATATTGAACTTATTGAGCACACTCAATTGAAAGAAGAAACTACGTCATCTTACTCTGCATCAACTGAAGAAACAAATTACTGTACGAATATGATCACAGTAAGCAATGAAGGAGAATACAAGTTCCATTATCCAATGGAAGAAGATCCATATTGAAGACTAAAGTCTTCAGTACCCAAATAATGTAATACAGGGGGGTGTTAGAGTTAGAGTCTATTACATCATTTGGATCATGTAAATGTATCTTCCCAGGTACATACTTAGGACATTAGATTACTTTAGTCTAGTTACTTTATGCAATGTAATAAATGCACAAGTGTCAATGTGGAAGTTGTAAATGTGCAAGATGTCCCTTGTACAACTAGGTAGAGTGTTGTCCAAGGAATCTATCTTCCATTATAAAAGGGCCTCATTGGAAGAGTTTAAAAGCAATAGAGTAGGTGGTAGTAGTAGTAGTAGTAGTATTGGTGACTCCATTAGTGATTTAACACATTATAATTCTATAGCATCTTGCATGGAGTGTCCATTTCCTCCATAGCAATCTTGTATTCATTTTCATAATTTCTATTTATAGCATATTTTTGCAATCTTGTAAATTTACTTTCTCTCATATTTTTGCATCCTATGATTGCCATCTCCTATATGATTTGGGACACAAAAGTCTCCAAATGTCATTTAAGGCCCTAAATGCACATGGGGAGATGTGTGGAGCAAGGGTTAGAGTTAACCCTAATTAGATTGACCATAGGTTTAGCTAGGGTCAAATGGATGAGGTGGAGATTAGGCTAGTCAAAGAATAGACTAGGTGAGGTGGCCATGAATCAGATTGACCATGGTTAGATTGATCATGGGGTGAATTTTGACCATGAGGTGGCTTTTGACCAAGGTATAGCTTAACCAAGGTTAGGCTAGGATTATGGTCGCATGGGGACCCAGGGTTAGGTGTAGGAAAGGGATTAAGTGGCCAAATAGGGCTTATGAATAGTGCATGAATAGTACTTTTAATAAATGAATAGTTTTTTGAGGCTAATGTATGTAAATTATATGGGTTTTACAAATTGATCAGGCATGATGATGGGAGAAATAACAATGTGCAACTTTTGGTTATCTGTATTTTCTCCTTTTTATATTACATTGTGTGAAGACACAATGCAATGCAGAAACTTATGACACCAACTTGGTGGTTTAATTTTGAAGAAGAAGAATTTGTGATGAACAATTATGGATGAAAGAATATGGATTGATTGATGATTGATTATAAGAGAGGTGAATTAATGATGGATGGTTGTTGATTACAATTTTTGTAATGTTGTAATGAGTGTTTTGAGAGAGGAGACATAAGATCGTCTTGCTTCATGATCAATGTAAGATGCTCCAATTATGGAAGGAGTGAATGTCTTTTAAACTTTACCTTTGAAAAAATCTTAAGCTTGGTTTGATTTGGTTAGCTGGTCAGCCATAGGTAGGCCATACTCATGATTGCTTCAGTGGGCTCATTGGTGACCTAGATATAGTATCCACACATGAGTAAACCTGCATCTACTAGTGTATAGCATACCAAATCTGATTGGATTGGAATTTTGATCGAGAAGAGAAATTTTGCTTTTGTTTTCCCTAGTAGATGAGGGCTTATGATGGTCTTAGGCAAAGTTCTTGGACATACACAATTTCCAAGATTGAGTGTTTGATTATTGATCATGCGGAAGGTAATTTTTTATTATTGATTTCTACCCCCTTAAGCGATGATTTGATGGTTAAAGAAGCACAATATGATGACAAATTGCTTGATCAAATGAAAAATTCATGAAAGAACTAAGGAAAATGGGAAAATTTGACAAATATGGTGGTGGGGAAGTGTGTAGGCACCATTGTTGACTAGAAAATTAGATTTGTACCCTAGGGTACGAATTAAAGCATTCAGACCTTGCCATGCGAATTTGTATGTGTGACCCATGTTCAGTTTTTTTGCATTTTGGAGGATCAAATGATGTCAAAATTAGATAAAAATTATATCGTTGGAAAGCCCTTTTTCGAGCCTGATCCAATGATGGTGGTATTGGAAAATTTGGAGATGATTTGGTAAGGGAAAATTGGCTCAAATATGACCTTACTTTTTGAAGCGATGAACATGCAATTTCAAGCCTTTTGGAAAGAAAATTTGGCTTAGTTGATTAGAGGGATTGCTTGGATTGCAGAGCGATTAACGATGGCAGTAGAGAGGGATGCAATACTGGAAGACATATAGCGGTTGTAGGAGTTAGAGGTAGCAATGGTTGATAAGGGCAACACCTGCTTAGTGAGGGATGCGATGATAATCGACAAAACGAGATTGTTGGATGAGAGAGTAGATTAGGAGAGTTGGGTCGCGATATGGATGATGGAGAGGGACTCTCTAATCCTAGAGAGAGATAGAGCGAGAGATAAGAGAGATGAGTTCATAGAGGAGGCCATGCGGTGGTGACAAGAGTTGGAGGAGGTGAGGGTGACAAGAGAGGGCCATGGATGATATGGAAAGCCTATGGGAGGAGGTGGAGCATTTATGGGCACATAATGTTGAGGTGCAGAGACTGCAGTGACTACGCGGTGACTTAGAGTTCACTTATAGTTATTTCTTATTATTCCTCCTCCTACTAGTCCTAGATTTCCTTTAGATGCTCCATCAAAATTCAATTTAACCCACTCCACATTTGGTGGTTTCCACTTTATATTCTTTGCCTTCTTTTTGCTTCTCTTGTACCCAACATCATTATTCCATTTAATGACTTGATTCCATCTATCAAGGCTCTTTACTTCCAAATTAGGGACTGTGTGAGTTGATAGGGTTGGTTTAGACTCCTATATGGCTAAACATATCTTCTTTTCATTACCTCTAAACTACTTTTATTTCCTTTAAATATTCTTCTATTCCTTTCTAGTCATATAGTTCAAAGTATTGAATCTTTTGATATTATCCTATATCGTCTGTAAAGCCTCACTTTTATAAGTGCTTTACCATTGCTTTAACCAATATTCAATTATGCTATTCATCACCATGCATTTACCAAACATATTAAGAATCCAAGCTATTGAAAAATATCCCAAGAGGTGGTTTATACTCTCCTCCTCCTTATTATAAAAAACACATTGAGAGAGGCTATGAAAACCCCTTTTCAAAAGGTTATCCCAAGATAAAATTCTTGTATGACTTGCTAGCCAAACAAACATTTTGAATTTAGTAATGCTTGGGCTATCCAAAATATCTCTTCATATTCTAGTGACATTATTATTTTATTGGTGTTGAACATTATATCCATTTCTCGTTGTGTATCAACTCCCAAATCAATTTATTCTTGGCTCCCCTCAGAATTGTTATCTTTCTACTCAATTGCCTCCTAACATCAATGTCTTGTATACTTGTTAAAAAAAACTTTTTTCCATTTACATCTTCCTTCTTGATCCTTGTACAAAATTTTTGAAACCCTATCACCATATTTGTCTTGAAGCAATCATCCAAGGTTTCGAAATTGGATCTAAATTGAGTGGTTTTTTTTATCACATAAAGTATCCATCCAAATAAAAAAAAATCCTCTAGTTCCCACCACTCATCTTAAACCTTTAATCATAAGACCAATATTTTTTCTTTAAACTATTCCAAAAAGAAAAACCATTTAATGGAGAGAATGCAATAAACATTAAACTTAAGGTCATTAAATCAACATACTTAAAAAAAATTCTTACCCATTATCTTTAACTCTCTTTATAATTTTCATCCTATTATCAATTATTATCTTCTTCTTAGATATTATCATATATATATCTATTTTAAAACCTCGTGAATGATGTTTATTAGTCTTGACCTATTAGATATTATCAATTCAGAATAGTGACCTATTTAAAATTGCTACATATTTCAAAATCTCTTTCGTTTGGGCTTATTGGCGGATTAACTAGATATCTCAATGGATTTGACTTTAGGTTTGGGTGGCGATTGTTTGGGAACCGTCACAGTCAACACTCCATTTTCCATGGCAGCCTTCACCTCCTCCACCTTCATGTTTTTAGGAAGGCAAAATCGTCACAGGAATCTGCCATGCGAGCGCTCAATTCGATGCCACTTATCATCCTTGTGCTCTTGTTCGTTGCTGCGTTCGCCACTTATTTGCAGAATTTTGTTGCCTACTACCTCTATTTTCACCTCCTCTATTTTGTTGCCATGTTTTGTTATTTAAGGAGAATTTTTATAATCTCTAGTTCATTGGGTAATGACTAATTTTATGGGACCAAATTTTCAAGTAATATAATCTTTGTTTTTATGAGATACAAGTTTTTTTGTTTTTTTTGTTTATGGAACCTCTATAATCCCTAGCTTGCTAGGTAAAGATAAATTTTACAAGACCCGCTCTATGAGATACAAGCTTGTTGTCTATAATCCTTAGCCTCTTAGGTAAAGATTTCCAGAGGACTTAACCCTTAAAGAAATATAATCCCTAGTTCTACTTGATTTTTTTATTGCATAGGGAACCTCTATAATCCCTAGTTCTATGAGATACATGTTTGATAGAGAACCTCTATAATCTATAATCCCTAGCCTATTAAAGGAAAACGAGACTCTTGAACCTCTAGGAAATATCATCCCTAGTGCATTGGGTAAAGAATAGATTTTAATAAGAAGTCTTGGTTTCCTTGTGCCAAAGTTTGAACTTAAATTTATTGAATGAAACCCAAGAACTTATTACTACGATATCCTTTCAAAAAGGACTCTAACTATATTATTATTTATTATAAGAGAGGATAGACATGTATATAAGACTCAAAATTATAAGGGTTGTATGTTTTATTTCTACTCTTTTTTTCTTGTTTATTGTTATTTCAAAGCCTCATCTTCTATAGAATACTTTAGTAAAAAATTTAAGTATTTTAATACATGTATTATATATTGTAAAGAAACTTTTTCATATTCGTATATAAAATTAATTATTAACATTTATATTGAAAAGTGTTTACTTAAATGATTTTATTTCAATAGTAATATTTCAATTCTTTAGTACTATTTAGTTATTAGATTCTCTTCCAATTTAATTGAAAAAAATGTATAATAAGTATGTTGTAAGGTTATTTAATTGTTAAAGTGTGCAATGAATACATATGTGATATAACTAATTACAAATAAATATAATATGCTTAGGCATTGTTAGTGATCCTATGTCTAGTATCACATAACATAAGGAGTTCTTTAGATGGAGTTGAATGTTATATTTGAACCTCAAATTTTGAAAGTGAATATTATTTTTTGTAAATTTGGATTTTCTTTTGAAAAATATCTTATCCTCCGGGAGCCTCATTGTATAGAGTTGATATATTCAAATGATTCTTGTATCATTTTGTTTAGAATTTGACGAACTTTTAAAAAGTGATCACATGAAAGAATCTGAGTAGTATTGAGGGAGATATGTCCCTATTAAATAAGTTTGAAATAATGGTTGTGATGTTTGTTCAAATCATATTTTAAAAAATATACAATTTGAGATATATATTTATTTTTTGTTAAGTTGGAAAAGTGCATTTTTGAAAGGAATGCTAACCTTTTACATCAACAGATATGGCCAATCATTGTCCATTTCACCAAGAAGGATTTCCCACTGGCATAAATCCTATACCAACCATGTAACAACAAACACACTTCACTAACCACATCCAAAACTAGAAAACCAGCATACACCTTACATATCTAAATATCATATACTCTATGATTTCCTGGTAGCCTCTTTCTATTGATCTCCATTGTCAATTTCTGTGGTTTTATCATTGTCAACTAAATTATTTATGTGCACTAGGATATCATTCCCCCATTCCTTTTTTGCATCTGCCATAACTCCTTCGTTAGCAAGACCATTTACTACCCTATTGGCTTCTCTATAAAAATGATTGATAGACACATTCTTAAGTCTATCCAAAAGCGCACGAGCTTCCACCATCATTAAATCAATAGTCTACGTGACTGGTTGTCCTCACTTTAAAATGGTCACAATAGTTTGTGAGTCTCCTTCAACTATGAGCTTATCTAGATTAAAATTTATAGCCAAAGAAATTCCTACATAAGCTACTCTTGCTTCAATAAAATGACTTAATTGTTCACCCAGTGGTTCAGCAAAGGCTTTGATTACATACCCAGATGATTCTGGATCACCGCTCCAGCTCTGGCCAGCCTAGGATTACCTTTCGAGGTCCCATCAAAATTTAATTTGAACCATCCAACCGACAACAGTATCCATTTTTCATGAGTTCTGGGATGAACTCGAGGTATTGGTAATTTCTCTTTGACTCCCTAGCATTCCAATATCTGTCTTTCCTGCTCTGATTCCCATCCCTCCTTGAAGCGGATAGTACTAAAATTCTCCATCAGGAGACTTCTTTATCGGTTCCAAACCATTTCCTATTCCATATTCAAGTCCTCAAATATTATGTGGTTTCTTTCATTCCAGACTCTCCACTAGATATGTGTAAGGCTTAAAAGCCACAACTTCTTGATTCTTCTACCTTTAAAAGGAGGCTCCCTTTGCAAGTTCAAGTCTGAGATAATTCTAGGGAAAACTCATTGAACGTGGAATTCACTACAGAGCTACTCAAATTTTTTTTTGGTAAAGGAGCACTTAAGAAGTAGATGATCATTGCTTTCCTCATATTTTTCACACAAAACACATCTATTTGGTAAGGATAAACCACATTTTTTCACATTATATTGGGTCATAATTTTATTATGCATAACCAACCACTGAAAATTAGCAATCTTAGAAAAGAGATATTTGTCCCAAACCTTTACATGGGGGCACACTACTCCTACACCTTTAGCCAAGTTATAACCAGACTTCATAGGATAATCTCCACTCTTTGTTTTAATCCAAATAAATATATCATTCGATCACCAATGGCTAAGGATGTAGGCATTAAGGCATATATTAAGAATTTCTAGGTGTGGATGCAAGTCCTCATTGATTTTATTAACATAAAGCTCCTTCCACTTCTTGATGCCACAGTTCATAAATAGGAGTCAAGATTATTATCAAGTTTGTAAACCTTGGGATCTCACAAAGGGGAGAATTAAAGAGCCAAGTATCCTATCAAAATATCATGTTAGCACCATCTCCAATCTACCATCTACAACCCTACTGGATCAGAGGTTTAACCTATTGAAGGCTATTCCAAAAACTATACCCCTTAGAAGGGTTGAGGTTTTCCAAGAAGGAGAAATTACGTAAATACTTAGCTTTTACAATTTTGATCCAGGGAGTGTCTTCTTCCTTCGCCAACTTCCAACCCAACTTTCCCATTAGAGCTTTGTTCATTTTGGGAAGAGTTCTCAGTCCCAATCCCCCATATTTTTTAGAGGTACAAACTTTGTTCCAAGAAAGTAAGGATATCATCTTCTTTTCCTCAACCCCAGACCATAAAAAAATCCTTTGGATTTGTTCAATTTTTTGGTAAATCGATATCGACATTTCATAGATTGATCTAAAGTAAATAGGAATACTTTAAAGGTAATATTTCACAAGTTGGGCCTTTCCTGCTTGACTAAGAAGAGAGAATTTCCAGGAAGACAGTTTCTTTCTAACACGTTCAATAATCGGGTCCTATAAGGCTTCCTTCATACTCCCACAGAATAAAGGCATTTGTAGATAGGTTGTTGGTAAATCACCTATGCCACAGTTGAAGATTCTTCCTATCTACAATTGGAGAGCTCTAGAGTTATTCAGAAAGACAAGCTTTCTTTTATTAACATTTACCTTTTGTCTTGCTATAAGCTCATAGAAATGCAAAATCATCTTAATATTATTTTTATTTTTTGATACATAGAGGAATTGACAACTACCTTTCCTTTTTGAACAATTGGTCATAGGGTCAAGTCACATTACCTCCAATCACAACGTCAAATTATGGTGCTACCACTATAACCCCTACCTCACCTTGGTAAACATGGCCCGGAGTGAGGGAGACCCCCAGTGGCTCAGGGTTGGTACCACCATCATCAAGCTAGTGCACACTCAGTAGACTTTGGTCAAACTACTACCTTTGCCCTAGATTGGGCATGCTTGTGAGGTTTGAACCTAGGTCTCCTCCTGGTAAGTTCCCAACTTCTTACCAATCCACCTAGCCCTCATGGACCAAAATCATCTTAATATGTCTTGCTTGTGGAAGAGATGATCTTGTCAAAATTAGAGTATCATCCACAAACTGTTGAAAAGAGACCAGTTCCAGAGTGGAAGTTGGCCTGATACCTTCTATGTCTCCTCTATCTATGGTTATTGTGAAGGCTCTACCCATAGCTTTAGCTAAAATTATAAATAGATAAGGGGACAGGGGGTCCCCTTGTCTCAACCCCCTCTTGCTAGAAAAATAACCCACTACAGACCCATTAACTAAGACGGAGATCATCACTGTGGAGATGCATTTTTTCATCATAGAGATCCAATCTTCATGAAAACCAAAATTTTGGAGCACTTTGATCAAAAAATTATAAGAAACTCTATAATATGCTTTATTCATATCCAATTTAAGAAACATACCTTCCTTTTTTATTGAGAGATAGAGTGCAAGATCTCATGGATTGAAATGATCCCATCAATAATCTATCGTCCCTAAAAAAAAACCCTTTGGTGTTTGTCAATGACAAAAGGGAGAGCCATATTCAGTTTGTTTGCAAGGACTTTGGACACAATTTTGTAGAGAGTATTACACAGGCTAATTGGGCGATAATCTGCAAAATATTTAGCACTTGCAATATTCGGGATGAGGGCTAAGAACGTACAGTTCACATTAGAAGAGATTATTTTAGAGGTTTGAAACTCCTTAACTTCCAAGATGACCTCATTGCTAATGATGTGCCAAAAATTGTGATAGAAGAGCACCAAAAACCCATCTAGGCCAGGATATTTGTCTCCCTTCATGGAGAAGATCACCTCTTTAATTTCCTCATTCATAAAGGGGCTGAGGAGATAGTCATTTATCCGGTTTGTAATATTTAAGGGAATATAGCCTAACAACAAGTTCATCGCCTCTTCATATAAATTTGAATCCACTCCTAACATATCTTGGAAAAATCAAACAACTTCCCCTCTAATTTGGAAAGGATCCCTTGTAAAGAACCACCAACAATATTGATCTCCTAGATTTTATTAAAATTTCTATGCTTGAGAGTTGAAACATGGAAAAACCTCATATTTATGTCCCCTTCCTTTAACCACAAAGCTCTTGATTTATACCACCAAAAAGCCTCCTCACATGCTAGAGTATTGTGCCAATCACATAGAAGATCCTTTTCTCTAGTCCGAACTTCCTCCGAATACTCTCCCAAATGCAAAGAGTTTTCTAACTCCATGAGTTGTTCTTTGTAAAGCTATCTTTGTAACCATAATGTCTCCAAACACCTCTTTATTCCATAGTTTTAAGTTTCACTTAAGAATCTCAGTTTCTTTGCTACTTGAGTCAATCTATCCTCAAAAAAATCTTACTATCACCAAGATTGAATCATGCTCTCTAAATAAGAATGAAGGATCCACATATTTTCAAACCGAAAAGGGGTAGCAAAGAGCCTTCTCCTATCCATTGTTTCCCAAATAAAAGGATTATGATCTAAGCCAGTTTTTGGGAGGTCTGTGAGAGTAGTGTCCCCAAAAAACATCAAGCTCTCCTAAAAAATCAACACCCTATCCATTTTGATCTAAATCAATTGACTCCCCAACCGCTTATTTAGTCCAAGTAAACTTTGCTTGTCTAAGCTCCAAGTCCATCAAAGAATTTGAATTTACTAAATCACCAAACTTAGTCATACTCTCTAAATATCCTTAAATGCCTCCATTCTTATCAGATGGATATAGAGGGGTATTGAAGTTCCCTAAAATTATCCATGGGATTCCTACAAATACTTTCCTGAGTTCACTCAATTCCCTCCATAACCTTCATCTTCCAACCACAATAGTGGATGCATAGAAATTTGTAATGATCCAATGGGAATTATTCTCCTTCGAAAAGAAGTAGATAGCACAAAATCTATCATTTGAGATATTTTTTTCCTTCCAATTTATTTGGGTCCCAAATACACATCATTCCTCTTGAGGAGCTCATTGAGGGTTGAGCAACAAAGTCTGCTCCTCTCCAAATATTGTCTTTAACCATTGCTAAGTTTACTTCTACCACCTTTGTCTCTTGTAATAGCAAAATATCTAGGTGATTATCTCTTCTCAATGTTTGTACTAATCTATGTCTTCTAGTCTCGTTGAGACCTCGTACATTCCATGATAAAACCTTCATTTTTTAGATTTAGCTAATTTCTTCCCTCCCCGTCCTAGATTGATGACGATTTGTGTTCCTCTGGCTATATCTACCATTGTTTCCCTCTTCCTTACCTCCGTTAAAGGGGGTCTACCTACAGTGTGTTCCTTGCCAACATCCAAGGGAGTTCTCTTTGCTTGATTCCTAATCACCCTTGAGGGCATCATCGGAACCTCCTTTGAACCAAAATCCTCTTGTATTGGAGCTACAAGCTTCACCTTTATATTTTTTAGGATATGATTATCTTCCCTTAACACTTTTCCATTCATATTTATCTTTTTTAGGATATTATTATCTTCCCTTAATGCTTTTACAACTTCATCCTGCTTGTCCCAATTTGTAGGAATCGTGTCAATAGGTTTAACCTCTACATGTGCTTATAGAGGTTTTACACTCTCCTATTGTACCCCCTCATGATTTACCCATTCCACAACTTTGACTAGGTCTTCCATTTCATCCTCTTCAGCTCCTCTCAAGCAAGCAAAATATTTAGGGTCTACAAAATCAAGGGGTTCCACAACTCCAGAGGGGCTGGACTATCACAACTCCATAAGAGGGATATTCCATGTGTTCCTCCTAAACCATCACAATTGTTTGGTGTGAGGTTCGTGCTTCCTTCTGATTATCCACCATGAGATATGTACCTTTTCTTTGCTCTGCATATTTACTCTTCTTCCTCTGCTAGACTTTCTTATTGGTAGCTTTCTTCTTCTTCAGGCAGAAGCTTGAGATATGAACTCTCCCTTTACAAATATCACAAAGGGGTAAAATATTTTCATACTCCAGCCTCTGAGTCTAGGTACCCATTGGGGACGTTAGGTCTATTTTTTTCGAAAGCTTGCTATCCAGATCAACATTAACATAAATTCAGTCAAACACCATACGAGACTTTAGCATGGTTACCCTATCAATGGTAACAAAGGTACTAATACCTTTTGTAATAGCCATTAAAACTTCATCGTGCCAATATTGAAAGGGAAGGTGAGGTAATCTTACCCAAACAACAACTGTGTTGAGACTTTGGGTGTGAGGATTAAAATCCACATCCCATTTTTTGAGAAATAGGCTACGCTTCCCCATCAACCATGGTCCTCCACCTAGAATTTTTTGCATGTTATTGTTTCATGAAGCGCCACAATTTCCATGCACCCCACTAATTTCCATCTAACAAAGGTCCACCTTCGAAAAATATTTATATCTGGCCTTGCCCCAGGAAACTTGCCCACCAAATTATGTTCCCCTTTTGCCTTTATCTTCAGAATTATCTCTGAGGGAATGTTTAGAATGTCATATTTAACTCTCAATTTTAAGTGGCTTACCAATCAGAGGAAGAGTAGTAGCAGGTTTAGAACCATGTACCACCTAGGCCCAAAAGCATTTTTGTCCCACTTTTGGGGCCCGATTCTCTTGATCGTTGTCTGCCTCTGATTCATCCTACCCCTTCTTTGGGACCACTTTTTTAGGAGGTTCTTGGATTTTTTTCCCAGAAATCCATTATCCAACTTTTCATCTAAAGACCCATCTGTACACATACCTTCCAAAGCCTCATTCTGGCCCTACCCTACTCCTATCCCTGCGCAAACTACTCCTCGATCATCTCCGATCACTCCAAACCCTGGTCCATCCACTCCTTTTCTTGCCCATTCCATTATTTAAATCAAACACCCATTTATGGGTTGAAAACCCTAATTTGAGATATCTTTCAATGTGGGTAATGATATGAAAATTCTAGATACATAAACTAGAAAAATTACCAAACACTAGGTTGATCATTTCATTAATAAGAATGGCTATAAATAGCCAAGATTACATGCTAATATGTGACCACCATGAATATGGCCAACTAAAGGCATAAGATAGATTGGAAGACCATGTAATATTTGTTACATATTTAATCTTCCTCCATGTGCTAGATGGCATGGAAGGAGTGGCCACAGGTAAAAATAAAATATTATATTTAATATTTTACAAAAAGGTAGCCATGCAGTTTTCTATTAAAGGTGGTCTATTTAATTATTTTATATTTACATTATTATATATTTATATTTATTATTTAATATGTATTATTTATTTACATAATATTTCTTATCATTTCTTCCCACCATATGAGCATTGGACTCCAATGCGTACAAAAAGACAAAGAAGAGGGAGAAGGAACAAAAAGAAAAAAAATAATTAGAGTTGGAACAATAGTAGCAACAACAGATGTAACAGTACGTACAAGAGCCACAACAGGAACAATCTATGTTAGAGAAACACGAGCAATCGAGGCCAGAGCATCAACAACAATAGAAGTGATAGCAGGTATTAAAAAAATCAAAACAACTAAAGTAAGTGGTGTGTTTATATCATTTGGAACATCAAGAAGATGAGTAGTAGCAGTAGCAACTGAACTAGGAGTATGAAGAACATGTAGTACCATAATAGGAGAAGAAATAAGTGCTCGATGAATATTTACCTGCAAAGGAGCAACATATATAGGGGACAAGAGGGTTTTGGTTTAGAAATAGTAAGGTTGTGGTCGAATGAATACTAATGCAGTGTGGGGTGAGTGAGATGGAGGAAGATGAGACAATGGTCAACTACAAATGAGGAAATAAATATGATCATACTAGAAATTGTAAGTGTTATGATATGCATCATACTGGGTTCGATTATCATACTGATAAGGCTTACCTAACAATATACCACAACAATCCATGGGAGTGACATCACAAGTAATAGTATCAACATATTTAGGATCAAAGGAAAATGACAAAGTGCAAGTGTGTGTGATCATGGAAAAAGTGTTATGGTCTTTCCAACCAAGTGGATATGGACGAGGATGAGGATGGGTAAGTAGCTACAACCTATCGACAAAAAACTACACAATCAATTTTTGCTGTGAGCCATTATCGGTGATACAATCTATAGAGAAATTGGATGTAAGATGAGCACGAGAACAAACAAATTATCATGACCTATGATAATAGACTATTGAGTTAGTAAGGAAACATTATTCAATTTTCCTTCTAACTCATGATAGATTTGATCCTCACTAGTAGCCTCGATAGGATTTTGTGAGGTTTCCTCCTTGAAAGTTTTGTTTTTGGATGATCTTACATACAATTGTTTCTTTTCTTCTTAGGGCATGCAAGTGTCATATAACCTAGCTTTTTACAATGATTACAAGTTACATAAAAATATGAAGAAGAATACTTCTTTGGATAGGAAGGATATTGTCGAGTCCAATATTACCAAGGTCAAAATGTGCCTACTAAATAAGGAGATTGAGAAGCTACGAAATAAGATGATCGAGGTGATCAAGGTGTATGAGACTAAACAAAAAGCTTCTCTTGCAAGTTGATCTTGATTAAAAGTTGCATCAAGTGTATCAAGTTGAGTATATTTTAACTCATGAAACAAGTGTGTTTGGAGGCCACTCTTAAACTTAGCAATAAGAGTAGGTGTAGGATCCTGAACATGAAGTAGGATGCATAGGTAGTTGAACTGATAAATGTAATCCCAGATATACATTTGTCTTCCTTACCTCAAACAAAGCCAATATATAAGCAAATTCTCATCGTAATTGGATGGATAGAAAGCAACCTTGAAGGTTGAGATCAATTCATCCCTAGTGGTGATGGGATTCTGAGTGATTTACCTCTCAATGATTATCTTAGCAACATTAGAAAATTTCAACTTAGCAAAGGGGACTTTATCATCATCAAGGATGTGATTGTAGGTAAACCAAGTGTTCATGTCTAGGATCCAATTATTGAGAACTTTGAGATCTCTAGACCCATCATAGACCTTAACCTCACATTTGACATGAGAACTGGGGTCAAGAGTATGGACCTTGGATGAAGGGGGTCAAACTTGCATATTATTCACTTTATCGGCCATATTGCTAACTATTTGAGCTAAGGTCATTCTCTATTATGTTTTCCAATGGGCCATAGCTAGTTTGGTGAAAGCCAGGGGGAGTGATTGTTCAAACCTACAAATAAACCACTAGGAGTGTTGGGTATAATCAAAAATGTAATAATTTTTTATAAAAGTGAAATATTTCACTTCTAATGGATCAAACTCAAAATAGGTTTTCCAATGCCTATAAATAAGGCTAGGTTTGAACAAGAACAACGATATCATATACATACAAAAAACATACTACCTTGACGTAGCCAATTGTGAGTTGAAGGCTTTATCACTATGTGTGGATCAATACATATTCAAAACACAAATAGACAATCATTTTACAACCCCTTTTACAATGATAGATTATAAATGCCCCCCTTCAACATATGAAATATCTTCGAAGAAATATTTTTGTAAATCCCCCTAATTATATGGCCTCTATTTGTACTAAAATGTAAAAGGTCTCTATTAAAAGATAAATCCCACATAAAATATAGATGTCTCACTAAATATTACAAAGGCCACACTAAATTCAAAGGCCCAAAATATCTTAGTTCCTAAACATGAACCAAATATGCATGATAGAGGTAGAGGAACCTCTAGTGTGAGAAGCAAGGGGCGATGGAATGCATGAAGATTGCCAGAAGTGCAGCCTGTGGGTTACTATTTTTGGTCTAGTTACAATTGATTGGGAGAAGATTCAGAATGAGATTAATGAAGCTTACCAACACGAGAAAGCTCTGCAAGTCGATCTTGTTCCAATAGGCATTGGAACTTCGACTCAACCTTGTTCTGGAGCTACTAATATTTTTGTTCCCTAGTCACCCAATAGGGTGATTTGTCTAACTTCAGCTAAGGAGACTTTTTTCCCTCAAGGCAGAGCTTGTTGTTCAAGTATGTCGTAGCAAGATTTGACTCAAAAAGAGACTACTCCCGTGGATGGGGAGACAAGCTCTAAAAAGCACATGATAGTGGGTTTAGATGTTGATTCAAACAATGTGCTTTTGTTGGAAATCTCTTAATTCTAGGATGAGTTGGAGATCTCTAGAGATGATGTACCTTATATTATTATCTTTGATAAGAGAGAATAAAAAAGTACAATCACGAAAGAAAGTGCTCTAACCTTTGTCAATCAAATTCCTTTTACTAACTTGGGTCTTAATGTGGGCCAGACCTTTACTACTGAGTTGGATCTCTTCTCAAATACAAATCAAATTTACCAAGAAATACTGGACTTACCTTCATGTTGTCCTCGACTCAAATTTTTATGGACTTCGTTCCTTTGTTGAAGACGAATCCTATTTCCTTTACTAAGGTAGTTTCCAAAAGAGGCTCAAATTCTCGTCTTTTGAAGTGTTTGTTTGAGCTCAATCCAATGCATAATTTTTTATTAGTTTTGTTTGATTTTTTCAAGATTACCATGGAAGAAGGAGATAACACTCTTGTTGTAAAATTCCAGACCTAAATTAGATTCAATCCAGAGATGGACGACCCACAAGTGGTCTCCTAAAGGCGAAATGGAATTGATTGCTTTGTTGAAAGTTTTATTTATTATTAGATTATATTTGCAAGAGGACTATCAATATATTTTGGGAGATGACCCATGGTTCTTTGGTCGAAGAAGCATTTTCCTATGAAAATGGAGCACTTACTTTGATCCTAATACGCAAAAAAATTAACACAACTTCAATTTGGGTTACGCTCCATGGCCTTCCTCTCCATTTCTGGCATGAAGTTGTCCTCAAAGGTATTACAAAATATTTGTGTGATTTAATCTTTATTAATCCTACAACTTGATCTAGATATCGTATGGTCTATGCTCGTATGTGTATCATTATGGATTTATATGTCGAGCTTCCTAGACACATTGATCTTTTATCAAAGGTTGAATCCAAAGTGCAACCTCTAATCTATGAGAATAAACCTTTATTCTATTTAAATTGCAACATTTATGGCCACAAGCAATCCAAATTTCCTAAGAATAAAGCCAAAAGTTTTGTCCCCCAAAAGGAAAACTATTGTGAGTAAGGACACATTACGGGTGAGCAGTCGATTAGGGTCCCTTAGGCTATGAATTCTTTTGGTCAAGATTTTGATTAAAAAAGAATTACAACAATGACCTCTACTTTGAAGTCTCCTCTTAAAAAGGATTATGAACCCCTTCTATTGAATCCCTTCAATTTACTTATGGCAGAGACAAACATTGTTGGGAATGATGAGCCCCTTGGCACATCTGCAGTCTCCATTGGTACAAACTCTATTTCAGTTACTTAGGGGGCAAATTTTCTAGAGCTTCTCTTGGTTTGTTTACACATGGGCAAGCTAGTAAAGGAAGATCTTCTCGATCTGGTGATGAGCTTCAGAAAAAATACATCCCATATTCTAGCCAGAAGCTTGGAGGTGGAAGACAACACAAAAATCTCTAATGCAGCTTGTAGGCTCGATGGGTGGGAATTCAGGTAGGTTTCTCAAAGCCCTTTTTCAAATTCTAAACTGAAGCAATTCCTTTTATGGTGTATGGCTTGGTTGTTGAAGATGATCGATGTTTTTTTTATTTCTCGGGTTTACGACCTATTTAAGTGTCAATTAGTTGATTTTTTAATTTTGATTCTAGTTTTTCATGGTGTCTTATTTGGTTTATTTTTATCAATATTTTTTGTTTTATGGCAGCCTATATTTTTTATTGCTTTGGAGATGGTTGTTTTCGATCCTATTTTTTATATTTTCTCCTTGCTTCCTCGTGTCTTTATTAGAGCTTGCCTTTTTCGGTCCCATATTGTAAAAGGTTAGGGAAGCCTTTCAAAACCCCTTTTTTACCCAATAAAAAAAATTAATACAAATTATCTTTTATACCTTTATTTCCCATGATTTTGGATCCTTTAAAGGAAATTAGACACGTATTATGGAGAAACTCAAATGATTTTTCTTCATTTGTGGCCTTGCAACAATTTTATATCCACCAATGATTAACTTGGTTAGTTGTGTGGATTGACGCGAGTGTCCATTACGCGCGCAAATTGGCATTGAAATGGTAGTGAAGAACACAAGCTTATACTGAGAGGGGGGGGTGAACAGTATAAGACCTCTTTTTACTTTTTCCTTTATACTTCAAAACAGTAAAGCAATATCAAAGCAATGCACAAAATCATCCACAAAGTGACACCAATTTTAACATGGTTCACCTAGAATGGTCGAGCTACGTCAACAAAACTTTTCTCTAAAAGTTATCTCAAAGTTCTTTGGGAAACCTTCCCAATTACAATGTTTATGAGCCTCGGCTCAAAGGAGATACCTTCCCCCAATCTGAATTTATGAGCCTCTACTCAAAGGAGATACCTTCCCCCAATATGAATTTATGAGCCTCTGCCCAAAGGAGAAACCTTACCCCAATCTAAATTTATGATCCTTTGCCCAAAGGAGATACCTTCCCCTCTACTCTGGATATGATCCCTCAGAAGATCAACTGTCTCTACCTCTTGCTAGCATGTGGAACTCCTTTCCACCGAAGACCTCCTGTCCTCAATGCTTAGCCTAAGAGACCTCTCGCCTTCTATGATCACGTCCCACAGCAGCTCAACGAACTCTGTACCAAACATAGTCATTCGGTCTAGTACAAGTCTTTCTCTGTCTGTCAGATCTGTCCAACTCTTGAACAAATCAATCCTCTATCCACAAGCCTTCTCAAAGACTTGCCAAAACTATTCTTAGGTTCTCTGATAGAACCAATGTACCTCTATCCTCAAGTTCTCTGATAGAACTTTCAATCTCAGCTCACAAGTCCTCTACTAGGACCTGTCCAAATCTGCTCACAAATCCCCATCGAAATCTGTCCAAAACCTGCTCACAAGTCCCCAACGAAACCTGTCCAAAACAGCTCACAAGTTCACCAAGAAAAAACTTGCTTAGAATGAACCCACAAAGAGAATTGTTAGAGACCCAATGTGATTCATCAACCTCATAGAAGCATAAAGAGAATTGTTAGAGACTCAATATGTTCTATACTTAACTCCCAATCTCAATCTCAAATCTCATAGAATCATAAAGAGAATTGTTAGAGACTCAATATGATCTATACTTGACTCCCAATATCAATCTCAAAAGAATAAGATAGATGTAGTATGCTTTTCTCAAGAACATGACACACAACTCAAAAATTACCAAACATGCAATATCTCATATAACAATGCTACTCATGTTCTTTCCACAACCAATATCTTTTCTCAACCAATTAGGGCTTTAACAACAATGCTTATAGACAAGGTTTAACCAAAATCATTCAACTCAACATTAACCTTGAAGCATTCAACCAATCATCACAAGAAAAGGAAACAAGTAGAAATCCTTTTCCCTCCAAAGATATTTCAACAAAACAGCCACCACACAATATTACCAAATGCAAAGAATAACTTGCTCAAATCAACTCAATGGAGTAAGCCCAATATCATGAATCAAGTAAAGCAATAACTTGATCAAACAACCTCTATGGAAGCAACTCAACCATCAAACTCAAAACAGCCAACCAAGGGTTCCACCAACTCAATGCAAGTAGCTTGACTCACAAATACAAACCCTAGTGCACAAAGCTTCCACTATCTCAAACCAAAAATTATGCATTCATCAAAAACTCTCCTTAAGGATAACAATGCATAAGTAGTCTTCAACAAACCATAAAAAAGGATTTACACCCAATCAAAGAAAACCTAGTTGAAAACCTTTTCACTCCAACCTTATTTCAAAAACCATACACCAATCATACTCATAAGAAGAATGTGCCCATACCTTATTGGAGTAGAAGAAAATTGATCCTTAAAGCTGTCACCACACACAACCCTCAAACTTCCAACCAAGTTAGGGTTAGAACCAAGATAAATGAGCATATATAAAAACTTTCCTTAGTACACCTTTTAGCTTCTCTTCTTTTGAAAACAACCACCAAAGAAGCCAAAAACACAACAACCAAAACTTACACCTTATATCTCCATTTTAAACTTTAGCATAGCAAAAGACTAATCTCAAAAATACAACCAAAGAAATATCCCCTTATTTCTCCTATGTCTTTTAAACAATGCTAAACAATGCCAAAAATTATATCAAGAAATTAATCAAACCTTAGAATGGTTGTCCTTGAAGAATCTGAAAATCGTGGAATGGCTGCCCTTGACAAATCTGAAAATCGTGGAATGGTTGCCTTTGATGAATCCGAAAAACGTAGCACAAAATACGTTTTAACAAAAACGTGACTTAATCCATGCACAGCTCCCTCCGCGGGAATCGAAACGTAGACCTCCGCCTACGCAAAGCCCAAACGTAGCCTATGCTGCCACTAGCCCACAACGGGCTAACGAAGTCTAAGACAGACTTCCTACCACTTCAACGAACAAGCACTTCGTAAGTTTTTCAAATGCGAGCTCTCTTCTTTCGTAGCGTCAACAGAGCATCGATCGCAGCCAAAAATTAATGCATTCAAAAATCTAAAGAGGAGTTAAACCTTAGGATCCTTCCCATCTTTATAGTCCAATCGTGGACTTTAGAACACGTCGACGGCAGAGAAACGTAATTTCGAATTTAATCGAAATTGCTTTCTAAAGGGTTTAAAAACCCTTAATTAATTTTAATAAATTAAGAATAAAAAAGGTTTAAAAACCTTTAAATATTTTTAATAAATTAAAAATAATTTCTCCCTTAATTAATTAAATAATTAATTAATTAAAACATTGAAGGGTTTTAAATAATAATTAAATAATAAAGAGAACCTCCATTGGTTTTAATAAAAACCATTTAACTTGGTTTTAATAAAAACCCTATCCAAAAATCTTATCCAATGGAATATCTCCGGATTCTCTTAAGAAGATTCTCTTGGAATCTTTCACCTTTGAAGCCAACACATCCTCTTAACATTAATGCCATTTTCTTTTGACATCAATGACAACTCATAGACAAGGAGCTAGGATCTCAAACCCAAAATTGCCAACAAGTAGAGCAGCAAGGCTCCATGGAGCAGGTATGTTGTTGAACTTAAGGAAAATTGTGTTGTTTGTAATTTGATAATTTAAAGGGGTTACAAGAGAAACCCTTTTACAAATAAGCCTTTTGGAGGATACAGGATGGATTTTGGGAAATGCAAAATCCTCTTCCAGTAAATGGGATCGACAACACATGAAGGTGTCTTCCAAAATATCCTCAAGGGGGGTGGGCTTATTGCTCGGGTGCCACTATCAATAAAACCTACCATTAAGACCTACAAGACCTGCAAAAATGGGTTAGAGTATTTTGGGACCTGTATTGATTAGGCCCCTCATATTTACAATTAAAAGACTCTTAAATTAAGTTAAAATATGATTAAAAATTCATAAGATGGCAAAACATAGGTAAAACAAAGGTGCTTACCTAATTTTGAGAGCTCTGGTAGGTCTTTGGTGCATAGAGACTTGTTGATCCAGGGATTCGTACCTTTAGGCGTGAATGAAAGAAATTGTACCCTTTTATGTGGATTTGACTGTGTTTTCCCAAAACTACAAATTTTGATAGAAACTTTCTATTGGTGCAATTGTTACTCTTGCTCTCCTTCAAGTTGCCTCTTGAATCTACAATATTTGACAACAACCTATCAAGCAACACAAGATATTCAAAAATTCATATGGGTCTCCATGTGGAGGTGGATGGTGAGTGATGTTCTAGTGTAGTTGGTGGTCTAGGCTAATTTTAGAAAAGTTTGATTAAGCAAAATGAGCATTGATGGAAATGAAGAAAATGATATTCTATTTATAGAGTTTGCCAAGGTTAGGGGAGGGGTTGAGGTATCCCATGAGAGGTGTCCTCTACAAGGTGTCATTTAATATGATATTCTCCATAGGTGCATTTGGGTGAGAGAATCATTCACCCACCTACATGTCATAAATGATCATGGGGATGTGGAGTGAAATTGGGGTTAAACCCTAACCATAGTAGGGTTAACCATGGGTTTTTTGTTGACTTGAGTGAGGTGGAAGATGACTCATCCTTGCCAATGATTTTAAATCCAAAAGTATTCAAAGTCATTTATGAATTTAAATCCACATGGGGATTTGAAATTGAGCAAGGGTTAAGTTTAACTAGGGTTAGGTTGACCCTAGGTTAAGTGTTGATTTTTGGGTGAGGTGGAGGGTGACCATGTTGTTATAGTTAGATTCTATTACATAATTTGGATCCTATAAATGTACCTTCCTAGGTATATACTTAGGACATTAGATTACTTTAGGAGGAAGTTATCTAGTTACTTTATGCAATGTAATAAATGCACAAGTGTCAATGTGCAAGGTGTCCCTTGCATAGCTAGGTAGAGTGTTAGCCAAGAAATCTATCTTCCATTATAAAAGAGCCTCATTGTAAGAGTTTAAAATGCAAGACAATAGGTGGTAGTAGTAGTACTGGGTGACTCCATTAGTGATGAAGCATATTATAGTTTTGTAGCATCTTGCATGGAGTGTCCATTTCCTCCATAGTAATATTGTATACATTTTTGTCGTTCCTATTTATAGCATATTTTTGCAATCTCATAAATTTACTTTCTCTCATATTTATGCATCCTGTTATTGCCATTTCCCATTGTAATCTACCTCAAAAGCTAACAGTGGTATCAGAGCCACGGTAGATATAGTCATAGTAGAACTAGCTACTGTAGAGTGAGAGGAGAACCACCATTATTGTTGAGCAAAAATTTTTCTATGAACCTGATTTTCCACAGTGCACAGACTCTTGCAAAAATCTTTAGAAGAATCAAGGTGGTAGGGAGATCTTTGAGAAAGTGCTATTGCTAAAATAGGGTTAGTCACCATAGCTTCAATTTTTGCAAATTGGATATTCCATTGAATCCATTGCATGTGAATTTCATTAACAATATCTGGTAGAATAGACTAAAATCAGAAATTTTGAAATTCATTTGGGTCAGAGTCTTCCCACATAGTTATCGAAAAACTCTTGAAGATAAGGACTCAACATTTGATCCACTAGTTTGATGAATCAACTAGTGAAGCTCATATAAGAGATCTAAGAAGTTTATTATTGCCTAAAGTTTCTTTTATTACAAGGAACTAACCCTCATATGACTGAAGAACCTCCTATAATAGAAATCTAGGAGATTTCAACTTCATTACCCGAAGGTCAAAGTACCTTCATAGTGCAAATATTAGTTGTAAAAAAGAATACTTTAGAAGAGACTCTAGGAGAAGGAGTCATAGTGAAGTTTAGAGATTGAAGATATCTATTGATAAAGTCAACTTCACAACAGAAAAGGCCACAAAAGCTTTGATCTTGAAGAAGACTCCAAAAGAGAGTACCTAATTCAAAAGCAGATTCAGATTTTAGTACTAATAATTTGTTGCAGGGAAAGAAGATTCAGTAAGTTGGAAAATTTCCTACAAGAAAAGAAGAATATTTTATTTAGAATAAATCTGGTACCTTCAGCAAACTTGAAGGTGAAGAGATTTGGTAAAGATCTCATTGAAGATACTTCTAGTCTTGGAAGGACAAGAAGGACTAGGAGAGCCCCATTAAAATCCAAAAGCAACAAAATTAAGTGATCCAGGAAGGAGATCTCAATTCTAGAAGTTGAAGAAGAAAATCTCAAGGAAGACCAAAGTAGTTGTAGAGTCAAAGACCTAGGAGAGGTCTCAAGGAAAAAGTATTGGAGAGCCTTTTTTCTGAAGCAAGATCATCAAAAGAGTTCCTAGAAGAACTCATTGGAGAAATTATCCATCAAGGAGAAACTTTCTTATAAGAGAAATATTTGGGACAATTATCACCATCCGACAACAAGCCCAATCAAGAGAAGAAGAATTGGCAAGAAGTGCCAAAGAATATACAAAAGACCTTAAGACATTCAAAGTCTTGAGAAGAAGAATATCTTGCTTTTTGACAAGAATACTTGAAGATAAAAGGAGTTTGCCAAAGCCGTGAGACCTGAAGATTACCTTTGAAGAAGCCATAAAGATTCCTCTAAATCTACAGTAGAAAGGAGAAGATCAAACCACCAAATCCCAGGCTCATGAAAGAAATTTTGAGATATATTTTTGGTGGAGGAGATGTTTTGAAAAGCTAACAAAAGTTGCAAAAATCTAAAGCAAAAATCTTGATCTACATTCTTTACAAAAGCTGTCAAAAAAGGTAATCAAGTATTGGTGCAAGTGAATTCATTAATCGGATTACTCAACAGATTTGTTAAAGCACCTTATGTTAATTTAAAAGTTGCAAAGAGGAAAATTGTATTACAGTCTTCAAAAGTGCAAAAGAAAAAAAATCCTTTTAAGGTTCATTTGCACAATTAGGAGTTGATTTATGAAGTTATAATCAACTACCTATCCTATATCTTGAAAAAGAAGACTAGATCCTACAACTGTGTTTGTAGTGAAATTTGAAAGAATTTATTCTAGATTATATTTGAAAGGTTGCAATGGAATTGTTAGGAGTATTTTTGAGAAATTAGTGGAGCAATAAGGTGAATTTATTATTACCATTTATAGTGCATCTATTAAGCACCATTCTAGTTAATTTTTTAACTAGTCGCTCTAAATTAGTTTGTGTTGTTAAGAAGCACAAATATCAAAAAAAATTGTAGCACTTTAGTGGCCAAAAGAAGCCACCATTACAAATAGAAATGTGGAATAGAAAACAACCATTGAAATCCTTGAAGGAAGCCTCAAATCGAGACCTTGGAAGTCTCAAGATTCAAGGAGAATATAAGGATTTATTTTTTTAGCACAGAGTGCAGGAATCCTCATTTCATTAGCTTGGATTGACTATCATCCAAAAGAAGCAAGAAGGATTATAAAAATTCTTCATTTTGGTGCAAGAATTACATATTACAAAAGACACCTCTTTTGTTCCTTGGAAGAACAAAGGTATTACCATTTAAAGGGGTCATAAGGACGTTCTTATCTACCAGACTTGCAGCCAAGGGAAGGAGCTATCAAAAATCTCACATGAACAGTAGAGTTACAACCAAAGGAAGAGCCACTGAAGATCTCACATGTCCTTGGTCAATATACTTACAACCAAGTGAAGGAGCTATCAAAAAGGTCACACAAACAGTAAATTTGTAGCCAAAGGAAGAGCCACCGAAGAGCTCACATGCCCAAGAGTTGAGGTGTTTAAAAATACAGTTTTCCTCTTTCAAATTTAGCCCTATAAGGAGTGCATCACCTGCAACAGTGGATCCATTGAAAGAAGGCATTATCACTCATGCTTACGTATAAATAAGGGCAACATTCAGTGATATATTATATATGTAAAAGATAAAGCAAAAGGATATTCATTGGCTATTATAACCAATGTTGAAGAAATATAGAAATCGATATTAAAGACTTGCAAACAAGTGCAAATATAAGAGATATATCTAAGGCATCCATTGAAGCGAGTGTCCACCAAAAGAAGACCTCAAAAGTGTGCCATAATACTGTGAATATATCCAAATATAGCCGTATGTCATCCTCACCATGCTAGCATGCAAAAGAAAGCCTGCATACCAAGAAACATGGCAAGCTCATGTAGGGTGCAAAGATAAAGGTGAAATTAGGGTTGCAAGCTCATATTTAGAGCGTTAGAAAGAAGGCTTGCATGCACAAGCCACTTGGAATTAACTCTCTATGTCTCCCAACGTTTAAGCACTCACCTAAAGGGGGCTACATTTGTTTGAGAGAGTTAAGATTATTTGGAGGTTACCACCAACCTCATCATTGCCAAAGGAATGCTAAAAAAGTCTATCTTATAATGCTTCATGTGACACTTGTCATGAAGCCCATCCTTATTAAGATGCCAATATTGGAGAATGAAAGATACAGTAGTGTGTGAAGCAGAATGCAGCCAAGCAAAACACATGAGTAGTCAAACAGAGTTAAAGAATTGAGGTGAAACGATTATACACCATTCAATGGTGTAAGGAAAACATTTAAGATGTTGTCATAAAACCAATGAATAATAATTACATTTGGATAATCCCTACAAGACATATCTTAAGATATCTTTCATCGCTAGTGAAGAATCACCAATCAAGGAATGAGTTTACACCGATCAAAGAGGGCTCTAACTGCCCATGAGCACTACACAACACGTAGCTACGAATCTGTCGATGAACAACATTAAAGAGCGATTAAGGTAAAGGTTGATATTTATGCTTTTTTTAACATAAGTTTTTTTAGAGTTATAAGGGAACATTTTATCTATTGCATTAGATATTCACTAAACAAGCATACTTCAGATTTGTTAATATTTGCAAAAAGTTATCAAGGAGAAATAAGGGTTATTATTGTTATTTAAATTACTTGCAAATATTATTTTCTAATTTTTCCAAATTTGAGAGTTATAAGGAATACAACATCAAACTTAGGAATTGGAAATTAGAAAACATTAAAATCAACCAAAAGGGGTATTTAAAGAGGTTTATTACAGTTTTCAAAAGTTGGATTTTTATAGTGCTATCTCAAAAACACTTAAAGGAAGAAAAATAAATACCAATTTCAAAACCTCTTCAAAGAATTGAAAATAGTGCTTAGTTAAATAGGAGTAATAAGGAGAAAGAGAAGTTGTATTTTGTATTTACAAAATTTTACAAAATCAACTTAAAATTGAACTACAATTTACAAAAGCACTATATTGATCATACATCCTATCCAAAACATCCTAGGGAGTCATAAGGTATTCTATAAAACTTGGTAATATTAGCATCCATAAAAAATTATCAAGTTCTAAATTCACTGGATAGATGTAAGCTTGCTACAAAACCCAAAAAACTTATTAGGTTTGTGAACTCTCATAATTAGGGAGATAAATGGAAGTCTACATAACCTAAGGGTTAACAAAGGTTTTTATCAAATCAATCTTTTATATATTCTAAGGGTTACATATACCTTAATATTGGGAGCTATAAGATATACTACTAAGATTCTATTAAATACATGGATGAAATACTAAGAAAAACTTTCAATAATAAAGAGCTATTCCAAGAAGTAAAATTTTTCTTATAAAATTTAATAGATACTCTCGGAGGATACACGTTTCTATCAACTAGCAATAAAGATAAATTCTTCTTATTTCTTAAGGAAGCCAAAGAAGGTAACTTTGTAGCCTTGATTAATTATCTCCATGAAATCCTCTTCACAGCATGGTGTAACTAACAAAAATTGATTATATTCTCACAAGAAGAGTGTCAAATGATTTATCTATCATTGGTTGTGTTTGTACTTACTCAACACAATAAGCAAGTCAACAGTAAGGAACAATATTATTGTGATGATCAAATAATTTTCCATGAAGCAAAAATTCCACTAGCTCCAATGCAAAATCTAAAAAAATAGAAAAATGAAGAAGAAAAGGTATGCCAAAAAGGGACACAACACTACAAATACTGAACCTGTTGAGCACACTAAATTGAAAGAAGAACCTACAACATCAGCTTACTCTGCATCAACTGAAGAAATAAACTACTGAATGAATCTGATCATAGTAAGCAATGAAGGAGGATACAAGTTCCATTATCCAATGGAAGAAGATCCATATTGAAGACTAAAGTCTTTAGTACCCAAATAATGTAATACAGGGGGGTGTTAGAGTTAGAGTCTATTACATCATTTGGATCATGTAAATGTACCTTCCTAGGTACATACTTAGGACATTAGATTACTTTAGGGGGAATTTATCTAGTTACTTTATGCAATGTAATAAATGCACAAGTGTCAATGTGCAAGTTGTAAATGTGCAAGGTGTTTCTTGTACAACTAGGTAGAGTGTTGTCCAAGGAATCTATCTTCCATTATAAAAGGGCCTCATTGTAAGAGTTTAAAAAGCAAGATAGTAGGTAGTAGTAGTATTGGTGACTGCATTAGTGATGGAACACATTATAATTTTATAGCATCTTGCATGGAGTGTCCATTTCCTCCATAGAAATCTTGTATTCATTTTCATCATTTCTATTTATAGCATATTTTTGTAATCTCGTAAATTTACTTTCTCTCATATTTTTGCATCCTGTGATTGCCATCTCTTATATGCTTTGGGACACAAAAGTCTCCAAATGTCATTTAAGGCCCTAAATGCACATGGGAAGATGTGTCGAGCAAGGGTTAGAGTTAACCCTGATTAGGTTGACCATATGTTTAGCTAGGGTAAAATGGGTGATGTGGAGACTAGGCTAGTCAAAGAGTAGATTAGGTGAGGTGGCCATGAATCAGATTGACCATGGTTATATTGATCATGGGGTGAAGTTTGACCATGAGGTGGATTTTGACCAAGGTAGAGCTTAACCAAGGTTATACTAGGATGATGGTAGCATGGGGACCCAAGGTTAAGTGTAGGAAAGGGATTAAGTGGCCAAATAGAGCTTATGAATAGTGCATGAGTAGTACTTTTGATAAATGAATAGTGTTTTGAGGTTAATGTATGTAAATTTTATTGTTTGTACAAATTGATCAACCATGATGATGGGAGAAATAACAATGTGCAACTTTTGGTTGTCTACATTTTCTCCTTTTTATAATGCGTTGTGTGAAGACACGATGCAATGTAAAAACTTATGATACCAGCTTGGTGATTTGATTTTGAAGAATAATTTGTGATGAATAGTTGTGGATGAAAGAAGATAGATTTATTGATGATTGATTATGAGGTGAATTAATGATGGATGGTTGTTGATTACAATTTTTGTAATGTTGTAATGAGTGTTTTGAGAGAGGAGACATAAGATCATCTTGCTTCATGATCAATGTAAGATGCTCCAATTTTGGAAGGGATTAATATATTTGAAAATTTGCCTTTGAAAAACTTTTCAACTTGGTTTGATTTGGTTAGCTAGTTAGCCAAAGGTAGGCCATACTCATGATTGCTTCAGTGGGATCGTCGGTGACCCAAAGATAGTATCCACACACGAGTAAACTTGTATCTACTGGTGTATAGCGTACCAAATCTGATTGGATTGGAGTTTTGATTGAGAAGATAAATTTTGCTTTTGTTTGCCCTAGTAAATGAGGGCTTATGATAGTCTTAGGCAAAGTTCTTGGACAAACACAATTTCCAAGATTGAGTGTTTGATTATTGATCATGTACAAGGTGTTTTTTTTATTTTTGATGTCTACCCCCTTAAGTGATGAGTTGATGGCAAAATAAGCACAATACGATGACAAATTGCTTTATCAAATAAAAAATTCAAGAAAGAACTGAGTAAAATGGGAAAATTTGACAAATATGGTGGAGGGGAAGTGTGTAGGCACCATTGTTGACCAGAAAATTAAATTCGTACCCTAGGGTACGAATTAAAGCATTCACACCTTGCCATACGAATTTGGATGTGTGACCCATATGCAGTTTTTATGCATTTTGGGGGATCAAATGATGTCAGAATTGGATAAAAATTATATCGCCAGAAAGCCCTTTTTTGAGCCTGATCCAATGATGGTAGTTTTGAGAAATTTGGAGATGATTTTATAAGGGAAAATTGGCTCAAATATGACCTTACTTTTGGAAGCGATGAACGTGCAATTTCAAGCATTTTGGAAAGGAAATTTGGCTTAGTTGGTTAGAGGGATTGCTTGGAAGACATATAGCGGTTGTAGGAGGAGTTAGAGGTAGCAATGGTTGATAAGGACAAATGGATCCCACAAATCCAAGAAAAATGAATCAAACACGTTATTTGATCTCCAACTGAAGGAACTCTACAATAGAGACATCTTTCTCCTAAAAGAGCAAATGAACAAAAAATATAGGAAGCAAATAACAACTGATTTTTTATAAAATCACTTGTACTCGTACTCGTGTCGATGTAAATGGTTTGTTAGTAATAAGTATTTATAGTGCCAAATTCCATAAACAAAACGTTTCCAGAAGTGATCAGAAGTGACGTTGTGGAAAATTCAAGGCCTTTCGAGGAAAGGCGTTTGGCTAAAGGCAAGTCATGGTTGTAAAACCTCTTGCTTTGTGGATAAGATTTACGGGCAGATGATCTTTGATGTGTCCAAAAAAAATGGTTTTTTTATTTATTATATATTAAAACGTGAGTTGTTTTTTTTAATATATATTAAAACCTATTTTGATTGTTTTTTTTAATATATTAAAACCTATTTTTGATTTTTTACGAACCTCTCGAGCGACCTACGGTCCCCATCTCACGAGTCAACAATTAACGAAACAGATAGGTTTGGTGGTTGCAGTCCCTGTGGTTTGAACCCTACGCTGGCCAGTTACTAAAAATAGTGGTTGTTACCAACTCTCCTATGTAACCAAAAAAAAAAACCTGAGTCGGATTTTTAGTTTTGATTATTTTTTTGAATTGTCTTGATATGTCCTGACCACAACATTATCAACTGGATTTCGGGTACTGTTGACAATTTTGTCACATTTCTCAAGGGGTAGAAAAGAAACAAGTTTTGTATAGTGTTGTGTAAAGTTTTTGCTTTGTTATTTTTATTTTGAAAAGTTGCAGCAATTTTGGCTTTCAAAGCCACCCCTTTGTATAAAAAGTAGAAAGAGAAAAAGCTTCGCTACCGAACAAGCTAGAGAAAAGAGCTTCGCCCAAAAGGAAAATGAAACCGCTTCGCACCCGAAGTATTTCCAGCGCTACTTCGGGTGAAAATTTTGCGAAGTAGTTTTGCCGAAGAAAGAGCTTCGCACCCGAAGCGCTTCCAGCATTGCTTCGGGTAGGATTTGTTGCGAAGTAGTTTTGTCGAAGAAAAATGCAAGAGGACCGATGAAAAGGGCTTCGGGCCCGAAACATTTCAAAACACTGCTTCGGGCGGAAATCATCCGAAGCGGCATTCAAGAGAGCAACTTCGCCGAAGGAGAAAAGTCTAGGCCACGATTCAAGTTTGACCAAGGTAAAAGGACTTCGGGCCCGAAGCATTTCCAACAACTACTTCGGCTAGAGGCACCAGCGAAGCAGAACCCGAAGAAGCATTGAAGAATCCTTCGCCAGAAAATTATCGAAACATCTACTTCGGGCCTCTTCACGCCCGAACCATTTCTACTTCGACGAAAAACCTAGCGAAGCATTCACTTCGGCGAGTTTTCACCCGAAGCATTTTCGACCGAAGTTCTGGCAGCCAAGAGAAGCGAAGCATTTTGAAGGCAGGAATGTGTTTCGGCCGAAATCTCTCCGAACCACAATTTTGAAGAGGATCGCGGCGAAGTACTTCTCCAAGGCATCAGCGAAGCAGTTTTGTCAACGAAGCGGCAAGGACGAAGAAGACCATTTTGCGAAGGAGATATGCTTCGGCACAAACCATCCCCGAAGTAGTTTTGCGAAGCTCAATTTTGCGAAGTACTAACCAAGGAGGAGTTTTGCTTCGGCCCAAAACCATTGCGAAGCGAAGTGGTGAATGAAAACTTAGCGAAGCGCTTCACGGGCACACGTTCCAAGTCGGGTATCTTCCCGAGGCGATCAAGTGCCTCATAAATGCAATTTTTCGTGCCCAGCAAGCCCGTTGCTCATTTTTGGCAATCAAAAGCGAAGTATCAAGCCATGATGGAGAACCCGACGAGCATGGCGGCCACTCGAGCACTGCACCCGGAGACCAAGGACGTCCAGACGGCTCATCAATGCACCTTTCCATGGTTGACCCGGTCACAGTTGCCAGTTTTGGTAACGGATTTGAAAGCTCGATCGCGAGAGCCGAGGAAGGCCGAATTCTCGAGCTCGAGGGTGTACTCTTCTTATCTATGTAATTATGATTCGAAGGCACGGGTCCTCTATAAAAACCTGAGCATTGTAATGGAAAAGTGGGGGGAACTATCTGCTAGAAAGCTGTTGTAACTTGATGTCCTACGATTAATACTAAGAGACTTTGAGCTCAATTCTTCTCTTTTATGCTGCCTTCTGTGCTTGATTCTTCTATCTCTCCTCGTTTGTATGTTGGATGCTGAACTCTGCGTCCGGTGTGTGATCGGGGACAGTGTCCTGAAACTCGTTCGGAAGGATACATAGGAGTAGAAAAGTGTCGTATTGGCTTTCTTTTATGCTGCCTGCCTTGCTTGATTCTTTTATCTCTCCTCGTTTGTAGACTGAGATGCTTAACTCTGCGTCCGGTGTGCGATCGGGGACAGTGTCCTGAAACTCGTTCGGGAGGATACATAGGAAGGTTGATACTACGTTTCTTTCATTTTACTCTTGGTGTTCCTTGCTTCAATTCAAGTTGCTAGTTAGTGATCGTGCTTCCTGTTCTCTCCCACCTTAAATCATCAATCTCTCTTCCCTTACCCTTTTTATTTTATTTCTCTAACCCTAACTCCTTTATCTCTTTCCTGCACTCTTATCTTCAAAACACCCAAGTAGTTTAGCATAGGAGCCGGCCTTTCTCCGGAGATTGGCACGAGGGGCATCTCTTCCCTTCGGCCTTTCAATGTTGGTCCAGGTCTAGGGCGCATACATTTACCCAAAACCCTTACCTAGGCGGATTTGATGACCAACAGTTTTTGGCACGCCCAGTGGGACCGACTGTGTTTGTCTTAGAAAGATCCATAACCAGTCAAGGTCCCATATTTTAATGCACAAACCCATCTTCACCGAGGCCAATAGTTCTAACCAGTTCTCGGTGTGACCCGGTCAGTCTCACCTGACTAGTGGTAGTGAGAACCGATGCCCTCATTATCGAAAGACTCTTAGCATCTGGCGACTCTGTTTACCCAAAAATCTCTAAGTCGTAAAGACCAGTACCCAAATCCATGCCTTCATGGCAAAAATCCCCATGTTTTAAGGAAGTCTAAGTTAGTGAATCTCTGGCTTGCCCCCATCCGATCAAAATCACCTGGCGACTCTGACTGAGCTGAAGATCCAGATTCCTTCATCGTAGGCGCCTTTTAAGTTGAAAGAAAATGTCCCAAAAAATCAAGGCCACCGCCATAATGGAAAGAGCACGTTATCCTAGTTGGAATGCCCGTTCCCCTCTGAATCTTCAGGGTTATCATAAAATTCCTAGAGGAGCCTTGCATACATTGGCGAAATACGATGGCACTAAAGGAATGGCCCAAAGGCACCTTGAAGACGTTGCGGCATTGGCAAACCTCCACAACATAATCCATGAAGATGTCATGGTTAGACTTCTGGTCATGTCTCTGGAAGGAGAAGCGATGCGGTGGTTCAGATTACTCGAGTATGAAAGCATCTGCTCGTGGAGCGATTTAGCCGAAGCATTGATCAAGACATTCGACGGCTCTCAAGATCCCTCCCAGCTTTTGATGGATCTATTCGCTATCATGAGAGCACCTCTGGAGAGCATCACGGACTTCAATGTCCAATTTTGTAGAAGTTGGAAGAGCATTCCAGTGGAGATCCAACCGACGCATGCCCAAGCTCACCTCTTCTATGTTCGTGCCTTTCACCCGGACATACGCCTTCTCTTACTACAATCAGGGGAACGAAGATTTCCTCAGATATTTGAGGAAGCAATACGAGCAGAACAACTCTTGTTCCTATCTGGAAAGTGGCAATGGGGAGAAAACCCATCATTGTTCACTGCTCCTGGCCATCCTACGCAGTATTCATCATGGCAGACTCCTCGTACTGAGCGTAGGTTTGAGATGCAGTCATTCGGAGCTCAAGAAGCAAATTTTGCCCAAGAACAGCAATGGGAATATGCAAGCTTTGACCCAACAATGAACAATGTGGCTGCTTGCAATCTCCATCAGGAGGTAGTCCAAGGAGAGCAGTCTCCAGCGGTAAGGCCTGAGAATGAGGAAGGCACCTTTTTGTGCCCTTTTTGTATCCCAAGGGGCGAGACACAAGAACTCAGCCAGAATCCATTGAATGTGTCTCGAGAAGCAGAAGAGGAGGGAGAACCAGATACAGGAGCGCTCCCAGAAGGAGAGAGAAGAGAAGGGTCTGGAGGTGACTCTGGCCCAATAGATCAAGGCTAGAGGTTCTCCCACCCGAACGAGCTCGTTGCCCCGCGAGCCGTTAAGAAGGTTGACACTCTTGTCACATTACACAAGGGGTGTAAAGTAAAAAAAAAAAAAATTCGGTAATCTCCTTCGGAGATTTTTACCCAAAGTAACGGTTGCGAGGAAGTGAAGGGCCGAACCAAAGTTCAAACAAAGGCACAAAAGAGCTTCGCACCCGAAGCATTTCCAGCAACCACTTCGGGTGGAAATTCTGCGAAGTAATTTTCAAAAGCACAAGCTTCGGTAGGTGGTCCTTGCAAAGCACGAAGAAGGATAAGTACCTCGGGCCCGAAGCACAGAAGATCAGCCCGAAGAAGAAGTTCGCTGTGAAGCATTTCCAAGTCCGACCCAAGCTTCGTCGAACCGATTATGCGTAGGACGAGAGCATTTAAAGCATGTCTCAAGAAATGTGCCGACTACCACCTTGAAAAGAGCTCGAAGTGGATGAATTTAAGGCAAAGGTGGCGGGGCACGTCCCGAGGTGATTCAGTTGGGGAAAGGGCTCGCACCCGAGTACAAGATGTGCTTCCAATGCAAGGTGTAATCATTAGGGTGCGTAACTCCACATGCGATGCCATCGGATAGCCAATCGGATGGCGCAACAATTTCCTAGGCCACTAGCATAGGTTTAATTATGGCAAGAGCCATAAATAGGGGTAGTCACCCCTTAAGGCTATAAAATGCAGGCTTTAGCAAGGAAAAGGTTATTTGAAAGTGCAAGATTGAAGGCACATTGCTCGTCTGCAAATTTTGCTGCCACTCGTCGAGAAGCTCCCTGACGCCGAAACAGTCTGCGTTGTTGGTGTTGCTGCCATAATCATACAACATGGGAAAGAAAAGTTCTACCCAGAGAGGAAAGGAGCCAGAGGTAACAGTTCCTAAAAAAGTGAAAGGTTCGGAGGAGAAAAAGCAGAGACCGAAGAAGGTCAATCCGAACCTCCGCCCAGAAAAACAAGTTGTGGAAGAAAGAGAGGAATCCGAAGATGAACAACTTGTAGAGCCACCAGTTGACAGGTGGGAGAAAATTAAAGATACGGAACTCTCAAGAAGCATGGTCGAGCTCAGGTACACTATTGATTTTATGAAGAGCAGGCTCACGCCAGAAAACAAGAGAGCCACCATGTATTACTCCCAAATCTATTGGTATCTGACCCCTCCTGTGCACCATTGCCCTGAGCTGATTTATGCCATCGCACAGAACTACCAACCAGCTTCCAGGCAAGTGTTGAATGCCGCTGGCCATAAGTTGTTCTCTATCCTGAAGGAGGACGTGCAAGCAGCTTTCGCGCCACAGCAGGGGCCGTCGAAGGGATATACAGTTCGTAGTGTCATTTTAAGCGAACAAATGGAGAGGTTCACCTCGAACAACTATGTGTTGAAATTCTTGCAAGAAAACCTCAAAAGCGGGCTCCCTTCAGGCAAACTGCCCCAAATGCCCCTACCCTTGGAGGCCTTCAAGAACACGGACATCTTCTCCATCATTGCATGGGTGGCGGGCTTGTCAACTGATACTTCGGTATACCCTTGGCAGGTGTCTTTGGCCGAGTGTATTTCCAGAGGGGAGTTCTATGCTCCCGATGCTTCGAGGCCAAACACCAACCCAGTCTTCTTTGACTGGGCGGAATGGGTAGCCCGAAACCTGCACACGTGGCTCACCGCGATGAAGACTTCTGGAGCGGAGCAGCATTTCAGCCCATGTTCTTTTCTTGTCTGGTTATTCTTTTATCGCACATATCAAAATTTTCCCCATGTTGCGATTACATCAAAAGGCGAGGATGGAAATCCTCTACCTATATACCAGTGGACTCGCCTCCTATTGAGGTCAGAGTCCTATTATTCTTTCAATCAACAATTCTTGGGGCCTGCCATGCAATTGTTGACAGGGTCCAGCCCTCGGGTGCCCCTCAGTCTAAGAGACAGGGTGGTGCAGGCGAGAAAGGGGGATATTTTTCAACTCACACAGGGGCTTGTGATACGCCTATTCGGCTTCGTGGGAAAGCCCTTCCTGCTGTCGGTTTTCCCATCCGAGTACCAATTCACACTAGAGGTCGCTCGACAGAGCGACGCGACCAATGAAGTTTACGGCCACGGCCGGAAGTGGGCACACACTTGTGACTTTCCTTTTAGAATGGGAGTGATTGAAGTTTTCGCATTGAAGCAGAACATCATTCTGGAAGAAAAGCTTGCTAATTTTGGCCTGCTTCAGATTTCGTAGAGGTGGCTTTATGATCCCATAGGGGTGATGAAAGATCACTTAAAATGTAAAAATTTTCATGTCTGCCCCCACCCCGAGATAATGGAGCAGAGGAACAATCCCAACGGGAGAGATCTGGAGTGGCATCTAGAGAAAGTGCGGACATTACCTCCCTGGCATGATTTTTATCCCATGGAGATAGAGTTCGATCCTGATCAGTACCCATTTCCAACTCCAGACTCCACATTCTGGAGGAAAGCCAAGGATGATCTGAAGGAAGAATTGAAGAACTGGGATGAGGAACAGCTAAGGGAGTGGTGGATAATGAGAGTCCATCACCGAAAGATGAATTCTTACGGACTCTTGGCAACAGATAGGGACTTCGCAATTGTCTACGAAGCCAATGTCGGATCATGGAAGCCCATATCCTTCGTAGACTTTGTCCCTCCAGCCACTCCAGGATCAGGTGAAAGCCCAGGGAGGACCGATGATGCCTCGGGAAGGCAGAAGAAAACTGAAGCTGCACCAAGGGCGCTACCACAAAGGCCATCAGAGGACACAAGTGCCGAAGAGTCGGAGCAACCGTTGGAGAGGAAAAAGTGGAAAAGGCCAGAACAAGATCAAATGCCTCCGAGCCACCCGAAACGACCTCGCACAGGGCATCCGAACGCTCCTGCCGAACAGCCTGCACTGGTTCCAGCCGAAACAAATATTGAGAGTAAGGAGCCACCAAGTACCGAGACGGTCCCAGACTTAGACGTCATTAATATGGAGGAACTCCTCCAACCAGAAGGGGACCCCGAAGTGGAAGTGTTGGAGGTCGAAAGTGCCGAAGCCCAGGACGAGCAGGAGCCGACTACGCAAGAAGTCATCACGGCCGCTCTGCCAGGAGGGCACGCAGGTACGCATTCTCTACCCTTAACTCTCACCTCTCACATATCCACCATGGCCCCGACCAAAATTTTTTCTCACCATCCCCTGCAAGGTCAATCGCCCCTCCACGTTGAGTCCACGGCCGTTCCAAGTTCACCTCGCGCTTTGCCTATCCACACTTCACCCGAGTCATCCGGCCAAGACAAAGCCGTCGAAACTTCTTCGCTCACTCACGTCGCTGATCCTTTAGTCCAGAGCGAAGATAGCCCTCTAACGCCGAACCCCGTGGCCCACACCCCCATCATACAGGGCATTTTCACGCTCGTCGAAGCCCCAGCCACTCCCGTCGCTGAGCCTTCTGGCGAGGCATCCCCCATTAATTCATTATATTTGTTTACCCCCTCGACTGGAGATCCAGCCTTATTTGAGTCCCAATTGTCTACAATAAAAGAAACCGCTCTAGCCGAAAAGCTCTCGTAGGCCCGCCAGAATACCGAGAAGATGCTGAAAGAGGCAAGGAAGAAGAGAGGGCGCTCATTGGCTCAAGTGGAAAAATGCGTTGTCTTCGATTTGCAGGCCGGGAAGCTGCATAAGGTAAAGAAGATCCCCAAAGTCCAGAAGCCTCTGGACGAAATGACTCTCGTAGATTATGATTACCAAGACAAGTCTAAGGATCTGGAGCATTTGAACGTGGACGATGAATCAGCTTCCATGCACATCGGGATTGAAACCTTTCGAGCACATGCAAATATCGCAAACCAGCACAGATTCGAAGCAGAGAGCGCCAATATTAAGCTAGAGGAAGAGCTGGCGAGGATCCGGTCCAAGCTGGCAGAAGCTGAAGAGCAGTGCAAGCTGATGAGGAAGGAAACACATGCCCTAAAATTGCAAATACAAAAGTTGGAATGTACAGCTGAAAATAGAGAGCAAAGGCAGATCGAGAATGATCTGAGAGCCAAGGAGCTTGAAGGAAAAATCTTGCAGATGCAAAATCAGCTGAACGAAAAGGAAGGGTTAGGGCTGTGCGACAGGAGCAGAATCAAGGAAATCCGCTCGCTTCTGCTAAAAAATTTCAGATCTCGGGCCTCCAGTGCCCTTTCAATTTTGGCCTTCATTGTTGAAGCCCGGAGCGCCACTGTCGAAGGAGGCCCAATCATCGATGAGATAACTCAGAAGGCCAGAAGCCGACTCAAGTTAGCTTTCGACGTTCACAGCGCCAAACATCAACAATTGCAGATCCCTGCAATGAGTCGGATAGCTAGAGATTGGTCCACGGCCCAGGCCACAGTTCGCGCCTTCTTCTCCAAGGTGCAAAAAACTCAAAAGGCAAAGAACCTCCTGGATGTTTTCGAGGACGAGCAGCGTACATCCTGGGGCTATTTTCAAGATCTCTCCTCCATGGGTTTCTCGAGCTTCACAGATAATGAAGGGAACCTCCTGACCAAGGAACAGATCAAGCCGATATGGCTTCAATTTGAGAGTGACGTCTCGGAGATAGACGGATGGGTAGAACCCATAACTGAAAGACAAGTCACTGATTTTCTTCTGAGATACTGTAAGATAGCGGCCTGCCTGAACGATCTGTATACCAGAGCCCAGCATGCTGACATCGGGCAGATTGATCGGTTTCGTATTTTGATTAAGGCACTGCAAGATCAAGAACCTTTCTCGAAAAGTTCCTGGTCTCAGGTTCGCCGAACGATGAAGAAAATCCGCGAGCGTCTTGCCCCGTCACCACCGCAGGAAGCTGCTCCAGAAGAGGCCGCACCAGAGGAGGAGGGCGAAGAAGAAGAGGGAGCAGAAGAAGAAGGAGAACCAGCTGTCGAGGCGCTCCCAGAAGAAAAAGAAGGTGCGGAAGAAGGAGGAGAAGGATCGGGAAAGGACTCCGGCCCAATGGATCAAGACTAAGGGTCCTCCCACCGAGACGAGCTCGTTGCCCCGCGAGCCGCCAAGAATGTTGACAATTTTGTCACATTTCTCAAGGGGTAGAAAAGAAACAAGTTTTGTATAGTGTTGTGTAAAGTTTTTGCTTTGTTATTTTTATTTTGAAAAGTTGCAGCAATTTTGGCTTTCAAAGCCACCCCTTTGTATAAAAAGTAGAAAGAGAAAAAGCTTCGCTACCGAACAAGCTAGAGAAAAGAGCTTCGCCAAAAGAAAATGAAACCGCTTCGCACCCGAAGTATTTCAGCGCTACTTCGGGTGAAAATTTTGCGAAGTAGTTTTGCCGAAGAAAGAGCTTCGCACCCGAAGCGCTTCCAACATTGCTTCGGGTAGGATTTGTTGCGAAGTAGTTTTGCCGAAGAAAAATGCAAGAGGACCGATGAAAAGGGCTTCGGGCCCGAAACATTTCAAAACACTGCTTCGGGCGAAAATCATCCGAAGCGGCATTCAGGAGAGCAACTTCGCCGAAGGAGAAAATTCTAGGCCACGATTCAAGCTTGACCAAGGTAAAAGGACTTCGGCCCGAAGCATTTCCAACAACTACTTCGGCTAGAGGACCAATGAAGCAGAACCCAAAGAAGCATTGAAGAATCCTTCGCCAAAAAGTTGTCGAAGCATCTACTTCGGGCCTCCTCACGCCCGAACCATTTCTACTTCGGCGGAAAACCTAGCGAAGCATTCACTTCGGCTAGTTTTCACCCGAAGCATTTTCGACCGAAGTTCTGGCAGCCAAGAGAAGCGAAGCATTTTGAAGGCAGGAATGTGTTTCGACCGAAATCTCTCCGAACCACAATTTTGAAGAGGATCGCGGCGAAGTATTTCTCCAAGGCATCAGTGAAGCAGTTTTGTCAACGAAGTGGCAAGGACAAAGAGGCCCATTTTGCGAAGGAGATATGCTTCGGCACTCCCCATCCCCGAAGCAGTTTTGCGAAGCTCAATTTTGTGAAGTATAATCCAAGGAGGAGTTTTGCTTCGGCCCAGAACCATTGCGAAGCGAAGTGGTGAATGAAAACTTAGCGAAGCGCTTCACGGGCACACGTTCCAAGCCGGGTATCTTCCCGAGGCGATCAAGTGCCTCATAAATGCAATTTTTCGTGCCCAGCAAGCCCGCTGCTCATTTTTGGCAATTAGAAGCGAAGTATCAAGCCATGATGGAGAACCCGACGAGCATGGCGGCCACTCGAGCACTGCACCCGGAGACCAAGGACGTCCAGACGGCTCATCAATGCACCTTTCCATGGTTGACCCGGTCACAGTTGCCAATTTTGGTAACAGATTTGAAAGCTCAGTCACGAGAGCCGAGGAAGGCCGAATTCTCAGAGCTCGAGGGCGTACTCTTCTTTGCTATGTAATTATGATTCAGAGGCCCGGTCCTCTATAAAAACCCAGGCATTGTAATGGAAAAAGGGGGGGGAACTATCTGCTAGAAAGCTATTGTAACTTGATGTCCTACGATTAATACTAAGAGACTTTGAGCTCAATTCTTCTCTTTTATGCTTGCCTTCGTGCTTGATTCTTCTATCTCTCCTCGTTTGTATGTTGGATGCTGAATCTCTGCGTCCGGTGTGCGATCGGGGATGGTGTCCTGAAACTCGTTCTGAAGGATACATAGGAGTAGAAAAGTGTCGTATTGGCTTTCTTTTATGCTGCTTGCCTTGCTTGATTCTTTTATCTCTCCTCGTTTGTAGACTGAGATGCTGAACTCTGCGTCCGGTGTGCGATCGGGGACAATGTCCTGAAACTCGTTCGGGAGGATACATAGGAAGGTTGATACTACGTTTCTTTCGTTTTACTCTTGGTGTTCCTTGCTTCTATTCAAGTTGTCTGTTAGTGATCGTGCTTCCTGTTCTCTCCCACCTTAAATCATCAATCTCTCTTCCCTTAACCCTTTTTATTTTATTTCTCTAACCCTTATCCCTTTTATCTCTTTCCTGCACTCTTATCTTCAAAACACCCAAGTAGTTTAGCATAGGAGCCGGCCTTTCTCCGGAGATTGGCACGAGGGGCATCTCTTCCCTTCGGCCTTTCAATGTTGGTCCAGGTCTAGGGCGCATACATTTACCCAAAACCCTTACCTAGGCGGATTTGATGACCAACAGTACCGATGTGGTTGGTAGGTTGGAGATTCAAATCAGGAACCTCCTTTAAAGAATCAACTGGATTTTGGGTACCGATGTGGTTGGTAGGGTGGATATTCAAACCAGGAACCTCCCTTAAAGAATTACCGCACCCTCTCCAACTCACCTACAACATGTTTTAATTGTTATTGTATTTTAAAAAAATAATATATATTAAAATTAAGATGTTTTGATTGTTATTGTATGTTTAAAAAATAATAAATATTAAAATTAATAAAATAATTAATTAAAGCGATACTTTATGATATACGGTCTAATGTTTTGTTGCTTAGAGAATTTTTATAATCCCTAGTTCATTGGGTAATAACTAATTTTATGGGACCGACCCCTTTAAGGAATATAATCCTTATTTCTATGAGATATAGGCTCATTTTTTTGGTTTGCTTATGGAACCTTTATAATCCCTATAATCCTTATTTCTATGACATCTAGGCTATATTTTTTTGGTTGCTTAGCTTGCTAGGTAAAGATAAATTTTAGAGGACCTGTTGTTGTGTAGGGAGCCTCTATAATCCCTAGCCTCCTAGGTAAAGATGAATTCTACAAGACCTTACCCTTAAAGAAATATAATCCCTAGCTCTATGAGATACATGTTTGATTTTTTTGTTACGTAGGAAACCTCTATATTCCCTAGTTCTATGAGATATAGGTTTGATAAAGAACCTCTATAATCTATAATCCCCTAGCCTATTAAGGAAAAATGAGATTCTCGAGCCTCTAGGAAATATAATCCCTAGTGCATTGGGTAAAGAATGGATTTTAAATAGAAGTCTTAGTTTCCTTGTACTAAAGTTTGAACTTAAGTTTATTGAATAAAAATCCAAGAACTTATTACTACGATATCCTTTCGAAAAGTACTCCAACTATATTATTATTTATTATAATAGAGGATAGACATGTATATAATACTCAAAATTATAAGTGTTGTATTTTTTATTTCTAATCTTCTTTTCTTTGTTTATTATTATTTCAAAAACTCATCTTCTATAAAATACTTTAATTAAAATTTTAAAATATTAATTTTAATATTAATTAATTTGGATAGATGTATTTTTGTTGGTTGTGTCTTTCATATTGAAGCTTATAAAATTCCACACGAGCCTTACTTTTATGATTCAAAGCTTATATGTTTTTAAGGTGAGATGTACTTGAGTCACACTTTTTAAGTAAAAATACATGTATTATATACTGTAAAGAAAATTTTTCATATATTTATATAAAATTAATTATGAACATTTAGATATAAAAGAAATTTCTTCATATTAGAATATAAAACTAATTATGAACATTTAGATTGAAAAGTGTTTACTTAAATGGTTATATTACAATAGTAGTATTTCAATTCTTTAGTACTATTTAGTTATTAGATTCTCTTCCAATTTAATTGAAAAAATGTATAATAAGTATGTTGTAATGTTCTTCAATTGTTAAAGTGTGCAATGAATACATATATGATATAACCAATTACAAATAAATACAATTTGCTTAGGCATTGTTAGTGTTATCCTATCTCTCGTATCACATAACATAAATATAACATAAGGAGTTCTTTAGATGGAGTTGAATGCTATATTTGAATCTCAAATTTTGGAAGTGAATATTGTTTTATCTTGGATTGTAAATTTAGATTTTTTTTTTGAAAAATAGCTCAACCTCCTGGAGCTTAACTGTATAGAGTTGATATATTCAAATGATTCTTGTATAATTTTGTTTAGAATTTGACGAACTTTAAAAGAGTGGTCACATGAAAGAATCTTAGTAGTATTGAGGGAGATATGTTTCTATTAAGTAAGTTGTTTGAAACAATGGTTGTGATGTTTATTCAAATCGTATTTAAAAATATATATAATTTTAGATATATTTCAATGTGGGTAATGATATGAAAATTCCAAACACACAAACTAGACAAATTACCAGACACCAAGTTGATAATTTCATTAACAAGAATATCTATAAATAGCCAAGATTACATGCTAATATGTGACCACCACGAAGATGGCCAATTAGAGGCCTAAGATAGATTGGAAGGCCTTGTAAACGTTTTTACATATTGAATCTTCCTCCACGTGCTAAATGGTATGGAAGGAGTGGCCATAGGTAAAAAGAAAATATTACATTTACTATTTTACAAAAAGGTGACCATGCATATTTCTACTAAAGGTGGCCTATTTAATTATGTTATATTTACATTATTATATATTTATATAGTGATTCCTTATCGTTTCTTCCCACCATATGAGTATTGGACTCCAATGCATGCAAAAGTACAAAGAAGAAGGATAAGTAACAATAAGAACAAAAAGAACTGAAGTTGGAACAACAATAGCAACAACAGATGTGGCAATAGGTATAAGAGCCACAAAAAGAACAATCGATGTTAGAGCAACATGAGCAATCGAGGTTGGAGCATCAACAACAATAGGAGTGATAGCAGGTATTAAAACAATCAAAACAACCAAAGTAAGTGGTGTGTTTGGATCATTTGGAACATCAACAAGAGGAGGAGTAGTAGCAACATGAATTGAACTAGGAGTACGAGGAACATGTGGTACCGTAATAAGAGGAGGAATAAGTGCTCAATGAATATTTACTTACAAAGAAGCAATATATCAAGTGGACAAGAGGGTTTTGGTGTAGGAACGTCGAGGTTGTGGTTGACTGAATACTAATGCAGTGTGGAGTGAGTGAGATGGAGGAAGATGGGACAATGATCGACTACAAATGAGGAAAGAAAGATGATCATCCTAGAAAGTGTAAGTGTTATGATATGCATCATATTATATCTGATTATAATATTGATAAGGCTTACCTAACAATAGACCACAACAATCCATGGAAGTGACATCACAAGTAATAGTGTCAACATATTTAGGGCCAAAGGAAAAAGACAAAGTGCAAGTGCATGTGATCATGGAAGAAGTGTTATGGTATTTACAAACAAGTGGGTATGGACGAGGATGAGGATGGGTAGGTAGCTACAACCTATCGACACCACAAAATGCAATCAATTTTTACTGCAAGCCATTATCGATGATACAATATATAGAGAAATTGGGTGTAATATGAGCACGAGTAACGAAAAAATTATCGTGACCTATGACAAGAGACTATTGAGTTAGTAAGGAAAAATTATTCAGTTTTCCTTCTAACTCAAGATAGATTTGATCCTCACAAGTAGCCTCGATAGGATTTTTTGAGGTTCCCTCCTCGAAAGTTTCTTTTTTGGATGATCTTACATACAATTGTTTCTTTTTTTCTCAAGGTATGCAAGTGTTATATAACCTAGCTTCTTACAATGATTACAAGATACATGAAAAGAAGGAGAAGAATACTTCTTTGGATAGGAAGGAGATTGTTGAGTTTGATATTACCAAGGTCAAAATGTGCCTATTGAAGAAGAAGATTGAGAAGCTACCGAATAATATGATCGAGGTGATCAAGGTGCACGGGACTAAAAAAAAAGCTTCTCTTGTAAGTTGAGCTTAATTAAATTTGCATCAAGTGTGTCAAGTTGACTATATTTCAACTCATGAAACAAGTGTGTTTGGAGGTCACTCTTAAACTTAGCACTAAGAGTAGGTTTAGGATCCTAAACACGAAGTAGGATGCATAGGTAGTTGAACTGATAAATGTAATATTGGACAAACATTTGGCTTCCTTACCTCAAACAGAGCCAATGGATAAGCAAATCCTCATCATAATTGGATGGATAGAAAGTAGCCTTCAAGGTTGAGACCAATTCATCCCAAGTGGTGATGGGATATAATTTCAACTTAGCAAAGGGGACTTTATCATCATCAAGGATGTGACTGTAGGTAAACCAAGTGTCCATGTCTAGGATCCAATTACTGAGAACTTCGAGATCTCTAGACCCATAATAGACTTTGACCTCACATTTGACATGAGAAAAGGGGTCAAGAATATGGATCTTGGGTGAAGGAGGTCGAACTTGCATATTATTCACCTTATCAGCCAAATTGCTAACTATTTAAGCCAAGGTCATTCTCTATTATGTTTGCCAATGGGCCATAGATAGTCTGGTGAAATCCAAGGGGAGTGGTTGTTCAAAATTACAAATAAACCACTAGGAGTGTTGGGTATAATCGAAAGTGCACTCCTTTTTACAAACTCAACTTCAAGGTACAATTACATGCAACAATTTTTTATAAAAGTAAAATATTTCACTTCTAATGGATCAAACTCGAAACATGATTTTCAATGACTATAAATAAGGCTAAATTTGAACAAGAACAACTATATCATCTACATACAACAAACATACTATCTCGATGTAGCCAATTGTGAGCTGAAGACTTTATCACTGTGTGTGGATCAATACATATTCGAAACACATATAGACAATCATTTTACTACCCCTTTTACAATGATAGATTATAAATGCCCCCCTTCAACATATGAAATATCTTCGAAGTAATATTTTTGTAAATCCCCCTAATTATATTGCCTCTATTTGTACTAAAAGTTAAAATGTATCTATTAAAAGACAAAGCCCGCATAAAATATAGATGTCTCACTAAATATAACAAAGGCCACACTAAATTCAAAGGCCCACAATATCTTAGTTCCCAAACATGAACCAATTATGCATGATAGAGGAAGAGGAACCTCTACTGTGAGAAGCAAAGGATGATGAAATGCGTGAAGATTGTTATAAATGCAGCCTATGGGTTACTCTTTTTCCAGTTACAGTTGATTGGGAGAAGATTCAAAATGAGAGAAGCTTACCAACACAAGAAAACTTTGCAATCCGATATTATTCCAATGGGTATTGGAACTTCAACTCAACCTTGTTCTGGAGCTATCGATATTTTTGTTCCCTAGTCACCCAATAGGGTCATTTGTCTAACTTCAACTAAGAAGACTTATTTTCCTCAAGGTAAATCTTGCTATTCAAGTATGTCGTAGCAATATTTGACTCAAAAAGAGACTCCTCTCATGGATGGGAAGACAATCTCTAAAAAGCACATGATAGTGAGTTTAGATGTTGATTCGAAAAATGTGCTTGTGCTAGAAAGCCCTTCATTCCAGGATGAGTTGGAGACATCTAGAGATGATGTAACTTCTATCATTCTCTACGATAAGTGGGAGTACAAAAGTATGATCATGAAAGAAAATGCTCTAACCTTTATCAATCAAATTCCTTTTGCTAACTCGGGGCTCAATGTGGGCTAGACCTTTACTGCTTAGCTAGATATCTTCTCAAATCCAGATCAAATTTACCAAGAAATACTAGACTTACCTTCAGGTTTTTAAGAGGATGTGTCTAAGTCCTCGACTCAAAATTTTATGGACTTCGTTCCTTTGTTGAAGACGAGCCTTGTTTCCTTTACTGAGGTGGTTTCCTATAGAGGCTCAAAGTCTCCTCTTTCTAAGTGCTTGTTTGAGCTCAATCTAGTGTAGAATTACTTATTAGTTTCCTTTGATTTGGTCAAGATGACCATGGAAGAAGGATATAACACTCTTGTTGGGAATTTCTTGACCTAATTTATATTCAATCCGAATATGGGTGAACTACAAGTGGTCTCCTAAAGGTGAAATGGAGTTGATTGCTTTATCGAAAGGTTTTTTTCTTATCAAATTATCTATGTGAGAGGAATATAAACATATTGTGGGAGATGACCCATGGTTCTTTGGTTGAAGAATCCTTTTACTACATAAATGGAGCATTGAATTTGATCCTAATACACAAAACATTAACACAAATTTGATTTGGGTTACGCTCCCTGGCCTTCCTTTCCATTTTTGGTATGAAGTTGTACTCAAAGGTATTACAAAATATTTGGGTGATTTGATATCTATTGATCCTACAACTCAATCTAGATCTCATATGGTCTATGCTCGTATGTGTATCATTATGGATTTAGATGTTGAGCTTCCTAGCCACATTGATCTTTTATCGGAGGTTGACTCGATAATGCAACCTCTAATCTACAAGAACAAACTTTTATTCTATTCAAATTGCAGCATTATGGCCATAAGCAATCCATATGTCCTAAGAGGAAAGCCAAAAAAATTTCCCCCAAAAAGGAAAACTTTTGTGAGCAAGAAGACATTACTGACGAGCAATCAATTAGGGCCCCTCAAGCTATGAATTCTTTTGGTCAATATTTTGATTCGAAAGAATTACGCAAAGACCTCTACTTTGAAGTCTCCTCTCAAAAAGGATCATGAACCCCTTCTATTGAATCCCTTCAATTGCCTTATGGCAGAGACTAATATTATTGGGAATGATGAACCCCTTGGCAAATCTACAGTATCCATTGGTACAAGCTCTATTTTAGTTACTTAGGGGATAAATTTTTCTAGAGCTTCTCCTGGTTCATTTACGCATGGGCAAGCTAGTAAAGGAAGATCTTCTTGATCCGGTAATAATCCCAAGAAAAATTCCATCCCATATTATTCTAGATAGAAGCATGGAGATGAAAGACAACACAAAATTCTCTAACACAGCTTGTAGGCTCGATGGACAGGAATTCAGGCAAGCTTCTCAAATTCCTTTTTCAAATTTTAAACTGAACCAACTCCTTATTTTATGGCATATGGCTTGGCTGATGAAGATGATCGATGTTTTTTTTTATTTCTTGGGTTTACGGCCTATTTAATTGTCAATTAGTTGATTTTTGAATTTAGATTCTAGTTTTTCATGGTGTCCTATTTGGTTTATTTTAATTGATATTTTTCTATTTTGTGGCGGCCTATATTTTCGACTACTTTGGAGATAGTTGTTGCCAATCCTATTTTTTAGATTTTCTCCTTGCTTCCTTGTGTTTTTATTGGAGCTTGATTTTTTCGGTCCCATATTGTAAAGGGTTAGGGGAGCCTTTCAAAACCCTTTTTTTTACCCACTAAAAAAAATTAATATAAATGTATTTTATACCTTTATTTCCCATGATTTTGGATCCTTCAAAAGAAATCAGGCACCTATTGTGGAGAAACTCAGGCGAATTTTCTTCATTTGTGGCCTTGCAACAGTTTTATAGCCACCAAATATTGACTTGGTTAGTTGTGTGGATTGACGCGAGTGTCCATTACACATGTAAATTGGCATTAAAATGGTAGATCAAGGAGGCTCCACGAAGCAGGTATGTTTTTTAACTTAAGGAAAATTGTGTTGTTTGTAATCTGGTAATTTAAAGGGGTTACAAGAGAAACCCATTTATAAAAGTACCTTTTGGAGGCTACAGGATGGTTTTGGGAAATGCAAAATCCTCTTCCAGTAAATGGGGTCGACAACACATGAAAGTGTCTTCCAAAATATCCTCAAGGGGGTGGGCTTATTGCTTGTGTGCCACTATCAATCAAACATACCCTCAAGACCTATAAGACCTGCAAAAATGGATTAGAGTGTTTGGGGTATGTATTGATTAGGCCCCTCGTGTTTACAAATAAAATACTCTTAAATTAAGTTAAAATATGATTAAAATGCATAAGATGACAAAAAATAGACAACACAAAGGTGCTTACCTAATTTTTAGAGCTTTGGTAGGCCTTTGGTTCAGAGAGACTTGTTGATATAGGGATTCACACCTTAAGGTGTGAATGAAAGCAATTATACCATTTTGTGCGAATTTGACTATGTTTTCCAAAAACTACAAATTTTGATGGAAACTTCCTGTTGGTGCAATTGTTACTTTTGCTTTCCTTCGAGTTACCTCTCGAATCTGCAATATTTAACAACAACCTATCAAGCAACATAGGATATTGAAAAATACGTATGGGTCTCCATGTGGAGGTCGACAGTGAGTGATGTTATAGTGTGGTTGGTGGTCTAGGCTAATTTTAGCAAAGTTTGGTTAAGCAAAATGAGTGTTGATGGAAATTAAGAAAATGACATTCTATTTATAGAGTTTGCCAAGGTTAGGGTAGGGGTTGAGGTGTCCTCTACAAGGTGTTCCCTAATGTGACATGCTCCATAAGTGCATTTGGATGACAGAATCCTTCATCCACATACATGTCATAAATGAGCATGGGAATGTGGAGAGGATTTGGGGTTAAATCCTAACCATAGTAGGGTTAACCATGAGTTTGTTGTTGACTTGAGTGAGGTGGAAGATGAATCATCCTTACCCATGCTTTGAAATCCAAAAAATCTTCAAAAGTCATTTATGAATTTAAATCCACATGGGAATTTGAAATGGAGCAAGGGTTAAGTTTAACAAGGTTTAGGTTCACCCTAGGTTAATTGTTGATTTTTTGGCGAGGTGAAGGGTGACAATGTATCCCATGCTTTGGGACACAAAAGTATCTACATATCATTTAAGGGCCTAAATACACATGGGGATATGTGTGGAGCAAGAGTTAGAGTTAACCCAAATTAGGTTGATCATAGGTTTAGATAGGGTTAAATGAGTGAGGTGGAGACTAGGTTAGTCAAAGAGTAGACTAGGTGAGGTGGCCATGAATCAAATTGACCATGGATAGATTGATCATGGGGTGAAGTTTGGCCATGATGTGGCTTCTGACCAAGGTAGAGCATAACCAAGGTTAGGCTAGGATGATGGTCGCATGGGGACCTAGAGTTAAGTGTAGGGAAGGGATTAAGTGGTCAAATATGGCTTATAAATAGTGCGTGAATAGTACTTTTGATAAATGAATAGTGTTTTGAGGCTAATGTATGTAAATTTTATGGGTTTTACAAATTGATCAGCCATGATGATGGGAGAAATAACAATGTGTAACTTTTGGTTTTCTACATTTTCCCATTTTTATACTGTGTTGTGTGAAGACACGATGTAGTGCAAAAACTTATGAAACTAGCTTGGTGGTTTGATTTTGAAGAAGAAGAATTGGTGATGAACAATTATGGATGAAAGAAGATGGACTGATTGATGATTGATTATGAGTGAGGTGAATTGGTGATGGATGGTTGTGGTTGATTACAATTTTTGTAATGTTGTAATAAGAGTTTTGAGAGAGGAGACATAAGATCATCTTGCTTCATGATCAATGTAATATGCCCCAATTTTGGAAGGGGTGAATGCCTTTGAAACTTTATCTTTGAAAATATTTTAAGCTTGTTTTGATTTGGTTAGCTAGTCAACCATAGGTAGGCCATACTCATTATTTATTCAGTGGGCTCGTTGGTGGTCCATAGATAGTATCCACACACGAGTAAACCTACATCTACTAGTGTATAGCGTACCAAATATGATTGTATTGGAGTTTTTATTGAGAAGATAAATTTTTCTTTTGTTTGCCCTAGTAGACGAGGGTTTATGATGGTCTTAGGTAAATTTCTTGGACAAACATAATTTCCAAGATTGAGTGTTTTATTATTGATCACACATAAGGTAATTTTTTATTATCAATGTCTACCCCCTTAAGAGATGAGTTGATGGTGAAAGAAGCACAATACAATGACAAATTTATTGATCAAATGAAAAATTCATGAAAGAACTAAGAAAAATGAGAAATTTTGACAAATATGGTGGTGGGAAAGTGTGTAGGCACCATTGTTGATCAAAAAATTAGATTTGTACCCTAGGGTGCGAATTAAAGCATTCGAACCTTGCCATATGAATTTGGATGTGTGACCCATATGCAATTTTTTTGCATTTTGGAGGATCAAATGATGTTAGAATTGGATAAAAATTATATTGTTGGAAAGCTCTTTTTCGAGACTGATCTAATGGTGGTGGTTTTGGAAAATTTGGAGATGATTTGAAAATGGAAAATTGGCTCAAATATGACCTTACTTTTGGAAGTGATGAATGTGTAATTTCAAGTATTTTGGAAAGGAAATATCGCTTAGTTGATTAGAGGGATTTCTTGGACCCCAAAGCGATCAACAATGTCAGTAGAGAGGAATGCAATTATGGAAGATAAGTAGCTATTGTAGGAGTTAGAGGTAGCAATGGTTGATAGGGACAACACCTTCTTAGTGAGGGATGCGTTGATAACCGACACAACGAGATTGTTAGATAAGAGAGCAGATTAGGAGAGTTAGGCCACGGTATGGATGATGGAGAGGGACTCTATAATCTTAGAGAGAGATGGAGTGAGAGTTAAGAGAGATAATTGTGTAGAGGCCACACGGTTGTGACAAGAGTTGGAGGAGGTGATAGCGATAAGAGAGAGGACCATGGATGAGATGGCAAGCTTGTGGGAGGAGGTGGAGCATTTGAGGGCACATAGTGTCAAGGTGCATAGATTGAAGTGACTACGGGGTGACTTAGAGTCCATGTATAATTATTTCTAATTATTCCTCCTCTTGTTGGTCTTGGATTTCCTTTAGATGATCCATAAAAAATCAATTTAATCCACTCCACATTTGGTGGTTTCCACTTTATATTCTTTGACTTCTTTTTGCTTCTCTTGTACCCAACATCATAATTCCATTTAATGACTTGACTCCATCTATCAAGACTCTCTACTTCCAAATTATGGATTAGGTGAATTGATAGGGTTGGTTTAGACTACTCTATGGCTAAACATATATTCTTTTTCATTACATCTAATCTAATTCTAGGTGAGTTGAAGTGACTAGAAGTGATGTTGTGGAAAATTTGAGGCCTTTCCTAGGAAAGGCGTTTGGGTGAAGGCAAGCCATGGTTGTAAAACCTCTTGTTTCACGGATAAGATTTACGGGCAGATGATCTTTGATGTGTCCATAGATATATATATTTTTTAAATATATATTAAAACCTGTTTTGATTGTTATTGTATGTTTAAAAATAAATATATATTAAAATTAAGAGAAGAGTTAGTTAAAGTAGTATTTTATGATATACAATCTAATGTTTTGTTATTTAAAGAAAATTTTTATAATCCCTAGTTCATTGGGTAATGACTAATTTTAGGGGACCAATCCTTCAAGGAATATAATCCTTATTTTTATGAGATATAAGGCTCTATTTTTTTTTTTTGGGTTGTTTATGGAACCTCTATAATCCCTAGCTTGCTAGGTAAAGATAAATTTTATAAGACCCCGCTCTATGAGATACAAGCTCAAATTTTTGTTGTGTAGGGAAACGCTATAATCCCTAGCCTCCTAAGTAAATATTTTTAGAGGACTCTACCCTTAAAGAAATATAATCCCTAGCTCTACTTAATTTTTTTGTCTATAATCCCTAGTTCTATGAGATACATGTTTGATAGAGGACCTCTATAATATATAATCCCTAAACTATTAAAGGAAAACGAGACTCTCGAACCTCTAGGAAATATAATCCCTAGTGCATTGGGTAAAGAATGGATTTTAATAATAAGTCTTGGTTTCCTTGTATCAAAATTTGCACTTAAGTTTATTGAATGAAAACCCAAGAACTTATTACTACGATATCCTTTCAAAAAGGACTCTAACTATATTATTATTTATTATAAGAGAGGATAGAAATTTATATAATACTCAAAATTATAAGGGTTGTATTTTTTATTTCTAATCTTCTTTATTATTTTATTATTATTTCAAAACCTCGTCTTCTATAGAATGCTTTAGTTAAAATTTTATGTATTTTAATACATGTATTATATATTGTAAAGAAAATTTTCATATTAGTGTATAAAATTGAAGAACACAAGCTTATACTGAGAGGGGGGGGTGAACAGTATAAGACCTCTTTTTACTTTCTCTATTTAACTTCAACTTCGCAAAGCAATGAACAAATAGCAATATCAAAGCAATGCATAAAGAAACACACAATGAGACACCAATTTTAATGTGGTTCACCCAACATGGGCTACATCCACAAAAATTTTCTCTAAAAATATTTCTCAAAGTTCTTTGGGAATCCTTCCCAATTACAATGTTTATGATCCTCAACCCAAAGGAGAAACCTTCCCCTACTCAAGTATTTATGAGCCTCTGTCCAAAGGAGAATCCTTCCCCTCCTCACGAATTTATGAGCCTCCCCGCCCAAAGGAGAATCCTTCCCCTCCTCATGAATTTATGAGCCTCCCCGCCCAAAGGAGAATCCTTCCCCTCAGCATGAATTTATGAGCCTCCTGCCCAAAGGAGAATCCTTCTCCTCATCTCTGGAAATGATACTTCAGAAGATCACCTGCATCTTATTATGCTAGCACGTGGAACTCCTTTCCACAGAATACCTCCCCGTCCTCAATGCTCGAGCCTCAAGAGACCTCTCGTCCTCACCGATCACCTCCATAGCAACTCATCAACCTATACTAAACACAATCGATCGACCCAAGACAAGTCTTCCTCACTCGTCGGATCTATCCCAAGCTCAACTCATAAAGCTTGAACAATTCAATCTCTATTGCACACAAGCCTTCTCAAAGACTTGTCAAAACTATCCTCAGGTTCTTCTCAAAGAACCACTTCAACTCTGTCCTCAAGTCCTCTTCTAGGACCTGTCCAAATCAGCTCACAAGTCCACCCTAGAACTTGTCCAAATCAGCTCACAAGTCCTCACTAGAACCTGTCCAAATTAGCTCACAAGTCCTCACTAGAACCTGTCCAAATCAGCTCACAAGTCCTCACTAGAACCTATCCAAATCAGCTCACAAGTCCTCACTAGAACCTATCCAAATCAACTCACAAGTCTTCACTAGAACCTGTCCAAATCAGCTCACAAGTTCATCAAGAAAAATTTGCTTAGCATGAACCCACAAAGAGAATTGTTAGAGACCCAATGTGATTCATCAACCTCATAGAAGCATAAAGAGAATTTTTAGAGACTCAATATGTTCTATACTTAACTCCCAATCTCAATCTCAACTCAATCTCAATCTCAAAAGAATAAGATAGATGTAGTATGCTTTTCTCAAGAACATGAAACACAACCCAACAATTGCCAACCATGCAATATCTCATATAACTATGATACTCATGTTCTTTCCACAACCAATATCTTTTGTCAACCAATTAGGGCTTTAACAACAATGCTTATAGACAAGGTTTAGCCAACATCATTCAACTCAACATTAACCTTGAAGCATTCAACCAATCACTACATGAAAAGGAAACTAGTAGACATCCTTTTCCCTCCAAATGTATTTGAACAAAACAACCACCAACATAAATCACCAATGCAAAGAATAACTTTCTCAAATCAATCTCAATGGAGTAAGCCCAAATCATGTATCAAGTAAAGCATTAACTTGATCAAAACAACCTCTATGGAAGCAACTCAACCATCAATCTCAAAACAGCCAACTAAGGGTTTCACCAACTCAATGCAAGTAGCAAGACTTACTAACATAAACCCTAGTGCAAAAATGTTTCCTCTTCCTCAACCAGAATTATGCATTCACCCAAAAAACTCATCAATGATTTTAATGCATAAACAATCTTCAATATCCAGAAAATGGGATTTACACCAACAAGAATACCTAGTAGACAACCTTTTCACTCCAAACTCAATTTCAGAAAATACACCATCAACAATATACATGGAAGAAGTTGCCCATACCTTTGTTTGAGGAAGAAGAGAATAGTTCTTCAACCAATTACCAACACCACCCTTAACTTTGCCACCAAGTTAGGGTTAGAACAGAAAAGTAACCACAAAAATATTTATTCCATAAAACACTTTATAACTCCAATCCTTAGAAGTCAACTACCAAAAAATATAAACCATACAAACAATATATCCTTTTACACCTTATTTCTCCAAATTAATTAAACCATGCTCAAGGAATAATAGCTTCTAAGCAAATCTCACTCAACAATCAAGCCAAAAATCTCAACCACACACTATCAACCTTATATCTCCAAAGAAGCATTTAACCTTAAAAATAATTTTAAATAAATCTGCCCAACCACTTCTTCTTTAACAAAATGCAGATTTTATTTAAAAAACCTTACCAAAAAAATGCTTTTGAAAATCGCGGGTCAACAGTGCCTCCAAAAAAATTGAAGCGCAAAAACTCTTCTCACACTCCATGGCGGAAGTCGAACGCTTGACCTCCCTTCAAGCGCCTTCGTAGAACAGTCATTGCCACTAGGCCAACGATGCTAGCTTGAAGGCTAGCAAGAGTCTCCTTCTCCTTAACCCTTTGGCGGTGGATAAACGTGGCGAAAAAATGATAGCCATAGCTTTTACTTCCCAAATTTTGCGCAATTCGAATTTCTTTCACACCATTGCTTTGGACTATAGGTTATGGCTTATATAGCCAAACTTCCATGCTATGCATGACGTCGGTGGGAGGATAATTCAAACTTTTCAAATTAATATTATTTTGGCACCTTCGAAACAACTTTAGGGTTTATGAAACCCTTTTGATTATTTAAAAAATAATCAAAGGTTTTTTAGACCTTAGACCTTAGGTGGAGAACCCATTAAATTATTAAAATAATTTAATCACTAAATCAAATAAATAATTAATTAAAAAACCTTAAAAAGGTTTTATTAATTAAGTTATTTAATTAATAAGTGTCTCCAACCTTTGCATTAAGTTGAGAGTGGTTTTGAGAAAAACCCTTAATGCATCCACCTGGTTTTAATAAAAACCCTTAAACCTGCCATGGTTTTGATAAAAACCTTTTCATCTGCCACATGGAATTTCTTCGAAATATTCTAGAAAAGATTATTTGGAATATTCAACCTTTGAAGCCAATAAATCCTCTTGACATTAATGCCAGTTCCTTTTGACATCAATGACAACTCATACACAAGAAGCTAGGATCTCAAACCCAAAATTGCCAACAATCTCCCCCTTTGTCATTGATGGCAAACCATGCTTCTCAACAACACTGAAACTCAAAACTGTTGTATAGAAATTAGCTCCCCCTGACTTGAGGCTCTCCCCCTTACTCATATATCTCCTCCTTTGTCATCAATGGCCAAGGGTCACCTTTGGTGCTTGGGACTAAGAATGAGCCTCTTAGCTTAGTCCCTCCCCCATATCCTGTTGAGGTGATTAATTCCGGGGTGGGAGTAAAACTCCCATTGGGCACTGATCTTCATCAGTGTCTATAGCTTCCTTACCATGTCTTCTCTTGTTCTCCTTATCCATATTCTTGTTCCTGTTCATGTCATTGTTGTTGTTCTTGTTATCATTCTTGTTCTTATCCATGTCTTGATTCTTGTGCCTGTTCATACCCATGTTCTTGTTCTTGTACCTTGGAATTTTAGCTCTACACTATCTAGCTATGTGACCTTCATTGTTGCACTTATAAAAACTAACAATGTTATTTCTTTGAGGCATACCTGACCTTTGACTCCATCTGTTCTGACCAACCCTATTCCTATTAGTAGCCTTGCAATAAATAGCCTTGTGCCCAAACTGTTTACAAGAGTAACAATACCCTTGAAATAAATTACCACCTTTGAATCTGTCATTTACCTTCCTCACTTGAGTCATGCAATGTGAAGCCATGTGACAAAAATTGTGACAAGCAAAACACCTACCATTAAACTTTCCTTGATTTGACCTCTTAGGTCTTGTAAACTTTATCCCCTTTTTCTTATTCTTGTTTTCTGATTATGTGCATCTATCACTCAAGGACTCTTTTTTTGAAGTAACTCTCTTCCTTTCAGAATCTCTTACTAGATTCCCCAACAGAGTCACCAACCTGTTCCATGTATTTCTTACCAAAACCAAGACCTGTTTTATCTGTTGTCCTTCTTTTATCTTTGATGATTGACTTTACCTTTTTGGTGCTATCTTCAAACCTATAAAGCTTCTCCTTGTACTCTTTAGTTTCCTCTTTCAAGGAAGCCACTTTCTGTTCCAACTCTCTACACTCAAGAACCTTAGACTCTAATTTATCCTTAAGTTTATGTGTCTTAGCTATAGAGAAGTCAATACTTTCTATAAGCTCATCTCTCTCAATACAACATTCATCCAATTTATCATTGAGTCTAGCATTCTTCTTTCTTTCCTTTTTCAAAGCACTAAGAGCACTAACAAGTTCAGCTTCAAGATCTACTTCACCATCCTCTATAACTTCCTCTATTTGTTTGCCTTTTGAAACATCAATGACTTTTTCAGATTTCTTATCACTAGAGGTGCTATCCTTTTCTAAAGCCATACAAATATCTTCCTTACAATTTTTTGAAGCATCCTCATACATAGTATAACTAGAAATCAATCCATCATTTGTGCAATCATCCTCAAGATGTCCAAAATTTCCACATCTAAAACATTTCATAAGGACAAATCTATGTTTCTTTTCTTCTTCTTTTTCTATTAGGAACAACATCTCATTTCCAACATCACTTGAAGAACTTTCACTATCACTACTAGAACACTTACTTGCCTTGTCTAGGTAGAAATTTTTCTTGTGTTTGTGAGAGTACCTCTTTCCTTGATTGCTTTGCTCATATTTATTCTTCCTTTGATGCCTGTGCCTTTTAGAGTCCTTGCTCTTATAATCTTGTTTATCTTCATCACTTTCATCCTTGGTAGTAGTACAGTTAGTAGCATAATGACCAAACTTTCCACAATTGAAACACTTGACATATTTCATACCTTTTTGCTTTCTTGAGAACTTGCCCTTCTTATTGTAATATGCCTCTTCATCGCTAGAAGACTCATCACTATCTTGAAGCTCTTTACCCTTGGATTTCTTGGTAGCCTTGAAAGCTGCCTCCTTCTTAACATCAACCTTCACTTGAGTTCTCAACTCAAATTTTGCAAGTATACTATGAAGCTCATCCTTTTTCAACTTATCCAAATCCTTAGCTTCCTCAATAGCAAAAATATTTTCACTAAATCTATTTGGAAGAGACCTCAAAATCTTATCACAAATATCATTTTCAGCAAGCTCAAGACCTAGTTCCTTCATAGAGTTAACAATGTCATCCATACGAAGCATATAGTCACTAATATTTTCTTCATAATTCATCTTGAGTTGTTCAAACATACCTTTGAAGTGTCTTAACTTGGCCTTTCAGACATTTGCATCACCTGTATGAACCACCTTCAATTGTTTCCACATTTCACTAGTTGTCTTACAATGAATCACCTTGGTAAGATATGCCTTCTATAAACCCTTTAGGATTGCATTCATTGACTTTGAATTGCTATGATGTAGGAGCCTCTCTTCCTTAGTAGAAGGACCATGCTCAAGAATGGTATACTCATCCTCAATCACTTCCCAAACTTCATTTCCAAGAGCCATAAGATGAACCTTCATCCTAGCACTCCAAAGCCCAAAATCTGCCCCATTAAGAATAGGTGCTACATTACCACTTGTAGATTCCATTGTGTTCTTTACAATCTTTTCCTTCAAGCTGTTAAAATTTTTGAAGGAACTCGCTCTGATACCAATTGAAGAACACAAGCTTATACTGAGAGGGGGGGTGAACAATATAAGACCTCTTTTTACTTTCTCTATTTAACTTCAACTTCGCAAAGCAATGAACAAATAGCAATATCAAAGCAATGCATAAAGCAACACATAATGAGACACCAATTTTAACATGGTTCACCCAACATGGGCTACATCCACAAAAATTTTCTCTAAAAAGATTTCTCAAAGTTCTTTGGGAATCCTTCCCAATTACAATGTTTATGAGCCTCAACCCAAAGGAGAAACCTTCCCCTACTCAAGTATTTATGAGCCTCTGTCCAAAGGAGAATCCTTCCCCTCATCACAAATTTATGAGCCTCCTGCCCAAAGGAGAATCCTTCCCCTCCTCACGAATTTATGATCCTCCTGCCCAAAGGAGAATCCTTCCCCTCGACACGAATTTATAAGCCTCCTGCCCAAAGGAGAATCCTTCTCCTCAGCTCTAGAAATGATACTTCAGAATATCACCTGCCTCTTATTCTGCTAGCATGTGGAACTCCTTTCCATAGAAGACCTCTTGTCCTCAATGCTCAGCCTCAAGATACCTATGTCCTCACTGATCACCTCTACAACAACTCATCAACCTGTACTAAACACAGTCAGTCGGTCCATCACAAGTCTTCCTCACTCTTTCAGATCTATCCCAAGCTCAACTCATAAATCTTGAGCAAATCAATCTCTACTGCACATAAGCCTTCTCAAATACTTGTCAAAACTGTCCTCAGGTTCTTCTCAAATAACCACTTCAACTTTGTCCTCAAGTCCTCTACTAGGACCTATCCAAATCAGCTCACAAGTCCACCCTAGAACTTGTCCAAATCATCTCACAAGTCATCACTAGAACCTGTCCAAATCAGCTCACAAGTCCTCACTAGAACCTGTCCAAATCAGCTCACAAGTCCTCACTAGAACCTGTCCAAATCAGCTCACAAATCCTCACTAGAACCTATCCAAATCAGCTCACAAGTCTTCACTAGAACTCGTCCAAATCAGCTCACAAGTTCATCAAGAAAAATTTGCTTAGCATGAACCCACAAAGAGAATTGTTAGAGACCCAATGTGATTCATCAACCTCATAGAAGCATAAAGAGAATTGTTAGAGACTCAATATGTTCTATACTTAACTCCCAATCTCAATATCAACTCAATCTCAATCTCAAAAGAATAAGATAGATGTAGTATGCTTTTCTCAAGAACATGAAACACAACCCAACAATTTCCAACCATGCAATATCTCATATAACTATGATACTCATGTTCTTTCCACAACCAATATCTTTTGTCAACCAATTAGGGCTTTAACAACAATGCTTATAGACAAGGTTTAGCCAACATCATTCAACTCAACATTAACCTTGAAGCATTCAACCAATAACTACATGAAAAGGAAACTAGTAGACATCCTTTTCCCTCCAAAGGTATTTGAACAAAACAACCACCAACATAAATCACCAATGCAAAGAATAACTTGCTCAAATCAATCTCAATAGAGTAATCCCAAATCATGTATCAAGTGAAGCATTAACTTGATCAAAACAACCTCTATGGAAGCAACTCAACCATCAATCTCAAAACAGCCAACTAAGGGTTTCACCAACTCAATGCAAGTAGCAAGACTTACTAACATAAACCCTAGTGCAAAAATGCTTCCTCTTCCTCAACCAGAATTATGCATTCACCCAAAAAACTCATCAATGATTTTAATGCATAAACAATCTTCAATATCCGGAAAATGGGATTTACACCAACAAGAATACCTAGTAGACAACCTTTTCACTCCAAACTCAATTTCAGAAAATACACCATCAACAATATACATGGAATAAATTGCCCATACCTTTGTTTGAGGAAGAAGAGAATAGTTCTTCAACCTATTACCAACACCACCCTTAACTTTGCCACCAAGTTAGGGTTAGAACATAAAAGTAACCACAAAAATATTTATTCCATAAAACACTTTATGACTCCAATCCTTAGAAGTCAACTACCAAAAAATATAAAGCATACAAACAATATATCCTTTTACACCTTATTTCTCCAAATTAATTAAACCATGCTCAAGGAATAATAGCTTCTAAGAAAATCTCACTCAACAATCAAGCCAAAAATCTCAACCACACACTATCAACCTTATATCTCCAAAGAAGCATTTAACCTGAAAAATAATTTTAAATAAATCTGCCCAACCACTTCTTCTTTAACAAAATGCAGATCTTATTTAAAAAACCTTACCAAAAAAATACTTTCAAAAATCGTGGGTCAACAGTGCCTCCGAAAAAATCAGAGCGCAAAAACTCTTCTCACACTCCATGACGGGAGTCGAATGCTTGACCTCCCTTCAAGCACCTTCGCAGAACAGTTGTTGCCACTAGGCCAACGACGCTCGCTTGAAGGCTAGCAAGAGTCTCCTTCTCATTAACCTTTGGCGACGGATAAACATGGCGAAAAAATGATAGCCGTAGCTTTTACTTCCCAACTTTTGCGCAATTCGAATTTCTTTCACATCATTGCTTTGGACTATAGGTTATGGCTTATATAGCCAAACTTCCATGCTATGCACGATGTCGGCGGGAGGATAATTCGAACTTTTCAAATTAATATTGTTTTGGTGCCTTCGAAATAACTTTAGGGTTTATGAAACCCTTTTGATTATTTAAAAAATAATCAAAGGTCTTTTAGACCTTAGACCTTAGGTGGAGAACCCATTAAATTATTAAAATAATTTAATCACTAAATCAAATAAATAATTAATTAAAAAACCTTAAAAAGGTTTTGTTAATTAAGTTATTTAATTAATAAGTGTCTCCAACCTTTGCATTAAGTCGAGAGTGGTTTTGAGAAAAACCCTTAATGCATCCACCTGGTTTTAATAAAAACCCTTAAACTTGCCATGGTTTTGATAAAAACCTTTTCATCTGCCACATGGAATCTCTCCGAAATATTCTAGAAAATATTCTTTGGAATCTTCAACCTTTGAAGCCAATAAATCCTCTTGACATTAATGCCAATTCCTTTTGACATCAATGAAAACTCATAGACAAGAAGCTAGGATCTCAAACCCAAAATTGCCAACAAAAATTAATTATTAACATTTAGATTGAAAAGTGTTTACTTAAACGATTTTATTTCAATAGTAATATTTCAATTCTTTAGTACTATTTAGTTATTAGAATCTCTTTTGATTTAATTGAAAAAATGTATAATAAGTATGTTGTAATTTTATTTAATTGTTAAAGTATGCAATGAATACATATATGATATAACTAATTACAAATAAATACAATATGCTTAGGCATTGTTAGTGATCCTATGTCTAGTATCACATAACATAAGGAGTTCTTTAGATGGAGTTGAATGTTATATTTGAACCTCAAATTTTGAAAGTGAATATTATTTTTTGTAAATTTGGATTTTTTTTTTTAAATGTTTTATTCTCCAGGAGCCTTATTGTATAGAGTTGATATATTCAAATGATTCTTGTATCATTTTGTTTAGAATTTAACAAACTTTACAAAAGTGATCACATGAAAGAATCTGAGTAGTATTAAAGGAGATATGTCCCTATTAAATAAGTTGTTTGAAATAATGGTTGTGATGTTTATTCAAATCTTATTTTAAAAAAATATACAATTTGAGATATATATATATATATATTGTTAAGTTGGAAAAGTGCATTTTTGAAAGGAATGCTAACCTTTTACATCAACAGATATGGCCAATCACTGTCCATTTCACCAAGAAGGATTTCCCATTGGTATAAAGCCTATACCAACCATGTAACAACAAACACACTTCACTAACCACATCCAAAACTAGAAAACCAACATACACCTTACATATCTAAATATCATATACTCTATGCTTTCCTGGCAACCTCTTCCTACTGATCCCCATTGTCAATTCTTGTGGTATTATCATTATCAACTAAATTATTTATGTGCACTAGGATATCATTCCCCCATTCCTTTCTGACATCTTTCATAACTCCTTCGTTAGCAAGACCACATGCTACCATGTTGGCTTCTCTATAAATATGATTGATAGACACATTCTCGAGTCTATCCAAAAGTGCTCGAGCTTCCACCATCATTAAATCAATATTCTAGGCAGCTGGTCGTCCTCCCTTTAAAATGGTCACAATATTTTGTGAGTCTCCTTAAACTATAAGCTTATCTAGAATGTAATTGATAGCCAAAAAAAATTCCTACATAAGTTGCTCTTGCTTCAATAAAATGACTTATATATTCACCCAGTGGTTCAACAAAGGCTTTGATTACATACCCAGATGATTCTGGATCACCCCTCCATCTCCTTCCAGCCTAGGATTACCTTTCGAGGCCCCATAAAAATTTAATTTGAACCATCCAACCGACAACAATATCTATTTTGCATGAGTTCTGGGATGAAATCAAGGCATTGGTAATTTCTCTTTGACTCCCCAACATTCCAATATCTACCTTTCCTACTCTGATTCCCATCCCTCCTTGAAGTGGATAGTATTAAAATTCTCCATCATGAGAGTTCTTTATCGGTTCCAAACCATTTTCTATTCCATATTCAAGCCCTCAAATATTATGTGGTTTCTTTCATTCTAGACCCTCCACCAGATATGTGGAAGGCTTACAAGCCACAAATTCCTAATTCTTCTGCCTTTAAAAGGAGGCTCCCATTGCAAGTTCAAATCTGAGATAGTTCTAGAGAAAACCCATTGAACTCAGAATTCACTACAGAGCTACTCAAACAAGTTTTTGGTAAAGGAACACTTAAGAAGTAGATGATCATTGCTTTCCTCCTATTTTTCACATAAAACACATCTATTTGGTAAGGAGAAACCACATTTTTTCACATTATCTTGGGTCATAATTTTATTATGCATAACCAACCACTAAAAAATAGCAATCTTAGGGATGAGATCTTTGTCCCAAACCTTTACATTGGGGCACACTACCCTTATACATTTAGCCAAGTTATACCAGACTTCACATAATAATCTCCACTCTTCATTTTCATCCAAATAAATATATCATTTGGTTGCCAATGGCTAAGGATGTAGGCATTAAGGCATATATTAAGACTTTCCAAGTGTGGACGCAAGTCCTCATTGATGTTCTCAACATAAATTTGCTTCCACTTCTTGATGCCATTTTCTTCCACCATATAATCTCAAACCAACGGTCCATAAATAGGAGTTAGGATTGTTCTTAAGTTTGCAAACCTTGGTATCTCACAAAGGGGAGAATTAAAGAGCCAAGTATCCTACCAAAATCACATGTTAGCACCATCTCCAATCTACCATATATAGCCCTACTAGATTAGAGGTCTAACCTGTTGAAGGCTATTCCAGAAACTAGACCCCTTAGAAGGTTTGAGGTTTTCCAAGAATGAGAAATTACGTAAATACTTAGCTTTTACAATTTTGATCGAGGGAGTGTCTTCTTCCTTCGCCAAGTTCCAACCCAACTTTACCATTATAGCTTTGTTCATTTTGTGAAGAGTTCTCAATCCCAATCCCCCATATTTTTTAGAGGTACAAACTTTGTTCCAAGAAAGTAAGGATATCCTCTTATTTTCCTCATCTCCAGACCACAAAAATAAATCCTTTGGATATGTTCAATTTTTTTGTAAACCGATACTGGTATTTCAAAAATTGATATGAAGTAAATAGGAATACTTTAAAGGCAATATTTCACAAGTTGGGCCTTTCCTGCCTGGCTAAGAATAGAATATTTCTAGGAAGATAGTTTCTATGTAAAACGTTCAATAATCGGGTCCCACAAGGCTTCCTTCATACTCCCAAAGAATAAAGGCATTCGTACATAGGTTGTTGGTAAATCACCTATGCCATAGTTGAAGATTCTTCTTATCTACAGGTGGAGAGCTCTATAGGTATTCAGGAAGAAAAGCTTATTTTTATTAACATTTACCTTTTGTTCTACTACAAGCTCATAGAAATGCAAAATCATCTTAATATTATTTTTATTTTTTGATACATAGAGGAATCAACAATTGCCTTTCCTTTTTGAACAATTGGTCACAAGGTCAAGTCGCATTACCTCCGATCGTAGTATCAAATCATGGTGCTACCACTATAACCCCTACCTCATCTCGGTAAACACGTCCCAGAGTGATAGAGACCCTCAGTGGCTCAGGGTTGGTACTGCCATCATCAAGCTGGTGCACACTCAACGAAATATGGTCAGACTACTAGCTTTACCCTAGATTGGGCATACCCGTGAGGTTTGAACCTAGGTCTCCTCCTGGTAAGTGCCCAATTTCTTACCAATCTACCTAGCCCTCGTGGACCAAAATCATCTTAATATATCTTGCTTATGGAAGAGATGATCTTGTCGAAATTATAGTATTATCCACAAACTATTGAAAAGAGACCAGTTCCAGAGTGGAAGCTGGCCTGATACCTTCTATGTCTCCTCTATCTATGGTTGTTGTGAAGGCTCTACCCATAGATTCAGCTAAAATTATAAATATATAATGGGACAGGGGGCCCCCTTGTCTCAACCCCCTCTTGCTAGGAAAATAAGCCACTACAGACCCATTAACTAAGATGGAGTTCATCACTATGGAGATGCAGTTTTTCATCATAGAGATCCAATCCTCATGAAAACAAAAATGTTGGAGCACTTTGATCAGAAAATCCCAAGAAACTTTATCATATGCTTTATTCATATCCAATTTAAGAAACATACCTTTCTTTTTTTATTTAGAGATAGAGTGCAAGATCTCATGGATTGAAATGATCCCATCAAGAATCTATCATCCCTAAACAAAACCCCTTTGGTGTTTGTCAATGACAAAATGGAGAGCCATATTCAGTCGGTTAACTGTAACTCCTTCTACCACTTGTCAACTGTAACTCCTATATGTAACTCCTTTTGTATATATAGTGTGGGCATTACGTTACATGCAACGAATGTCTCTACCATGACTGTTTGTCTTCTTGGTTATGACTGTTCGTATCCTTTTCTGTGCATGCATGCATTTTTCGATTGTATTTATGCGACTGTTCGATTTCTCCTTTTTTGATAGTTCTTAAAATAGCTTGCATGATTTCTATCTGTAACTGCTACACTAACTTCAGTTAACTCTACTTATTTTGGCTGCATGATCTTCCTCTATAACTACCCCTGTAACCGTCGTTCTACTTTCAGTTAACTGTCAGTAAGCGTGCTATAGCGACCCATTGCAAAATCATGACACTTCTGTCTCTTTTTGCTCTTCTCGCCTTCTACTCGCAAAAACATGACCTGTCACAAAATCGCAACATATTTCGCTTTCGTACACTCCTCTCTACTTGCACTAGAAAAAACCTGACATGTCACAAAATTGTGACATCTTTCACTTCCTTGCACTCTGCTCTGCTTGCACTAGCGAAAACCTGACATGTCACGAAATCGTGTCCTCTTTCACTTCCTTGCACTCTGCTCTGCTTGCACTAGCGAAAACAAGACATGTCACGAAATCGTGACATCTTTCGCTTCCTTGCACTCTGCTCTGCTTGCACTAGCAAAAACAAGACATGTCATGAAATCATGACATCTTTCTCTTTCGTACACTCTTCTCCGCAAGCCCCAGTGAAAACCTGACATGTTGCAAAATCATGACACATTCGCTAGCTTGACCTCTTCTCTGTCTCTTGCCCGCGAAAATGAAACATGTCACGAAATCGTGACACTTTTCCTCCTTGGCACTTTCTCTTCGAACCTGTCACGAAATCGTGACACTCATTCTCCTTGGAGCTTTCTCTTCGAACCTGTCATGAAATCATGACACTTTCTCTCCTTGGCATTTTCTCTTCGATCTTGTCGTGAAATCATGACACTTTCTCTCCTTGCTGTCCTTCTTGCAAATTGTCATGAAATCATGACACTTTCCTTTGCACACTCCTCTCCGAACATGTCATGAAATCGTGACAGTTTTCTTTGCTTGTGCCTTCTTTCCAAACATGTCATGAAATCACGACAGTTTTCTTACTTGCCTTCTTTGCTTCCAACATGTCGTGAAATCATGACAGTTTTTCCACTTGGCTTCTTTGCCTCCAACATGTCATGAAATCATGACAGTTTTCCTTATGCCTTCTCTCTCCTCGACCATGTCACGAAATCGTGACAATTTTGCTTGCGCCTTCTCTCTCCTTGGCCATGTCATGAAATCATGACAATTTTGCTTGCGCCTTCTCTCTCCTCATCCATGTCATGAAATCGTGACAATTTTTCTTGTGCCTTCTCTCTCCTCGGCCATGTCATGAAATCATGACAATTTTGATTGTGCCTTCTCTCTCCTCGTCCATGTCGCAAAATCGTGACAATTTTACTTGTGCCTTCTCTCTCCTCGGCCATGTCACGAAATCATGACAATTTTGCTTGCGCATTCTCTCTCCTCGACCATGTCATGAAATCATGACAATTTTGCTTGTACCTTCTCTCTCCTTGGCCATGTCGTGAAATCGTGACAGAAAACATGTCGCGATATCGCGACAGTTTTCTTGTCTTTTTCTTTGATTCTGAGAATCTGGGCCACTTCTGTCTTCCTGGAAATTTATTGTACATGATCTCACTGACCTCTGAACTCTTGTCCACTGCATCAACCGATCTGTCTGTTTGTGTTGACAACAATGACAATACTTTTGCTGCACCTTGCTCAACAATCTCCCCCTTTGGAATTGTTGGCAACACTCATGCAATCTCCTGTAATTCTTCTCCCCCTTTGACAATAATACCAAAGGGCTGCTGTAGACTCCCCCTGAGTCTATGATAGTTAGAAAAAAATTACAAATATGAGCACAAAGATAATTAAATATATAAATTCTCCCCCTGAGAATGTGATCCCTCACTCAGATCTATCTTCAACTGTGTTGGCTGCTGGATCTCTATCCATTGAGACTCTATCCTCTGTACCCTATCAGTAGGCTCACACAGAATCTATCCAATCTTATAGAATCATAGAGAGAATTGTTAGAGACTCAATATGTTCTATACTTAATGCTCAATGAATATATCAATTAAATCTCATAGAAGCATAAAGAGAATTGTTAGAGACTCAATATGTTCTATACTCAACTCCCAATCTCAACACAACTCAACCAATCACTATTTACATTTTCAACTTGGTCTGTGTTTTCTACAGTCACGGCTGGTCACACCTTACTTTCAACTGTTCGACTCAGGAGACAACATTTTGTCACACACTCCACGGCCAACTTTTTGTTCTACAATGCCAGTAGCATCTGCATACATCTCCACCATGCATCTTGGATATTCCCAACAAGCTTGAACCTAATGACAGTTGTTTGTCTCTCTCTACAGTGAGAATCCAGTAGGCTACCTCAATCCACCCAGCCAAAGATACATCTGCAGTATGCTCTGCGTCGTTCCATCCGAACTTAGCGATTGTCTTCACCTTTTGCATTCTCTGTGCACTCCGCTCTCTCTTTGCACTCACTTCGCACACATACACAACACTTCCTCAAACCACTACTAAAACTAAAAACACACTTTAACAACTGAAACAACAATATCTCGACTACTTGCCTTTCATCCTCAGATACCCAGACAAATACAAAGGAGCATTAAAATAAAACTTTAATATTGCTCCCCCTGAGGATGTGCCACCTGGAGTGGCTTAGTGCAATAGAGGAGTAATCTCCTTCTGTCCAAGGAGACACGATTTCCTCTCTTCTTTCTTTCTCTAGTTTTTCTTGAACTTAGGCTGAGGATTTTCACCTGCATCCACATTTTGAACCTTTTCGTGAACCTGAACATTTCTCTTGGGTGGTTGTCTCTTGTGCATTCTTGATGGATAATTATTTTCCTATCTGTGTTGCACTCTTTGTGTCTGATGGAATCTGCGGTCTTGTCTTAGATTAGTTGCAGAGGTGCTTGGACAAAACCTTGCTATGTGCCCATGACCATTACAGTTAAAACATTGCACATGATGTTCACTCAGAAGAGCAGATGTATTTCTACCAGCATAACTCCTTGAATTATTATTCAATCCACAATAAATTGCCCGGTGACCATAATGGTTGCATCTAAAACAATAGTCGTTAAAAGCATTATTGTGAAAAGAGTGAGAGTGAGAGAACCTCTTTTGCTGTGGTTGCTTTGCTATAGATTTCCTTTGAGATTTTCTTCCTTTTGAAGATTCAGCTTCAGGCTTTTCTTTCTTCTTTCCTTCATCAGTGAACTTCTTCTTCTCTGCATTTTTGGAAGATGATGGTTGTTCAGCTTCATATCCAAGACCAAGCTTAGTTGTGGGGCTTCTTTGTTGCTTTATCATTTTATCTAGCAACTCTGTGCTCTTCTCATATTTGAGATTTACATTGGCCTCTACTAGTTGTTTCTTCAATGAAACAATCTCTTCTTCTTGTTGGCAAGCAAACAGTCTCTTTCTCATTGATTTGAGACCTGAGAATATCTTCAATCCTTTTGTACTGTTCTACTTGCAGCTTTAGATCAACAATAACTTTGTTAGATTCCTCTTCACTTGTGTTGCATACATAATTCTCATCATCCAGGTGTGTCTTCAAGGCTTCTTCTGATTTCTTGGCCTTTTGAACCTATAAGAAGAGATCTTCAATCTCATCCCCATATTCTTCCAATTTCTTGGACAGTCTTTTGTTCTTTTTCTTTTCTATCCTCAATTATTCAAGTGCAGCTATCAACTCACCTCTTAGATTCACTTCAGCCTCAGCCTCAAGGTTTCCATCACTTTCCTGTTCTTCTTCTGTATTTTCTTCTTTGAATGCCATGAACAGAGTTTCACCTGTTTCTTCTTCAGAATCCTCATCGGATCTATCTTCAGAGGAGCTGACATTCTTGGATATGAAACTTTTCTTCTTGAAGTGGTTGTTTCTGAAATTCATCTTTTTCTTCTAGTCACTTCTTTCTCGGTGTGATTCTTCATCACTTTCATTCTCCATATTTCATGGACATTTAGCTGCAACATGCCCAACGCCTCCATAGCTGAAACATTTAAATGGTAGCTTTCCTCTGTATTTTCCTTGTCCCCTTTTTAGTTTTTGAACAAAGTTTGCTTCCATCTCATCTGATGTCTCTTCATCTTCGGATTCTTGTTTTGCTTTCGTATGTTTGTGGGCTTTAAACGTAGCTTCTCTGTCTATGGGATCAGACTTTCCTATTCTCATCTCATACACAGTCAACGAACCATGCATCTCATCCATACTAAACGTATTTAGATCTTTGGCTTCTTCTATAGCTGATACTTTAGAATCAAATCTTTTGGGAAGAGATCTTAATACCTTTTTTACGATTGTAGGGTCTTCGATTTTCTCGTCGAGTCCTCTAATGGCATTAATGACTTCATTTACTCTCAGCATATATGCCGCTATGTTCTCATCGTCATTCATCTTTAACGCTTCGTACTGAGTTCGATGAGTTTGCAGCTTGGCCTCCTTGATCTTATCGTCTCCTTCATGAATGCTCTTCAATTTGTCCCAAATTTCTTTTGCAGTTTTATAGCTCATGATCTTTACCAGTTCACTGTTTGCTACACCGCACATTATAGCATTCTTTGCCTTTGAGTCATTCTCAAACAGTTTCTTACTAGCAGCATCGGTTGGAGGAGTGGTGGGTATTGTGTATCCACTTTCTATTGAGTCCCATATGTCGTATCCCAACACACACAGATATGTCTGCATCCTAATTTTCTAGAACACGTAATTAGTCCCGTCAAACAATGGAGCTTTGTTTGATGAGAATCCTTCACCAACTGCCATTGTGACACTTCCCAGATCACCTTAGTCGATTGAGCTTGTTCAGGAACTTGGCTCTGATACCAATTGTTAGTCTTACAATGGCACTGAGAGGGGGGGTGAATCAGTGTAGCTATTTAAATCTTAAATGAGCAACTCTTGAAGCTAAAGCAAGGAGAACTTAAAACAGATAAAGCAAATATAACAAGAGAGCTAACCACAACACAAGATTTAACGAGGTTCACCAGTTTTGGCTACTCCTCAAAAATAGACTGCTTGGACTCCCATCCAAATCCAGCCTTTGCAAAGCACCAACTTTACAATCAATTTACCAGCACCCACTGGAAGGAGCACCAACCCCTAATTTATCTACACCCACAGAAAGGAGCACCAACCCCTAATTTACCAGCATCGACTGGAAGGAGCACCAACCCCTGATTTATCTACACCAATAGAAAGGAGCACCAACCCCTGATTCCAAGCACCAACTCAAAATTCTATTTTGAATCTTTTTGACATAAAAATGCCTTCCCTTTTACAAGACCCTCACTGGTCTATTGCTCATCCAATCTCTGTTTCAATTCATGAAACACACCCACTCCAACGGTTCTGCTTACCGCACTCTTACAACCCTGTCTCACGGCTCACTCTTATTGCTCTGCTTACTACGCTCTTACAACCCTCTTTTCGTAGCACTCTCCCTCTATACGGTGGCACTTTTTCACTATGAGCAGCAACTTTATTTCTCCATGCAACTGCCCTTTTATAATCAAATTGTCTAACAATAACTCCAGTTGTAACTCCATCTTTTATTTCTCATGCGCCACTTGCCAGTTGTAACTGTTCTATTAATATTCTCTTCTGCCACTTGTCAACTGTAACTCCTTCTATATGTAACTCCTTTTGTATATATAGTGTGGGCATTACGTTACATGCAACGTATGTCTCTACCATGACTGTTCGTCTTCTTGGTTATGACTGTTCGTATCCTTTTCTGTGCATGCATGCATTTTTTGATTCTATTTATGCGACTGTTCGATTTCTCCTTTTTCGACAGTTCTTAAAATAGCTTGCATGATTTCTATTTGTAACTGCCGCACTAACTTCAGTTAACTCTACTTATTTTGGTTGCATGATCTTCCTCTGCAACTACCCCTGTAATCGTCGTTCTACTTTCAGTTAATTGTCAGTAAGCGTGCTGTAGCGACCCATCATGAAATCGTGACACTTCTGTCTCTTTTTGCTCTTCTTGCCTTCTACTCGCGAAAACATGACCTGTCACGAAATTGCGACATCTTTTGCTTTCTTACACTCCTCTCTTCTTGCACTAGTGAAAACCTGACATGTCGCAAAATCGTGACATCTTTCGCTTCCTTGCACTCTGCTCTGCTTGCACTAGCAAAAACCTGACATGTCACGAAATCGTGACCTCTTTCACTTCCTTACACGCTACTCTGCTTGCACTAGAGAAAACAAGACATGTCATGAAATCATGACCTCTTTCGCTTCCTTGCACTCTACTCTACTTGCACTAGCAAAAACAAGACATGTCGTGAAATCATGACATCTTTCTCTTTCGTACACTCTTCTCTGCAAGCCCAGCGAAAACCTGACATGTCACGAAATCGTGACACATTCGCTAGCTTGACCTCTTCTCTGTCTCTTGCCCACGAAAATGGAACATGTCACAAAATCGTGACACTTTTCCTCCTTGGCACTTTCTCTTCGAACCTGTCATGAAATCGTGACACTCTTTCTCCTTAGAGCTTTCTCTTCGAACCTGTCGTAAAATCGTGACACTTTCTCTCCTTGGCGTTTTCTCTTCGATCCTGTTGTGAAATCGTGACACTTTCTCTCCTTGCAGTCCTTCTTGCAAATTTTTGCGTAATTGCGATACTTTCCTTTGCACGCTCCTTCTCTCCAAACATGTCACGAAATCGCGACAGTTTTCTTTGCTTGCACCTTCTTTCCAAACATGTCACGAAATCACGACATTTTTCTTACTTGCCTTCTTTGCTTCCAACATGTCGCAAAATCATGACAGTTTTTCCACTTGGCTTCTTTGCCTCCAACATGTCGCGAAATCGCGACAGTTTTCCTTGCGCCTTCTCTCTCCTCGGCCATGTCGCGAAATCGTGATAATTTTGCTTGCACCTTCTCTCTCCTCTACCATGTCATGAAATCATGACAATTTTGCTTGCACCTTCTCTCTCCTCGTCCATGTCGTGAAATCGTGATAATTTTGCTTGCGCCTTCTCTCTCCTCGGCCATGTCATGAAATCGCGACAATTTTGCTTGTGCCTTCTCTCTCCTCGTCCATGTTGTGAAATCGTGACAATTTTGCTTGTGCCTTCTCTCTCCTCGGCCATGTCATGAAATCATGACAATTTTGCTTGCGCCTTCTCTCTCCTTGGCCATGTCATGAAATCATGACAATTTTTCTTGCGCCTTCTCTCTCCTCGGCCATGTCGCGAAATCGTGACAGAAAACATGTCGCGATATCGCGACAGTTTTCTTACTTGTCTTTTTCTTTGATTTTGAGAATCTGGGCCACTTTTGTCTTCCTAGAAATTTACTGTACATGATCTCACTGACCTCTGAACTCTTGTCCACTGCATCAACTGATCTGTCTGTCTGTGTTGACAACAATGACAATACTTTTGCTACACCCTACTCAACAATAAACACCCTATCCATTTTGATCTAAATCAATTGACTCCCCAACCGCCTATTAGTCCAAGTAAACTTTTCTTGTCTAAGCTCCAAGTCCATCAAAGCATTTGAATTTATAAAATCACCAAACTCAATCATACTCTCTTAATATCCTTCAATTCCTCCCTTCTTATCAAACGAATATAGAGGGGTATTGAAGTTCCCTGCAATGATCCATGGGATTCCTACAAAGACATGCTTGAGTTCACTCAATTCCCTCCATAACATTCATCTTCCAACCATAGTAGTGGGTGCATAGACATTTGTAATGATCCAATGGGAATTATCCTCCTTTGAAAATAAGTGGATAGCACAAAATTTGTCATTTGAGATAATTTTTTGTCCTTCCAATTTATTTGGGTCCCAAATACACATCATTCCTCTTAAGGAGCTCATTGAGGGTTGAGCAACAAAGTTTGCTCCTCTCCAGATATTGTCTTTAACCATTACTAAGTTTACTTCTACCACCTTTGTATCTTGTAAAAGAAAAATATTTAGGTGATTATCTCTTATCAATGTTTGTACTGATCTATGTCTTCTAGTCCTTTTGAGACCTCGTACATTCCATGACAAAACCTTCAATTTTAAATTTAGCTAATTTCTTCCATCCCCTCCCATATTGATGACGGTTTGTGTTCCTCTATCTATCTTTGTCGTTGTTTCCCTCTTTCTTACCTCTGTTAAAGTGGGTCTATCTACAGTGTGTTCCTTACCAACATCCAGGGGAGTTCTCTTTGCTTGATTCCTAGTCACCCTTGAGGGCATCATTGGAATCTCCTTTGAACAAAAATCCTCTTATATTGGAGCTACAGGATTCACCTCTATCATTTTTAGGATCTACTTATCTTCCCTTAATGCTTTTCCAGCTTCATCCTGCCTGTCCCAATTTGTAAGAATCGTGTCATTAGGGTTAACCTCTACATGTGCTTATAGAGGTTTTACACTCTCCTATTTTACCCCCTCATGATTTACCCATTCCACAACTATGACTAGGTCTCCCATTTCATCCTCTTCTACTCCTCTCAAGTAAGCAAAATATTTAGGGTCTGCAAAGTCAATGTGTTCCACAGCTCCAGGGGGGCTAGACTACCACAAATCCATAAGAGGGATCTTCCATGTGTTCCTCCTTAGCCACCATAATCGTATGGTGTGAGGTGCTTGCTTCCTTCTGATTATCCATAATGAGATCTGTACCTTTACCCTACTCTGCATATGTACTCTCCTTCCTCTGCTAGACTTTCTTATTTGGAGCTTTCTTCTTCTTCAGGCATAATCTTGAGATATGATCTCTCCCTTTACAAATATCACAAAGGGGTAAAATATTTTCATACTCCAGCCTCTGAGTCTAGGTACCCACTGGGGATGTTAGGTCTATTGTTTTCGAAAGCTTGCTATCCAGATCAACATTAATACAAATTCGAGCAAACACTATATGGGACTTTAGCGTGGTTACCCTATCAATGGTAACAAAGGTGCCAATACCATTTGTAATAGCCATTAAAACTTCATTGTGCCAATATTTAAAGGGAAGGTGAGGTGATATTACCCAAACAACAGTTGTGTTGAGACTTTGGGGGTAAGGATTAAAATCCACATCCCATTTTTTGAGAAACAGGCTATGCTTCCCCATCAACCATGGTCCTCCACCTAGAATTTTTTGCATGTCACTAACCTCAGTAAGTTTTATCATGAAGAACCCATTTGGGAGTGCCAAAATTTCCATGCAGCCCATTTATTTATATCTAATGAAGATCCACATTCGAATAGTATTTATATCTGGCCTTACCCTAGAAAACTTGCCCACCAAATTATGTTCCCCTTCTGCCTTCATGTTTAAAATTATATCTAAGGGAATTTTTAGAATACCATCTTTAAATCTCAATTTTAAGTGGCTTACCAACATAGGAAGAGTAGTAGCAGGTTTAGAACCATGTACCACCTAGGCCCAAGAGCGTTTCTGTCCCACTTCTAGGGCCCGATTCTCCTGATCGTTGTCTGCCTCTGATTCATCCTGCCCCTTCTCTGGGAAAAATTTGTCAGGAGGTTCTTGTATTTTTCTTTCCATAAAGCCATTCTCCAAATCTTCATCCAAGTCTCCATTCATTCACGTACCTTCAAAAGCCCTATTTTGGCCCTGCCCTACTCCTATTCCTATGTAAACTGCTCCTTGATCGTCTTCGATCACTCCAAACCCTAGTCCGTCTGCTCCTTTTTTTGCCCATTCCATCACTTAACTCAAACACCCATTTATGGGTTGAAAATAGTTGAAAACCCTAATTTGAGATATATTTCAATGTGGGTAATGATATGAAAATTCTAGACACAAAAACTAGAAAAATACCAAACACCAGGTTGATCATTTCATTAACAAGAATGGCTATAAATAGCCACGATTACATGCTAATATGTGACCACCATGAATATGGCCAACTAGAGGCATACGATATATTGGAAGGCCATGTAAAAGTCTTTATATATTGAATATTCCTCCATATTCTAGATGGCATGGAAGGAGTGGCCACAAGTAAAAAGAAAATATTATATTTAATATTTTACAAAAATGTAGCCATGCATATTTCTATTAAAGGTGGTCTATTTAATTATGTTATATTTACATTATTATATATATAGTATATATATATATATATATATATATATATATATATATATATATATTAAGCAAAAAACCCCTTATGGGGCCACCTTGGTCTGAGAGACCACAAACAGGGGGTTCTACACCATCAAAGTCACCCGAAGTTGCACCCGACCCTACCCACACCAACATTATCAATTGGATTTTGGATACCCAATTCAGATTTTTGGTAGGGTGGATATTTGAACCTGGGACCTCTCTTAGGGGATTTCCTTCTCCTCTCCAACTCACCTACAACACCTGGGTACATTATTATATATTTATATTTATTATTTAATATGTATTATTTATTTACATAATGATTCCTTATCATTTCTTCCCACCATATGAGCATTGGACTTCAATGCATACAAAAGGACAAATAAGAGGAAGAAGGAACAACAAAAACAAAAAGAATTAGAGTTGGAACAACAAATGTGACAGTAGGTACAAGAGACACAACATAAACAATCTATGTTAGAGAAATATGAGCAGTCCAGGTTGGAGCATCAACAAAAATAGGAGCAATAGGAGGTATTGAAATAATAAAAAAAACCAAAGTAAGTGGTGTGTTTGGATCATTTGGAACATCAACAAGAGGAGGAGCAGTAGTAGTAGGAGCTAAACTAGGAGTACGAGGAACATGTAGTACCACAATAGGAGGAGGAATAAGCGCTCGATGAATATTTACCTACAAAGAAGCAACATATAAAGTGGACAAGAGTGTTTTGGTTTAGAAATAGTGAGGTTATGGTCGACTGAATACTAATGCAGTGTGGAGTGAGTGAGATGGAGGAAGATGAGACAATGGTCAACTATAAATGAGAAAATAAAGATGATCATTCTAGAAATTGTAAGTGTTATGATATGCATCATATTGGGTTCGCTTATCATCCTGATAAGGCTTACCTAACAATAAACCACAAAAATCCATGGGAGTGACATCACAAGTAATAGTATCACATATTTAGGATCAAAGGAAAATGACAAAGTGCAAGTATGTGTGATCATGGAAGAAGTGTTATGGTATTTCCAACCAAGTGGGTATGGACGAGGATGAGGATGGGTAACTACAACCTATCAATAATGGACAATGCAATCAAGTTTTTCTACGAGCCATTATCGGTGATACAATCTATAGAGAAATTGGATGTAAGATGAGCATGAGAACAAACAAATTATCATGACCTATGACAATAGACTATTGAGTTAGTAAGGAAATATTATTCAATTTTCCTTCTAACTCAGGATAGATTTGATCCTCACTAGTAGCCTCGATAGGATTTTGTGAGGTTCCCTCCTTGAAATTTTTGGATGATCTTACATACAATTGTTTCTTTTTCTTCTTAGGGCATGCAAGTGTCATATAACCTAGCTTCTTACAATTATTACACGATACATAAAAATATGGAGAAGAATACTTCTTTGGATAGGAAGGAGATTGTTAAGTCTGATATTACCAAGGTCAAAATATGCCTACTAAAGAAGGAGATTGAGAAGTTATGGAATAAGATGATCGAGGTGATCAAGGTGCACGAGACTAAACAAAAAGCTTCTCTTGCAAGTTGAGCTTGATTAAAAGTTGTATCAAGCGTGTCAAGTTGACTATATTTTAACTCATGAAACAAGTGTGTTTGGAGGCCACTCTTAAACTTAGCAATAAGAGTAGGTGTAGGATCCTGAACATGAAGTAGGATGCATAGGTAGCTGAACTGATAAATGTAATCCCGGATAAACATTTGGCTTACTTACCTCAAACAAAGCCAATGTATAAGCAAATCTTCATCGTAATTGGATGGATAGAAAGCAACCTTCAAGGTTGAGATCAATTCATCCCTAGTGGTGATGGGATTCTTAGTGGTTTACCTCTCAGTGATTATAATCTTAGAAACTCTAGATAATTTCAACTTAGCAAAGGGGAAATTCTCATCATCAAGGATGTGACAGTAGGTAAACCAATTTTCCATGTCTAGGATCCAATATTCAGGATCTCTAGACCCATCATAGACTTTGACCTCACATTTGACATGAAAACATGGGTTAGGAGTATGAACCTTGGGTGAAGGGGGTCAAACTTGCATATTATTCACCTTATTGGCCATATTGCTAACTATTTGAGCTAAGGTCATTCTCTATTATATTTGCTAATGGGCCATAGCTAGTCTAGTGAAATCCAAGGGGAGTGGTTGTTAAAACCTACAAATAAACGACTAGGAGTGTTGGGTATGATAAAAAATGTACTCCTTTTTACAAACTCAACTTCAAGGTACAATTACATACAACAATTTTTTATAAAAATGAAATATTTCACCTCTAATGGATCAAAATCGAAACAGGATTTCCAACGCCTATAAATAAGGCTAGGTTTGAACAAGAACAACTATATCATCTACATACAACAAACATACTACCTTGATGTAGCCAATTGTGAGCTGAAGACTTTATCACTGTGTGTGGATCAATACATATTCAAAACACATATAGACAATGATTTTACTACCCCTTTTACAATGATAGATTATAAATTCCCCCCTTCAACATATGAAATATCTTCGAAGTAATATTTTTGTAAAACCCCCTAATTATATGGCCTCTATTTGTAATAAAAGGTAAAAGGTATCTATTAAAGGACAAATCCCGCATAAAATATAGATGTCTCACTAAATATTACAAAGGCTACACTAAATTAAAAAGCCCAAAATATCGTAGTTCCCAAACATGAACCAAATATGCATGATAGAGGCAGAGGAACCTCTAGTGTGAGAAGTAGGGAGTTATGGAATGCACAAAGATTTCTAGAAGTGCAACCTGTGGGTTAATTTTTTTGTCCAGTTACAATTGATTGGGAGAAGATTTAGAATGAGAGTATTGAAGCTTACCAACACGAGAAAGCTCTACAAGTTGATCTTGTTACAATAGGCATTGGAACTTCGACTCAACCTTGTTCTGGATCTATCGATATTTTTGTTCCCTAGTCACCCAAAAGGGTTATTTGTATAACTTCAACTAAGAATACTTGTTTTCCTCAAGGCAGAGTTTTTTGTTCAAGTATATCGTAGCAAGATTTGATTCAAAAAGAGACTCCTCCTGTGGATGGTGAGATAAGCTCTAAAAAGCAAATGATAGTGGGTTTAGATGTTGATTCGAACACTGTGCTTTTGTTGGAAAGCCCTTCATTCTAGGATGAGTCGGAGACCTCTAGAGATGATGTACCTTCTATAATTCTCTTTGATAAGGGAGATTACAAAAGTACAATCACTAAAGAAAGTGCTCTAACCTTTGTCAATAAAATTTCTTTTACTAACTTGGGGCTCAATATGGGCCAGACCTTTACTACTGATTTGGATCTCTTCTCAAATCCTGATCAAATTTACCAAGAAATACTGGACTTACCTTCATGTTGTCAAGAGGACGTGTCTAAGTCCTCGACTCAAATTTTTATGGACTTCATTCCTTCATTGAAGATATATCCTTTTTCCTTTACTGAGGTGGTTTCCAATAGAGGTTCAAAGTCTCCTATTTTGAAGTGTTTGTTTGAGCTCAATCTAGTGCATAATTATTTATTAGTTTCGTTTAATATGGTCAAGCTGACCATGGAAGAAGGAGATAACGCTCTTGTTGGGAAATTCTAGACCTAAAATATATTAGATCCGAAGATGGACGACCCACAAGTGGTCTCCCAAAGGTGAAATGGAGTTGATTGCTTTGTCGAAATTTTTATTTGCAATAGGACTATCAACATATTTTGGGAGATGACCCATGGTTCTTTGGTCGAAGAAGCCTCTTCCTACGTAAATGGAACACTGACTTTGATATTGATATGCAAAATATTAACACAACTTCGATTTGGGTTATGCTTCATGGCCTTCCTCTCCATTTTTGGCATGAAGTTATCCTCAAAGGTATTACAAAATATTTGGGTTATTTGATCTCTATTGATCCTACAACTCGATCTAGATCCCGTATGGTCTATGCTCGTATGTGTATCATTATGGATTTAGATGTCAAGCTTCCTAGCCACATTGATATTTTGTCGGAGGTTGACTCCAGAGTGCAACCTCTAATCTATGAGAATAAATCTTTATTCTATTTAAATTGCAGCATTTATGATCACAAGCAATCCAAATGTCCTAAGAAGAAATCCAAAATTTTTGCCCCCCAAAAGGAAAAGTTTTGTGAGTAAGGAGACTTTATGGATGAGCAATCGATTAGGGCCCCTTAGGCTATGAATTCTTTTGGTCAAGATTTTGATTCGAAAAGAATTACAATAAAGACCTCTACTTTGAAGTCTCCTCTCAAAAAGGATTATGAACCCCTTCTATTGAATCCCTTCAATTTACTTATGGCAGAGACAAATATTATCGGGAATGATGATCCCCTTGGCACATCTATAGTCTCCATTGGTACAAACTCTATTTCTGTTACTTAGGGCAAACTCTATTTTGTAGAGCTTCTCTTGGTTTGTTTATGCATGGGCAAGCTAGTAAAGGAAGATCTTCTCAATCTGGTGATGAGCTTGAGAAAATTTCCATCCTATCTTCTTCCAACCAGAAGCCTAGAGGTGGAAGACAACACAAAAATTTCTAACGCGGCTTGTAGGCTCGATGGGCGAGAATTCAGGCAGGCTTCTCAATGCCCTTTTTCAAATTTTAAACTGAAGCAATTCCTTTTATGGTGTATGGCTTTGCTATTGAAGATGATCGATGGTTTTTTATTTCTCGGGTTTACGACCTGTTTAGGTGTCGATTAGTTGATTTTTTAATTTTGATTCTATTTTTTCATGGTGTCTTATTTGGTTTATTTTAATCAATATTTTTCTATTTCTGGCGGACTATCTTTTCGATTGCTTTGGAGATAGTTGTTTTCGATCCTATTTTTTATATTTTCTCCTTGTTTCCTTATGTCTTTATTGGAGCTTACATTTTTTGGTCCCATATTGTAAAAGGTTATGGGAGCCTTTCAAAACCTCTTTTTTACCCCATAAAAAAATTAATATAAATTATCTTTTATACCTTTATTTCCCATTATTTTGGATCCTTTAAAGGAAATCAGACACCTATTATGGAGAAACGCAAGAGATTTTTTTTCGTTTGTGGCCTTGCAACAATTTTATAGCCACCAATAATTTACTTGGTTAGTTGTGTGGATTGACGCGAGTTTCCATTACGCACGCAAATTGGCATTGAAATGGTAGAGCGGTGAGGCTTCATGGAGCAGGTATGTTGTTGAACTTAAGAAAAACTATGTTGTTTGCAATTTGATAAATTAAAGGGGTTACAAGAGAAACACTTTTACAAAAGTACCTTTTGGAGGCTACAGGATGGGTTTTGGGAAATGCAAAATCCTCTTCCAGTAAATGGGATCGACAAAACATGAAGGTGTCTTCCAAAATATCCTCAAGGGGGGTGGGCTTATTGCTCGGGTGCCACTATCAATCAAACCTACCCTCAAGACCTACAAGACCTGCAAAAATGGGTTAGAGTGTTTGGGGGCCTGTATTGATTAGGCCCCTAATGTTTACAAATAAAAGACTCTTAAATAAAGTTAAAATATGATTAAAAATGCATAAGATGGTGAAAAATAAATAAAACAGAGGTGCTTACATAATTTTGAGAGCTTTGGTAGGTCTTTTGTGCAGAGAGACTTGTTGATCTAGGTATTCCCACCTTCTGGTGTGAATGAAAGCAATTGTACCCTTTTGTATGAATTTGACTCAGTTTTCCAAAAACTATAAATTTTGATGGAAACTTCTTGTTGGTGCAATTGTTACTTTTGCTCTCCTTTGAGTTACCTCTTGAATCTGTAATATTTGACAACATCCTATCAAGCAATACAAGATATTGAAAAATTTGTATGGGTCTCCATGTGGAGGTGGATGGTGAGTGAAGTTCTACTGTAGTTGGTGGTCTAGGCTAATTTTAGCAAAGTTTGGTTAAGCAAGATGAGCAATGATGGAAATGAATAAAATAACATTCTATTTATAGAGTTTACCAAGGTTAGGGGAGGGGCTAAGAAGTCCCATGAGAGGTGTCCTCTAGAAGGTGTCCCCTAATATGACATGCTCTATAAGTGCATTTGGATGAGAGAATCCTTCACCCACCCACATATCATAAATGAGCATGGGGATGTGGAGTGGATTTGGGGTTAAACCCTAACCATAGTAGGGTTAACCATGGGTTTGTTGTTGACTTGAGTGAGGTGGAAGATGACTCATCCTTGCCCATGCTTTGAAATCCAAAAAGTCATCAAAATTTATTTATGAATTTAAATCCACATGGGGATTTGAAATGGAGCAAGGGTTAAGTTTAACTAGGGTTAGGTTGACCCTAGGTTAAGTGTTGATTTTTGGGTGAGGTGGAGGGTGACCATGTTGTTAGAGTTAGAGTCTATTACATCATTTGGATCATGTAAATGTACCTTCCTAGGTACATACTTAGGACATTAGATTACTTTAGGGGGAAGTTATCTAGTTACTTTATGCAATGTAATAAATGCACAAGTGTCAATGTGCAAGTTGTAAATGTGCAAGGTGTCCCTTGCACAACTAGGTAGAGTGTTGGCCAAGGAATCTATCTTCCATTATAAAAGGGCCTCATTGTAAGAGTTTGATAAGTAAGTCAGTAGGTAGTAGTAGTAGTACTGGGTGACTCCATTAGTGATGGAGTACATTATAGTTTTGTAGCATCTTGCATGGAGTGTCCATTTCCTCCATAGCAATATTGTATTCATTTTTGTCATTTCTATTTATAGCATATTTTTGCAATCTCATAAATTTACTTTCTTTTATATTTTTGCATCTTGTGATTGCCATCTCCCATTGCAATCTACCTCAAAAGCTAACAGTGGTATCAGAGCCACGGTAGGTCTAGTCATAGTAGAACTAGCTACTGTAGAGTGAGAGGAGAACCACCATTATTGTTGAGCCTAAATTTTTCTATGAACCTAATTTGCCATAGTGCATAGGCTCTTGCAAAAATCTTTAGAAGAATCAAGGTGGTAGGGAGAGCTTTGAGAAAGTGCTATTGCTAAAATAGGGCCAATCACCATAGCTTCAATTTTTGCAAACTGGATGTTCCATTGAATCCATTGCATGTGAATTTCATTAAGATCATCTGGTAGAACAGACTGAAAAGAGAAATTCTGAAATTCATTGGGCTCAGAGTCTTCCCACAGAGTTACAAAAAAAACTCGTGAAGATAAGGACTCAACATTTGATCCACTAGTTTGATGAATCAACTAGTGAAGCTCATCTAAGAGATCAGAGAAGTTTACTATTGCCTGAAGTTTCTTTTATTGTAGGGAACTAACCCTCAGATGATTGGGGCACCTCCTACAATAGAAATCTAGGAGATTTCAACTTCATTGCCAAAGGTCAGAGTGCCTTCATAGTGCAGAGATTAGTTGTTGTAAAAAAGAATACTTTAGAAGAGACTCTAGGAGGAGTCATAGTGAAGTCTAGAGATTGAAGATCTCTATTGATAAAGTCAACTTCACAGCAGAAAATGCCATAGAAGCCTTAATCCTAAAAAATGCCATAAAAGCCTTGATCTAAGAAAATGCCACAGAAGCCTTGATCCTGAAGAAGACTCCAGAAGAGAGTACCTAATTCAGAAGCAGATTCAGATTTTAGTACTAATAATTTATTGTAGGGAAAGGAGATTCAATAAGTTGGGAAACTTCCTACAAGAAATTTAGGAAGAGTATTTTCTTTAGAATCAATCCAACACCTAAAGCAAACTTGAAGGTGAAGAGATCTGGTGAAGATCTCATTGAAGAAACTTCTAGTCTTGGAAGGACAAGAAGGACTAGGAGAGCCATATTCAAATCTAGAAGTAGTAGAATCAAGTGATCCAGGAAGGAGATCTCAATTCCAGAAGTTGAAGAAGAAGGTCTCAAGGAAGACCAAAGTAGTTATAGAGTCAAAGACCTAGGAGAGGTCTCAAGGAAAAAGGCTTGGAGAGCCTTGTTGCTGAAGCAAGATCATCAAAAGAGTTCCTAGAAGAACTCATTGGAGAAATTCTCCATCAAGGAGAAACTTTCTGATAAGGGAAATATTTGGGACAATTATCACCATCCGACAACAAGCCCAATCAAGAGAAGAAGAATTGGCAAGGAGTGCCAAAGAAGATACAGAAGACCTCAAGACATTCAGAGTCTTGAGAAGAAGAAGATCCTGCTTGAAGTCAGAATTCGACAAGAAGACTTGAAGACAAAAGGAGTTTGTCAAAGCCGAGAGACTTGAAGATTACCTTTCAAGAAGGCATAAATATTCCTCTGAATCCACAATAGAAAGGAGAAGATCAAACCACCAAACCCCAGGCTCATGAAAGAAAGTTTGAGATCTCTTTTTGGTGAAGGAGGAGTTATTTGGAAAAGCTAACAAAAGTTGCAGAAATCTAAAGCAACAAGCTTGATCTACATTCTCTACAAAAGCTATAAAAAAGGTAAGCAATTATTGGTGCAAGTGAATTCATTAATCAGATTACTCAACAGATTTGTTAAAGCACCTTATGTTAGATCAGAAGTTGCAAAGAGGAAAATTGTATTATAGTCTTCAAAAGTGCAAAAGAAAAAAAGTTTTTTTAAGGTTCATTTGCACATTAATTAGGAGTTGATTTATGAAGTTACAATCAACTACCTATCTTATATCTTGAAAAAGAAGACTAGATCCTACAACTATGTTTGTAGTGAAATTCAAAAGAATTTATTCCAGATTATATTTGAAAGGTTGCAGTGGAATTGTTAAGAGCATTTTTGAGAAATTAGTGGAGCAATAAGGTGAATTTATTGTTACCATTTATAGTGCATCTATTAAGCACCATTCTAGTTAATTTTTTAACTAGTTGCTCTAAATTAGTTTGTGTTGTTAAGAAGCACAAAAATAAAAAATATGTAACACTTTAGTGGCCAAAAGAAGCCACCATTACAAGAAGAAATGTGGAGTAGAAAACCACCATTGAAATCCTTGAAGGAAGCCTCAAATCGAGACCTTGGAAGTCTCAAGATTCAAGGAGAATATAAGGATTTATTTTTTAGCATAGAGTGCAGGAATCCTCATTTCATTAGCTTGGATTGACTATCATCCAAAAGAAGCAAGAAGGATTATAAAAATTCTTCATTTTGGTGCAAGAATTACATATTACAAAAGGCACCTCTTTTGTTCCTTGGAAGAACAAAGGTATTACCATTTACAAGGGGTAGAAGGATGTTCTTATCCAATAGACTTGTGACCAAGGGAAGGAGCTATCAAAAAGCTCACACAAGCAGTAGATTTATGACCAAAGGAAGAGCCACCGAAGAGCTCACACATCCTTGTTCAATAGACTTGTGGCCAAGCGAAGGAGCTATCAAAAAGCTCACACGAACAATAGATTTGCAGCCAAAGGAAGAGCCACCGAAGAGCTCACACGTCCAAGAGTTGAGGTGTTTAAAAACACCATTTTTCCTCCATCAAATTCAGCCCTATAAGCAGTGCATCACCTGCAATAGTGGAGCCATTGAAAGAAGGTATTATCACTCATGCTTACATAGAAATAAGGGTAGCATTCAGTGACAGGTTATCTACATAAAAGATAAAGCAAAAGGATACTCATTGGCTATTATAACCAACGTTAAAGAAAGGTAGAAATCGACATTAAAGACCTACAAACAAGTGCAGAGATAAGAGCTATACCTAAGGCATCCATTGAAGTGAGCGTCCACCAAAAGAAGAGCTCAAAAGTGTGCCATAAGACCATGAAGCTATCCAACTATAGCCATCCATCATCCTCACCAAGCCAGCATGCAAAAGAAAGCTTGCATACCAAGAAACATAGCAAGCTCACGTAGGGTGCAAAGATAAAGGAGAAATTAGGGTTGCAAGCTCATATTTGGAGCATTAGAAAGAAGGCTTGCATGCACAAGCCACTTGGCACAAACTCTCTACATCTCCCAATGTTCAAGCACTCACCTAAAGGGAGTTACATTCATTTGGAGGGAGTTAAGATTCTTTGGAGGTTACCACCAACCTCATCATTATTGAAGGAACGTTAAAGAAGTTTATCTTGTAATGCTTCATGTGACACTTGTCATGAAGCCCATCCTTCTTAAGATGTCGATCTTGGAGAATGAAAGACACAATAGTGTGTGAAGTAGAACGCAACCAAGCAAAGCAAGGGAGTAGTCAAATGGAGTTAAAGCATTGAGGTGAAATGGCTATACACCATTCAACGGTGTAAGGAAAACATTTAAGACATTGTCATAAAACCAATGAACAACACTTGCATTTGGAGAAGCCCTACAAGGCATATCCTAAGATATCTTTCACCACAAGTTGCAGAAGTGAAGGATCGCCAATCAAGGAATGAGTTTGCATCGATCAAAGAGGGCTCTGACTGCCCATGAGTGCTACGCAACACGTAGCTACGAATCTGTCGATGCACAACATTAAAGAGCGATTGAGGTAAAGGTTGATCTTTATGCTTGTTTTAACATAAGTTTTTTGGAGTTATAAGGGAACATTTTATCTATTGCAATATTCAACATTAGATATTCATTAAGCAAGCATACTTCAGATTTGTTAATATTTGCAAAAGTTATCAAGGAGAAATAAGGGTTATTATTGTTATTTAAATTACTTGCAAATATTATTTTCTAATTTTTCCAAATTTGGGAGTTATAAGGAATACAACATCAAACTTAGGAATTGGAAATTAGAAAACATTAAAATCAACCAAAAGGGGTATTTAAAGAGGTTTATTAAAGTTTTCAAAAGTTGGGATTTTTATAGTGTTGTCTCAAAAACACTTAAAGGAAGAAAAATAAATACCAACTTCAAAACCTCTTCAAAGAATTGAAAATAGTGCTTAGTTCAATAGGAGTAATAAGGAGATAGAGAAGTTGTTTTTTGTATTTACAAAATTTTACAAAATCAACTTAAAATTGAACTACAATTTACAAAAGCACTATATTGATCATATATCCTATCCAAAACATCCTAGGGAGTCATAAGGTATTCTACAAAACTTGGTAATATTAGCATCCATAAAAAATTATCAAGTTCTAAATTCATTGGATAGATGTAAGCTTGCTACAAAACCTAAAAACTTATTAGGTTTGTGAACTCTCATCATTAGGGAGATATAAGGAAGTCTACATAACCTAAGGGTTAACAAAGGTTTTATCAAATCAAGCTTTTATATATTCTAAGGGTTACATATACCTTAATATTGGGAGCTATAAGGTATACTACTAAGATTCTATTAAATCCATGGATGAAATTCTAAGAAAAGCTTTCAATAATGAAGAGCTATTCCAAGAAGTAGAATTTTACTCTCAAAATTTAATAGATACTCTTGAAGGATACAAGTATCTATCAACTAGCAATAAAGATAAATTCTCCTTATTTCTTAAGGAAGCTAGAGAAGGTAACTTTGCAGCCTTGATTAATTATCTCCATGAAATCCTCTTCACAACATGGTGGAACTCACAAAAATTGATTATATTCTCACAAGAAGAGTGTCTAATGATTTATCTATCATTGATTGTGTTTGTACTTACTCAACACAAGAAGCAAGTCAGCAATAAGGAACAATATTATTGTGATGATCAACTAATTTTCCATGAAGCAAAAATTCCACTAGCTCCAATGCAGAATCTCAAAAAGAGAAGAAGGAAGAAGAAGAAAAAGCATGCCAAAAAGGGACACAACACTACAAAGACTAAACCTGTTGAGCACACTCAATTGAAAGAGGAACCTACAACATCAACTTACTCTACATCAACTGAAGAAACAAACTACTGGATGAATCTGATCACAATAAGCAATGAAGGAGAATACAAGTTCCATTATCCAATGGAAGAAGATCCATATTGAAGACTAAAAGTCTTCAGTACCCAAATAATGTAATACAGGGGGTGTTAGAGTTAGAGTCTATTACATCATTTGGATCATGTAAATGTACCTTCCTAGGTACATACTTAGGACATTAGATTACTTTAGGGGAAGTTATCTAGTTACTTTATGCAATGTAATAAATGCACAAGTGTCAATGTGCAAGTTGTAAATGTGCAAGGTGTCCCTTGCACAACTAGGTAGAGTGTTGGCCAAGGAATCTATCTTCCATTATAAAAGGGCCTCATTGTAAGAGTTTGATAAGTAAGTCAATAGGTAGTAGTAGTAGTAGTTTGGGTGACTCCATTAGTGATGGAGTACATTATAGTTCTGTAGCATCTTGCATGGAGTGTCCATTTCCTCCATAGCAATATTGTATTCATTTTCATCATTTCTATTTATAGCATATTTTTGCATCCTGTGATTGTCATATCCTATATGCTTTGGGAAACAAAAGTCTCCAAATGTCATTTAAGGCCCTAAATGCACATGGAGAGATGTGTGGATCAAGGGTTAAATTTAACCCTAATTAGGTTGACCATAGGTTTAGCTAGGGTAAAATGGGTGAGGTGGAGGCTAGGCTAGTCAAAGAGTAGACTAGATGAGGTGGCCATGAATCAGATTGACCATGGTTAGATTGATCATGGGGTGAAATTTGACCACGAGGTGGCTTTTGACCAAGGTAGAGATTAACCAATGTTAGGCTAGGATGATGGTCGCATGGGAACCTAGGGTTAGGTGTAGGAAAGGGATTAAGTGGCCAAATATGGCTTATGAATAGTGCATGAATAGTAATTTTGATAAATGAATAGTGTTTTGAGGCTAATGTATGTAAATTTTATAGGTTTTACAAATTGATCAGCCATGATGATGGGATAAATAACAATGTACAATTTTTGGTTGTCTACATTTAACCCTTTTTATATTGTGTAGTGTGAAGACATGATGCAATGCAAAAACTTATGACACTAGCTTGGTGGTTTGATTTTGAAGAAGAATTGGTGATGAACAATTGTGGATGAAAGAAGATAAATTGATTGATGATTAATTATGAGAGAGGTGAAATAATGATGGATGGTTGTTGATTATAATTTTTGTAATATTGTAATGAGTGTTTTGAGAGAGGAGACATAAGATCATCTTGCTTCATGATCAATGTAAGATGCTCCAATTATGGAAGGGGTGAATGTCTTTGAAACTTTACCTCTGAAAAACTTTTAAGCTTGGTTTTATTTGGTTAGCTGGTCAGCCATAGGTAGGTCATACTCATGATTGCTTTAGTGGGCTCGTTGGTGGTCCAGAGATAGTATCTACACACGAGTAAACCTACATCTACTGGTGTATAGCGTACCAAATTTGATTGGAGTTTTGATTGAGAAGAGAAATTTTGCTTTTGTTTGCCCTAGTAGATGAGGGCTTATGATAGTCTTAGGCAAAGTTCTTGGACAAACACAATTTCCAAGATTGAGTGTTTGATTATTGATCACGTGCAAGGTAATTTTTTATTATTGATGTCTACCCCCTTAAGCGATGAGTTGATGACAAAAGAAGCACAATACGATGACAAATTGCTTGATCAAATGAAAAATTCATGAAGGAACTGAGGAAAATGGGAAATTTTGATAAATATGGTGGTGGGGAAGTGTGTAGGCACTATTGTTGACCAGAAAATTAGATTCGTACCCTAGGGTGCGAATTAAAGCATTCACACCTTGCCATGCGAATTTGGATGTGTGACCCATGTGCAGTTTTTATGCATTTTGAGGGATCAAATGATGTCAGAATTGGATAAAAATTATATCGTCGAAAAGCCCTTTTTCGAGCCTGATCTAATGATGGTGGTTTTGGGAAATTTGGAGATGATTTGATAAGGAAAAATTGGCTCAAATATGACCTTACTTTTGGAAGCGACGAACATGCAATTTCAAGCCTTTTGGAAAGAAAATTTGGCTTAGTTGGTTAGAGGGATTACTTGGATCGCAGAGTGATCAACGATGGCAGTAGAGAGGGATGCAATGTTGGAAGACATATAGCGGTTGTAGGAGTTAGAGGTAGCAATGGTTGATAAGGACAACACCTGCTTAGTGAGGGATGCAATGATAACCGACACAATATTCCGACACGAGATTATTGAATGAGAGAGCAGATTAGGAGAGTTGGGTCACGATATGGATGATGGAGAGACTCTCTAATGCTAGAGAGAGATGAAGCGAGAGTTAAGAGAGATGAGTTTGTATAGGAGGCCACGCGGTTGTGACAAGAGTTGGAGGTGAGGGTGACAAGAGAGGGCCATGGATGAGATGGCGAGCCTATGGGAGGAGGTGGAGCATTTAAGGGCACATAGTGTCGAGGTGCAGAGATTGCAGTGACTACGTGGTGATTTAAAGTTCACGTATAGTTATTTCTAATTATTCCTCCTCCTACTAGTCCTGGATTTCCTTTAGATGCTCCATCAAAATTCAATTTAACCCACTCCACATCTAGTGGTTTCCACTTTATATTCTTTGCCTAATTGTTGCTTCTCTTGTAACCAACATCATAATTCCATGTAATGACTTGATTCCATCTATCAAGACTCTCTACTTCCAAATTAGGGACTGGGTGAGTTGATAGGGTTGATTTAGACTCCTATATGGCTAAACATATCTTCTTTTTCATTACCTCTAAACTACTTTTCTTTCCTTTAAATATTCTTCTATTCCTTTCTAGCCATATAGTTCAAAGTATTGTATCTTTTGATATTATCCTATATTGTCTGTAAAGCCTCTTTTATAAGTGCTTTACCATTGCTTTAACCAATCTTCAATTCTGCTATTCATCACCATGCATTTACCAAATATATTAAGAATCCAGGCTATTGAACAATGTCCCAAGAAGTGGTCTATACTCTCCTCCTCCTTATTACAAAAAACACATTGAGAGGGGCTATGAAAACCTCTTTTCATAAGGTTATCCCAAGATAAAATTCTTCTTTGACCTACTAGCCAAACAAACATTTTGACTTTAGTAATGCTTGGGCTATCCAAAATATCTCTTCATATTCTAGTATCATTATTATTTTGTTGGTGTTAAACATTATATCCATTTCTTGTTGTGTATTCTCCTGAGCTATTCAACTCCCAAATCAATTTATTCTTGGCTCCCATTAGAATTGTTATCTTTCTACTCAATTGCCTCCTAGCATCATGTCTTGTGCACTTATAATTTTTTTTTTTTCTATTTACATCTTCCTTCTTGATCCTTGTACAAAATTTTTGAAACCCTATCACCATATTTGTCTTTCTTGATCCTTGTACAAAATTTTTGAAACCCTGTCACCATATTTGTCTTGAAGCAATCTCATCCAAGGTTTTGAAATTGAATCTAAATTGAGTCGTTTTTTTATTACATAAAGTATCCATCCAAATAGAATTTTTTTCTCTAGTTCCCACCACTCATCTTAAACCTTTAATCATAAGATGAGTATATTATCTTTAAACTATTCCAATGAGCAAAACCATTTGATGAAAACAATGCAGTAAACATTAAACTTAGGGTCATTGAGATTAACATACTTAAAAAAATTCTTACCCTTTATCTTTAACTCTCTTTATAATTTTCATCTATTCTCAATTATTATCTTCTTCTTGCATATTATCATATCTATATCTATTTTAGATCCTTGAAATCAACATATTTAAAAAAATTCTTATCCATCATCTTTAACTCTCATCTTTAACTCTCTTTATAATTTTCATCTATTCTCAATTATTATCTTCTTCTTACATATTATCATATCTATATCTATTTTAGATCCTTGAAATCAACATATTTAAAAAAATTCTTATCCTATCATCTTCATCTTTAACTCTCTTTGTAATTTTCATCTATTATCACTTATTATCTTCTTACATATTATCATATCTATATCTATTTTAAAACCTCGTGAATGCTGTTTATTTGTCTTGAATCCTGACCTTTACTTTGTGAGGAAAAACGGACGAAATAAACGATCCACTGCAAGTTTAAAAACCATTTGTGTCATCGGTTTAGCTTTTGCACTATTTGTGAATTGGTAGAGATGGGATTGCCGGAACATTGCATAGCAAACAAAATGCATGTCTTCAACTAAGTCAAGTTATTGCTATTAGCTATAGCTGACACCATCTAATATATAAGCGCACATTACTGCATACTGCGTACAATAGCGACAATTAATATTTGAATTTACAGTGAAAACCTAAAACTTAAATTTGTGTCTGATTTAAAGTTGCAAGTTATAATAATTGCAGTCCAAGTTAAGATGAAAGACACCCAAGATGTTGAATGAAACAATTTTAAATACAGCTTTGCCCTCCTCCTCGATGCAAAACAAAAAAAATAAAAAAGGTAATTTGTCAAGGATTGAGAAGACTTCGAAGGTTATTAGTTATGTTAATTATATATTTTTTAAAAGACATGAAATTACAGATTAGCAGTCACAAACATTACAAATCCTACAACGCTCAGAAGTCATAGAATCACAGAAACCCTTCACAGCCACAACGAAATTGCTGAGTTGCATACGCTATTTATTGCAAACGATAAGTCCAATCCAACAATTATAGACTTCAATTACATGAACACCAGAGTAGCGACCTATTTAAAATTGCTACATATTTCAAAATCTCTTCCGTTTGGGCTTATTGGCGGATTAACTAGATATCTCAATGGATTTGACTTCAGGTTTGGGCGGCGATTGTTTGGGAACCGTCACAGTCAGCACTCCATTTTCCATCGCAGCCTTCACCTCCTCCACCTTCACGTTTTCAGGAAGGCGAAATCGTCGCAGGAATCTGCCATGCGAGCGCTCAATTCGATGCCACTTATCATCCTTGTGCTCTTGTTCGTTGCTGCGTTCGCCACTTATTTGCAGAAATTTGTTGCCTTCTACCTCTATTTTCACCTCCTCTTTTTTCAGACCTGCCATAAACAAATAAAGCTTCAGACAACCCTGTCCCCTGTTTTAAGAGCCAAAAAAACAGAAGATAATAACCTAAGAGAAACAGAGAAACCTGAGACCTAATTTAAGTGCCAAGAAAGAAGATAATAACTTAAGAGAAACAGAGAGAAGAGGAGAATAGGAAATACCAGGAAGATCAGCCTTGAAAATATGTGCTTCAGGCGTTTCCTTCCAGTCGATCTGAGTATTGGCCACAGCAGAGGCGTCCCTCGTGAATGGAGCGTTAAATGCTTCAAATGGATCCCACAGATCCAGGGAAAATGGGTCGAACACGCTATTTGATCTCCTCCCGAAGAAACTCGGCACCAGAGACATCTTTCGCTTAAAAGAGCAGAGCAGATAAAGGAAAAATATAGGAAGCAGACAACAGCTGAATTATTATAAATCACTCGTAATCGTACTCGTGTCGATGCGAATAGTTTGTCAGTAACAAATATTTATAGTTCCAAATTCCACAAACAAGACGATTCCAGAAGGGACCAGAAGTGACGTTGTGGAATGTTCGAGGCCTTTCCTAGGAAAACCGCTTGGGTGAAGGCAAGCCACGGTTGTAAAACCTCTTCTTTCGAGGATAAGATTTACGGGCGGCAGATGATCTTTGATGAGTTTTTTTTTAATATATATTAAAACCTGAGTAGCACTATTGACAGCAATGCGATTTGTCCTTGTGATCAGTTGTTAAAAAAAAATAAGGTAGTTGTGGATTCTTTTATATATATAATAAATAAATAAACCTGAGCAATTTTTTTAAATATATTGTTATTGTATGTTTAAAAATAAATAAATATTAGAATTAATGGTTTTGCTTTTTTTTTTTTTTGAAGAAAAATGCTTCCCGCTCCTTCTGCGTGCCCTGCGTCCTCCGCCCCCGCCCCTGCTCGTCGGCCTACTGCTGGTGGGCCTTCGCCCGATGCTCCCTCCTCTGCCGCGCTGGAGCCTGGAGAGATTCCCCCGGATGGCCCACCCTTTGGGCCCGACCCGGGAGGGACTTCTGCAGTGTCGTACCTGCAAAAGGTTGTGGGCCTCCACCGACCCCTTCCCGCCTCTGATCCTGTTCGACCTGTCGTGGATGGTGAGAACTTGGTCCTCCCGGATTCCCTCATGAAGGAAAAGCTTTCCTTCGAATCTCTTTCCCTCGTGGGCAAATTTCTTGGAGGGCGTCCCGATATGGAGTCCATTCGAAAATGGGCTGGCTTCAAATGGCGTGTGCTCGGAGATCTCCAGCTGGTGGCCCTTACCAGAGGTTTTTTCCTGATCTGTTTGAATAACCAAGAGGACCATGATCGCATCTTGACCGGAGGCCCCTGGTTCTTTGGCAGGAAAAGCTTGTTTTTAAGGAAATGGGGAGAAGATTTTTGCCCTAGCACGCAGGACATCAATTTCGCGCCTATATGGGTTCGTCTCTCGGAGCTTCCCATCCATTTCTACCATGAAGACATTCTCCGTTGGATTGGCGACTACATTGGGAAAACGGTGGCCCTAGACCCTGCAACGAAAGCCCGATCTCGCATGGCTTGTGCCCGCATTTGTGTCAACGCCAATCTTGCGTCCAAGCTCCCCACCCGTGTCAATCTCATCTATGGCGATTTCCGTTGGTGCCAGGCTATCGAATACGAAAACAAACCCCCATTTTGTATCGAATGTAATTCTCAGGGCCACCTCCGCTCGTAGTGTCCTTCCCTCAAGCCTCAACGACCAACTCAAATCAAGGAGCTCCTCCATCCGAGGCGCAGTGATCGTCCATCAAAATCGGCGATCAGCAGCGGGAAAGCGTTTCAAACTGGTCCGCAGCAGTCTTCCGTTCCCTCTTCTTCTGCGCACCCTGACCAGGTATGCTCCATGTTTGCCTTTCCTAATAAGTTCGGTCCTCTTCTATCTTCGGAGGATGAGATCCTCTTCCCCGAATCTCTCCCCGCACCCAACCCCTCGTCCCAAGGCCCGTCATCCCCGTTACCTTCTGCATTAGGTTCCCCTCGGCCTATCCCTTCAACCTTTACCGATCCTTCCCCCTCTGTAGAACCCTTGCTTACTCCTAACCCCTCCCCCTCTTCAGGCATGCCTGTTGAGGATCCCCTTTCTCCCTCGGGTTCGGACTCGGATTCCTCGGACCAACCCCCTCCCATCATCACTAGAAGCAAAAAAGGCTTGGTGGACTCTGGTGCTGAAAGAAAAAGAGGGAGACCCCCTAACAACGAGCTAATCAGGAAAGAGGCTGACGACCAAGTGGCTGATGGAAGGCAACTAACCTTGCCTGAAACCCTTTTCAATCAACAGAAAGATGATAGCAGAAGTTCCAAACCTCCTCCCACCCTCAACAAAGGAGGCAAAAAACCCCCCAAATCGTCTAGATGAAGATCCTTTCATGGAACATTAGGGGCCTCAATAGCAGGAGCAAACAAAGGTTAGCTCGATCCATAAGGAAAGATCACAATCCATCTATTCTTCTCCTATAGGAAACAAAGATTGATGATGACAGAACCACTAGCATTGCCCCTAAGATCTGGAAAAAAGGTCAATGGGCAGCATCTCCAGCTGAAGGAACTGCAGGAGGCCTTCTGTGTATGTGGAACCCAGAAGTTGTTGAAGGAAGAATCATATCCTACTCTAGCAGATCCCTAAACATGGCGTTCTACTGCAAGGAAAACAAATTCACGTGGGTTCTCTCCAACATCTATGCTCCCAACAATCCTATGGACAGAAACAACATGTGGGCCTCCCTGTCTCTCATGAAAAGCGCGGTCTCTAACCTCCCATGGATGGTGGCCGGAGATTTCAATTCCCCCCTTTGTGCGGCGAAAAATATAGGAGGAACCAGTTTGCCGGCTAAAAGCATCAGTGACTTCCAAAACTTTGTTCGTGATAATGAGCTCATGGACATTCAACTCCGAGGACATCAATTCACATGGAGTAACAGAAGAGTTGGAGTGGACCACATTCAAGTCAAACTGGATCGTTTCTTCCTATCCCAGCAAGCTATTCCCTTGTTTGGTGACACCTCCCTCATTCCCCTTTCGCGCATTGGCTCAGATCATTCCCCTCTTCTTCTTGAGTCCAATAAAGCCCCTTCCTTTAAGACCCCCTTTCGGTTCGAAAGCATGTGGATTCTCCATCCGGAGCTAAAGCTGAAGATTCAAGAATGGTGGTCCACCCCTGTCCATGGGTCAGCCATCTCCCGTGTGTCTCAGAAACTGAAAATCATCAAAGAAGGCCTCAAAATCTGGAACAGGGAAGTGTTTGGGGACATTTTCAAAGCCAAAAAGGAAATCTCTGCCCGCCTCTTGCAGCTGGATCACCTGGGTCAGCATGAGCAGTGGACCCTTGAGTTGAGGGATGAGGAAAAATGCCTGCTTTTCGAGCACCACAACATCTTAGCCAAAGAAGAAACCTTCTGGAGGCAGAAGTCTCGGGCTCTGTGGCTCAAGGAAGGGGATGCCAACACCAATTTTTTTCATGCATCCACCCTCCGCAATAGAAGTACAAACAAAATCAAGGAGCTCCTTCTCGCTGATGGCACCGCCACCCAGGACATTGTCAGGATTCGCCATGAAGCCTCCTCCTTCTTCAACAACTTGCTGAATTCTGAGCTTCCCCATGATGGGCCTGCCCAAGCCTCCCTCCTCAGCAACATTCCCACTCTCATCACCCCGGAGATGAACCAGTTTTTGACTCAACCTTTGGAGGCCAAAGAAATCAGAGATGCCCTCTTCGCCATGAAGGGCGACAAAGCCCCCGGGCCCGATGGGTTTCCTCCCCGCTTCTTCCAAACCTTTTGGGAGGTGATCGGGGACGAGGTCGTCTGTGCCATTCGTGAGATGCAACACACTAAAACCATTCCCCGAGGGACTAACTCCACTTTCATTGCTTTGATTCCTAAGAGCCCCCATTGCAAATCCATGAATGATTTTCGACCTATCAGCCTTTGCAACATTATTTATAAAATCTTAACCAAATCCCTGGCTCAAAGGCTCAAGCAAATCCTCCCATCCATCATTGACCCATGCCAAGGGAGTTCTGTCCAAGGGCGGTCCATTACTGACAGTATCATCTCCCTCCATGAATCCCTTCACTCCTCCCACTGCAATAAGAAAGCTGCCATGTTTATCAAACTAGACATCAGCAAAGCCTTCGACAGGGTTGACAGGGACTTTCTGCTAAAAGTCATGGACAAATTCGGGTTTCACAAGGACTGGATTACTCTCATCAAAAGCTGCATTTCAGCCCCTTGGTTCTCTGTGTTAGTAAATGGGTCGACGGCTGGCTACTTTCCAAGCTCCAGGGGAATTCGTCAGGGCGACCCCTTGTCCCCTTTCCTCTTCATCATTCTAGCTGAATCCCTGGGAAGAGCTATCAAAAAGGCTGTCACTGATCGGGGTATTTCTGGGCTCCAATCGTCTTCACGCTCCCCCCCTTGTCCCACCAACAGTTCGTGGACGATACTATCATTGCTACTCTGGCTTCCGTCCCTCAAGCCAAACGCATCAAGCGGATCCTTGACACCTTTGCTTCTGCTGCTGGCCAGGAGATTAATTTCATGAAAAGCAGCTGTTATTTTCTCCACACTCCGGGTCCCAGACAACGAAAGATTGCTCGCACCCTTCAATGTTCCATTGGAGATCTTCCCACGACCTATTTGGGCCTCCCACTCTTCACCAAAAGCCCCAAGGCTGCTATGTGGGATGGGGTTGTTGACAGAATCAGGCGTAAATTAGCCGCTTGGAAAGGCTCCCTTCTCTCCCAAGCTGCTAAGTCCACGCTCACTATGGCGGTTCTCCAAAGCATCCCCGTCTATTTTATGTCAATTTTCAAAGCTCCTGTTTCGGTGCACTCCAAGATCGAGCAAATTCAGAGATCCTTCCTGTGGCGTGGGCCTGAAAATTCTTGCAAGTTTCATTTGGTTAGGTGGGAAAAGGTTTGTCAACCTAAGGCTCTTGGAGGCCTTGGATTGAGAAGGTCGACTGATATGAATCTTGCCTTGATGACTAAACAAACGTGGAAGGTGCTCACCAACTTCAATGTGGAGTGGGTTTCCATGATTCATGACAAGTACTTACAGCACAACTCATTGCTAGATAGCAACATCCCTTCCAATGGGTCGGCCTTCTGGAAAGCAGTTCTCCACGCCAGACCCCTCGTCTCCAAAGGAATCAGATGGCTGTTAGGGGATGGTTCATCTATTAGCTTCTGGGACGACATTTGGATCAAAGAAAAACCCCTCAATGACTACCCCTATTTTTTCGTGTTACGTCAAGACTCTGAGAGAGTTTGGGGTCGAAGAGTGAAAGATTACATTGACGACCAAAATCAATGGAGGAGCTTCCCAGGCAGGGCCGGCATCCGGTTATCCGAATTGTTAAGAACCGTCCTTATTCCCACTGTTGCTTCGCGCGACCGTATGATCTGGGCCAAGACCGATAGTGGTGAGTTTTCTGTCAAGACCACGTTCTCTCTCATTAGGGATGCTCCCAGAACGTCCTTTCCCCCTGCTGCAGTTTGGATCAAGCATCTCATCCCAAAGATTGGGTTTTTTGTGTGGATTGCTATCCAGAATAAGGCGCTCACCACTGACAATTTGATGAAAAGAGGGATCCCTGTCCCCAACAGATGTCACCTGTGTTTATCTGCTTGGGAATCGGTTAACCATCTGTTCGTGGATTGCTCGTTCACTAGAGAGGGCCTAGACTTCTTGAACTCCTCCTTCCAGATACAGTGGGTCCGTCCCAATTCCCTGTTGCAACTCTTCGCCCAGTGGCCAACCCCCTTCCGTCACCCCAAGCTTGCCTTTCTATGGAAGATTTGCCTCCATCACTTTGTTTGGCAAGTTTGGCTCGAACGCAATCGTCGAGTCTTTACAGAGACCTCCATTGACCCTATTTCGACCGCCATCAAATCCCTGACCTTTGCCATCGAGAATTTCTAGCTCATCCCCTGGGTCTGTGCTCCCCTTAGCCCCGTGGAAGTCTCCATCCTCACCTCCCTCGGCATCCCCATCCCCAAGTGGGACACCCCTGCCCCCCATCCCCGTTCCATAGCCTTTTGGCATCCCCCCTTGGCAGGTTGGATCAAACTCAATTTCGATGGTGCTTCCAAGGGAAATCCTGGGTTGGCTGCTGCGGGAGGTGTTGTGAGGGATCATAATGGCTCCATTATTCTTGCTTTTGCGGAGAACCTCCACCACAAGACCAACAATGTGGCCGAGGCCTGGGCTCTGTGGCGTGGCCTCCAGCTCACCAAGCACCATCGTTCTGGGCTCCACATCGAAGGTGATTCTGCCATCGTCATTGGCTACTTGACTTCTAACAAGGACCCCCCGTGGAACATTAGAACTCTGATCAACGAATGTCGGGCCCTCCTTTGCAGACACAGCCAAGTGGAAACCAATCACGTGTTCAGGGAGGCGAATAAGATTGCTGACAGGCTGGCAAATATTGGCTTGGGTAAACGTTCGTTGGAGGTGTGGCACCACTCCTTTCCGCCAGATGTCCTTCGGTTGGCGCTCTCGGAAGCCCGCGACAGACATACCATAATTGGCTCTGGATCATGACAAGTCTCCTAGCTCCGATTATCATGAGTCTTCTACGCAGCTGCATCTCAAGGTCCATCGTTGTTGTGTCCCAATGGGTTCTGCGCCCTTTCAATGCTCCCCACGTGGCTTCTTTCCCCCGTTGCTTCCCCCATCAATCCGTGCCCGCCTCACTATCATCCATCTCCACCCGTGTGGACTTTTCCCCAATGCCCTTACCCCCGTTCTCCCATCCCCATATCGGCCTCCAGTCCACGTGCCACCACACTGCCTGTTATGGCTTGACCTTCTGGCCCCTCCCAACCCTTTTAATTCCTCCCACTAGGCCAATCCTCCCTGTCCTCGTCATTCTACATTATTGGCCTACGTGTGTTCCCCTTTTGCCACCCCCTTTCACCTTTCGCTTTCCTTCCATGGCGTATATCGAACCCAGTTCCATCCATTTTGATGCCACCACCTCTGGCTACCTGCATGGTTGTCGGCTGATGACATTGATCTCCAAATTCCATGGCCCGAAGAAGGACATCACGTCCGATTTTGTTCGTTCCTGGTCCAATGGCCAGGTCTGTGTTCGCAATTTTCGTTTTGAGGTGACTCCCCAGTTGATTGGCGACATTGCTGCTCTTTCGGTCGAGGGTCGCCTGGTCCGCAGAGACAAGCACTGCTGGGAGCCGGAGCTGGCTGGTTTTCCCAATTACCAAAATTTCCAGTGGGATGGCCATGCCCTGATCCGCGATTCTCTCCCTGACGCTTTTCCTTCGATGGTTGTTCCCCTCATGCAGTATCTTGCCTGCGATGATCCTTCCAAACCCATGGCCAGCTTCCACCTTGCCCTTGTCAATCATGTCCGCGGCTACCGCCCCATGAACATTCCTGGGTTCCTCCATCACTCTCTGTGCCTCTCCATTGAAGCTGCCCGTAGCAAGTCGACCACCCCTACCCACCAAGGTCTGTTTGTCATCATTTTTTACCACATGATGGCTAACCCCCCTATCATTGCTTCTCCCCTGAACTCTGTGGCTCCGGATCCTGATGCTCCTCCTAGCCCTGCCCTTTCGCTTTCCAGTGATAAACCCGGCTCTGATGACGCCACCCCTGCTCCTGTGGCTGGCTTTGCCTCATCAGCGAAGTCCCCCGCCCATGCCAAAAACCAGGGTCCCCCCCATCCTTTGCCTCCCCCACCAATCCTCCTCCTCCGCCCAACTCCGCTGCCTCACCTTCCAAAACCACCGCCCCCGCATGCTCCAACTCCCCCTGGGCGCAGGAACCTCAACAAGCGCAAAGTTAATCCTATCGAGGCCAATCCTCCGGTTCGTCGCTCGGTTCGCATCAAGAGGCCCAAAGCTGAGTCCAGCCACCCTTCCCCCTCTCGTGGTGAAGGTAATCTCTTCGGCGATTCGGCTCCTCTTTCCGGACTTTCTAATCAGATCAGAAGGATGTTCTACCACGGCTTAATCACTGCCTTCACCAGTGCCATCGAAGGTCTGAAACAGGCTATCAAGCAGAACATTGATGAGGAGGTCGTGGATGTTGACCCGTAGCTTGGGGCTGACCTTTCTTTTTGGGAGTCCAGTGGGATCCTGCCCCCGTGCGCCGGTTTTTGGTCAGTTAATGTCTGATGGTTTAAGTATTGTATTGTTGGTTATGTGCAATGGGTGGTCACAATTTTGTTCCCTGTGTTGGTTTATCACTATCCTTCTCTTTGGGAGTTATGTATGCATTTTTGATGTAAATCTGGGACAGGGACCCAGTTAAAACCCTTTTAATGATATTCTCTAAACTTACCAAAAAAAAAAAAAATAAATAAATATTAAAACTAAGAGAAGAGTTAGTTAAAGTTGTACTTTATAATATACAATCCAATGTTTTGTTGCTTAGGGAATTTTATAATCTTAGTCCATTAGATAACCACAAATTTTATAGGGCCGACCCTCCAAGGAATATAATTCTTATCTCTATAAGATACAGGTTCTATTTTTATTTATTTTTTATTTTTATTTATTTTTGGCGTATATGAATGAATGATTTTAATTACGTCCACGAGACCCAAATATGGTTTATGGGACCTCAAATATGGAAGTACAATTACTCAAATCATATCATATGATCTTTAATATATCTGAGAAGGTTGTTCCTTCTTCTCCTAATTTGGGTTAGCAATTTCCCAAAAAAAAATTATTTTACTGTTTTTAAATAACTCTGCCATAGACCCGTTCCCAAGTGTTTCTTTGTATTTGCCTTGTATATCTGAAAAACTCGAATATTTATAAATAAAGTGTTCCTCTATCTCTACTGCCCCTGTGCTGCATAGAGTACATATCCTTTCTTCCCATTGTTCTTTGGGTGTTGTCCATCTCCCTGTTTCACCTCTAAGCCTATGAGAGTTAATCCTTATCTAAGTAATGAGGATTTTTTTTTTCACTTGATTTCAACGCCTATATACATTCATTTTTTCCTTGTGGTCATGCGTTGGGTTAAACTTTGCAATATAATATTGTCTTTTTCTGCGTGCATTTTTCCACATTCCACTACTGAACTTTTCATTCACATAATTTTTTGTCTTTGTTGAAATTTGTCATTTATGTTGATTTCCCAATGTTTCATCCATTTCTGATTTTGTTTCATCCATGTATTATTCCGCCTATGTAACTCTTCTTCCCTAACTGCCCTAGGCCATCTGTTGTTTTTCATGTTTTTTGTTTTTTCAAGTAACATAACAACTTGGTCATAGCAATTGCTTTTAAAGGGAACATTACAGTTTCAGCTAGAATAATTTCATAAGGGGTTGGGCCTTAATTTTGAGAAAATTTGTGATTAGATATTTTTGAATCCTTTCCATTTGCCTTCATTTTGCATTTGTTGTGCCACTAGCCCACACCTCGCAACCATACAACAAAACTGGTGTAACAAGTAGGCCAATTAAGACCTTGGTGGTCTTCTAGTCCCACGACTCGACATTCCTACACTTGTTTTGAAGTGCATATAGTGCTCTCCAACCACTTTGAGTTCTTTTCATCCTACATGTATTCCAATTAAGTTTATCATGAAAGCCTATGCCCAGGTATTTGTATTCTACTACTACCTCAAGCGGTTTTCCTGCAAACTGAAATTCAAGCTATTGCTTCTTCTTTTTTGCTAAAAAATCATAATTTTTGTTTTGTGTGTTCACCTACATCCCAACTTCCTTACAAAATATTTCTAGAGCTCGAAGGTGATCTTCTAGATCTTTGGTTGTTTTGGCCACAAGAATTACATCATCTGCATACATGAGGAGTTTTACCACATATTTGGCTAAGTGCACACCCTTTCCCCCCAATTTGTTTATTTATTCTTCTAACTTGTCAATGTACAACCCAAATAAGGTCGACGATAGAGGGCAACCTTGTTTGACACCTATGTCACTACCAAAATATTCAAATAACCCTTCATGTGTTCTGATTCTAGCCTTTACATACTCATATAGTCTGTGAACTGCTCCCTATATTGAATTGGAACCTCTAGCTCTTCCATTCTGCTCCCTAATTTTTTCCTTGGCACTGTATCAAATGCCTTTTGAAGTCTACAAAATAACAAAAAACCTCATCTTTTTTGTCCCATATTTTTTCCACTATGTATCTGAGCATGATACAATGATCAATAGTTGAGTGCTTGAGCCTAACCTCTATAAACCTTAGCTCGTTGGGTAAAGATAAATTTTATAAGACCCACTCTATGAGATATAGGCTCAATTTTTTGTTGTGCATGAAATCTCTATAATTCCTAACCTCTTGGGTAAAGATGAATCTTATAGGACCTAACCCTTCAAGAAATATAATCCCTAGATCTATAAGATACAAATTCGATTTTTTGTTGCATAGGGAACCTCTAGAATCCTTTGTTCTATGAGATATAGGTTTGATAGAGAACCTCTATAATCCCTAGCCTATTAAGTAAAAAACGAGACTTTAAACCCTCTAGAGAATATAATCCTTAGTCCAATGGGTAAAGAATGAATTTTAATAAAAAATATTGATTTCCTTGTATCATGGTTTAAACTAAAATTTATTGAATGAAAACCCAAAAACTTACTACAACAATATCCTTTTCAAAAAGAACACTAACTATATTATAATTTATTATAAGAGAGGATAGACATGTGTATAAGACTCAAAATTATAAGGGTTATATATTTTATTTTTAATTTTCTTTTCTTGTTTATTATTATTTCAAAACCTCATCTTCTATAGAATACTTTAATTAAAATTTTAAAATATTAATGTTACATCAAATTTATCTGGATAGATGCATTTTACTTGGTTGTGTCTTCATTGAAGTTTCTAGAATTTTACATGGGCCTTAAGTTTAGGATTCAAAGCTTATATGTTTTTTAAGGTAAGATGTAATAGAGTCACAATTTTTAAGTATTGTAATCCATGTATTGTTAAAAACATTTTCATATTAGTATATAAAATTAATTTATTAATAATTGGATTAAAAAGTGTTTACTTAAATGATTTTATTTTAATAGTAGTATTTCAATTCTTTAGTTTTATTTAGTTATTATATTCTCTTTTAATTTAATTGAAAAAAATGTATAATTAGTATATTGTAATGTTATATAATTATTAAAGTATGCAATAAATACATATAATATATTTAATTACAAATAAATACAATATGCTTAGGCATTGTTAGTGTTATCCTATGTCTAGTATCACATAATATAAGGAGTTATTTAGATGGAGTTGAATGCTATATTTGAACCTCAAATTTTGAAAGTGAATATTGTTTTATCTTGGATTGTAAATTTAGATTTTTTTTTCCTTCCAAGAGCTTCATTGTATAGAGTTGTTTCTTGATTCTTGTATCATTTTGTTTAGAATTTGATGAACTTTAAAAGAGTGGTTACATGAAATAATCTGAGTAGTATTGAGGGAGATATGTCCCTATTAAGTAAGTTGTTTGAAACAATGGTTGTGATGTTTTTCAAATCGTATTTAAAAAATATACAATTTGAGATATCTTTCAATGTGGGTAATGATATGAAAATTCCAAACATACAAACTAGACAAATTACCAAACACCAGGTTGATCATTTCATTAACAAGAATGGCTATAAATAACCAAGATTGCATGCTAATATGTGATCACTAAAGAGGAAAATTGTATTACACTCTTCAAAAGTGCAAAAGAAAAAAAATTCCTTTTAAGGTTCATTTTCACAATTAGGAGTTGATTTTTGAAGTTACAATCAACTACCTATCCTATATCTTAAAAAGAAGACTAGATCCTACAACTGTGTTTATAATGAAATATGAAATAATTTATTCCTTATTATATTTGAAAGGTTGTAGTGGAATTGTTAAGAGCATTTTTGAGAAATTAGTGGAGCAATAAGGTGAATTTATTATTATCATTTATAGTGCATCTATTAAGCACCATTCTAGTTAATTTTTTAACTAGTTGCTCTACATTAGTTTGTGTTGTTAATAAGCACAAATATCAAAAATATCTGTAGCACTTTAGTGGTCAAAAGAAGTCGCCATTACAAACAGAAATGTGGAGTATAAAACCACCATTGAAATCCTTGAAGGAAGCCTCAAATAGAGACCTTGGAAGTCTCAAGATTCAAGGAGAATATAAGGATTTCTTTTTTTAGTACAAAGTGCAGGAATCCTCATTTCATTATCTTGGATTGACTATCATCCAAAAAAAGCAAGAAGGATTATAAAAATTCGTTATTTTGGAGCAAGAATTACATATTACAAAAGACACCTCTTTTTTTCATTGGAAGAACAAAGGTATTACCATTTACAAGGGGCAGAAGGACGTTCTTATCCAATAGAATTACAGCCAAGGGAAGGAGCTATCAAAAATATCACATGAGCAGTAGACTTACGACCAAAGGAAGAGACACCGAATAGCTCACATGTACTTGTTCAACATACTTACGGCCAAGTGAAGGAGCTATCAAAAAGGTCACACAAACATTAAATTTGTAGCCAAAGGAAGAGCCATCGAAGAGCTCACACGTTAAAGAGTTGAGGTGTTTAAAAACATAGTTTTCCTTCGTCAAATTTAGCCCTATAAGCAACGCATCACCTGCAATAGTGGATCCATTGAACTAAGGCATTATCACTCATGATTACATATAAATAAGGGCAACATTCAATGACATATTATCTACGTAAAAGACAAAGCAAAAGGATATTCATTGGCTATTATAACTAGCGTTGAAGAAAGATAGAAATCAACATTAAAGACCTGCAAACAAGTACAAAGATAAGAGCTATACCTAAGGCATCCATTGAAGAGAGCGTACACCAAAAGAAGATCTCAAAAGTATGCCATAAGACTGTGAAGCTATCCAACTATAGTCGTCCGTCATCCTTACCAAGCTAACGTGCAAAATAAAGCTTGCATACCAAGAAACATAACAAGCTCATGTAGGGTTCAAAGATAAAGGAGAAACTAGGATTCCAAGCTCATCTTTAGAGCATTAGAAAGAAAGCTTACATGCACAAACCACTTGGCACAAACTCTCTACGTCTCCCAATATTCAAGCGCTCACCTAAAGGGAGCTACATTCATTCGAGGGAGTTAATATTATTTGGAGGTTACCACCAACCTCATCATTGACAAAGGAACGTTGAAGAAGTCTATCTTGTAATGCTTTGTGTGACACTTGTCATGAAGCCCATCCTTCTTAAGATGCTAATATTGGAGAATGAAAGATACAACAGTGTGTGAAGCAGAATGCAGCCAAGAAAAGCACGAGAGTAGTCAAACAAAGTTAAAGCATTGAGGTGAAATGATTATACACCATTCAACGGTGTAAGGAAAACATTTAATATGTTGTCATAAAACCAACGAACAACACTTGCATTTGGAGAAGCCCTGCAAGGCATATCTTAAGATATATTTCATCGCTAGTGAAGAATCACCAATCAAGGAATGAGTTTATACCGATCAAAGATGGCTCTGACTACCCATGAACACTACGCAGCACGTAGCTACGAATCTACTGACGCACAACATTAAAGAACGGTTGAGGTAAAGGTTGATCTTTATGCTTGTTTTAACATAAGTTTTTTTAGAGTTATAAGGGAACATTATATCTATTGCATTAGATATTCATTAAACAAGCATACTTAAGATTTGTTAATATTTGCAAAAAGTTATCAAGGAGAAATAAGGGTTATTATTTTTATTTAAATTACTTGCAAATATTATTTTCTAATTTTTCCAAATTTGGGAGTTATAAGGAATACAACATAAAACTTAGGAATTGGAAATTATAGAACATTAAAATCAACCCAAAGGGGTATTTAAAGAGGTTTATTAGAGTTTTCAAAAGTTGGATTTTTATAGTGTTATCTCAAAAACACTTAAAGGAAGAAAAATAAATACCAATTTCAAAACCTCTTTAAAGAATTGAAAATAGTGCTTAGTTAAATAGGCGTAATAAGGAGAAAGAGAAGTTGTATTTTGTATTTACAAAATTCTACAAAATCAACTTAAAATTAAACTACAATTTACAAAAGCACTATATTGATCATATATCCTATCCAAAACATCCTAGGGAGTCATAAGGTATTCTATAAAACTTGGTAATATTAACATCCATAAAACATTATCAAGTTCTAAATTCATCTGATAAATGTAAGCTTTCTACAAAACCAAAAAAACTTATTAGGTTTGTGAACTCTCATAATTAGGGAGATATAAGGAAGTCTACATAACCTAAGGGTTAACAAAGGTTTTTATCAAATCAAGATTTTATATATTCTAAGGGTTACATATACCTTAAGATTGGGAGCTATAAGATATACTACTAAGATTCTATTAAATCTGTAGATTAAAAATACACGCCAAACAAAAATAAATAAAATCACAATGACAGAGTACAGAATAGTTGCACAAAACAAACGATTTCTATTAATCGATGGAGTTTAAAAACTCCTTTTTGAATACAACTGGGCCTGTAACCCTTTATTTGTGATACACAGTTACAAGTTATGCTAGGGTTCTTCGAAACCCTAGCTGGCACAAATGGTGGCGCTTTCGAAGAATGTATCTTCAATCCCAACAGAGTGAGTGGGCTTTGTCGTATCCCTTGCTTGGACCACTCCAGCTTAATCAGCTGCCATCAATAAACTGGATCTGCTATCAAAAACCTGCACACATTAACACTATCAAGGAGTTAGAAATTAATGAGAGGGCTCCACTGCGTGAGCCCTCGGAAACAATCTAAAACCCTATAAAAATGGAATGCAAGAAATCAATAACAGATCAAATACATAAAATACGGTTACTTGCTTTAAACTAATTTATACCTATTCTTCGTTAACGCAGCCTAGACCAGGTGAAACCTGGAAGTAATGTTGTTGTCAGAATAGGTTGCGGAAGGCGCCCTGGTGCACTCATTGAACGCCCGCGTGCTTCTGGATTAAGGTTTCAGACGTCGGTCTGAGTCTGTGTCTGTAGGTAAACGCCCGTGGGCACTTGGTAAACGCCCGTGGGCACTTGGTGAAGGGGTAAACGCCCGCGGGCACTTGCGACAAGAATGGGAGATTCTACAGAATGTTGCAGAAGGAATGGCGGCGAAAGCGGCGATGGAAGCGGCGATGGATGCGGCGAAAGGGTAGCAGAAGAGAGGAGATAGCCGTAGAAGAATTAGAATCAGAGATAGAAGTAGCAAAAGACATAGGAGAAGAAGATAGATAGGGTTTGAGCCATCAAAGTGACTCAATTTATAATCTACTCTTAGGGCACACTTTAGGGTTTTAACGACACTTTGAACGTGTGGCTAAGATTAAAGTGGATCCAAGGGTAGAGAATAAATCTTGGTTGTGAAATGGATTAAGATGGATGGACGGATGAGATTAAATGAAGGATGGACGGCTCAGATTAAATCACTTAAACTATTATTTAAATATATATTAAAATATTAAAATATTAAAATATATATATAAATATTAATTTAAATAAATTTGGGGATGAAAAATGGCGGGAAAGGTGAAATTGGGCCAAATAATGGCGGGAAAGTGTGGATTTGGGCCAAATAATGGCGGGAAGGTGGATGACCGACATGTGGCTGACAGGAAGGTATAGATGACTTGCAAGTGGCTGGATTTTGGTGTCTACAGATGCCCCTTTTGAGCTCTTTGTGTGAAGACACAATGCAGCACAAAAACTTAAGACACCTGAAATGCAGCACAAAGTACAGAATAGTTGCACAAAACAAACGATTTCTATTAATCGATGGAGTTTAAAAACTCCTTTTTGAATACAACTGGGCCTGTAACCCTTTATTTGTGATACACAGTTACAAGTTATGCTAGGGTTCTCCGAAACCCTAGCTGGCACAAATGGTGGCGCTTCCGAAGAACGTATCTTCAATCCCAACAGAGTGAGTGGGCTTTGTTGTATCCCTTGCTTGGACCACTCCGACTTAATCAGCTGCCATCAATAAACCGAGATCTGTTATCAAAAACCCGCACACATTAACACTATCAAGGAGTTAGAAATTAATAAGAGGGCTCCACTTGCGTGAGCCCTCGGAAACAATCTAAAACCCTAGAAAAATGGAATGCAAGAATTCAATAATAGATCAATAAAGAAAAGACGGTTACTTGCTTTAAACTAATTTATACCTGTTCTCTGTTAACGCAGCTAGACCAGGCGACACCCGGAAGTAATGTGGCTGTCGAATCGGACGCCAGAAGGCGCCCTGGTGCACTCGCTGAACGCCCGCGTGCTTCTGGATTAAGGTTTCAGACGCCGGTCTGAGTCTGTGGCTATGGGTAAACGCCCGTGGGCACTTGGTAAACGCCCGTGGGCACTTGGTGAAGGGGTAAACGCCCGCGGGCACTTGCGACAAGAATGGGGGATTCTGCAGAATGCTGCAGAAGAGATGGCGGTGAAAGCGGCGACGGAAGCGGCGATGGATGCGGCGAAAGGGTAGCAGAAGAGGGGAGATAACGATAGAAGAATTAGAATCAGAGATAGAAGTAGCAAAAGACATAGGGTTTGAGCCATCAAAGTGACTCAATTTATAATCCACTCTTAGGGCACACTTTAGGGTTTTAACGACACTTTGAACGTGTGGCTAAGATTAAAGCGGATCCAAGGGTAGAGAATAAATCTTGGTTGTGGAATGGATTAAGATGGATGGACGGATGAGATTAAATGAAGGATGGACGGCTCAGATTAAATCACTTAAACTATTATTTAAATATATATATTAAAATATTAAAATATTAAAAAATATATATAAATATTAATTTAAATAAATTTGGGGATGAAAAATGGCGGGAAAGGTGAAATTGGGCCAAATAATGGTGGGAAGGTGGATGACCGACACGTGGCTGACAGGAAGGTATAGATGACTTGCAAGTGGCTGGATTTTGGTGTCTACAGATGCCCCTTTTTGAGTTGCTTTGTGTGAAGACACAATGCAAGCACAAAAACTTAGGACACCCGAAAAGCTGGATCAGACGCAACTCTCTCTCAAGACTAAAGCACAACTTTGAAGACCAAAGAATAAAAGAATATTTAAAATTTATCGACTTACCCCCTCAATTGGAGAGCGAGAATGGTTCTCACAAGCCAATTGGAAGAAATTCGGAAGAAAATGAACCGTTTTTGCCCCAACGGTGAAAAAGGGGTTGGTGTATGAACCATCTGTTTATGTCCCAACAAAAAAGGGGTTGGTGTACAAACCAAAAAGAATATGATTGAAGACGATATGAGTGATGTGAAAGATGAACCGTTTTCTGCCCCAACGGTTAGAAAGGGATTTTTGCCAAATTTTAAATTCCATGATCATGTAAGATGAATTCTACTATTAGGAAAGTTAAAAATTGATAACGGATGCCCCAACTCCTGTGGGTGAATCCATACTGTTGATGAAATTGCCTTGTTGGTGCCATTGATATGCAGAGATGCAATATGAAAGAGTCCAGAACTTCAGAGATGCTCCTAGTGACTGTATGGATAATTCCTCGGGTCGGAACCAATCAACCTAGGTAGCCTTAATCTCTAGCAAGACTCAAAATAATGATGATATTGAAGATTGTCCACGTTTAAGGCCCCATGAACTAGGCCATCAATGACAAGCTGTTGAGCAAATTAATCTTGGTATGAGGTCACTTGAAAAGTAGGATACCCAAAATTGATTTCCAATTTTCAAACAGATGAAATAATTGATGATGATAAATGGTAAGTGTCCTTATGGTGGTTTAATCCTCTTACCGAATTGCATGGATGCAAATCGTTGCAATCGCCAAGGTGATAGAATATACCACTAGATACGAGGTTTACTTTAATTTAATTTGGCAAAAATATGCATGATGAAAGAAGAATGAATGAAATTGACGATAGATCGGAAGAATTGATGAATGTTGTTAATTTTGTGAAGGTTTTGAATGTTTTTAACCCAATTTGTAAATCAATGATGAATGATGCGCTTTTTGAGCAAAATGACAAAATTTGTTTCCAAAACTGTTGTAACCTTCACAAAATGTTTTATTATGATAAGAAGAATGGATGGATGCAATTTGATGAAATTTGGAGGAGGTAAGCTTCAATTTTGTAAGTTTTGTTCTTTTATTCAATACTGACACCAAACGCCGGTATGCATTTGGAGGTGGCAGAAATGCCCGCCGGTGTTTGAATGCATCATGAAATGCCCCACTGCATCTGAATGCGCCATGAAACGCCCCACTGCATTTCAGGGTGCCAAAACCAGCTATTTAAACAGTTTCAACGAGAATTTCGCTCATTTGTGCGTTCGAGCTTGAGAGAAGTGCGTCTGAGGGAGTGGAATGAAGTGAAGTGAAGTGAAAGGTTGTGTGGGAGAGTGAAGCACGCGGGAGCTATGGCGGAGATGGGAGCGGACGCGCCAGTGCAGCCAGCTGAGGTATTTGTTTATTTAAGCAAGTACTTTTATTTGTTTTTTTTTTTTTTTTTTTTCTTTTTTTTTTTTTTTTTGAAAAAAATTTGTAACCAATTTTTGTTTTGTTGTTTTGCAGCTTAGGGTGTTAGAGGCACGACACCGATTCTCCCCTATCATTCCGGGGATGAGGAGGTCATTGTCCCAGGAAGACTGGGAGATATTGGAAGCAATAGGGCTAGCGGAGGCAGCCCGGTTGGAGGTAGTTCGGGCAGATGAGGGGTACCTCTCGGCTTTGGCCGAGAGGTGGGATCCGGATCGGGGGACGTTCCAGCTCCCGACTGGAGAGATGACGGTGACGCTTGAGGATGTATACCGCATCCTCAAGGTGCCCGTGGAGGGGGCGCGGGTGGAGGTTGGACGAGATAGGGCCACGGAGATGGCCAAGTTGTTTGGGGATGACTGGAGGGAGATCCGGACGGAGAGCGGGGGGATTCCTTACTTGGCCATGTATACGGCCAAGGAGTTGGTAGCGGTGGAGGCTCTGATGATGTTCGTATTGGCCAACATTGTGGCCTCGAACAACATCGGGTGCAGGTTTCCATGGAACCTGATGGGTGTAGTGAGCGAGATGCTCACTAATAGGGTAGTGTATGCCTGGGCGCCCGCTTTATTGGCGCAGGTGTACCGGGAGTTGTATGAGGTTCGAAGACGGGGCCGAAAGGGCCTAGGCTGCAGTTTGGTTCTCCAAGTGTTGGGGCTGGGAGCACTTCAGAGTGGCCCGACCGGAGGGGTTGCCATGTGCTTACTGGGACATGAGCCAGGCTTATGGTAGGAGATGGCCAGTGGCAGAGGAGAGACAGTCGAGCCACCCCGTGAGATCGGGGCAATGGTATAGGAGTTTATGGGCAGACTTGATAGATGCCCAAGTCATTTGGAGGCCCTGGCGGGAGGCGAGGTGGATCGATGATGGAGAGCATCTGAGACGGGTGCGACAGGCTAGATGGGTAGTGGGTCGGGGCCACAGCGAGGTGGAGTACATACAGATGTCTCGAGTGTGTTGCCAGGTCGGATTGAGACAGGATGTCCCCGGTGAGCCAGTGCGCTACCGGAGGCATAGATCAAAGGGGGATTTGTCGTGTGCCGAGCCGTGGAGGGAGGCGACAGAGGACGATGAGGACATGGAGATCCTCGACGTGGATGACGTCGGGGTAACAAATGAGTATGCAGCATGGATGGCTGCAGAGCCGAGGTGGGAGCCACCATTGGTGGTTGTTGGAGCTGGAGAGGACGAGGGAACCGCAGAGGTTCCCAAGCGCGAGGAGGGTCCCCGCATTCGATCTGACAGTCGAAGGCGAAAGGGGAAGATGGTGCGGCAGGCATCGGGGAGCGGAGATGACGAGGAGGATGATGGCGAGGGCCTAGGAGAGGCCACAGGAGAGACTAGGGAGGTACCCCCTAGCGGGCACGAGGATGATCTAGCGCAACTGCAGTAGCAGATAGCAGAGCGCGATGCTATGCTAGCTATCCGGGATGAGAGGATAGCTCGGCTGGAGCAACAGGTTGCAGAGCGGGATGCCCTGATAGCTGTTCAGGAGGAGAGGATGGCCCAGATGCGAGCGGACTTGGATGGAGCGACTAGGGTGCCCCGGGATGACGGGGTGATGAGACTCCGAGCGAGCTAGCGGAGCGAGAGCGACGACACGGGATAGACATATCTAGACTTAGGTCTAGGACTCGTTATATTGAGGCTCCGGAGGACACATTGTTTAGACATCACATTGTGTTGCCTGATCCTCCATCCTCCTCTTGTCTCTAGGCGTAGTGAGTCTAGGCACACCACTAGGTCTAGGGCTCCTACTAGGTCACAGGGGTCCTCTTTTGATGGTTAGCTTAGTGCTTAGATGCACTCTTTATGAGCCTTGGTGCTCTATTGTATTTTGTAGCCTTTTGGCATTCATTGTACGTTTTGATCTTTATACATATATATATATACATGGCTTTTATTTATTTGGTGTTTTACTTTCTTTTGTGTGAATGCCTATGTTTTTGTGATGCATGTTTTTATATGTTTTAATGCAAAATTATAGATGATTAATGCGAGACTAAGTATTAACATGCAAACTTATAGATGATTAATGCAAGACTAAGTAAATGAAATATGCACTAAGAAGCACTCATACTTTTAGATAGTTAGATTTAGCCAACTGTTATCATAATTGTTTAATCAGGGGCACCGAACTTGGTGGCTTGTGAATGGATGACGTATGGAATGACATGAATATGGAAGAAGATATGGAGGTTGATATGGAAGAAAATATGGAGGAAGACTGTTTTACAAAGACTCAAACATGCTAGTGGTATCAAACAAACTTACTAATACTGCCTAATTCAACTAGGACCAAATGTGTGTGCATGTGAGTTCATTAACCAAATCAGAAGCATGGTAGTGACTCTAGGCAATCAAAAACCTGTGTGTGTGCAAGTGTGTTCATTAACCTCATCTTGCATAAATTAGGTAACCCTGTTATGGAGAAGACCCCGAAGCTAGTTTGTCCGTATGAGCATTCAGAGGTCTCTCTTTGAGGAGAGACATGTCGCCACGCAAATGAGTATACTCCACTGCCAGTCAAGCGTCTATAGCCCCGGTGAAGGTTAACTCCATAGTCCATGTTGTTTTTGACCTTTGTAAGCCTTGGGGATGACTACCTATCCGTCTGACTAGGACAAGTAGTACGATCCTTACAACTTATTTGGGATCGAGTGGTGTGTGAAAAATGTTCATTTCCTTAGAGCTTTGGGGAATCGGATTCTCAACCGAAGTATGATGAGAATTTTACCCTATCCTTACTACTCTGTTTATATTTATATTTTGTGATTGCTTGTGATAGTGGTAAGAACCACTATTTTATGGACTATGTTTGCATGATAGGACAAACGAGGATTACCCTTTTCACTTCAAGGCACAACCCAAGGATGGTGTTATCTCTCTTTGACACAAGATGTTTTTAAGATGTGAAAATGTGATAGGTTCAAGACCGCTTTTGAAATCATTTCCCAATACTCAAGATTTTATTTAGTGTAATTTGTGATATGGCCCTAGAGAACTTTGACATGCATTTCAAAGTTTGCTTAAAACACTAGAAATGGCTGAGTGATTGAAAACATTTTGGCAATGTAAATATGTGCAAATGGAAAATGGGTGTACGAATGACAATTCGGTTTGATGGATTTTATGAAGGTGCCCCTGATTAAGGCAACATGACTTTTGCTTGACCAAATTTTATATCCAAAAGATAGAATGGTCTCTAACATGATATGCAACTATGGCTGAAAATGAAATGTTATGGTTTTCAATGAGATGTATGCACATGAAATGCAATGTTTTTGAATGAGATGTATGCAACTAACAATGAAATGCAAATTCTTTTTATTTTATTTGTTTTTTTTTTTTTTTGTACAAGCCATGTATATATGTACATATAAAATTCAAACTATGCGTAGAATGCCCTCAAGTGTATAACATTAAGTGGTTCGGGTTCTTCCTCTCCCTCTAAAGCGGCAAGTCTATAAGTTCCATTACCCACTCTTTCGGTGACCATATATGGACCTAACCAATTAGCCGCGAATTTATCTCGAAGATGCGGCAATGCATTGGTGTTTTGTTGATTCTCTTTAAGGACAAGATCCCCTACTTGAAATTCTCTTAGATGAACTTTGGCATTGTAAGCACGTTTCAATCGGTCTTGATAAACTCGCAAATGCTCTAAAGCATTGATTCGTTTTTCATCTATGAGTGTGAGTTGATCAAGACGTGCTTGTCTAGCAGTATCATCATCGATAAATTCCTGCAAAGAAATTCGCAAGGAAGGGATCTCGAGCTCAAGAGGCATGATTGCTTCAGCTCCATAGACCAAAGAAAATGGCGTTGCCCCAATGGGAGTTCTGATGCTTGTTCTGTAAGCCCATAATGCCAAGGGGATTTGTGTATGCCAATCTTTATGATTTTCTTTAACAAGTTTCTTAAGAATAGCAATTATGGTCTTATTGGAAGCTTCAGCTTGTCCATTGGCTTGTGGGTAGTAAGGAGTTGAGAAACTATGTTGGATATTATACTTTTCGCAAAGAGCTCGAACATCCTTATTCTTAAAAGACTTGCCGTTATCAGAAATGATTTTAGAGGGAATACCAAAACGACAAATGATATGGTGAAGTATAAACTCCACAATTCTAGGACCTGTCGTACTGGTTAGAGGAATAGCTTCAACCCACTTTGTGAAGTATTCAATGGCTGTAATGATGAAAGTATGTTGTCCTGAAGAGGCGGGTGAAATCTTGCCAATTAAATCGAGACCCCATTGTGAGAAGGGCCAAAGGCTTTGGATGGTCTGTAAAGCTTGTGATGGTATATGGATTAAATTAGCGTGTTCTTGACACTTTTTACATTGTTTAACATATTTGCAACAATCTTGTTCCATAGTGGGCCAATAATACCCCATACGTAAAATACGCTTCGCAATGGCCATTCCACTAAAATGACCACCACAAGTACCATCATGGGCTTCAGCAATAGCTCTATGTGTTTCACCTGCTTCTAGACAGCGGAGGAGTACTCCATCATATCCACGTTTATACAACACATCCCCCAAAAGAACAAAACGAGCTGCCTTTTGCTTAAAGCAGCGACGGGCAGTTCGAGACAAATCAGGTGGAAGTGTTCCAAACTTGAGGAAGGCTACTATCTCACTAGACCAAGGCTCATATGGATCCGAATGGATAAAGCAAACATCTTTTTCATCCTTAGACTCAGCACGGACAATTGCAGACTTAGAGATTGTGGAAATGATTAGGGGCTGTACCTCTCCAAGGGAGTCCTTTGGAATCAATGATCCAAGAGAGGCCATGGCATCCGCAAATCTATTAGTCGAACGAGGCAAACTAGTGATCTCATACCAATCAAACTTAGAGAGCAACTTCATTGCTACATCATGATAAAGCTTAATGGTAGGTTCTTTGGCTTGGTATTCTCCTGTAATTTGTTTAACCACGAGTTGAGAATCCCCAAATATCCGAATACGCTTAATGCTCATAGCTATGGCTGATTGAAGACCTAAAATTAAGGCTTCATACTCTGCTGTATTATTGGTGCATTGGAAGTCTAATTTGAATGATAAAGGGATGGGAATCCCTTGAGGTGTATGAAACACAACTCCAGCGCCCTGACCTTTCGTGCACTTAGAGCCATCAAAGAATAGCGTGATGTCAACATCTTCCTCCGGAATGATGTCCTCTTCTTGTTCAGTGATAGCAAATACCGAATCATCTGGGAGCTCAATAATCAAAGGATGATCACTAGGTAGCGGAGCTTCCGCAAGTTGATCGGCTATAACTTGACCTTTAACGGATTTTTGGCTAATGAATTCAAGATCGAATTCGGTAAGCAACATTATCCATTTAGCGGTACGAGTGTTATTATAAGTGCGAGACATCATATAACGCAGAGGGTTTTCTCTAGCTATGACATATGTTGTATGGCTAAGCATATAATGACGAAGTTTCTTAGTGGCAAAAACCACTTCTAAGCACAACTTTTCCACATAAGCATATCGGGTTTCATAGCTTACCAATGTTCGACTAATATAATAGATAGCTTGCTCGCGATTTTGTTCATTCTTTTGTGCAAGCATTGTCCCTAAGGCAAAGTCCGTTGCTGAGATATAAAGGTTGAAAGGGACCCCTGGACGAGGCGGAGCTAAGACTGGCGGAGATGCTAAATCTTGCTTGATGTCATCAAAGGCTTTCTGACATTCATCTGTCCATGAAAATTGTACCCCCTTTTGTAGTAGGTGGCAAAATGGCCTACATTTATCAGAAAGTTGTGCAATAAAGCGACGGATTGAATTAATCTTTCCTTGTAAACTATGCAACTCCTTCAAATTAGTTGGGGGACACATTTCCATAATGGCTTTGACCTTGTTTGGGTCCACCTCAATACCTCGTTTAGAGATAATAAAACCTAGGAGTTTGCCTGAGGTAACACCAAAGACACATTTCTTAGGGTTCAACCTTACTTTATGCTCTAGAAGTCTATCAAAAACTTTTTCCAATACATCAAAATGCTCTTGTCGAGTTTTAGATTTTGCCAATAAATCATCCACATAATCTTCGATAATCTTATGCATATAATCGTGGAAAATATAAGTCATGGCTCGTTGATAGGTTGCACCTGCGTTCTTAAGGCCAAAGGGCATCACCCTGTAACAAAAAGTTCCCCAAGGTGTGGTAAATGTTGTTTTGTGTTGATCTTCAGGGTTTATTCGAATCTGGTTGTATCCCGAAAATCCATCCATGAACGAAAGCATTTCATGACCAGCGCAGTTGTCGACAAGAGTATCAATGTTTGGAAGAGGAAAGTCATCCTTAGGACACGCTTTATTTAGATCTCAAAAATCGGTGCAAACACGTATCCCCCCGTTAGGCTTGCGAATGGGTACCATGTTAGAAAGCCACTCAGGATAATCAATCGGGACGACAAATTTAACATCCAGAAGTTTTTGAATCTCCGATTTAACTAGGAGGGCCACAGTAGGATGCATTTTCCTAAGTTTCTGTTTGACAAGTTTAGCATCTTTTTGTAAGGTGAGGTTATGGACAACCAAATTAGGGTCTAGGCCTGGCATGTCTTTGTAAGACCATGCAAATATCTCCTTCTTCCGCTTGAGTAGAGCAATCATTTGCTCTTGTTCCTCTGATGATAGACTTTTAGCCAGTTTCACAATTTGGGTGCCATCTTGGTCCTGGACTAAGGTCTACATCGATAGTTTCTTCAATAGACATGTGGGAACCTTCCTCAAGCTGATGGGGAGTAGGGATCAGATTTATGTCATCTAAAATGTCATCAAGCTCCTGTGCCTTGCTCTCGTCTATGTCTGCCTGGAAAACCTCTAGCTTAGAAGATGAAGGTGAATGTGGAGGTGAAGGAGGAATGTAGTTGGCGGAAGCCCTTAACAATTCCTCAAAAGGATGAACTCTGAAATAGATGGAGGGGATGAAATCCAATCCATGTCAATCAGGCTTGGATTGATCGGGATTGGCTTATCCGGATCATATGGATTATGGAGCGAGGTGAATAAGTCTTCAAAATTCATTGTCGACTTATGGAAGAAAGGATGGGCGAAATGGAAAGGAAAAACCGGTGAAGACCTCGGAAGACCTGAGATGCAAAACAACATAGTTTTCAGTTTTTTTTTTTTTTTGTAGTGGTGAAAACCACTATTACACACATACATAAAGCAATAAAGTATTTTTTATATATTTTGATTTTTTTTTTTCACAAAGTTGTTGAAGGCATTAGTATCTTGAGTTTGAAGCTCTATTGACTTTAATATTTCCATTAATGCCTCTCTATGCGGGGGAGATTGTTGAATGAGGTCATAAATCGATAACTTGGAAGAAGCCATTTTTAAACTGGTAGTTAACCGGCTACTCAATGACATGATGGGTCGTTGGCGTTGAGTAGAATGATTTAGCGGTTGTTGAGAAGTACTAGCACGTCGTTGGGTCACTATTACCTGAGGTGGACTGGGGGTTTGTACAGGTGGCTGTGGTTCAGCCTGATTTGGTTGGTTCGCCCTTTGACCCCGGGTTACTACGTTAATAGTACCCACAAAACCTTGGTATTGTTGTACATGGTTGACTTGATTAGGAGGAGTTACCTGAGTTACTCCCCCTAAAGTTGTTGGAGCTTCCTCCCGATGTGGAAGGGGTGTTTGAAATATACCAAGATTTTGATTTTGTTGGGCTAAGGGGCTATCCAATTTAATGGCTCCAATCTCAATAAGATCTTGGATCACATGTTTGAAAGTTGTACAATTATTGATATCGTGCCCATTTTGCCTATGATAAGGACAAAATAGGTACTCCTTGTAATACTTCCCCCTTCTAGATGGGTCTAAAGGTTTAAACTCAGGTAAAGTTAACTGATTTGTGCTATATAACTTGTTGAATATGACCGCATATGGTTCATCTAAAGGTGTGAACTGTCGCTTGGGATGATTGTTTTGCCAAGGTCGAGTTTCCATGGTTGGCCCAGTATTGGGAGCTGGTTGAGTAGGGGCGGGTACCGCATGATAAGCAATTGGTTGCGGTTGACTTTGCATTACTTGTTGTTGTTGAGCCATTACGGGCTGGCTCGCCACCACTTGATTAACTTGGTTAACATTTGAGGCTGTACTAGCCTGTGCTTGTTTGTTTTGGCCATAATTATTATTTCGTTGTTGGCCCTTTTGTTGCCATTCTTTTCTACGGGGTTTTAAAACACCCTCTTGGACTTTAATGTCTTCTATGATACTTGCTTGGGCCAAAGCCTCTTCAAAAGTCCTGTATTGTTGTAATTGGAGTAACCAAGAGATAGGTTTTAGACAACTGTGGGTGAACATTTTGGTTAACTCCTCCATTGGTAGGGAGAATGGCAGTTTATTAATGATAGCCCTCCAACGGTTTCCAAAGTCATAAACAGTCTCATCGTCATGTTGCTTGAGCTTGTATAAGTCAGCTAATGAGACTCTCTTTTGTACATTCAGGGAGAATCGTTCTAAAAATAGATTAATCAATTGCTCGTAAGCATAAATGCTATGGTGAGCTAAATGATTATACCACTGTACAACATCTCCTCCTAATGTCTGAGGAAAAGTTCTGAGCATAAGAGCATCATTATTTTGGATTCTAAAGCAAGCATGCATGAATGAGCTCACATGTTCATGAGGATCCTCAGTTCCTCAAAATTTGTCAAACTTCGGTAATGTGAAATCAATCGGATATGGTGGTGAAGGTACCGAAGGATGAATTGGTTGATTGATCAATGACCTTAGCGTAGGTTTATGACTAGATGAGCCAGGCATGTTGAGCATAAGGTTGTCAATCTGTTGTTGCATAGCATGGAGTCGAGAATCTTCATGAAAATTTTGACTCGTTTGATGATTATGATGATGTAATGGAAGAGTGGAAAATTGATGAGATGGGATGAAATTGCCTGGATTAGGCGGTGTGGAATGGACAGGTTGTTGGTATGGATGATACCGGAAAGAAGGTGATTGGGGTGAATGATGAACTGGACTAGGTTGGGAGAAAGGTGGGGTAGGAATGGACACCACCGAAGATTGGGGTACCCAGGTGGGGCTTGAGCTAATAAAAGCTGGCTGGGTAGAAATTGGTTGGGGTGTAGGATTTACTACGACAGGTGGTTGAGCATTTTGTTGCTGTTGTTGCAAAATCAATTTGTCGAGATACTCCTTAACCTTATTAATCTCTAACCCAAGGGAGGTGGGATGATTGGATGAAGGTGGAGGGTAGGCTGCCATGGTAGTCACAGAAGACTGCATAGCAGGGGCGATGAAGTTGACTGAAGTAGGCGATACACGGGAAGGAACGATGAGCTGTGTCCTGGTAGGGTGAAACCATAAATGGTTTGGGAAGAAGAGGGTTGAAATTGGTTATGGCTAGAAGAGTTTCCACCAACTTCATAAATAGAATTGGTGTACACCCGGGTACATGGAGGGGAAAGTGGTCGGGAAGACACTACAAAGCTATAAATCAAAAGTTCTAATGATCTAAGCAAGAGGCTACTAAAAACATGCCATTTCCTTTGAAGAAGTGAAGTACACCGTTTAAAACCCTCTGCCTACCAATGATATCAGATATCAAAGGAGCAACCGGAAGGTTCGTCCACTTCTCTGCCTGGAATCACCCAATGGCAGGAGTACTATTGACATCCAATCAATAGTCCTACTTAGATAATTGAAACAAATAATTCGTAGCTATTCTAATATGTAGCTAGGTATGCAATTTTTTTTTTTTTAAATGCAAGCAACAATCAATAATGCAATGCAAAGAAAAATGTAATTAAAAATAACTGTTCTTTTCAAGATTACTTAGTTTTTGTTCATTTTAAAGTAATGATCTGAAAAAGAAACAAAATATGGCAGAAAAACCAAAAACGTAAAAAGTACAGCACTTACTTGGAAGCCTACGCTTTTTTGTAAAACTGACTTCAAACGCCCATGGGAGTTTGCACAGGCTAAAACGCACCCCTGCGTTTCGTATTGGACTTCCAGACGCCCCTCTGCGTCTGCTGCGTTTTTTGCAAACTCAGAAACCCTAGTTCGCTAGAACAGCGAATTTCGCGATTTCGGAACTCCGCAAAATAAAACGAGAAAACAAGAACAGATTAGTAAAGCAAGTATTAAAAATATGAAACCCTAGGGGGTCCCACCGTGATCGCCATTTGTAGATTAAAAATACACGCCAAACAAAAATAAATAAAATCACAATGACAGAGTACAGAATAGTTGCACAAAAACAAACGATTTCTATTAATCGATGGAGTTTAAAAACTCCTTTTTGAATACAACTGGGCTCGTAACCCTTTATTTGTGATACACAGTTACAAGTTATGCTAGGGTTCTTCAAAACCCTAGCTGGCACAAATGGTGGCGCTTCCGAAGAACGTATCTTCAATCCCAACAGAGTGAGTGGGCTTTGTCATATCCCTTGCTTGGACCACTCCAGCTTAATCAGCTGCCATCAATAAACTGGATCTGCTATCAAAAACCTGCACACATTAACACTATCAAGGAGTTAGAAATTAATGAGAGGGCTCCACTGCGTGAGCCCTCAGAAACAATCTAAAACCCTATAAAAATGGAATGCAAGAAATCAATAACAGATTAATACATAAAATACGGTTACTTGCTTTAAACTAATTTATACCTGTTCTCTGTTAACACAGCTAGACCAAGCGACACCTGGAAGTAATGTTGTTGTCAGAATAGGCTACGGAAGGCGCCCTGGTGCACTCGCTGAACGCCCGCGTGCTTCTGGATTAAGGTTTCAGACGTCGGTCTGAGTCTGTGTCTGTAGGTAAACGCCCGTGGGCACTTGGTAAACGCCCGTGGGCACTTGGTGAAGGGGTAAATGCCCGCGGGCACTTGCGACAGGAATGGGAGATTCTGCAGAATGCTGCAGAAGGAATGGCGACGAAAGCGACGATGGAAGCGGCGATGGATGCGACGAAAGGGTAGCAGAAGAGAGGAGATAGCCGTAGAAGAATTAGAATCAAAGATAGAAGTAGCAAAAGACATAGGAGAAGAAGATAGATAGGGTTTGAGCCATCAAAGTGACTCAATTTATAATCTACTCTCAGGGCACACTTTAGGGTTTTAACGACACTTTGAACGTGTGGCTAAGATTAAAGTGGATCCAAGGGTAGAGAATAAATCTTGGTTGTGAAATGGATTAAGATGGATGGACGGATGAGATTAAATGAAGGACGGACGGCTCAGATTAAATCACTTAAACTATTATTTAAATATATATATTAAAATATTAAAATAAATATTAATTTAAATAAATTTGGGGATGAAAAATGGCGGGAAAGGTGAAATTGGGCCAAATAATGGCGGGAAAGTGTGGATTTGGGCCAAATAATGGCGGGAAGGTGGATGACCGACACGTGGCTGACAGGAAGGTATAGATGACTTGCAAGTGGCTGGATTTTGGTGTCTACAAAATCCATGGATGAAATACTATGAAAATATTTCAATAATGAAGAGTTATTCCAAGAATTAGAATTTTACTCTCAAAATTTAATAGATACTCTCAGAGGATACAAGTATCTATCAACTAGCAATAAAGATAAATTCTTCTTATTTATTAAGGAAGCCAGATAAGGTAACCTTGCAGCCTTGATTAATTATCTCCATGAAATCCTCTTCACAGCATGGTGGAACTCACAAAAATTGATTATATTCTCACAAGGAGAGTGTCTAATGATTTATCTACCATTGATTGTGTTTGTACTTACTCAACACAAGAAGCAAATCAAAAATAAGGAACAATATTATTGTTATGATCAATTAATTTTCCATGAAGCAAAAATTCCATTAACTGCAATACATAATCGCAAAAAGAGAAGGAAGAAGAAAAGGTATGCCAAAAAGGGATACAACACTACAAAGACTGAACCTGTTGAGCACACTCAATTGAAAGTAGAACCTACAACATTAGCTTACTCTGCATCAACTGAAGAAACAAACTACTAGATGAATTTGATCATAGTAAGCAATGAAGGAGAATACAAGTTCCATTATCCAATGGAAGAAGATCCAATATCCAAACAATGTAATACATGGGGGTGTTAGAGTTAGAGTCTATTACATCATTTGGATAATGTAAATGTAACTTCCTAGGTACATACTTAGGACATTATATTACTTTAGGGGGAAGTTATCTAGTTACTTTATGCAATGTAATAAATGCACAAGTGTCAATGTGCAAGTTGTAAATGTGTAAGGTGTCCCTTGTACAACTAGGTAGAGTGTTGTCCGAGGAATCTATCTTCCATTATAAAAGGGCCTCATTGTAAGAGTTTAAAAAGCAAGACGATAGGTAGTAGTAGTAGTATTGGTGACTCCATTAGTGATGGAACACATTATAATTCTGTAGCATCTTGCATGGAGTGTCCATTTCCTCCATAGCAATCTTGTATTTATTTTCATCATTTGTATTTATAGCATATTTTTACAATTTCGTAAATTTGTTCTCTCATATTTTTGTATCCTATGATTGCCATCTCCTATATGCTTTGGGACACAAAAGTCTCCAAATGTCATTTAAGGCCCTAAATGCACATGGGGAGATGTGTGGAGCAAGGGTTAAAGTTAACCCTGATTAGGTTGACCATAGGTTTAGCTAGGGTCAAATGGGTGAGGTGGAGGCTAGGCTAGTCAAAGAGTAGACTAGGTGAGGTGGCCATGAATTAGATTGACCATGGTTAGATTGACCATGGGGTGAATTTTGACCATGAGGTGGATTTTGACCAAGGTAGAGCTTAACCAAGGTTAGGCTAGGATGATGGTCACATGGGGACCCAGGGTTAGGTGTAGGAAAGGGATTAAGTGGCCAAATAGAGCTTATGAATAGTGCATGAATAGTACTTTTGATAAATGAATAGTGTTTTGAGGCTAATGTATGTAAATTTTATAGGTTTTACAAATTGATCAGGCATGATGATTGGAGAAATAACAATGTGCAACTTTTGGTTGTCTACATTTTCCCCTTTTTATACTGCATTGTGTGGAGACACGATGCAATGTAGAAACTTATGACACCAACTTGGTGGTTTGATTTTGAAGAAGAAGAATTGGTGATGAACAATTGTGGATGAAAGAAGATGGATTGATTGATGATTGATTATGAAAGAGGAGAATTAATGATGGATGGTTGTTGATTACAATTTTTGTAATGTTGTAACGAGTGTTTTGAGAGAGGAGACATAAGATCGTCTTGCTTCATGATTCATGTAAGATGCCCCAATTATGGAAGGGGTGAATGTCTTTGAAACTTCATCTTTGAAAAAAATTTAAGCTTGGTTTGATTTGATTAGCTAGTCATCCATAGGTAGGCCATACTCATGATTGCTTCGGTGGGTTCGTTGGTGACCCAGAGATAGTATCCATACACAAGTAAACTTGCATCTACTAGTGTATAGCATACCAAATATGATTGGATTGGAGTTTTGATTGAGAAGAGAAATTTTGCTTTTGTTTGCCCTAGTAGATGAGGGCTTATGATAGTCTTAGGCAAAGTTCTTGGACAAACACAATTTCCAAGGTTGAGTGTTTGATTATTGATCATGCAGAAAGTGATTTTTTATTATTGATGTCTACCCACTTAAGCGATGAGTTGATGGCGAAAGAAGCACAATACGATGACAAATTACTTGATCAAATGAGAAATTCATGAAAGAACTGAGGAAAATGGGAAAATTTGACAAATATGGTGGTGGGGAAGTGTGTAGGCACCATTGCTAACCATAAAATTAGATTCGTACCCTAGGGTGCGAATTAAAGCATTCACACCTTGCCATGCAAATTTGGATGTGTGGCCCATGTGCAGTTTTTCTGCATTTTGGGGGATCAAATGGTGTCAGAATTGGATAAAAATTATATCGTCGAAAAGCCCTTTTTTGAGCCTGATCCAATGATGGTGGTTTTGGAAAATTTGGAGATGATTTGATAAGGAAAAATTGGCTTAAATATGACCTTACTTTTGGAAGTGATGAACGTGCAATTTCAAGCCTTTTGGAAAGGAAATTTGGCTTAGTTGGTTAGAGGGATTGCTTGGAAGACATATAGCAGTTGTAGGAGTTAGAGGTAGCAATGGTTGACAAGGACAAATGGATCCCATAAATCCAGGAAAAATGAATCATACACACTATTTGATCTCCTCCCGAAGAAACTCAGCACCATAGACATCTTTCTCCTAAAAGAGAAAATGAACGAAAAATATAGGAAGCAAATAACAACTGATTTTTTATAAAATCACTCGTACTCGTACTTGTGTCGATGCAAATGGTTTGTTAGTAACAAGTATTTATAGTGCCAAATTCCACAAACAAGACGTTTCCAGAAGTGACTAGAAGTGATGTTGTGGAAAATTCGAGGTCTTTCCAAGAAAGGCGTTTGGCTAAAGGTAAGCCATGGTTGTAAAACCTCTTGTTTCACGGATAAGATTTACGGGAAGATGATCTTTGATGTGTCCAACAAAAGTGTTTTTTTTTTTTTACTAAATATATATTAAAACCAAAGTCATTTTTTTAAAACATGTTTTTTTTTTTAAATATGTATTAAAACTTGAGTCGGTTTTTTAGTTTGATTATTTTTTTGAATTGTCTTGGTCTGCCTTGACCACAACATTATCAAATGGATTTCAAGGGTGGAGATTCAGACCAAGAACCTCCCTTAAAGGATTACGACACCCTCTCCAACTCACCTACAACCTGTTTTGATTGTTATTGTATGTTTAAAAAATAATAAATATTAAAATTAAGAGAAGAGTTAGTCAAAGCGGTAATTTATGATATACAGTCTAATATTTTTTTGCTTAGAGAATTTATATAATCCCTAGTTCATTGGATAATGACTAATTTTATGGGACCGACCCCTTTAAGGAATATAATCCTTATTTCTATGAGATATAGGATCATTTTTTTTTGTTTGCTTATGGAACCTTTATAATCCCTATAATCCTTATTTCTATGAGATATAGGCTATATTTTTTTTGGTTGCTTATTGAACCTCTATAATCCATAGCTTGCTAGGTAAAGATAAATTTTACAGGACCCGTTGTTGTGTAAGAAACCTCCATAATCCCTAGCCTTCTAGGTAAAGATGAATTCTACAGGACCTTACCCTTAAAGAAATATAATCCCTAGCTCTATGAGATACATGTTTGATTTTGTTGTTGCGTAGGAAACCTCTATAATCCCTAGTTCTACGAGATACATGTTTGATAAAGAACCTCTATAATCTATAATCCCCTAGCCTATTAAGGAAAATCGAGATTTTCGAACCTCTAGGAAATATAATCCCTAGTGCATTGGGTAAAGAATGGATTTTAAATAGAAGTCTTGGTTTCCTTGTACCAAAGTTTGAACTTAAGTTTATTGAATAAAAATCCAAGAACTTATTACTACGATATCCTTTCCAAAAGTACTCTAACTATATTATTATTTATTATAATAGAGGATAGGCATGTATATAAGACTCAAAATTATAAGGGTTGTATTTTTTATTTCTAATCTTCTTTTCTTTGTTTATTATTATTTCAAAAACTCATCTTCTATAGAATACTTTAATTAAAATTTTAAAATATTAATGTTAATATTAATTAATTTGGATAGATGTATTTTTGTTGGTTGTGTCTTTCACATTGAAGCTTATAGAATTTCACATGGGCCTTACTTTTAGGCTTCAAAGCTTATATTTTTTTGAGGTGAGATGTACTCGAGTCACAATTTTTAAGTAAAAATACATGTATTATATATTGTAAAGAAACTTTTTCTTATATTTATATAAAATTAATTATGAACATTTAGATTGAAAAGAAATTTCTTCATGTTAGAATATAAAATTAACTATGAACATTTAGATTGAAAAGTGTTTACTTAAACGGTTATATTACAATAGTAGTATTTCAATTCTTTAGTACTATTTAGTTATTAGATTCTCTTCTAGTTTAATTGAAAAAATGTATAATAAGTATGTTGTAATGTTATTCAATTGTTAAAGTGTGAAATGAATAAATATATGATATAACCAATTACAAATAAATACAATATGCTTAGGCATTGTTAGTGTTATCCTATGTCTCGTATCACATAACATAAACATAACATAAGGAGTTCTTTAGATGGAGTTGAATGCTATATTTGAACCTCAAATTTTGGAAGTGAATATTGTTTTATCTTGGATTGCAAATTTAGATTTTTGTTTGAAAAATGTCTCATCCTCCAGGAGCTTCATTATATAGAGTTGATATACTCAAATGATTCTTGTATCATTTTGTTTAGAATTTGACGAACTTTAAAAGAGTGGTCACATGAAAGAGTTTGAGAAGTATTGAGGGAGATATGTCCCTATTAAGTAAGTTGTTTGAAACAATGATTGTGATGTTTATTCAAATCGTATTTTAAAAATATACAATTTGAGATATCTTTCAATTTGGGTAATGATACAAAAATTCCAGACACACAAACTAGACAAATTACCAGACACCAAGTTGATCATTTTATTAACAAGAATGTCTATAAATAACCAAGATTACATGCTAATATGTGAACACACGAAGATGGCCAATTAGAGGCCTAAGATAGATTGGAAGGCCATGTAAAATTTTTTACATATTGAATCTTCCTGCACGTGCTAGATGGCATGGAAGGAGTGGCCATAGGTAAAAAGAAAATATTACACTTAATATTTTACAAAAAGGCGCCCATGCATATTTATATTAGAGGTGGCCTATTAATTATGTTATATTTACATTATTATATATTTATATTTATTATTTATTTATATAATGATTCCTTATCATTTCTTCCCGCCATATGCATATTGGACTCCAATGCATATAAAAGGAAAAAGAAGAGGGAGAAGGAACAACAAGAACAAAAAGAACTGGAGTTGGAACAACATTAGCAACAACAGATGTGATAGTAGGTCCAAGAGCCACAAAAAGAACAATCGATGTTAGAGCAACATGAGCAATCGAGGTTGGAGCACCAACAATAATAGGAGTGATAGCAAGTATTGAAACAATCAAAACAATCAAAGTAAGTGGTGTGTTTGGATCATTTGGAACATCAACAAGAGGAGGAACAGTAGCAACAGGAACTAAACTAGGAGTACGAGGAACAGGTGGTACCGTAATAGGAGGAGGAATAAATGCTTAATGAATATTTACTTACAAAGAAGCAGCATATCAAGTGGACAAGAGGGTTTTGGTTTAGGAACGGTGAGGTTGTGGTTGACTGAATACTAGTGCAGTGTGGAGTGAGTGAGATGGAGGAAGATGAGACAATGGTTGACTACAAATGAGGAAAGAAAGATGATCATCCTGGAAAGTGTAAGCATCATATTGGGTCCGCTTATCATACTGAGAAGGCTTACCTAACAATAGACCATAATAATCCATGGGAGTGACATCACAAGTAATAATATCAACATATTTAGGATCAAAGGAAAACGACAAAGTGCAAGTGTGTGTGATCATGGAAGAAGTGTTATGGTCTTTCCAACCAAGTGGGTATGGACGAGGATAAATATGGGTAAGTATCTACAACCTATCGACAATGGACTACGTAATCAAGTTTTGCTGTGAGCCATTATTGGTGATACAATCTATAGAGAAATTGGGTGTAAGATGAGCACGAGTAACAAACAAATTATTATGACCTATGACAAGATACTATTGAGTTAGTAAGGAAAAATTATTCAGTTTTCCTTCTAACTCAAGATAGATTCGATCCTCACTAGTAGCCTCGATAGGATTTTGTGAGGTTCCCTTCTCGAAAGTTTCTTTTTTGGATGATCTTACATACAATTGTTTCTTTTTCTTCTCAGGGCATGCAAGTGTCATATAACCTAGCTTCTTACAATGATTACAAGATACATGAAAAGAAGGAGAAGAATACTTCTTTGGATAGGAAGGAGATTGTCGAGTCTGAGATTACCAAGGTCAAAATGTGTCTACTAAAGAAGGAGATTGATAAGCTACCAAATAAGATGATCGAGATGATCAAGGTGCACGAGACTAAACAAAAATATTCTCTTGCAAGTTGAGATTGATTAAAATTTGCATCAAGTGTGTCAAGTTGACTATATTTCAACTCATGAAACAAGTGTGTTTGGACGTCACTCTTAAACTTAGCACTAAGAGTAGGTTTAGGATCCTGAACACGAAGTAGGATGCATAGGTAGTTGAGCTAATAAATGTAATCCTGGATAAAAATTTGGCTTCCTTGCCTCAAAAAAAGCCAATGGATAAGAAAATCATCATCGTAATTGGATGGATAGAAAGTAGCCTTCAAGGTTGAGACCAATTCATCCCAAGTGGTGATGGGATTCTTAGTGGTGTATCTCTTAGTGATTATAAATTTTTAGCAACTCTAGACAATTTCAACTTAGCAAAGGGAACTTTATCATCATGAAATATGTGACTGTAGGTAAACCAAGTTTCCATGTCTAGGATCCAACTATTGAGAACTTCAGGATCTCTAGACCCATCATAGACTTTGACATCACATTTGACATGATAATGGGGGTAAGGAGTATGGACCTTGGGTGAAGGAGGTCGAACTTGCATATTATTCACCTTATCGACCAGATTGCTAACTATTTAAGCCAAGGTCATTCTCTATTATGTTTGCCAATGGGCCATAGATAGTCTGGTCAAAGCCAAGGGGAGTGGTTGTTCAAAATTACAAATAAACCACTAGGAGTTTTGGGTATAATAGAAAATGCACTCCTTTTTACAAACTCAACTTCAAGGTACAATTACATGCAACAATTTTTATAAAAGTAAAATATTTCACTTCTAATGGATCAAACTCGAAACAGGCTTTTCAATACCTATAAATAAGGCTAAATTTGAACAAGAATAACTATATCATCTACATACAACAAACATACTACCTCAACGTCTCCAATTGTGAGTTGAAGGCTTTATCCCTGTGTGTGGATCAATACATATTCAAAATACATATAGACAATCATTTTACTACCCCTTTTACAACGATAGATTATAAATACCCCACTTCAACATATGAAATATCTTCGAAGAAATATTTTTGTAAATCCCCCTAATTATATGGCCTCTATTTGTACTATAAGGTAAAATATCTCTATTAAAAGACAAAGCCCACATAAAAAATAGATGTCTCACTAAAGATTAGAAATGTCACACTAAATTCAAAGGCCTACAATATCTTAGTTTGCAAACATGAACCAATTATGCACGATAGAGGCAGAGGAACCTCTAGTGTGAGAAGCAAAGGGCGATGGAATGTGCGAAGATTGCTAGAATTGTAGCTTGTGGGTTACTCTTTCGGTCCAGTTACAATTTATTGGGAGAAGATTCAAAATAAGATAAGCTTACCAACACAAGAAAACTTTGCAAGCCGATATTATTCCAACAGGTATTGGAACTTTGACTCAACCTTGTTTTGGAGCTACTGATATTTTTGTTCCCTAGTCACCCAGTAGGGTGATTTGTCTAACTTCAACTAAGAAGACTTGTTTTCCTCAAGGCAAATATTGTTGTTCAAGTATGTTGTAGCAATATTTGACTCAAAAAGAGACTCCTCCCATGGATGGGAAGACAAGCTCTAAAAATCACGCGATAGTGGGTTTAGATGTTGATTCGAACAATGTACTTTTGCTAGAAAGCCCTTCATTCTAGGATGAGTTGGAGATGTCTAGAGATGATGTACTTCTATCATTCTCTCCGGTAAGGGAGAGTACAAAAGTACGATCACAAAATTAAGTGCTCTGACCTTTGTCAATCAAATTCCTTTTGCTAACATGGGGCTCAATGTGGGTCAGACCTTTACTGCTTAGTTGGATCTCTTCTTAAATCTAGATCAAATTTAGCACGAAATATTGGACTTACCTTCAGGTTTTTAAGAGGACATGTCTAAGTCCTCGACTCAACATTTTATGGACTTCATTCCTTTGTTGGAGACGAGCCTTGTTTCCTTTACTGAGGTGGTTTCCTATAGAGGCTCAAAGTCTCCTCTTTCGAAGTGCTTGTTTGAGCTCAATCTAGTGCAAAATTATTTATTAGTTTCCTTTGATTTGGTCAAGTTGACCATGGAAGAAGGAGATAACACTCTTATTGGGAAATTATTTGGAAATTCTTGACCTAATTTAGATTCAATATGAAGATGGGCAACCTGCAAGTGGTCTCCAAAAGGTGAAATGGAGTTGATTGCTTTATCAAAAGGTTTTTTTTTTATCACATTATCTGTGCGAGAGGACTATAAACATATTTTGGGAGATGACCCATGGTTCTTTTGTTGAAGAATCATTTTCCTACGTAAATGGAGCATTGACTTTGATTCTGATACGCAAAAAAATTAACATAACTTCGATTTGGGTTACGATCCCTGGCCTTCCTCTCCATTTCTGGTATGAAGTTGTCCTCAAAGGTATTACAAAATATTTGGGTGATTTGATCTCTATTGATCCTACAAATCGATCTAGATCTCGTATGGTCTATGCTCGTATATGTATCATTATGGATTTATATGTTGAGATTCCTAACCACATTGATCTTTTATCGGAGATTGACTCGAGAGTGCAACCTCTAATCTACGAGAACAAATCTTTATTCTATTCAAATTGCAGCTTTTATGACCACAAGCAATCCAAATGTCCTAAGAAGAAAGCCAAAATTTTTGCCCCCCAAAAGGAACACTTTTGTGAGTGAGACATTACAAACAATCAATCAATTAGGGCCCCTCAGGCTATGAATTCTTTTGGTCAATATTTTGATTTGAAAAGAATTACGACAAAGACCTACTTTGAAGTCTCCTTTGAAAAAGTATTATGAACCCCTTCTATTCAATCCCTTCAATTGCCTTATGGCAGAAACTAATATTGTTGGGAATGATGAGCCCCTTGGCACATCTACAGTATCCATTGGTACAAACTCTATTTCAGTTACTTAGGGGGAAAATTTTTCTAGAGCTTCTACTGGTTCATTTACGCATGCACAAGCTAGTAAAGGAATATCTTCTTGATTTGGTAATGATCCTAAGAAAAAGTCCATCCCATCTTCTTCCAGACAGAAGCCTAGAGGTGAAAGACAACACAAAATTCTCTAACACGGCTTGTGGGCTCGATGGATGAGAATTCAGGCAAGCTTCTCAAAGTCCTTTTTCAAATTTTAAATTGAACCAGCTCCTTCTTTTATGGTGTATGGCTTGGCTGTTGAATATTATCGATGTTTTTTTTATTTCTCGGGTTTATGGCCTGTTTAAGTGTTGATTAGTTGATTTTTGAATTTTGATTCTAGTTTTTCATGGTGTCCTATTTGGTTTATTTTAATTGATCTTTTTCTATTTTGTGGTAGCCTATCTTTTCGACTGCTTTGGAGATAGTTGTTGTCAATCCTATTTTTTAGATTTTCTCCTTGCTTCCTCGTGTCTTTATTGGAGCTTGCCTTTTTTGGTCCCATCTTGTAAAAGGTTAGGGGAGCCTTTCAAAACTCTTTTTTTACCCAATAAAAATAATTAATATAAATGGTATTTTATACCTTTATTTCCCATGATTTTGGATCCTTTAAAGGAAAACATACGCCTATTATGGAGAAACTCAGGTGATTTTTCTTTTTTTGTGGCCTTGCAATAGTTTTATAGACACCAAAGATTGACTTGGTTAGTTTTGTGGATTGACGCGAGTGTCCATTACGCACGTAAATTGGCATTGAGATGGTAGAGTAGGGAGGCTCCACAAAGCAGGTATGTTGTTGAACTTAAGAAAAACTGTGTTGTTTGCAATCTAATAATTTAAAGGGGTTACAAGAGAAATCCTTTTACAAAAGTACCTTTTAGAGGCTACAGGATGGGTTTTGGGAAATGGCAAATCCTCTTCCATTAAATGGGATCGACAACACATTAAGGTGTCTTTCAAAATATTCTCAAGGGGGGTGGGCTTATTTCTTGGGTGCCACTATCAATCAAACATGCCCTCAAGACCTCCAAGACCTACAAAAATGGGTTAGAGTGTTTGGGGCATGTATTGATTAGGCCCCTCGTGTTTACAAATAAATACTCTTAAATTAAGTAAAAATATGATTAAAAATGCATAAGATGATGAAAAATAGACAACACATAGATGCTTACCTAATTTTGAGAGCTTTGGTAGGCCTTTGGTGTAGAGAGACTTGATACAGGGACTCACACCTTAAGGTGTGAATGAAAGCAATTGTACCATTTTGTGCGAATTTGACTATGTTTTCCGAAAACTACAAATTTTGATGGAAACTTCTTGTTGGTGCAATTATTACTTTTGCTCTCCTCTGAGTTACCTCTCGAATCTAACAATAACCTATCAAGAAACACAGGATATTGAAAAATTCGTATGGGTCTCCATGTGGAGGTGGACAATGAGTGATGTTATAGTGTAGTTGGTGGTCTAGGCTAATTTTAGCAAAGTTTGGTTAAGCAAAATGAGTGTTGTTGGAAATGAAGAAAGTGATATTCTATTTATAGAGTTTGCCAAGGTTAGGGGAGGGGCTGAGGTGTCCTCTACAAGGTGTCCCCTAATGTGACATGCTCCATAAGTGCATTTGGATGAGAGAATCCCTCACCCACATACATGTCATAAATGAGCATGGGGATGTGGAGTGGAGTTGGGGTTAAACCCTAACCATAGTAGGGTTAACCATGGGTTTGTTGTTGACTTGAGTGAGGTGGAAGATGACTCATCCTTGCACATGCTTTGAAATTTAAAAAATATTCAAAAGTCATTTATGAATTTAAATCCACATGGGGATTTGAAATGGAGCAAGGGTTAAGTTTAACTAGGGTTAGGTTGACCCTAGGTTAAGTGTTGATTTTTAGGTGAGGTGAAGGGTGACCATGTCACCCATGCTTTGGGACACAAAGTCTCTAAATATCATTTAAGGCCCTAAATGCACATGGGGAGATGTGTGGAGCAAGGTTTAGATTTAACCCTGATTAGGTTGACCATAGGTTTAGCTAGGGTCAAGTGGGTGAGGTGGAGACTAGGTTAGTCAAAGAGTAGACTAGATGAGGTGGCCATGAATCAAATTGACCATGGTTAGATTGATCATGGGGTGAAGTTTGACCATGAGGTGGATTTTGACCAAGGTAGAGCTTAATCAAGGTTAGGCTAGGATGATGGTCGCATGGGGACCTAGAGTTAAGTGTAGGAAAGGGATTAAGTGGCCAAATAAGGCTTATGAATAGTGCATGAATAGTAATTTTGATAAATGAATAGTGTTTTGAGGCTAATGTATGTAAATTTTATGGGTTTTACAAATTGATCAACCATGATGATGGGAGAAATTACAATGTGTAACTTTTGGTTGTCTATATTTTCCCTTTTATATTGCGTTGTGTGAATACATGATGCAGTGCAAAAAATTATGACACTAGCTTGGTGGTTTGATTTTGAAGAAGAAGAATTGGTGATGAATGGTTGTGGATGAAAGAAGATGGATTGGTTGATGATTGATTATGAGAGAGGTGAATTGATGATGGATAGTTGTGGTTGATTACAATTTTTGTAATGTTGTAATAAGAGTTTTGAGAGAGGAGACATAAGATTGTCTTGCTTCATGATCAATGTAAGATGCCCCACTTGTGGAAGGGGCGAATGTCTTTCAAACTTTATATTTAAAAAGCTTTTAAGCTTGGTTTGGTTTGGTTAGTTGGTCAACCATAGGTAGGCCATACTCATGATTTCTTTAGTGGGCTCGTTGGTGATCTAGAGATAGTATCCACACACGAGTAAACCTGCATCTACTAGTGCATAGCGTACCAAATCTGATTGGATTGGAGTTTTTATTGAGAAGAGAAATTTTGCTTTTGTTTGCCCTAGTAGATGAGGGCTTATGATGGTCTTAGGTAAAGTTCTTAGACAAGCACAATTTCCAATATTGAGTGTTTGCTTATTGATCACACAGAAGGTGATTTTTATTATCAACGTCTACCCCCTTAAGAGATGAGTTGATGGCGAAAGAAGCACAATACGATGACAAATTTCTTGATCAAATGAAAAATTCATGAAAGAACTGAGGAAAATGGGAAAATTTGACAAATATGGTGGTGGGGAGGTGTGTAGGCACCATTGTTGACCAAAAAATTAGATTTGCACCCTAGGATGCAAATTAAAGCATTCGCACCTTGCCATAGGAATTTGGATGTGTGACCCATATGCAGTTTTTTTACATTTTGGAGGATCAAATGATGTTATTTTCGAGCCTGATCCAATGGTGGTGGTTTTGGGAAATTTGGAGATGATTTGATAAGGGAAAATTCGCTCAAATATGACCTTACTTTTGGAAGCGATGAATGTGTAATTTCAATCCTTTTGGAAAGGAAATTTTGCTTAGTTGGTTAGAGGGATTGCTTGGACCGCAGAGCAATCAACAATGTCAGTAGAGAGGGATGCAATGCTGGAAGATAAGTAGCGGTTGTAGGAGTTAGAGGTAGCAATGGTTGATAGGGACAACACCTGCTTAGTGAGGGATGCGTTGATAACCGACACAACAAAATTGTTGCATGAGAGAGCAGATTGGAAGAGTCGGGCCGTGGTATGGATGATGGAGAGGGACTCTCTAATACTAGAGAGAGATGGAGCGAGAGTTAAGAGAGATAAGTTTGTAGAGGAGGCCACACGATTGTGACAAGAGTTGGAGGAGGTGAGGGTGACAAGAGAGAGGACCATGGATGAGATGGCGAGCTTATGGGAGGAGGTGGAGAATTTGAGGGTACATAGTGTCGACGTGCAAAGATTGAAGTGACTACGAGGTGATTTAGAGTCCATGTATAATTACTTCTAATTATTCCTTCTCTTGTTGGTCCTAGATTTCCTTTCGATGCTCCATCAAAATTCAATTTAACCCACTCCACATCTGGTGGTTTCCACTTTATATTCTTTGCCTTCTTTTTGCTTCTCTTGTACCCAACATCATAATTTCATTTAATGACTTGACTCCATCTATCAAGTCTCTCTACTTCCAAATTAGGGACTATGCGAGTTGAAAGAGGTGGCTTTCCACTTTATATTCTTTGCCTTCTTTTTGCTTCTCTTGTACCCAACATCATAATTCCATTTAATGACTTGACTCCATCTATCAAGTCTCTCTACTTCCAAATTAGGGACTAGGTGAGTTGATAGGGTTGGTTTAGACTCCTCTATGGCTAAACATATCTTCTTTTTCATTACCTCTTAAATATTTTTCTATTCCTTTCTAGCCATATAGTCCAAAGTATTGTATCTTTTGATATATCTTATATCCTTTGTAAAGCCTCACTTTTACCTCACTTTTATAAGTCCTTTGCCATTGCTTTAACCAATCTTCAATTCTGCTATTCATCACCATGCGTTTACCAAACATATTAAGTATCCATTGCTATAGAATTCAGACTATTAAACAATGTCGCAAGAGATGGTCTATACTCTCCACCTCCTTATTACAAAAAACACATTGAGAGGGGCTATGAAAACCACTTTTCATAAGGTTATCCCTACTAGCCAAACAAACATTTTGACTTTAGAAATGCTTGGGCTATCCAAAATATCTCTCCATATTCTAGTGGCATTATTATTATTTTGTTGATGTTGAACATTATATCCACTTCTTGTTGTCTATTCGTCTCAGCTATTCAACTCCCAAATTAATTTATCCAAAGGCTCCCATAGAATTGTATTATTTCTACTTAATTGCCTCATAGTCTTGTATACTTGTAAAAAAAAAAAATTTCCATTTGCCCCTTTCTTCTTGATCCTTGTAAAAAATGTTTAAAATCCTATCATCATATTTATCTTGAAACAATCTCATCCAAGATTTTGATATTACATGTTTTTTTACTCTGAAAACCTCGAACCTAAATTTATGTCTGATTTAAAGTTGCAAGTTATAATAATTGCAGTCATCAAAGACACTGAAAGCACCCAAGATGTTGAATGAAACAATTTTAAATACAGCTTTGCCCTCCCTGCAAAAACAAAAAAAAATAATAATAATTTTCCAAGGATTGAGAAGACTTTGAAGGTTATTATTTATGTTAATTATATATTTTTTCCAAAGATATGAAATTAAATTACAGACTAGCAATCACAAACATTACAAATCCTGAACGTTCAGAAGTCATGGAATCACAGAAACCCTTCACAGCCACAACGAAATTGCTGAGTTGCATACGCTATTTATTGCAAACAATAAGTGCAATCGAACAATTAAAGGCTTCAATTACATGAACGACTGCTCACAATTATAAGCAGGACATCAGAATAGTGACCTATTTAAAATTGCTACATGTTTCAAAATCTCTTTCGTTTGGGCTTGTTGGCGGATTAACTAGATATCTCAATGGATTTGACTTCAGGTTTGGGCGGCGATTGTTTGGGAACCGTCACAGTCAGCACTCCATTTTCCATGGCAGCCTTCACCTCCTCCACCTTCACGTTTTCAGGAAGGCGAAAACGTCGCAGAAATCTGCCGTGCGAGCGCTCAATTCGATGCCACTTATCATCCTTGTGCTCTTCTTGGTTGCTGCGTTCGCCACTTATTTGCAGAATTTTGTTGTCTTCTACCTCTATTTTCACCTCCTCTTTTTTCAGACCTGCCATAAACAAATTTAAGCTTCAGACAACCCCGTCCCCTGTTTTAAGAGCCAAAAATGAAGATGATAACCTAAGAGAAACAGAGAGACCTGTTTTAAGAGCCAAGAAAGAAGATAATAACTTAAGAGAAACAGAGAGAAGAGGAGAAGAGGAAATACCAGGAAGATCAGCCTTGAAAATATGTGCTTGGGGGGTTTCCTTCCAGTCGATCTGAGTATTGGCCACAGCAGAGGCGTCCCTCGTGAATGGAGCGTTAAATGCTTCAAACGGATCCCACAGATCCAGGGAAAATGGGTCGAACACGCTATTTGATCTCCTCCCTAAGAAACTCGGCACCAGAGACATCTTTCTCCTAAAAGAACAAATGAAAGAAAAATACAGGAAGCAGATTACAGCTTAATTTTTATAAATCACTCGTATTCGTACTCGTACTCGTGTCGATGCGAACGTTTTGTTAGTAACAAGTATTTATAGTGCCAAATTTCACAAGCAAGACGTTTCCAGAAGCGACCAGAAGTAACGTTGTGGAAAATTCGAGGCCTTTCCCAGGAAAGGCGTTTGGCTGAAGGCAAGCCATGGTTGTAAAACCTCTTGCTTCGCGGATAAGATTTAAGGGCAGATGATCTTTGATGTGTCCAACAAAAATGGTTTTTTTTTTATTATATATTAAAACGTGAGTTGTTTTTTTTTTAATATATATTAAAATCTGTTTTGATTGTTTTTTTTTCAAATATATTAAAACCTGTTTTTGAATTTGTGCGAATCCATCTCACGGGTCAACAATTAACGAAACTGATAGGTTTGGTGGTTGCGGTGCTTGTGGTTTGGACCCTGACCCGATTAACGAAATCGATAGGATTGGTGGTTGCGGTGCTTGTGGTTTGAACCTGCCCTGACCAGTTAGTTACTAAAAATAGTGGTTGTTACCAACTCTCCTATGTGACTTAAAAAAAAAACTTGAGTCGGTTTTTTTTAGTTTTAATTGTTTTTTGAGTTGTCTTGATTTGTTCTGACCACAACATTATCAACTCGATTTCGGGTACCAATGTGGTTGGTAGAGTGGAGATTCAAACCAGGAACCTACCTTAAAGAATTACCGCACCCTCTCCAACTCACCTGCAACCTGTTTTAATTGTTATTGTATTTTTATAAAATAATATATATTAAAATTAAGATGTTTTGATTGTTATTGTATGTTTAAAAAATAATAAATATTAAAATTAAGAGAAGAATTAGTTAAAGCGGTACTGTATGATATACGGTCTAATGTTTTGTTGCCTAGAGAATTTTTATAATCCCTAGTTCATTGGGTAATAACTAATTTTATGGGACCGACCCTTTTAAGGAATAAAATCCTTATTTCTATGAGATATAGGCTCATTTTTTTTTTTGGTTTGCTTATGGAACCTTTATAGTCCCTATAATCCTTATTTCTATGAGATCTAGGCTATATTTTTTTTTGTTGCTTAGCTTGCTAGATAAAGATAAATTTTAGAGGATATGTTGTTGTGTAGGGAACCTCTATAATCCCTAGCATCCTAGGTAAAGATGAATTCTACAGGACCTTACCCTTAAAGAAATATAATCCCTAGCTCTATGAGATACATGTTTGATTTTTTTGTTGCGTAGGAAACCTCTATAATCCCTAGTTCTATAAGATACAAGTTTGATAAAGAACCTCTATAATCTATAATCCCCTAGCCTTTTAAGGAAAAACGAGATTCTCAAACCTCTAGGAAATATAATCCCTAGTGCATTGGGTAAATAATGGATTTTAAATAGAAGTCTTGGTTTCCTTGTACCAAAGTTTGAACTTAAGTTTATTGAATAAAAATCCAAGAACTTATTACGACGATATCTTTTCGAAAAGTACTCTAACTATATTATTATTTATTATAATAGAGGATAGACATGTATATAAAACTCAAAATTATAAGGGTTGTATTTTCTATTTCTAATCTTCTTTTCTTTGTTTATTATTATTTCAAAAACCCATCTTCTATAGAATACTTTAATTAAAATTTTAAAATATTAATGTTAGTATTAATTAATTTGGATAGATGTATTTTTATTGGTTGTGTCTTTCACATTGAAGCTTATAGAATTTCACATGGGCCTTACTTTTAGGCTTCAAAGCTTATATGTTTTTGAGGTGAGATGTATTCGAGTCACAATTTTTAAGTAAAAATACATGTATTATGTATTGTAAAGAAACTTTTTCATATATTTATATAAAATTAATTATGAACATTTAGATTGAAAAGAAATTTCTTCATATTATAATATAAAATTAATTATGAACATTTAGATTGAAAAGTGTTTACTTAAATGGTTATATTACAATAGTAGTATTTCAATTCTTTAGTACTATTTAGTTGATATATTCAAATGATTCTTGTATCTCAACCTCCTGGAGCTTCATTGTATAGAGTTGATATATTCAAATGATTCTTGTATCATTTTGTTTAGAATTTGACGAACTTTAAAAGAGTGGTCACATGAAAGAATCTTAGTAGTATTGAGGGAGATATGTTTATATTAAGTAAGTTGTTTGAAACAATGGTTGTGATGTTTATTCAAATCATATTTAAAAAAATATACAATTTGAGATATCTTTCAATGTGGGTAATGATATGAAAATTCCAAACACACAAACTAGACAAATTACTAGACACCAAGTTGATAATTTCATTAACAAGAACATCTATAAATAGCCAAGATTACATGCTAATATGTGACCACCACGAAGATGGCCAATTAGAGGCCAAAGATAGATTGGAAGACCATGTAAACGTTTTTACATATTGAATCTTCCTCCACGTGCTAAATGGTATGGAAGGAGTGGCCATAGGTAAAAAGAAAATATTACATTTAATATTTTACAAAAAGGCGACCATGCATCTTTCTATTAAAGGTGGCCTATTTAATTATGTTATATTTACATTATTATATATTTACATTTATTATTTATTTATATAATGATTCCTTATCATTTATTCCCACCATATGAGTATTGGACTCCAATGCATACAAAAGGACAAAGAAGAGGGAGAAGGAACAACAAGAACAAAAAGAACTGGAGTTGGAACAACAATAGCAACAACAGATGTGACAATAGATATAAGAGCCACAAAAAGAACAATCGATGTTAGAGCAACATGAGCAATAGAGGCTGGAGCATCAACAACAATAGGAGTGATAGCAGGTATTGAAACAATCAAAACAATCAAAGTAAGTGGTGTGTTTGGATCATTTGGAACATCAACAAGAGGAGGAGCAGTAGCAGCAGGAATTGAACTAGGAGTACAAGGAACATGTGGTACCGTAACAAGAGGAGCAATAAGTGCTCAATGAATATTTACTTAGTGGACAAGAGGGTTTTGGTTTAGGAACGACGAGGTTGTGGTTCACTGAATACTAATGCAGTGTGGAGTGAGTGAGATGGAGGAAGATGAGACAATGATCGACTACAAATGAGGAAATAAAGATGATCATCCTAGAAAGTGTAAGTGTTATGATATGCATCATATTGGGTCCGCTTATAATACCAATAAGGCTTACCTAGTAATAGACCACAACAATCCATGGGAGTGACATCACAAGTAATAGTGTCAACATATTTAGGGCCAAAGGAAAAAGACAAAGTGCAAGTGCGTGTGATCATGGAAGAAGTGTTATGGTCTTTCCAACCAAGTGGGTATGGACAAGGATGAGGATGGGTAGGTAGCTACAACCTATCGACAATGGACAATGCAATCAAGTTTTACTGCGAGCCATTATCGATGATATAATCTATAGAGAAATTGGGTGTAATATGATCATGAGTAACGAACAAATTATCATGACCTACGATAAGAGACTATTGAGTTAGTAAGGAAATATTATTCAGTTTTCCTTCTAACTTGGGATAGATTTGATCCTCACTAGTAGCCTCGATAGGATTTTGTGAGGTTCCCTCCTTGAAAGTTTCTTTTTTGGATGATCTTACATACAATTGTTTCTTTTTCTTCTCAGGGCATGCAAGTGTTATATAACCTAGCTTCTTACAATGATTACAAGATACATGAAAAGAAGGAGAAGAATACTTCTTTGTATATAAAGGATATTGTTGAGTCTAAGATTACCAAGGTCAAAATGTGCCTACTAAATAAGAAGATTGAGAAGCTACCGAATAATATGATCGAGGTGATCAAGGTGCACGAGACTAAACAAAAAGCTTCTCTTGCAAGTTGAGCTTAATTAAAATTTGCATCAAGTGTGTCAAGTTGAGTATATTTCAACTCATGAAACAAGTTTGTTTTGAGGTCACTCTTAAACTTAGCAATAAGAGTAGGTGTAGGATCCTGAACACGAAGTAGGATGCACAGGTAGTTGAACTGATAAATGTAATCCTAGACAAACATTTGGATTCCTTGCCTCAAACAAAGCCAATGGATGAGCAAATCCTCATTGTAATTGGATGGATAGAAAGTAGCCTTCAAGGTTGTGACCAATTCATCCCAAGTGGTGATGGGATTCTGAGTGGTTTACCTCTCAGTGATTATAATTTTAGCAACACTAGATAATTTCAACTTAGCAAAGGGGACTTTATCATCATCAAGGATTTGACTATAGGTAAACCAAGTGTCCATGTCTAGGATCCAACTATTGAGAACTTCAGGATATCTAGACCCATAATATACTTTGACCTCACATTTGACATGAGAACGGGGGTCAGGAATATGGATCTTGGGTGAAGGAGGTCGAACTTGCATATTATTCACCTTATCGGCCAGATTGCTAACTATTTAAGCCAAGGTCATTCTCTATTATGTTTGCCAATGGACCATAGATAGTCTGGTGAAAGCCAAGGGGAGTGGTTGTTCAAACTTACAAATAAACCACTAGGAGTTTTGGGTATAATCGAAAAATGCAATCCTTTTTACAAACTCAACTTCAAGGTACAATTACATGCAACATTTTTTATAAAAGTAAAATATTTCACTTCTAATGGATCAAACTCGAAACAGACTTTTCAATGCCTATAAATAAGGCTAAATTTGAAAAAGAACAACTATATCATCTACATACAACAAACATACTACCTCAATGTAGCTAATTGTGAGCTGAAGGTTTTATCCCTGTGTGTGGATCAATACATATTCAAAACACATAGAGAGAATCATTTTACTATCCCTTTTACATTGATAGATTATAAATGCCCCCCTTCAACATATGAAATATCTTTGAAGAAATATTTTTGTAAATCCCCCTAATTATATGGCCTCTATTTGTACTAAAAGGTAAAATACCTCTATTAAAAGACAAAGCCCACATAAAAAATAGATGTCTCACTAAATATAACAAAGGCCACACTAAAGTCAAAGGCCCACAATATCTTAGTTCCCAAACATGAACCAATTATGCATGATAGAGGCAGAGGAACCTCTAGTGTGAGAAGCAAAGGGCGATGAAATGCGTGAAGATTGCTAGAAGTGCAGCCTGTGGGTTACTATTTCAGTCCAGTTACAGTTGATTGGGAGAAGATTCAAAATAAGAGAAGCTTACCAACACAAGAAAACTTTGCAAGTCGATCTTATTCCAACGGGAATTGGAACTTCGACTCAACCTTGTTCTAGAGCTACCAATATTTTTGTTCCCTAGTCACCCAATAGGGTGATTTGTCTAACTTCAACTAAGAAGACTTGTTTTCCTCAACGTAAATCTTGCTATTCAAGTATGTCATAGCAATATTTGACTCAAAAAGAGACTCCTCCCGTGGATGGGTAGAGAAGCTCTAAAAAGCACATGATAGTGGGTTTAGATGTTGATTCGAACAATGTGCTTGTGCTGGAAAGCCCTTCATTCCAGGATGAGTTGTAGACCTCTAGAGATGATGCAACTTCTATCATTCTCTACGATAAGGGAGAGTACAAAAGTATGATCATGGAATAAAGTGCTTTGACATTTATCAAAGAAATTCCTTTTGCTAACTTGGGGCTCAATGTGGTCTAGACCTTTATTGCTTAGCTGGATCTCTTCTCAAATCTAGATCAAATTTACCAAGAAATATTGGACTTACCTTCAGGTTTTTAAGAGGATGTGTCTAAGTCCTCGACTCAACATTTTATGGACTTCGTTCCTTTGTTGAAGACGGGTCTTGTTTCCTTTACTGAGGTGGTTTCCTATAGAGGCTCAAAGTCTCCTCTTTCGAAGTGCTTGTTTGAGCTCAATCTAGTGTAGAATTATTTATTAGTTTCCTTTGATTTGGTTAAGCTAACCATGGAAGAAGGAGATAACACTCTTGTTGGGAAATTCTTGACCTAATTTAGATTCAATCTGAAGATGGGTGACCTACAAGTGGTCTCCTAAAGGTGAAATGGAGTTGAATGCTTTATCGAAAGGTTTTTTTCTTATCAAATTATCTGTGCGAGAGGACTATAAACATATTTTGGGAGATGACCTGTGGTTCTTTGGTTGAAGAATCCTTTTCCTACGTAAATGGAGTACTGACTTTGATCCTAATACACAAAAAATTAACACATCTTTCATTTGGGTTACGCTCCCTAGCATTCCTCTCCATTTTTGGTATGAAGTTGTACTCAAAGGTATTACAAAAAATTTGGGTGATTTGATCTCTATTGATCCTACAACTCGATCTAGATCTCGTATGGTCTATGCTCGTATGTGTATCATTATGGATTTAGATGTTGAGCTTCATAGCCACATTGATCTTTTATCAGAGGTTGAATCGAGAGTGCAACCTCTAATCTACGAGAACAAACCTTTATTCTATTCAAATTGCAGTATTTATGGCCACAAGCAATCCAGATGTCCTAAGAAGAAAGCCAAAAATTTTACCCCCCAAAAGGAAAACTTTTGTGAGTAAGAAGACATTACGGATGAGCAATCAATTAGTGCCCCTCAAGCTATGAATTCTTTTGGTCAATATTTTGATTCGAAACAATTATGCAAAGACCTCTACTTTGAAGTCTCCTCTCAAAAAGGATTATGAACCCCTTCTATTGAATCCCTTCAATTGCCTTATGGAAGAGACTAATATTGTTGGGAATGATGAGCCCATTGGTACATCTGCAGTATCCATTGGTACAAACTCTATTTCAGTTACTTAGGGGGTAAATTTTTCTAGAGCTTCTCCTGGTTCATTTATGCATGGGCAAGCTAGTAAAGGAAGATCTTCTTGATCTAGTAATGATCCCGAAAAAAAGTCCATCCCATCGTCTTCCAGATAGAAGCCTAGAGATGAAAGACAACACAATATTCTCTAACACGACTTGTAGGCTCGATGGACAGGAATTCAGGCAAGCTTCTCAAAGTCCTTTTTCAAAATTTAAACTGAACCAACTCCTTATTTTATGGCGTATGGCTTTGCTGATGAATATGATCGATGTTTTTTTTATTTCTCAGGTTTACGACCTGTTTAAGTGTCGATTAGTTGATTTTTGAATTTTGATTCTAGTTTTTCATGGTGTCCTATTTGGTTTATTTTAATTGATCTTTTTCTATTTTGTGGCGGCCTATATTTTTGACTGCTTTGGAGATAGTTGTTGTCGATCCTATTTTTAGATTTTCTCCTTGCTTCCTTGTGTCTTTATTGGAGCTTGCCTTTTTCGATCCCATCTTGTAAAGGGTTAGGGGAGCCTTTCAAAACCCTTTTTTTAACCCACTAAATTTTTTTAATATAAATGTATTTTATACCTTTATTTCCCATTATTTTGGATCCTTCAAAAGAAATCAGGCGCCTATTATGGAGAAACTCAGGGGATTTTTCTTCTTTCGTAGCCTTGCAACAGTTTTATAGCCACCAAATATTGACTTGGTTAGTTGTGTGGATTGACGCGAGTGTCCATTACGCACGTAAATTGGCATTGAAATGGTAGAGCAGGGAGGTTCCACGGAGCAGGTATGTTGTTGAACTTAAGGAAAATTGTGTTGTTTACAATATGATAATTTAAAGGGGTTACAAGAGAAACCCTTTTACAAAACTACCTTTTGGTGGCTACAGGATGGGTTTTGGAAAATGCAAAATCCTCTTCCAGTAAATGGGGTCGACAACACATGAAAGTGTCTTCCAAATTATCCTCAAGGGGGTGGGCTTATTGCTTGGGTGCCACTATCAATCAAACATGCCCTCAAGACCTACAAGACTTGCAAAAATGGGTTAGAGTGTTTGGGGTATGTATTGATTAGGCCCCTCGTGTTTACAAATAAAAGACTCTTAAATTAAGTTAAAATATGATTAAAATGCATAAGATGACGAAAAATAGACAACACAGAGGTGCTTACCTAATTTTGAGAGCTTTGGTAGGCCTTTGGTGCAGAGAGACTTGTTGATACAAGGATTCACACCTTAAGGTGTGAATGAAAGCAATTGTACCCTTTTGTGCGAATTTGACTATGTTTTCTAAAAACTGTAAATTTTGATGGAAACTTCCTGTTGGTGCAATTGTTACTTTTGTTCTCCTTCGAGTTACCTCTTGAATCTGCAAATTTTAGCTAATTTTAGCAAAGTTTGATTAAGCAAAATGAGTATTGATGGAAATGAAGAAAATGACATTCTATTATAGAGTTTTCCAAGGTTAGGGGAGGGGTTGAGGTGTCCTCTACAAGGTGTTCCCTAATGTGACATGCTCCATAAGTGCAGTTGGGTGAGAGAATCCTTCATCCACATACATGTCATAAATGAGCATGGGGATGTGGAGTGGAGTTGGGGTTAAACCCTAACCATAGTAGGGTTAACCATGAGTTTGTTGTTGACTTGAATGAGGTGGAAGATGAGTCATCCTTACCCATGCTTTGAAATCCAAAAAGTCTTCAAAAGTCATTTATGAATTTAAATCCACATGGGGATTTGAAATGGAGCAAGGGTTAAGTTTAACTAGGGTTAGGTTGACCCTAGGTTAAGTGTTGATTTTTGGGTGATGTGAAGGGTGACCATGTCTCCTATGCTTTGGGACACAAAAGTCTCCAAATATCATTTAAGGCCCTAAATGCACATGGGGATATGTGTGGAGCAAGGGTTAGAGTTAACCCATATTAGGTTGACCATAGGTTTAGCTAGGGTTAAATGGGTGAGGTGGAGGCTAGGCTAGTCAAAGAGTAGACTAGGTGAGGTGGCCATGAATCAAATTGACCATGGTTAGATTGATCATGGGGTGAATTTTGACCATGATGTGGCTTTTGACCAAGGTAGAGATTAACCAAGGTTAGGCTAGGATGATGGTCGCATGGGGACCCGGAGTTAAGTGTAGGGAAGGGATTAAGTGGTCAAACATGGCTTATAAATAGTGCATGAATAGTACTTTTGATAAATGAATAGTGTTTTGAGGCTAATGTATGTAAATTTTATGGGTTTTATAAATTAATCAACCATGATGATGGGAGAAATAACAATGTGTAACTTTTGGTTGTCTACATTTTCCCCCTTTTATACTGCGTTGTGTGAAGACACGATGTTGTGCAAAAACTTATGACACTAGCTTGGTGGTTTGATTTTGAAGAAGAAGAATTGGTGATGAACGATTGTGGATGAAAGAAGACGGACTGATTGATGATCGATTATGAGAGAGGTGAATTGATGATGGATGGTTGTGGTTGATTACAATTTTTGTAATGTTGTAATAAAAGTTTTGAGAGAGGAGACATAATATTGTCTTACTTCATGATCAATGTAAGATGCCCCAATTGTGGAAGGGGCGAATGTCTTTGAAACTTTACCTTTGACAAGCTTTTAAGCTTGGTTTGATTTGGTTAGTTGGTCAACCATAGGTAGGCCATACTCATTATTAGAGTCCATGTATAATTATTTCTAATTATTCCTCCTCTTGTTGGTCTTGGATTTCCTTTAGATGCTCCATCAAAATTCAATTTAATCCACTCCACATTTGGTGGTTTCCACTTTATATTCTTTGCCTTATTTTTTCTTCTCTTGTACCCAACATCATAATTCCATTTAATGACTTGACTCCATCTATCAAGACTCTCTACTTCCAAATTAGGGACTAGGTGAGTTGATAGGGTTGGTTTAGACTCCTCTATGGCTAAACATATATTCTTTTTCATTACCTCTAAACTACTTTCCTTTCCTTTAAATATTCTTCTATTCCTTTCTAGCCATATAGTCTAAAGTATTATATCTTTTGATATATCCTATATCTTCTGTAAAGCCTCATTTTTACCTCACTTTTATAAGTCCTCTACCATTGCTTTAACCAATCTTCAATTCTGCTATTCATCACCATGTGTTTACCAAACATATTAAGAATTCATTGCTATAGAATCCAGACTATTGAACAATATCCCAAGAGATGGCCTATACTCTCCTCCTCCTTATTACAAAAAAACACATTGAGAGGGGCTATGAAAACCCCTTTTCATAAGGTTATCCTTACTAGCCAAACAAACATTTTGACTTTAGAAATGCTTGGGCTATCCAAAATATTTCTCCATATTCTAGTGACATTATTATTATTTCGTTGGTGTTGAAAATTATATCCACTTCTTGTTGTGTTTCTTCTTCTGAGCTATTGAAATCCCAAATCAATTTATCCTTTGCTCCCGTCAGAATTATTATCTTTCTACTCATTTGTCTCATAACATCAAGACAGTGTAAAAAAAATACTTTTCCTATTTGCATCTTTCTTCTTGATCCTTGTTTCCTATTTGCATCTTTCTTCTTGATCCTTGTAAAAAATGTTTAAAATTCTATTTTAAAATTACATGGTTTTTACACTGAAAACCTCAAAACCTAAATTTATGTCTGATTTAAAGTTACAAGTTATAATAATTGCAGTCATCAAAGACACTGAAAGCACCCAAGATGTTGAATGAAACAATTTTAAATACAACTTTGTCCTCGATGCAAAAAAAAAGTAAAAAAAAAAAAAAAGTAATTTCTCACGGATTGAGAAGAATTTGAAGGTTATTATTTATGTTAATTATATATTTTTTCAAAGATATGAAATTAAATTACAGATTAACAATCACAAACATTACAAATCCTAGAACGCTCAGAAGTCATAGAATCCCAGAAACCCTTCACAGCCACAACGAAATTGCCGAGTTGCATACGCTATTTATTGCAAACGATAAGTGCAATCCAACAATTATAGACTTCAATTACATGAACAACTGCTCACAATTATAAGCAGGAGACCAGAGTAGCGACCTATTTAAAATTGCTACATATTTCAAAATCTCTTCCGTTTGGGCTTGTTGGCGGATTAACTAGATATCTCAATGAATTTGACTTCAGGTTTGGGCGGCGATTGTTTGGGAACCGTCACACAGTCAGCACTCCATTTTCCATGGCAGCCTTCACCTCCTCCACCTTCACGTTTTCAGGAAGGCGAAAGCGTCGCAGAAATCTGTCGTGCGAGCGCTCAATTCGATGCCACTTATCATCCTTGTGCTCTTCTTGGTTGTTGCGTTGGCCAGAATTTTGTTGTCTTCTACCTCTATTTTCACCTCCTCTTTTTTCAGACCTGCCATAAACAAATAAAGCTTCAGACAACCCCCTCCCCTGTTTTAAGAGCCAAAAAAAAGAAGATAATAACCTAAGAGAAACAGAGAGACCTGTTTTAAGAGCCAAGAAAGATGATAATAACTTAAGAGAAACAGAGATAATAGGAGAAGAGGAAATACCAGGAAGATCAGCCTTGAAAATATGTGCTTGGGGGGTTTCCTTCCAGTCGATCTGAGTATTGGCCACAGCAGAGGCTTCCCTTGCAAAGTCTCGAGATGGTCCAATGTCCCTCATCAATGGAGCGTTAAATACAAATGGATCCCACAGATCCAGGGAAAATGGGTCGAACACGCTATTTGATCTCCTCCCAAAGAAACATCTTTCTCCTAAAAGAGCAGAGCAAATGAACGAAAAATATAGGAAGCAGATAACAACTGATTTTTTATAAAATCGTTCGTACTCGTACTCGTGTCGATGCGAATGGTTGGTTAGTAACCAGGTATTTATAGTGCCAAATTCCACAGACAAGACGTTTCCAGAAGTGACGTTCTGTAAAATTCGAGGCCTTTCCTAGGAAAGGCGTTTGGGCGAAGGCAAGCCATGGTTGTAAAACCTCTTGTTTCGCGGATAAGATGATCTTTGATGTGTCCAACTAAATGTTTTCTTTAAATATATATTAAACTTTTTTTTTTATTGTTATGGTATGTTTAAAAATAAATATATATTAAAATTAAGAGAAGAATTAGTTAAAGTAATATTTTATGATATAATGTTTTGTTACTTCAAGAGAATTTTTATAATCCCTATTTCATTGGGTAATGACTAATTTTATGGGATCAATCCTTCAAGGAATATAATCTTTATTTCTATGAGAGGCTTTATTTATTTATTTTTTGGTTGTTTATGGAATCTCTATAATTCCTAGCTTGCTAGGTAAAGATAAATTTTACAAGACCACGCTTTATGAGATACAAGCTCAATTTTTTGTTGTGCAGGGAACTTCTATAATCCCTAGCCTCCTACGTAAAAATTTCTACAGGTTCCTACCCTTAGAGAAATATAATCCCTAATTCTACTCGGTTTTTTTGTTGCATAGGGAACCTCTATAATCCCTAGTTCTATGAGATACACGTTTGATAGAGAACCTCTATAATCTATAATCCCTAGCCTATTAAAGGAAAACGAGACTCTCAAAACCTCTAGGTAAAGAATGGATTTTAATAAGAAGTCTTGGTTTCCTTGTGCCAAAGTTTGAACTTAAGTTTATTGAATGAAAACTCAAAAACTTATTACTAGAATATCCTTTCGAAAAAGACTCTAACTATATTATTATAAGAGAGGATAGACATGTATATAAGACTCAAAATTATAAGGGTTGTATTTTTTATTTCTAATCTTCTTTTCTTGTTTATTATTATTTCAAAACCTCATCTTCTATAGAACACTTTAGTTAGAATTTTAAGTATTTTAATACATGTATTATATATTGTAAAGAAACTTTTTCATATTAGTATATAAAATTAATTATTAACATTTAGATTGAAAAGTGTTTACTTAAACGATTTTATTTCAATAGTAATATTTCAAATTTTTAGTACTATTTAGTTATTAGATTCTCTTCCAATTTAATTGAAAAAATGTATAATAAGTATGTTGTAATTTTATTTAATTGTTAAAGTGTGCAATGAATACATATATGATATAACTAATTACAAACAAATACAATATGCTTAGGCATTGTTAGTGATCCTATGTCTATTATCACATAGCATAAGGAGTTCTTTAGATGGAGTTGAATGTTATATTTGAACCTAAAATTTTGAAAGTGAATATTGTTTTTTGTAAATTTGGATTTTTTTTGAAAAATGTCTTATCCTCTAGGAGCCTCATTGTATAGAGTTGATATATTCAAATGATTCTTGTATCATTTTGTTTAGAATTTGACGAACTTTAAAAAAGTGATCACATGAAATAATCTGAGTAGGATTGAGGGAGATATGTCCCTATTAAATAAGTTGTTTGAAATAATGGTTGTGATGTTTATTCAAATCGTATTTTAAAAAATATACAATTTGAGATATAAATTTTTTTGTTAAGTTGGAAAAGTGCATTTTTGAAAGGAATGCTAACCTTTTACATCAACAGATATGGCCAATCATTGTCCATTTCACCAAGAAGGATTTCCCACTGGCATAAAGCCTATACCAACCATGTAACAACAACCACACTTCACTAACCACATCCAAAACTTAAAAACTAGCATACACCTTACATATCTAAATATCATATACTCTATACTTTCTTGGCAGCCTCTTCCTACTCATCCCCATTGTCAATTCCTGTGGTATTATCATTGTCAACTAAATTATTTATGTGCACTAGGATATCATTCCCCCATTCCTTTCTGGCATCTGCCATAACTCCTTCGTTAGCAAGACCATCTACTACCATGCTGGCTTCTCTATAAATATGGTTGATAGACACATTCTTGAGTCTATCCAAAAGCGCACGAGCTTCCACCATCATTAAATCAATAGTCTAGGCAGCTGGTTGTCCTCCCTTTAAAATGGTCATAATATTTTGTGAGCCTCATTCAACTATGAGCTTATCTAGATTGCAATTGATAGTGAAAGAAATTCCTAGATAAGCTACTCTTGCTTTAGTAAAATGACTTATCTATCCACCCAATGGTTCAACAAAGGTTTTGATTACATACCTAGATGATTCCAGATCACCCCTCCAGCCTAGGATTACCTTTCGAGGCCTTGTAAAAATTTTATTTGAACCATTTAACCGATAACAGTATCCATTTTTCATGAGTTCTGGGATGAACTTGAGGTATTGGTAATTTCTCTTTGACTCCCTAGCATTCCAATATATGCCTTTCCTGCTCTAATTCCCATCCCTCCTTGAAGCAGATAATATTAAAATTCTTCATCAGGAGACTTATTTCTCGGTTCCAAACCATTTCCTATTCCATATTTAAGTCCTCAAAGATTATGTGGTTTCTTTCATTCCAGACTTTCCACCAGATATGTGGAAGGCTTAAAAGCCACAACTTTCTAATTCTTCTGCCTTTAAAAGGAGGCTCCCATTGCAAATTCAAGTCTGAGATAGTTCTAGGGAAAACTCATTGAACTTGGAATTCACTACAGAGCTACTCAAACAAGTTTTTGGTAAAAGAGCACTTAAGAAGTAGATGGTTATTGCTTTCCTCTTTTTCACACAAAACACATCTATTTGGTAAGAAGAAACCACATTTTTTCACATTATCTTGGGTCATAATTTTATTATGCATAACCAACCACTGAAAAATAGTAATCTTAGGGATGAGATCTTTGTCCCAAACCTTTACATGGGGGCACACTACCCTTACACCTTCAGCCAAGTTATAACTAGACTTCACAGAATAATCTCCACTCTTCATTTTCATCCAAATAAATATATCATTCGGTCGCCAATGGCTAAGGATGTAGGCATTAAGGCATATATTAAGAATTTCTAGGTGTGGATGCAAGTCCTCATTGATGTTCTCAACATAAAGTTGCTTCCACTTCTTGATGTCATTTTCTTCCACCATATAATCCCGAACCAACAGTCCATAAATAGGAGTCAGGATTATTCTTAAGTTTGCAAACCTTGGGATCTCACAAAGGGGAGAATTAAAGAGCCAAGTATCCTACCAAAATCTCATGTTAGCACCATTTCCAATCTACCATCTACAACCCTACTAAATCAAAGTTCTAACCTGTTGAAGGCTATTCCAGAAACTAGACCCCTTATAAGGGTCGAGGTTTTCCAAGAAGGAGAAATTACGTAAATACTTAGCTTTTATAATTTTGATCTAGGGAGTGTCTTCTTCCTTTGCCAACTTCCAACCCAATTTTCCCATTAGAGCTTTGTTCATTTTATGAAGAGTTCTCAATCCCAATCCCCCATATTGTTTAGAGGTACAAAATTTGTTCCAAATAAGTAAGGATATCCTCTTCTTTTCCTCAGCCCTTGACCACAAAAAAATCCTTTGGATCTGTTTAATTTTTTTTGCAAATTGATACTAGAATTTCAAAAATTGATATGAAGTAAATAGGAATACTTTAAAGTTAAGATTTCACAAGTTGGGTCTTTCCTTCTTGACTAAGAAGAGAGCCTTTCCAAGAAGACAAGTTCCTTTGTAACACGTTCAATAACTGGGTCCCACAAGGCTTCCTTCATACTCCCACAGAATAAAGGCATTCGTAGATAGGTTGCTAGTAAATCACCTATGCCATAGTTGAATATTCTTCCTATCTACAGTTGGAGAGCTCTAGAGGTATTCAGGAAGAAAATATTACTTTTATTAACATTTACCTTTTGTCTTGTTGTAAGCTCGTAGAAATGAAAAATCATCTTAATATTATCTTTATTTTATGATACATAGAGGAATCGACGACTACCTTAACTTTTTGAACAACTAGTCATAGGGTCAAGTCGCATTACCTCTGATCGTAGCATCAAATAATGGTACTACCACTATAACCCCTATATCACCTCGGTAAACATGGCCTAGAGTGAGGGAGACCCTCGATGGCTTGGGGTTGCTACCGCCATCATCAAGCTGACGCACACTTAGTGGACTCTGGTCAGACTACTACCTTTACCCTAGATTGGGCATGCTCGCGAGGTTTGAACCTAGGTCTCCTCCTGGTAAGTGCCCAACTTCTTACCAATCCACCTAGCCCTCATGAACCAAATTCATCTTAATATATCTTTCTTGTGGAAGAGATGATCTTGTTGAAATTATAGTATTATCCACAAATTGTTGAAAAGAGACCAGTTCTAGAGTGGAAGCTGGCCTGATACCTTCTATATCTCCTCTATTTGTGGTTGTTGTGAAGGCTCTACCCATAGCTTTAGCTAAAATTATAAATAGATAAGGGGATAGGGGGTCCCCTTGTCTCAACCCCCTCTTGCTAGGAAAATAACCCACTACATACCCATTAACTAAGATGGAGATCATCACTGTGGAGATGCAATTTTTCATCATAGAGATCCAATCCTCATGAAAACCAAAATGTTGGAGCACTTTGATCAGAAAATCCTAAGAAACTCTATCATATGATTTATTCATATCCAATTTAAGAAACATACCTTCCTTTTTTTATTTAGAGATAGAGTGTAGGATCTCATGGATTGAAATGATCCCATCAAGAATCTATCGTCCCTGAACAAAACCCCTATGGTGTTTGTTAATGACAAAAGGGAGAGCCATCTTCAGTTGGTTTGCAAGGACTTTGGACACAATTCTGTAGAGAGTATTACACAGGCTAATTGGGCAATAATCTGTAAAATATTTAGCACCTACAATATTTAGTATGAGGGCTAAGAACATACAGTTCACATTAGAAGAGATCCTTTTAGAGGTCTGAAACTCCTTAACTACCAAGGTGACCTCATTGCTAATGATGTACCAAAAATTGTTATAAAAGAGCGCCAAAAACCCATCTAGGCTAGGATATTTGTCTCCCTTCATGGAGAAGATCGCCTCTTTAATTTCCTCATTCGTAAAGGGGCTAAGGAGATAGTCATTTATCTAGTTTGTAATATTTAAGGGAATATGGCCTAACAACAGGTTCATCACCTCTTCATCCAGCTCCGAATCCACTCCTAACATATCTTGGAAAAATCAAACAACTTCCCCTCTAATTTGGAAAGGATCCCTTGTAGAAGAACCATCAAAAATATTGATCTCCTGGATTTTATTAAAATTTTTGTGCCTGAGAGTTGAAACATGGAAAAACCTCGTATTTATGTCCCCTTCCTTTAACCACAAAGCTCTTGATTTCTACCACCAAAAATCCTCCTCACACGCTAGAGTATTGTGCCAATCACATAGAAGATCCTTTTCTCTAGTTTGAACTTCCTCCGAATACTCTCCCAAATGCAAAGAGTTTTCTAACTCCATGAGTTGTTGTTGTAAAGCTGCCTTTTTAACCATAATGTCTCCAAACACCTCTTTATTCCATAGTTTTAAGTTTCACTTAACAAATCTCAGTTTCTTTGCTACTTGAGTCAATCTATCCTCGGAAAAATCTTGCTACCACCAAGATTGAATCCTGCTCTCTAAATCAGAATGAAGGATCCACATATTTTCAAATCGAAAAGGGGTAGCAAAGAGCCTTCTCCTATCCATTGTTTCCCAAATCAAAGGATTAGGGACTAAGCCAGTTTTTGGGAGGTCCGTGAGAGTAGTGTCCCCAAAAAACACTAAGATATCCTAAAAAATCAACACCCTATCCATTTTGATCTAAATCAATTGATTCCTCAACTTCCTATTAGTCCAAGTAAACTTTGCTTGTCTAAGCTCCAAGTCCATCAAAGCATTTGAATTTATAAAATCACCAAACTCAATCATACTCTCTAAATATCCTTCAATGCCTCCCTTCTTATCATACAAATATAGAGGGGTATTGAAGTCCCCTGCAATGATCCATGGGATTCCTACAAAGACATGCTTGAGTTCACTCAATTCCCTCCATAACCTTCATCTTCCAACCATAGTAGTGGGTGCATAGACATTTATAATGATCCAGTGGGAATTATCCTCCTTCGAAAAGAAGTGGATAGCACAAAATCTATCATTTGAGATAATTTTTTGTCCTTCCAATTTATTTGGGTTCAAATACACATCATTCCTCCTGAGAATATTATTGAGCGTTGAGCAACAAAGTCTGCTCCTCTCCAAATCTTGTCTTTAACCATTGCTAAGTTTGCTTCTACCACCTTTGTATCTTGTAATAGCAAAATATCTAGGTGATTATCTCTTCTCAATGTTTGTACTGATATATGTCTTCTAGTCTCGTAGATACCTCGTACATTCCATGAAAAAACCTTCACTTTTTAGATTTAGCTAATTTCTTCCGTACCCCTCCCAAATTGATGATGGTTTGTGTTCCTCTGGCTATCTCTGTCGTTGTTTCCCTCTTCCTTACCCTTGTTAAAGAGTGTCTACCTACAGCGTGTTCCTTGCCAACATCCAAGGAAGTTCTCTTTACTTGATTCTTAGTCACCCATGAGGGTGTCATTGAAACCTCCTTTAAACCAAAATCCTCTCGCATCGAAGCTACAAGCTTCACCTTTATCTTTTTTAGGATCTGATTATCTTCCCTTAACGCTTTTCTAGCTTCATCATGCTTGTCCCGATTTGTAAGAATCGTGTAAATAGGGTTAACCTCTACATGTTATTATAGAGGTTTTACACTCTCATGTTGTACCCCCTCATGATTTACCCATTCCAAAACTTTGACTAGATCTCCCATTTCATCCTCTTCAACTCCTCTTAAGCAAGAAAAATATTTAGGGTTTGCAAAGTCAAAGGGTTCCACATCTCCAGGGGGTTTGGACTATCACAACTCCATAAGAGGGATATTCCATGTGTTCCTCCTCAACCGCCACAATCGGTTGGTGTGAGAGGCTTGCTTCCTTCTGATTATCCACCATGATATATGTGCCTTTACTCTGCTCTGCATATTTACTCTCCTTCCTCTGCTAGATTTTCTTATTGGGAGCTTTCTTCTTCTTCGGGCATAAGCTTGAGATATGATCTCTCCCTTTACAAAGATCACAAAGGGGTGAAATATTTTCATACTCCAGCCTCTGAGTCTAGGTACCCATTGGGGACATTAGGTATATTGTTTTCGAAAGCTTGCTATCTAGATCAAAATTAACACAAATTCAGGCAAACACCATATAGGACTTCAACTTGGTTACCCTATCAATGGTAACAAAGGTACTAATACCATTTGTAATAGTCATTAAAACTTCATCATGCCAATATTTAAAGGGAAGGTGAGGTAATCTTACCCAGAAAACAGATGTGTTGAGACGTTGGGGGTGAGGATTAAAATCCACATCCCATTTTTTGAGAAACAGACTACAATTCCCCATCGACCATGGTCCTCCACCTAGAATTTTTTGCATGTCACTTACCTCAGTAAGTTTAATCATGAAGAACCCATTTGGGAGCGCCACAATTTCCATTCAGCCCATTGATTTCCATATAACGAAGGTCCACCTTCGAATAGTATTTATATCTGGCCTTGCCCCAGAAAACTTGCCCACAAAATTATGTTCCCCTTCTGCCTTCATGTTCAAAATTATATCTGAGGGAATGCGAAGAATGCCATCTTTAACTCTCAATTTTAAGTGGCTTACCAACAGAGTAAGAGTAGTAGAAAGTTTAGAACCATGTACCACCTAGGTCCAAGAGCGTTTTTGTCTCACTTCTGGGACCTGATTATCCTGATTGTTGTCTGCCTATGATTCATCCTACCCCTTCTCTAGGACCACTTTGTCAGGAGGTTCTTGGATTTTTCTTCCCAGAAAGCCATTATCCAACTCTTCATCCAAGGCCCCATCCATACACATACCTTCCAAAGCCTCTTTCTGGCCCTGCCCTACTCATATTCTTGTGCAAACTGCTCCTCGATCATCTTTGATTGCTCTAAACCCTAGTCCATCTGCTCCTTTTCCCGCCTGTTCCATTATTTAACTCAAACACCCATTTATGGGTTGAAAATAGTTGAAAACCCTAATTTGAGATATCTTTCAATGTGGGTAATGATATGAAAATTCTAGACACACAAACTAGAAAAATTACCAAACACCAGGTTGATCATTTCATTAACAAGAATGGCTATAAATAGCCAAGATTACATGCTAATATGTGACCACCATGAATATGGCCAACTGGAGGCATAAGATAGATTGGAAGACCATGTAAAAGTTTTTACATATTGAATCTTCCTCCACGTGCTAGATGGCCTGGAAGGAGTGGCCACAGGTAAAAATAAAATATTCTATTTAATATTTTACAAAAAGGTAGCCATGCATTTTTCTATTAAAGGTGGTCTATTTAATTATGTTATATTTACATTATTATATATTTATATTTATTATTTAATATGTATTATTTATTTACATAATATTCCTTATCATTCCTTCCCACCATATGAGCATTGGAATCCAATGCGTACAAAAGGACAAAGAAGAGGGAGAAGGAATAGCAAGAACAAAAATAATTAGATTTGGAACAACAGTAGTGACAACAGATGTGATAGTAGGTACAAGAGCCACAACATGAACAATCTATGTTAGAGAAACATGAGCAATCGAGGCTGGAGCATCAACAACAATAGGAGTGATAGAAGGTATTAAAACAATCAAAACAACCAAAGTAAGTGGTGTGTTTGGATCATTTGGAACATCAACAAGAGGAGGAACAATAGTAGTAGCAACTGAACTAGGAGTACGAGGAACATGTAGTACCGCAACAGGAGGAGGAATAAGTGCTCGATAAATATTTACTTGCAAAGAAGCAACATATCAAGTGGATAAGAGGTTTTTGGTTTAGAAATAGTGAGGTTGTGGTCGACTGAATACTAATGCAGTGTGGAGTGAGTGAGATGGAGGAAGATGAGACAATGGTCAACTACAAATGAGGAAAGAAAGATGATCATCCTAGAAATTGTAAGTGGTATGATATGCATCATACTGGGTTCACTTATCATACTGATAAGGCTTACCTAACAATATACCACAACAATCCATGGGAGTGACATCACAAGTAATAGTATCAACATATTTAGGATCAAAGGAAAATGACAAAGTGCAAGTGTGTGTGATCATGGAAGAAGTGTTATGGTCTTTCCAACCAGGTGGGTATGGACGAGGATGAGGATGGGTAAGTAGCTACAACCTGTCGACAACGGACTACACAATCAAGTTTTGTTGCGAGCCATTATCGATGATACAATATATAGAGAAATTGGGTGTAAGATGAGCACGAGAACAAACAAATTATCATGACCTATGACAATAGACTATTGAGTTAGTACGGAAACATTATTCAATTTTTCTTCTAACTCGAGATAGATTTGATCCTCACTAGTAGCCTCAATAGGATTTTGTGAGGTTCCCTCCTTGAAAGTTTATTTTTTCGATGATCTTACATACAATTATTTCTTTTTCTTCTTAGGGCATGCAAGTGTCATATAACCTAGCTTCTTATAATGATTACAAGATACATAAAAAGAAGGAGAAGAATACTTCTTTGGATAGGAAGGAGATTGTCGAGTCTGAGATTACCAAGGTCAAAATGCACCTACTAAATAAGGATATTGAGAAGCTATTGAATAAGATGATCGAGGTGATCAAGGTGCACGAGACTAAACAAAAAGCTTCTCTTGCAAGTTGATCTTGATTAAAAGTTGCATCAAGTGTGTCAAGTTGAGTATATTTTAACTCATGAAACAAGTGTGTTTGGAGGCCACTCTTAAACTTAGAAATAAGAGTAGGTGTAGGATCCTGAACATGAAGTAGGATGCATAGGTAGTTGAACTGATAAATGTAATCCTGGATAAACATTTGGCTTCCTTACCTCAAACAAAGCCAATGTATAAGCAAATCCTCATCGTAATTGGATGGATAGAAAGCAACCTTGAAGGTTGAGATCAATTCATCCCCAGTGGTGATGGGATTCTGAGTGGTTTACCTCTTAGTGATTATCTTAGCAACTCTAGATAATATCAACTTAGCAAAGGGGACTTTATCATCATCAAGAATGTGACTGCAGGTAAACCAAGTGTTCATGTCTAGGATCCAATTATTGAGAACTTTGAGATCTCTAGACCCATCATAGACTTTGACCTCACATTTGACATGAGAATGGGGGTCAAGAGTATGGACCTTGGGTGAAGGAGGTCAAACTTGCATATTATTCACCTTATCGGCCATATTGCTAACTATTTGACCTAAGGTCATTCTCTATTATGTTTGCCAATGGGCCATAGCTAGTCTGGTGAAAGCCAAGGGGAGTGGTTGTTCAAACCTACAAATAAACCACTACGAGTGTTGGGTATAATCGAAAATGCACTCCTTTTTACAAACTCAACTTCAAGGTACAATTACATGCAATATTTTTTTTTATAAAAGTGAAATATTTCACTTCTAATGGATCAAACTCGAAACAGGCTTTCCAACGCCTATAAATAAGGCTAGGTTTGAACAAGAACAACTATATCATCTACATACAACAAACATACTACCTTGACGCAACCAATTGTGAGTTGAAGGCTTTATCACTGTGTGTGGATCAATACATATTCAAAACACATATAGACAATCATTTTACAACCCCTTTTACATCGATAGATTATAAATTCCCCCCTTCAACATATGAAATATCTTCAAAGAAATATTTTTGTAAATCCCCCTAATTATATGGCCTCTATTTGTACTAAAAGGTAAAAGGTCTCTATTAAAAGACAAAGCCCACATAAAAGATAGATGTCTCACTAAATATTACAAAGGCCACACTAAATTCAAAGGCCCAAAATATCTTAGTTCCCAAACATGAACCAAATATGCATGATAGAGGTAGAGGAACCTCTAGTGTGAGAAGCAAGGGGCAATGAAATGCGTGAAGATTGCCAAAAGTGCAGCCTGTGGGTTACTTTTTCGGTCCATTTACAATTGATTGGGAGAAGATTTAGAATGAGAGTATTGGAGCTTACCAACACGAGAAAGCTCTGCAAGCCGATCTTGTTTCAACAGGCATTAGAACTTCAACTCAACCTTGTTTTGGAGCTACCGATATTTTTGTTCCCTAGTCATCCTAAATTTCGACTCGACCTTTTTTTGGAGCTACCGATATTTTTGTTCCCTAGTCACCCAATAGGGTGATTTGTCTAACTTCAGCTAAGGAGACTTTTTTTCCTCAAGGCAGAGCTTGATGTTCAAGTATGCCGTAGCAAGATTTGAATAAAAAAGAGACTCCTCTCGTGGATGGGGAGACAAGCTCTAAAAAGCACATGATAGTGGGTTTAGATGTTGATTCAAACAATGTGCTTTTGCTGGAAAGCTCTTCATTGTAGGATGAGGTTGAGACCTCTAGAGATGATGTACCTTCTATAATTCTCTTCGATAAGAGAATACAAAAGTACAATCACAAAATAAAATGCTCTGACCTTTGTCAATCAAATTCCTTTTACTAACTTGGGGCTCAATGTGGACCAGACCTTTACTACTGAATTGGATCTCTTCTCAAATCTAAATCAAATTTACCAAGAAAGAGTTGACTTACCTTCATGTTGTCAAGAGGTCGTGTCTAAGTCCTCAACTCAAATTCTTATGGACTTCATTCCTTTGTTGAAGACGGATCCCATTTCTTTTACTAAGGTGATTTCCAATAGAGGCTCAAAGTCTCCTCTTTCGAAGTGTTTGTTTCAGCTCAATCTAGTGCATAATTTTTATTAGTTTCCTTTGATTTGGTCAAGCTGACCATGGAAGAAGGAGATAACACTCTTGTTGGGAAATTCCAGACCTAAATTAGATTCAATCCGGAGATGGACGACCCACAAGTGATCTCGTAAAGGTGAAATGGAGTTGATTGCTTTTGTCTTGAAACAAGTGGTCTCCTATCACCATATTTGTCTTGAAACAATCTCACCCAAGATTTTAAAATTACATGGTTTTTTAACTCTGAAAACCTCGAACCTAAATTTAGGTCTGATTTAAAGTTGCAAGTTATAATAACTGCAGTCATCAAAGACACTGAAAGCACCCAAGATGTTGAATGAAACAATTTTAAATATAGCTTTGTCCTCGATGAAAAATAAAAAATAAAAAAATAATTTCTCGAGGATTGAGAAGACTTTTGAAAAAAATAATTTCTCGAGGATTGAGAAGACTCTGAAGGTTATTATTTATGTTAATTATATATATTTTTCCAAAGGTATGAAATTAAATTAAATATTAGCAATCACACACATTACAAATCCTAGAACGCTCAGAAATCATGGAACCACAGAAACCCTTCGCAGCCACAACGAAATTGCTGAGTTGCATACGCTATTTATTGCAAACGATAAGTCCAATCCAACAATTAAGGACTTTAATTACATAAACGACTGCTCACAATTATAAGCAGGACATCAGAATAGTGACCTATTTAAAATTGCTACATATCTCAAAATCTCTTCCGTTTGGGCTTGTTGGCGAATTAACTAGATATCTCAATGGATTTGACTTCAGGTTTGGGCGGCGATTGTTTGGGAACCGTCACAGTCAGCACTCCATTTTCCATGGCAGCCTTCACCTCCTCCACCTTCACGTTTTCAGGAAGGCGAAAGCGTCGCAGAAATCTGCCGTGCGAGCGCTCAATTCGATGCCACTTATCATCCTTGTGCTCTTGTTCGTTGCTGCGTTCGCCACTTATTTGCAGAGTTTTGTTGTCTTCTACCTCTATTTTCACCTCCTCTTTTTTCAGACCTGCCATAAACAAATTTAAGCTTCAGACAACCCCCTCCCCTGTTTTAATGGCCAAAAATGAAGATAACAACCTAAGAGAAACAGAGAGACCTGTTTTAAGAGCCAAGAAAGAAGATAATAACTTAAGAGAAACAGAGAGAAGAGGAGAAGAGGAAATACCAGGAAGATCAGCCTTGAAAATATGTACTTCGGGTGTTTCCTTCCAGTCGATCTGAGTATTGGCCACAGCAGAGGCTTCCCTTGCAAAGTCTCGAGATGGTCCAATATCCCTCAATACTGGAGCGTTAAATGCTTCAAATGGATCCCACAGATCCAGGGAAAATGGGTCGAACACGCTATTTGTTCTCCTCCCGAAGAAACTCGGCACCAGAGACATTTTCTCCTAAAAGAGCAGAGCAGATGAAAGAAAAATATAGGAAGCAGATTACAGCTTAATTTTTATAAATCACTTGTATTCGTACTCGTACTCGTGTCGATGCAAACGTTTTGTTAGTAACAAGTAATTATAGTGCCAAATTCCACAAGCAAGACGTTTCCAGAAGCGACCAGAAGTAACGTTCTGGAAAATTCGAGGCCTTTCCCAGGAAAGGCGTTTGGCTGAAGGCAAGCCATGGTTGTAAAACCTCTTGTTTCGCGGATAAGATTTACGGGCAGATGATCTTTGATGTGTCCAACAAAATGTTTTTTTTTTTAAATATATATATTAAAACCTGAATAGGTTTTTTTTTAAATATATATTAAAACTTGTTTGGATTCTTATTGTATTTTTAAAAATAAATATATATTAAAATTAAGAGAAGAGTTAGTTAAAGTGATATTTTATGATATACAGTTTAATGTTTTGTTGTTTAAAGAGTTTTTATAATCCCTAGTTCATTGGGTAACGATAAATTTATGGGACTCATCTTTCAAGGAATAGAATCCTTATCTCTATGGGATACAAGTTCTATTTTTTGTTGTATATGGAATTTTTATAATCCATAGCTCGTTGGGTAAAGATAAATTTTACAGGATCTGTTCTATGAGATACGGGCTCAATTTTTTGTTGTGTAAGGAACCTCTATAATCCCTAACCTCTTAGGTAAAGATGAATTCTACATGACCTGACCCTTCAAGAAATATAATCCCTAGGTCTACTAGATACAATCTCAATTTTTTGTTGCATAGGAAACCTCTATAATCCTTAGTTCTATGAGTTATAGGTTTGATAGAGAACCTTTATAATACCTAGCCTATTAGATAAAAACGAGACTTTCAACCCCAATCCTTTAAAAAATATAATTTGTAACTTTACGGGGCTCAATTTTTTGTTGCATAAGGAACCTCTATAATCCCTAGTTCTATGAGATATAGGTTTGATAAAAAACCTCTATAATCCCTAGCCTATTAGATAAAATGAGACTCTTTACCCACGATCCTTTAAGAAATATAATCCCTAACTTTACAAGATACACATGCTTAATTTTTTTGTTGTATAGGGAACCTCTATAATCCCTAGTTCTATGAGATATAGGTTTGATAGAGAAACTCTATAATCCTTAGCCTATTAGATAAAAACGAGACTCTCGACCCTCTAGGGAATATAATCCCTAGTCCATTGGGTAAAGAATGAAGTTTAATAAGTCTTGGTTTCCTTGTACAAGGGTTTGAACTTAAGTCTACTGAATGAAAACCCAAAAACTTCAAGAATCTCTATAATCCCTAGCTATTAGATAAGAACGAGACTCTCGATCCTCTAAGGAATATAATCCCTAGTCCACTAGGGTAAAGAATGGATTTTAATAAGAAGTTTTGGTTTCCTTGTACCAAGGTTTGGACTTAAGTTTATTAAATGAAAACCCAAAAACTTACGATATCTTTTCAAAAAATATGCTAACTATATTATTATTTATTATAAGAGACGATATATATATATAAGACTCAAAAGTATAAGGGTTGGTCTTAGAGGGACAGTGCAACGGTTTGTCCTTCGGCTCTTCTTCGGGAGGTCCAAGGTTCAAACCGTGGCGTGGGAGAGTGTGTGAGGATGTGGGTGTGTTAAATTCCCTATTGATAAGCATAGCTCTCAATTTTATGAGGGGTTATGGTTGGGAGGAGACTGCTCAATCCTTGCGTTGGTCATTGAGATTTATCATACTAACTAAATAAAATAAATAAATAAATTATAAGGGTTGGATTTTTTATTTCTACTATTCTTTTCTTTATTATTATTTCAAAACCTCATCTTCTATAGAATACTTTAATTAAAATTTTAAAATATTAATGTTACATTTAATTTATTTGGATATATGTATTTTAGTTGGCTGTGTCTTTCATATTGAAGCTTATAGAATTTTACATTGGCCTTACGTTTAGGCTTGAAAGCTTATATGTTTTTAAGGTAATATGTAATTGAGTCATAGTTTTTAAGTATTTTAATACATGTATTATATATATATATATTAATATATAAAATTAATTTATTAACATTTATATTGAAAAGCGTTTATTTACTTTGTCAAAACTGCGGCCTAGATTATTGAGAAGATGGGTTCCCAGGGCACCCCCAGCTGCGAGAAGGTGATCGCTAACAAGGTGTGGATCACATCCCTCATTCCAAAAATTGCGCACTTCTGCTTGACGACCATCCACAACAAAATCCTTACTGGGGACAATCTCATGTGGTGAGGGATCATGGTGCCGAATAGATGTTTCCTATGCCTCCAGGCCTGGGAATCTGTTCACCACATCTTGATGGATTGCCCCTACTCCATAAGTGTTTTCTCCCTAGCCACCCAAAGCTTTTAGGTTAGTTGGACCTGGCCAAACTCTATCAAAGAGTTCATTTGCCAATGGCCTAAGCCCTTCAAGCATCCTAGGCTAAGCTTTTTGTGGGAAGTCCTCATCCATCACATCTTCTGGCAGCTCTGGTTGGAGCGCAACAGGCGAGTTTTCAACAAAGGCCCCAAAACCCGCGAAGTCGTAGCTGCAAGAGCCCTTGCTTACGCCACCGAAAATTTTGGACTCATCCTTGTCAGGCCAGCCCTGCTCCGGGGATTGAATAATTGCTCTGTTCCACCCTCAATATTCCCTAGGATCACAATAAGTCTCAGAAACCCAGAAAAGATAGATCTCAGGTCACTTGGGTCCCTCCCCCCCAAGGTTGGCTCAAGGCTAACTTCGATGGTGCCTCCAAAGGGAACCTAGGCAAAGTGGGAGCAGGAGGGGTCTTCAGATATCATAGTGGCAAAATCCTTAAGGCCTTTGTTGAAAATCTGGGGTCCCAGACCAACAACTTCGCGGAAGCCAGGGCCCTCTGGAGATGTATTGACATTTCCAAAAACCTGGCAGCCCTTGTCATCTACGAAGGGGACTCGGAGATCATTGTCAAACTCATCCAAAGAAATAGCAAGGATGGGAAAAATATAGAGAACATTATCCAGGAATGCTAGCTAGGCCTTTGCAACAACGAGCAATCCCAGATCAAGCATGTGTTTAGGGAGGCCAATCAAGTGGTCGACACCTTGGTAAACAGAGCAATCAAAGAGAGCTCCCTCACCATTTGGGAAGACAACTTTCCCATGGAAGTCATCGAGAAATTCAAACTGGATAATGACAAAAGATCAAACACTTAGCTCTATCGAAGCAGGAGGGTGCCTCTTCTCTAACGTTGTTAGAATGTTCACAAAGGTCAATCATCAGTGGCCAAATTTTATCGGTGGTTATAACCACCTAAAAAGTGTCTCTTCGACACCATCAATCAGTTTGTTTTGGTTTAGCTCGGCTGTTAGTTTTTGTTGGTTTTCAACTATGGTGCTGGTGCTTTTGCCCTACATTACGAATGCAAATGAACTATTGTAAATTGGTGTTTTTGGCCTGATTTCGAATGCAGATGATCTTCTTCTAAATAGGGGCGGGTCCCTTCAACTCATAAGTAAATAAATTTTACTTTACCTACCAAAAAAAAAGTGTTTATTTAAATGATTTTTTTTTATTCTTTGATAAAAAGGGTTTTGAAAGGTCCTGAAACTTTTTACATATATGAAGCAAAGATAGCTAGCCATAAGCGAACTAACTCAAATTAAAACAAACAACCCCATAGGGGAATGAAACAACCAACTTTAAACCAGAAAGAAGGCGTAAACAGAAACAAAAAGGAATAAGGGTCCAAACTACAACAACGGTACCCAAAAGGAAATAAAAAACAATTGCCAAAAGCCCAACCAAGATTACAGCATTTGGCTCGATGAGGTTCAATATGTGAGCTTATTGGAGCAACCACTTCCACTATACTGGAAATTAGTAGTTTATTTGCCATTCCTTGCCACATGGGTTCATGGGTGACAATTGCCTTGTGAACTTTCCACATTCCTTTCCACCTGGGTTCGCGGATGACAATTACCTTGTGAAGTCTCCACATCTCCTCAAATTGCCCCAAGACAGATTGCACAAAAGCGCATAAGAAAAAGAGTATATGTGCTGGCATCCATGTCAAACAAACCATGTCCAGCCACTAGGCCCCAAATCAGCCATATCAGCACCAACAACCAGTTAAAGATTAAGATTTCCATTTGCATAAGTGTGGGCCACAATACATTAAGGGAAATTGTCATATCAGGCTTGGAGGTTATCATGTTCAAATCCTTGATTGGCAAGGAGGTCAACAACTTTGTTTCCTTCCTAGTAAACATGTTGAATTGTAACATGTCTTATGCCTTCAATTATCTTCAAGATTTCTTGGACAATGTTGAACATGCTCCAGGAAGGAAGCTGACATTTTTGGATGCATTGAATGACATTCATAGAATCACTCTCTATGATAAGTCTTTCAAATCGAAGCTTCTTGCAAATGAGGAGGCCAAGGTATAATGCACGGGCTTCAACAAAATTATTGGTTTGACTGCCCATGGACTCAGCAAACACGCACAGGACTTTACCTTGATTATTTTTTAAAATACCACCTCCTCCAACCCTACCAGGGTTTCCCTTTGAGGCTCCGTCAATGTTGAGCTTGACCCATCCACAAGGCGGGGGAATCCATTTCACCATTGACCTATCAAATTTTGGAGGACCCTAGGGGGTGTCAATATGAAATTTAAGAGTATTGAAAATGGATAATTCCCATTGGTTCTTGGGATTTTCAGCTTGGATGAGATTAGCATTCTCAATGGCAAGAAACAGAGCTCGAGAGAACACTGATATGGCATCTTTTGCAGCAACGCCAAAAATTATGTTGTTCCTCTCCAACCATTCCTGCCACAAAAAATGAGGAAAACAATATGACCAAAAAGCATGGATTTTTAAATGATTTTATTTCATTAGTAGTATTTCATTTCTTTAGTACTATTTAGCTATTAGATTCTCTTCCAATTTAATTGAAAATATGTATAATAAGTATGTTGTAATGTTATTTAATTGTTAAAGTGAGCAATGAATACATATATGATATAACTAATTATAAATAAATACAACATGCTTAAACATTGTTAGTGTTATCCTATGTCTAGTATCACATAACAAAAGGAGTTTTTTAGATGGAGTTGAATTCGAACCTCAAATTTTGAAAGTGGATATTGTTTTTCCTAGATTGTAAATTTGGATATTTTTTTTGAAAAATATCTCATCTTCTAGGAGTCTCGTTGTATAGAGTTGTTAGATTCAAATGATTCTTGTATCATTTTGTTTAGAATTTGATGGACTTTAAAAGAGTGATCACATGAAAGAATCTGAGTAGTATTGAGGGAGATATGTCCCTATTAAGTAAGTTGTTTAAAACAATGATTGTGATGTTTTTAAAATCATATTTAAAAAAAAAATACAATTTGAGATATCTTTCAATGTGGGTAATGATACAAAAATTCCAGACACACAATCTAAATAAATTACCAAACACCAAGTTGATAATTTCATTAACAAGAATGACTATAAATAACCAAGATTACATGCTAATATTTGACCACGAAGATGGCCAACTAGAGGCCTAAGGCGGATTGGAAGGCCATGTAAAGGTTTTTATATATTGAATCTTCCTCCACATGTTAGATGACATGGAAGAAGTGGCCACAGGTAAAAAGAAAATATTACATTTAGTATTTACAAAAAGGTGGTTATCCATATTTCTATTAAAGGTGGCCTATTTAATTATGTTATATTTACATTATTATATATTTATATTTATTATTTTATATGTATTATTTATTTACATAATAATTATTTGTCATTCCTTCCCACCATATTAGCATTGGACTCGAATGCATACAAAATGGCAACGAAGAGGGAGAAGGAACAACAAGAACAAAAAGAACTAGATTTGGAACAATAGTAGCAACAACAAATGTGACAATAGGTATAGGAGCCACAACAGGAACAATCGATGTTAGAGCAACATGAGCAATCGAGGCTAAAGCATCAACAATAAAAGGAGTGGTAGTAGATATTGAAATAGTCAAAACACAACCAAAGCAAGTGGTGTATTTGGAACATCTGAAACATTAGTAGGAGGAGCAATAACATCAGAAACTGAACTAGGAGTACGAGGAACAAGTGGTACCACAACAGGAGGAGGAATAAGTGCTCGATGAATATTTATCTATAAAGAAGCAACATATCAAGTGGACAAGAGGGTTTTGGTTTGAGAACGGTGAGGTTGTGGTCGATAGAATACTAATGCAATGTGGAGTGAGTGATATGGAGGACGATGAGATAGTGGTCGACTACAAATAATGAAATAGCGATGATCATGCTAGAAAGTGTAGGTGTTATAATATGCATCATACTGTGTTTTTTATTGTACTGATAAGGCTTATCTAACAATAGACCACAACAGTCCATAGGAGTGACATCACAAGTAATAGTGTCAACATATTTAGGGCCAAAGGCAAAAGATAAAGTACAAGTGCGTGTGATCATGGAATAAGTGTTATGGTCTTTCCAACCAAGTAGGTATTGACGAGGACGAGGATGGGTAGGTAGCTACAACCTATCAATAACAAACTACATAATCAAGTTTTACTGCGAGCCATTTCGATGATACAATTTGTAGAGAAATTGGGTGTAATATGAGCACGAGTAACAAATAAATTATCATGACCTACGACAAGAGACTATTAAGTTAGTAAGGAAACATTATTTAGTTTTCCTTCTAACTCAGGATAGATTTGATCCTCATTGGTAGCCTCGATAGGATTTTGTAAGGTTCCCTCCTCAAAAGTTTATTTTTTGGATGATATTACATACAATTGTTTCTTTTTCTTCTCAAGGCATGCATGTGTCATATGACCTGGCTTCTTACAATAATTACAAGATACATGAAAAGAAGGAGAATAATACTTCTTTGGATAGGAAGGAGATTGTCGAGTCTAATATTACCAAGGTCTAAATGTGCCTACTAAAGAAGAATATTGATAAGCTATTGAATAAGACGATCAAGGTGATCAAGGTGCACGAGACTGAACAAAAAGCTTCTCCTACAAGTTGAGCTTGATTAAAAGTTGCATCAAGTGTGTCAAGTTGAGTATATTTTAACTCATGAAACAAGTGTGTTTAGAGGCCACTCTTAAACTTAGCAATAAGAGTAGGTATAGGATCTTGAATACGAAGTAGGATGCACAGGCAATTTAACTAATAAATGTAGTCCTAGAAAAACATCTGGTTTCCTTGCCTCAAACAAAGCCAATGGATGAGCAAATCCTCATCGTAATTGGATGGATAAAAAGTAGCCTTCAAGATTGAGACTAATTCGTACCAAGTGATTATGGGATTTTGAGTGGTTTGCCTCTCAATGATTAGAATCTTAGCAACTCCAGGAAATTTCAACTTAGCAAAGGGGATTTTATCATCATAAAGGATGTGACTGTAGGTAAATCAAGTATCCATGTGATGTAGGAACTCAATGTGAAGCTGATTTATTTATTGATGCAATGCAATATATAATAAATACAAAAGAATCTCACGTGGTTAAGTGGTTGTAACAATTTTCCAAACATGGCCAACCACTTAACTAACAGATAACTATCTGCTAAACAAAGGTGACAACTAACTGCTAGAAGACAAAGAAGATCTCTAACAACTAACTAAACACCCAAACAACTTAACAACCTATTTCTAACATGGGCATACTATGCCTCACGTGAATACAAAGTGCATGAAATAGGAAATTAATATAATAATAATAAATAATAAAATATTAACTTAGGCTTAAGTGGATAAGCCTAAGTATCCTCAACACTCCTCCCAACCATAGAAGCATTGGACCCCAATGCTCTCAACAAATGTGGAAAGTCATGGGCCATCTCATGGTGAGGAATCTAGTGAGCCATGTGTGGAAAGTGACCACGATGTGTGACAAGGTAAGAAGTGGAAGAACCCTATCCAATGTGATGAGTCTTCATCTCGAAAACTCTATCTAAAATGAGCGAAAGCTGACGATCAGGTGCCACTGTTGTTGTAGGGTTGAAAACAAGATCAGGTACCAAAAGAGGATCCTAAAATGGTGTCTCTGGAAAGTGGCACTTATCCAAAGGAACCCAAACTCTATCTCCAACCTGTGATGAGTGAGGATTGTGATGCTTACGCACCACTCTCTGTTGCTCTTGTGGAGTCTCCTGCAAGTCCTATGGTATCTTGCCTAGAAGGCTCTATCGGTGCTCAATGAAGGAAGTGACCTTAGCTTGCTCCTCCATGTGTGCAATGGTGGGAGTGGGCAAAGCCAAAGGTAACTTCTATGGAACAAGTGGTTGTGTAGCTAGAGGTGTACCCAAAATGATACCAATAGAATGAATGGCATCTTTCTCATGAGTGAGAGTGATGGGTTCCTTAACCACTTGCTCTTGTGATTGTTCATTTGGTGGGAGTGAAACTTCTTCATTTTCATGTGCCTTTGATGGTGCTTGTTCTTCATTTTGTGTGGAACTTATGCAAGTAGGAGCCAAAATGAGTGCTTGACTTAGTGGCTTCCTTACTTGCCTACAACTTAACATCAAATTGGATGTAGGTGTAGTGCTTTGTATCAAGTAGGTTTTATCATGCAACTCCAATGTGTAGGTGTTCTTTTTAGCATGATAAATAGCATTCCTATCAAATTGATAGGGTTTACCTAGCAATAGTCCACAACAATCCATCTCTGTGACATCACATCTGACTTTATCCACAAACTTATCACCAAAAGCAAAATTCAAGGTGCAAGTGTGGGTGATGTTAGATGTGGAGTCTACATCTTTCCACCCAAGTGCATATGGTTGGTGATGTGGCTTTATGGGAAGCTTCAACTTCTCCACAATGGACTTCGCAATGAGGTTCTTTTACGATCTGTTATCTATGATACAATCAACATAGAAATCATGTGTAAGGTGGGCTCTAGTGACAAACAAATGGTCACGACCCCCTTGAGCAAATACATTTGACATAAGGGTAACTTTGTTCAGTTTACCCTTTAAAGCAGGATACTCTTCTTCTATCCCTGTAGCCACAATGGGACCATCATGTGGTTCCTCATGTGTAGGCTATACAAATAGGGATTTCTTCTTCTTGAATTTTTCAAAAGTAAAGCATTTGGATTTTACATGACCATGCTTTTTACAAAATTCACAATACATTGAAGAAGAAGGATCTTTAGAATGAAAAGAAGAAGAATGTGCTTTAGGAGAAATGGGAGGAGAAGAAGAATGAGGGGAAGAATGAGAAGTGTTCTTCACCTTATGTTGATGTTGATTCCCGCCTCTGGAAGAGCTCTCCTGTGATGAACAAGATTTGTGATATGCACCAACTTTCTCCTCTGCAAGAATGGCATGGTTGAATGCCACATCCAAGGTGAGGAAAACATTGAACTTGATTTCCCTAAAAATTTGATCTTGCAAGCCACGAGTGAACTTATTAATTAAATCCTCTTCTGAATATTTCACACCAAGAAGCACCCTTAGCCTATTAAATTGGAAAATGTAGTTAGAAACAAACATACTATAGGCTTACCTCAATCTATACCACTTGGTAGTGAGGTCACTTTGGTAGTTTGGTGGAAAGAATGTGTTTTTAGAATTTGGATCAATTATTTCCAAGTCATTGTGGCATTATGGCTTTGTCTTTCTACAATTAAAACTTTTGCTAAGCTTGTGAGTTTGACTATAGCAAATGCAACCTGTTCATCCTCAGGAATTTCAGCATAAGCAAACCAAGTTTGCATATCCAAAATCCATGTAGACAAGACATCAGGATCCCTAGATCCATCATACAATTTGACCTCACATTTAGCTTTACTGGCATGATTGTGATGAATTTTTATATCTCCAGGAGTTAATTGCACCACAATGTCTTTCACCTTCTCTACTAAAATGTCTACTACAGTAGTAAGGTTTTCCATGTTTGATTTGAGGTCTTGAGCCATATGTTTTCGAGTATATGCCAGACTAGGAGGATTACAAAATGGATGCAAGAACTTAATCTAGGCTTAGGAATTTGACAATTTTCCTAATGCAAGAATTACCTAGATTTTTACAATAATTTGCCTTCCAAATTTTACAAAAATGGCTAATTTAGTGCTCTTTACAAAATAAAAATTCAATTTTGCAATTACAAAAGTAGCACTAAAATTTTGAAAAATTAGCCCTTACAATGCCAAAAATTGGTTAGGAGGCAAAATAAATGGTCAATTTATGAAAAATTGCTAAAAATTACAAAAAAATTGACCAAATTTGAGCAAAATTTCACCTTGGTTTGCTTGTTGTCCCGTGTTGTAGGTTTTAAGCACCAAAAGTTAAAATTTAAATTTAAAAATTCAAAAATTTTACCTTTGGCGCACAAAAAGTGCCTTCTTGCCAAAAAAAAGGATTGAAAATTGCCCCGATCAACTGGGTTGAGGGGGTCAGCTGCCCGATTCAAGTCAATGGTAACAAGATCCAATTTGGAAACTTCAAGAATAGTCGCTAGCCCAACAGCTAGCGTGCGCTTAAACAACCGGGCACGTGGACCAAGGTTCACTTGGTGCCTCAATTGGCGCTGTCGCTGTCGCATAAGCGGCTCATGTTGTTTGTGGAGCCTAATTAATTCGGAGGCTTTGCTTTCATCCACACTTGGACCCACCATGCGAAAGAGGGGGGGTGTAGGGGTGCATTAGCCCCCCCTACTAGTGTCCACCAGGGGGGTCTAGGGGAGGTGGTAGATTTTAGGCAGGTTTTGCCCAAAAATTGTAATGCACTTTTATAAGAGGATGTTGTATGTCGATTAATTGTAATGTTCGATTGCGCGACTGTGTATAGAGGGATTTTCTAGACAAAATATAAGGCCTGGTTATTTTCTCTGTGGACATAGCCCATATTGGGTAAACCACATAAATTTGTGTCTCTTGTGTATTGCATTATTTCTTCTATGTTTTATTTCTGCATTTTTTTGCTCGTGTTTTTATAGTTTAATCTTAATAACTCATGTGAGCAGCGTAAGTTACTCACACTAACCTTAGTGTGGTAAGGTTGTTATAAACCACACTTTGTCCACTGTGTGGGCAATGTGGGATAAATTGTCCCAATTTAAAATGACTCCTCTCCACTGACGTCCGTCGAAAGTGCCAAAACCTGACAAAAATTGGTTCCAAAAAATAGATTAAGGTTTAAACCTTTCAAAATACCTTTGTTTTGCTACCAAAAAAATCAAACCTCATTGAAAAAATCAAATCTCACCGAAATATCAATCTCAATCTGTTTTTTGCTCGCTGAGAGCTGAATTCATGCTGGAAAACACGTTTTAATTCGTCGGAATTGTTGTTTGTTGTGCTTTAAATTGATGTTGGAATTTAGGTCGAACATCAATGCCATAACTCTCAATGCTACCAATATTTGGAAAGTGCATCGAAGATCACTGTTTTCACCGAAATCCTAGTAGGTATGCCAGAATGGATGAAACGTCCAACGAAACACAATGTTTGCTACTTGTCAAAAAATGCTTCACTCTTCGAAATTCCTCCTCAAGACGTCAAAAATAGGTTGTAGGTGTCGGGAACGTTCAATCGTCAATGAGATCGTGCCAAAAAACTTTCTCTTGTCGTGGAGCTATCACCGAGACCGAAATCATTTGCGTCGATAAATGGTTTTCATGTCGGGGTTGAATACTCGTTAGATACTTGCTTCGGGTGTCTGCCAACGGTGTCAAAAATTGAAGAGGAAATTTGTCATTGGGGGGGTGTTGGTCCTCGCCCTTGGTAGTTGGCGCTAGTGTTGGACAGTGGTCGACCGTGACAGTGGCCCGTCGGTGTGGTAGTCGATGGCCGACCGGTGGGTGTCGACTGGCTACCATGAGGTGGGCGCTGGCATTTTAGTGGCCCACCAAAAATAGGTTGCCACTAGCACTCTTCGATAGGAGAAAATCCTATGTTAAGAAATTTTTCATGCACACCCTCTTTTTTTTTAAATAAAATATTAATATTTTATAAAAAAATATTCATGCATACAAAAGAACTTCAATTTTCCATGCAATATTTTTATGCAAGGATGTGCTTGGCTCAAAATTGAGCTCAAATTTTCTTTAGCAGATATTGACAAACCTTATGCAATGTTTGAAAACTGCTTTTCTTCTAATCTATGATCTTCAAAGCATACATACAAATTTTCTTCACAAGAAATTTTTTTCTTACCCTTTGATTTCTTCCAAGGATAATTGGTGCAGGGGTAATTTTTGCCCTCTGCTACCTTAGCTTCACCTGATGCTGCGGGTGGCTTCAAGCCAATTCCCAACAACACCTTCCTAGGATCTTGATGAACTAGTTGTGAACTCCAACTAGACACCTAGCAAAAAGTGGATCAACTTGCCCTCCTTTCTACCAAAACTTGTCCTTGGCAATCTGATACTAGTGATGTAGGAACTCAATATGAAGCTGATTTCTTTATTGATGTGATGCAATATATAAGAAATACAAAATAATCTCACGTGGTTAAGTGGTTGTAATAATTTTCTAAACATGGCCAACCACTTAACTAACAGATAACTATCTGCTAAACAAAGGTGACAACTAACTGATAGAAGACAAAGATCTCTAACAGCTAACTAAACACCCAAATAACTTAACAACCTATTTCTGACATGGGCATACTATGCCTCACATGAATACAAAGTGCATGAAATAGAACATTAATATAATAATAATAAATAATAAACTATTAACTTAGGCTTAAGTGGATAAGCCTAAGTATCCTCAACACCATATCTAAGATCCAATTATTGAGAACTTTGGGATCTCTAGACCCATCATAGAATTTGACCTCACATTTGACATAAAAATGGGGGTCAATAGTATGGACCTTGGGTGAAGAGGATCGAACTTGCATATTATTCACCTTATCAGCCATACTGCTAACTATTTGAGCTAAGGTCGTTCTCTGTTATGTTTGTCAATGGGCCATAACTGTTTGGTGAAAGCCAAGGGGAGTGATTGTTCAAACTTATAAATAAACCACTAGGAGTGTTGGGTATAATAAAAAATAAACTCCTTTTTACAAACTCAACTTCGAGGTACAATTACATACAATAAATATTTATAAAAGTGAAATATTTCACTTCTAGTAGATCAAACTCGAAACGAGTTTTCCAACGCCTATAAATAAGGCTAAGTTTGAACAAGAACAACTATATCATCTACATACAACAAAAACACTACCTCAACATAGCCAATTGTGAGATGAAGGCTATATCCTTGTGTGTGGATCAATACATATTCAAAACACATATAAACAATCATTTTACTGCCCCTTTTACAACGATAGAATATAAATGCCCCACTTCAACATATGAAATGTCTTCGAAGAAATATTTTTGTAAATCCCCCTAATTATATGTCCTCTATTTGTACTAAAAGGTAAAAGACCCCTATTAAAAGAAAAAGCCCACATAAAATATAGATGTTCCACTAAATATTACAAAGGTTGTACTAAAAGTTAAAGGAAGTGCAAATTATATTGTTGATGGACGGTTTTGGATTTGTTTTTCTTTTTATTATTGTTGTTATTGTTTTTGTATTTTGTATTTTCGTAATATTTGAAATGGACTTTACAGAAAGCGAGGAACATTGATAAATGTTATCAAGCATAGAATGCACAGAGGTGGATGATATTGAGGGGTTTGGGTTCCTCAAGACCTTCAATATTGACAAGGCGATAAGCTCCAAAAACAAATTTGCTCGTGATAATGTATGGTCCTAATAAGCTGGTGTAAATTTATTGCGAAGATGGTGTGGTTGACTTGTGTTTTGATGATTTTATTTGAGGAAAAAATATCTGATTTAAAATTTTTATTGATGTACCTTGTTGTTATAGGCACGTCGGAGATGGTTATGATAAACACACGTATGTTCAATAGCATTGATGCAACATTCATCTAGAAGCATTAATTGGTCAAATATCGCTTAATGGGTTGTATCATCATCAATGAATTATTGTAGCGATATTCTTAAAGAAGATATCTCAAGCTCTACGTGCATGATGGCCTCTAAGCCATAGAATAAATTAAATTGTGTTGTCCCAGTGGGTGTTCTAATGTTGATTTGATAGGCCTAAAGTACCAATGGCATTTGATTATGCCAATCGCAATTAGACTGCAACAATTTTACGAAGAATGGCACAAATGATTTTGTTCTTAGCTTCTTCTTAACTATTACCCTAAGGATAATATGGGGCTAAGAAGATATGTTGAATGTTGTATTTCTCATATAATGTACAAACATTCTTATTCTTGAAAGGCGTACCATTATCATAGATGATATTTGAAGGTATACCAAAATGATAGATGATGTGTTGTGTGATGAAGTCGATGATATATCATTTGGATGAGAGGAACTACCTTGAACCATTTTGTAAAATATTTCATGGCTATAATGATGAACTTATGATTGCTTGATGAGGCGAGAGTGATTTTATCGATGAGATCCAAGCCCCATTGAGAGAACGACCACATGGATTGGATAGATTGTAATGCTTGAGACAATAAGTTGGTGATATTATCATACTACTGAAATTTGATATACTTCTTAACATAAGTTCAACAGTTACACTCCATGGTGAGTCAACAATAACCCATGCATAGGATGTGCTAAGGATGGCCATTACATTGAAGTGGCCACCACAAGTACCGTAATGAGCAACTGTAATAACATTATGAGCTTAATGTAGCTCTAGGTAACACAAAATAATGCCATAATAGTTGTGTTTATAAAGGATGTCCCCTAGCAATGTATAGTGTATTACCCTATGTTTGAATGTACGTTTTTGAGAACTGGAAAAATCCATAAGAAGAATGCCTAGTTTGACATAATCCTTGACTTACGAAAACCAAGGATCATAAGGTTTGACTTGAAAAAAATTGATGTCAGCATCATTCGAGGATGTTTACGACAAGATGGATTATTTATGAAGTGTTTGTACAAATACATTGGTAGTTGTATCATGTGGATTTTACAATATGATAGAATCAAGAGAAGCCATAGTATCCACAAAGCGACTGATAGAACATGGAGCAATTTCATAATCATACCAATCAAGTTGAGAGAGTATTTGATTAGCGACTTGCTTGTAATTTTTAAGCATGAGGTATCAACATTGATAAATTCCATTTATTCGATTGACAATGAGAAGGAATCACCAAATATTTGTAGTCATTTGATGCACATAACAAGCACAGTTTTAAGGTCAAGGATGAGTGTTTCGTATTCAACATTATTATTTATGCAAGGTAATTCTAATTTGAAAGAAAAGAGGGGTGATGCCACTTATGGTGCAAAGAAGATTATTATTGCACCTCCCCCTTTTTCGCAGTGAGAGCCATCAAAAAAGAGGGTTAGGTTTGTCAATATTTTAGGTTCTACGTATTGTTAAGCTTCGGTAGTATAGAACACTAAATCATCAGGAAAATCGATGAGAAGTGGTTGATCATCAATTAAAGGACCTTTTGCGAGTTGATTGGTGATGACCTGGCCTTTGATGGATTTTTGACTGATAAATTCAAGATTGAATTTAGTTAGCAACATAATCCATTTGGCTAAGCGGCTGTTATTATAATTTTTGTTCATCATGTAGCAAAGTAGATTGTCCAGAGCTACAACGTAAGTTATATGATTTAACATGTAATGATACAACTTCTTTGTAGCGAAGACTACCACAAGGTACAATTTTTTCATGTAGGCGTACCACACCTCATAGCTTACCAATGTGCAATTGATGTAATATATGGCTTGTTCTCGGTTAGCCTCATTTTTTTGGGTTAATAACATCCCTAGAGCAAAATTGATGGTGAATATGTACAAGTGGAAGGGGAAATTAGGATAAGGCAAAGATAATACACGAAAAGAAGTAAGATAGGTCTTAATAGTGTCAAATGCAATCTGACACTCGTGGTCCAAATTGAATGTGACCCCCTTCTGTAAGAGATGATTAAATGACTTACACTTGTCAGATAGTTGGGTGATGAAAATATGAATCACTTGTATTTTGCCCTACAAGCTCCGTAATTGTTTCAAGTTTGTAGGAGGAGACATATCGATGATAACCTTCACTTTTTGTGGGTCAACTTCGATGCCCCATTGAGAAATGATAAATTCTAAAATTTTGCCTAAGGTCACACCAAAGAGACACTTTTTGGGTTCAAAAATACATTATGTTCTAGGAGACGATCGAATATTTTGCATAGGTGATGATGCTTCTTGGATTTCGTGAGCAGGTTGTCTATATAGTCTTCCCTAATTTTATGCATATAATCATAAAAAATGCATGTCACAGCATATTGGTATGTGACACCAACATTCTTAAGGTCAAATGGCATGACCTTGTGTAGACACAAAAAATTGACCCACCCAAATGAGTCAATCAACCTTGTTGGAGTGCTTCATCAACCTCTTCATTTCTTATGGATCTCTCCATAAAATCATTAGGTTTGGTATTCTTGTTAATCACCTTTTAAGTATGTTTTGTGCCTCATTTTTTGTTGTTTTAGGGGTCAAAAAGGGGATCTAAACTAGATTCATACCCCATTTTTATAGGAAATGAATTCGGTCAACCAGATTCACGCTCCCCCTTTACAAGGTGTGAATTTGGTAAATTAGGACCTGGAGGTAAGTTTCACACCCTAAAACACTAATTTGTACTTGCATTTTAGTGTTTTGTTGTGTCCATCCTATTTGTATTTTATTTCATTGTTATCATATCTATTTCACTCTATTTGTGCATGTTCTAAAGGTCAAAGATCAATTTTAATTTTGAACGGTCAACTAAAAGGACCAAGGAGGCTTGATTGCTGCACCTCTAAGCTTAGTCTTATAGTGGCCTACGTAAACCCCCAAACGTTGATCAAGTTTTCTAGGGTTTGTGAAGTTATTTTGTAGGTTTTAAGCTATTGGATATTTTTTGGATGCAAGATAAAGCTGAGATCAACCATCATATAAAATAAGTTTCCTAATAGATCTTTAGGTTGTTTGGTGTTTGCTCTTATTCATTTCTATCCAAAACCTAGATTACTAGTAAAGGAAAAAAAATTGATTGAATTTCTAGGCATTTGAAATAGCAAAAGCATATAGTGTACATCTAGGGTTTTAATCTTGTTTGTGCAATTCCCTTGGACCCTTGCTTAAAGGCTTATTTTGCAATCCTAGGGTTAGACATAATTAAATTACATAATCATACTAGGGTTAGTCATTGTATTCTTACATATAGTATGTCTTGCATTATTATTTCATTTTTCATAGCCCTTCTGATAATCTTTTCACTTAGGATAACTCCTCTAAAGAGGAATCAATTATTCCAATGGATGCTACTAATGTCCCAGAACCATTAGATCTTAATATAACAATTTTAACCTTGATTGTTCTTGAAAGCTTAGGGGTACTCCCTACACCCATAAAATTCAAAGATGAGTCTCATAATATCAATATTGGGACTCAAGATGATCCAAAAATACTAAAAATAAGAAAAATATTGATTCTTGAAGAGCACAAAACTGTTAGAATTAAAGTGCACTATGCCTCTATTTTGATACTTGTCAGTTTATATTGACACTTGTCAGTTTATCATATAGGCCTTATGCCTATATATTGTAACCCATTTGTATCAATAATATATCCCATCAGTTTCAAGTCCCAACATTTGGTATCAGAGCAGGCTTTCCCTGCCCTGTGAAAACCCTTGAGGGGGGATTTCCCTCATGGAAATCCTCCCTCCCCCTGATTTTTTTCTTTTTTTCCCTATTTTTTTAAATTTTTCTACCGAGGGAGTATGCTCTCCATCATTTGATGGATCGAAAACCAGATGGTAAGAATTTAAAGTTTAGGAAATTTTTTCAGAATTTTTTTTAGTTTCAGGTTCTGGTGCAGTACTGCAAGGCTAAGACGATCTGTCAATTCGAAGAAGTGGAGCTCCCCATGGGCGCAGGCCACCGAGCTGATGCAAGTGCAGTCTCGCAGAAGGGAGCCAGTTTATCATTTTTTTTTAATGTTCGATGCGACACACCAGACATAAGGCTTTGTTTCATCTTCAGAAGTGCTCCGATTCTACATTATTGGGGTTTGAATCACTTTGAGATTTATACTTTTTTTCTCTGGGAAATTCGTCATCAGTTTCAATTTCAGATTCACCGTCTTTGTGTGGCTGTAATTGCTTTCGTTTCGCACGGGCTTTACGATTTTGGAACCAATTATAAACATTGGTCTCAGAAATCTGACCATGTTGACTAAGTTCCATAGTTATCTCCTTTATTTTTTGCTTATTTGGAGTCGCAGTTCCCTGCTCAAACAATCTCTCCAAGATCTGAAGTTGAGTTTGGCTTGGCGTCCTCCAAATTTTTTTAATGTTTGCCTAGCAAATGCTCTAAAACCAGCAGTCCCTGTGGCTAGATCGTAAAGCATGTGTTGCCCCATTAAAAAAAAAAAAACTTGGAACGAAGGAAGGTTACCTGTTGTTGATGTTGCTGATGTTGCATAGAACGCGCAGCCGCAGGCGCAGGCCCCGTAACTGTTGAAGTTGCAGTTAGGTTGCTGCAGGAGTCATGTTGGGCGTTACGACAGTCGAGGGAGGCCCCGACGAAAAGGGAGGCAGCACTTGCACGACTGGCACTGGTTTCTCATACTGCGTTACATTACTCTCAGGATTCCAATAATACAAATATCCAGTACTCCCGTCCACAAGCGCTCTCCACGGCTGCGGAAGCATGGGATCGTGAGGGGTGTACCGAGGCCAGGGTTGACAACCCGCGTTTCTGTTATCTGCATCTCTCAATTGCTGGGAATTACAGAATCCACCACTGTGTTTGATTATCAAGTCTAATTGCTGGGCGGATCAGGCAGCGACCGTGTGTCGTCAAGGGCACAGTGGAGAACCATATCGTGTGAAGACGACAATATTTTTTTCATCAAGGGCGCCATGGAGATATGCGATTATCCACACCTTTAGGCTCCAAGAGGGGGTGGTTGTTCTGATTATGAATGTTGCTGAGAACACACGCAGGGAACTGATTTTCTATAGTTGTGTCGCTTTCAGAAAGGAGACTACGCAGCGGCACCCATGATGATTTGGAATTTAATGAAAGAGCATGCGGCTGTGTTCATGGAGAGTTCGTCGGCTACGCTGTTTATGTGGCGGTATGTGTGACAGATGGTAACTTGCTGTTATGGCAGCTTCCAATGCGATCTCATGGTTGGCATATTTGCTTGATGGGTTCGTTAACATGGAGATCCGACTACTTTCTATAGTATCACAGCCATAATGTCCATGGTTGTTAGGTGGAGAACATATAGAAGGACGTGTCGAGTTTGGAAGAGCACGGTTGGTGTGCTGCGTATTCTACGAGTGGCATAACTCGGTGTCTTTGATTAATGATTTATTATGCATGTAACTAGAGTTTAGTAAAAGCTAAAGGTTTTAAACTTTTATATTTTAAAAGTGGAAGGAGTTTACTATTCAAATTGTATAGGCTGACTTTCTGGCAGTATTTTTTATAAAAACTCCCATCTTAAGCATTGAGTACTAGAGTAGCACTCGGATGGGTGACTACTTGGGAATGTCCCGGAGCTACACATACTTTTGAGGGTCATTGTGTTTGATTTGTTGAAGCATCAATTTGTATACGCCTATAGGGGTATTTATAGTCATTGGAAATGTTTTTCCGCGATGGACACAATGGTGGTGTCATATTGTAATTTTGAGGCTGTTTCAATTGAGTTTTTTAGCCTCAAAGTTTTTCTACCTTGGAGTGCACTTTCGGTTGTACCCGACACTCCCAAGGTACTTGTAAGTGAACCTAGTATTTAGTAGTACCCTCTTTCTACTTGGCGGATGCAGCGGCTGGTTACCCATGCATTCCAGTAAGATGAGGTACCTACCATAAGGACACTTAATCTAGGGACTACAGACATAGACACCCTAGACTCTACTCGAGGTTTTTTTGGATCTACTTTTGAAGACTACAGATGAAGACACTTCAGAAGATTCTCTTCTATTTCTTTTTCTTCTCCTCCATATTTGGATCTATGGCTCATTTTATTGTATTGAGTGCATTTTCGGCAGAGACCGACACTCTTATATGGCTTGTTTTTCCTTTGTATTAAGGTGCATTTTCGATAGAGACCGACACCTTCTAGATTGAGTTCACCATAAGGAGGGATTTGATATTTATGGTGAATCTAGTCAGTGACCTACGAGAGGCAACATCCTCTGAGGATGACCTGCAGAGGCAACAAACCCAGAAGTGGCTGACCCTGAGGCACCCATGATGACCCTGAGGCACTTAGACGGTTGACCCAGTGGCAACAAACCCGTGGAAGTGGCTAACCCTGAGGCAACATACCGAGATGTATACACAGTGAATCTAGCATTATTCACAGTTGGAGAGCCAAGCGCAAAGAGCACGAGCCTAGACCAAATCAACACTAAGAGAGGATGATAGGTTGTATAAGAAAAGTCAACATTAAGGGGGAATGTTACCTAATGTTGACTTGTTTTGTTTCTTCTTTAGTTAGGATAGTGCACTTTAAGGGGGAATGTTAGAATTAAAGTGCACTATGCCTCTATTTTGACACTTGTCAGTTTATATTGACACTTGTCAGTTTATCATATAGGCCTTCTGCCTATATATTGTAACCCATTTGTATCAATAATATATCCCATCAGTTTCAAGTCCCAACAAAAACATATACCAATCTCTTGGTTAAATTTTGCAACATATTTGCATGGTCTTATGTGAACATGCATGGATTAAATCCTTCTCTTGTTGGACATCACCTAGATGCTCGACTAGATGTTAAACTCATAAATGAAAATTTAATAAAAATGCACCCTAATGTAGCCTTGTCAATTTCAAAAACTCCTTGATGTCAATTTCATCAAATCCAATTGAATATCCAACATAGTCCTTATCGTCAAAAAGGCACTATTTGCATTTGCACTGATTTTTAGGGACATTAATAAGTCAAGTTTAAAAGACAATTTCCCTCTCCCCAATATTGACATGATTGTTGATTTCTCTACTAAGTCTAGAATGTTGTCCCTTATGGATGGTTTCTCTAGATATAATCAAATCAGGATAGCACCAAAATATCAATCCAAAACAATATTCACCATCCCTTGGGGATTATTTCGTTGGCAAGTCATACCTGTTGGCTTAAAGAACAGGGCAACTTACCAATGTGCCATGACATACATCTTTCACGACATGATGCATGACATTGTATAAGTGTATGTCAATGATCTCCTTGGTTGTTCTCAAAATGAGAAAATCATCTTCTACATATAAGATTTTTTTGAACACCTAAGGCAATTTAAAGTTCATATTAAACCCTCCAAATGTCTCTTTAGAGTTACATCTAAAAAAATTCTAGGATTCATCATCTCTCATGAGGGGATGAAAGTTGATCCATCAAATATCTCCACTATTACAGACATGTATCCACCTAAAACATTAACAAAATTAATAGCCTTCAAAGAAAATTATAGGTTATATGACGATTTATGTCTCAACTTGATGATAGATGTCAACCTTTTACTATAATTTTAAGAAAATGTGTTGAATTTAGATGGGACGATGAGTGTCAAAAGTATTTTGATCTCCCTAGGTCCTTGTTCCACCAAATCCCTCAAAATCCTTGTTATACATCACTGCAACTATGCATACTCTAGTAGTCATGTTAGCACAATATGATGACAACATAAAGGAAGGGCGATTTACTACATTACTATAAAGTTATAAAACTTGTTATATACCCTTAGAAAAACTCTGTTTAGCAGTAGATTTCACTTCTCAAAAATTGATACATTACATGTTCAATAAAAATACTATTGTAATAGTCCAAGTAGACCCTTTGAGGTACCTCATGTCGAAACCTCACCTTTCAAACCACATTACTAAATGAGTGATGGCCCTTAACAAATTTGATCTAAAATTTATAAACAAAAAATCTATAGAAGGACAAGTCATAGTTGATCCTTTAGCAGTTGGTCCGTTAAAATATCATCAACCTATAAAGGTCCATTTTCCTAATAAAACTTTATACTATTTATATACAAATCAATATAACACGTTCTATATAATTTGATGGGGCCCAAAATTCCAAGGGATCGGGAGCAGTGATAGTTCTAGTCTCCCTTCAAAAAATTGTTATTCCCTTATCATTTAAGCTTCAGTTTTCGTGCACCAACAATACTGTTAAATATTAATCCCCAACCCTCAGGCTTTGTGTCGCTCAAGCCCTAAAAATCATCACCCTATCTATTTTTAGGGACTCTTAGCTTGTTGTTAATCAAATTAAAGGAACTTATCAAACCAAAGTTGAAAAGTTAAAACCCTAAAAAGAAATTTTCAATCATCTATTAGCCACCTTTGATAAGATTACTATTGATGCAATTTCTAGATCTAGTTATTGTCATATTGATGCAATGGTAGATGTTGCCTCCTTAATTCCCCTAGAATTAGAGGATGAATAAGCCAATATTATCATTAAACAAATTAAACAACCATCAACCTTAAAATTTAGTCAAACACCTTTAACAATATTTTCTATTGAATCAACAATCCATATAGACCCTTAGTACAAAGACAAATATGCCTTTATTAAGGAGAGCACATTACCTAAAGGTCTCAACCATAATGAATGCAAAAACCTTAGGCAACGTGCTTGTCACTACATCATCATTGGTGATGTCCTTTATAAACAATCTTTTGATGGTATTCTCCTCCACCACCTTAATACATAATAGGCTAATCATGCAATTCAATAATTCCATAACATAATATATGGTGAGCATTTTAACAAAAACACCATGGCTAAAAATATCCTTAGGGGATGGTATTGTTGGCCTTCGATGGAAAGGGGATCTTGAGATTACATTTGCAAGTTTAAAAATGTTAGAAACATGACAATCTTGTCCATGCCCCACCATAGAAAATGAAATCCTTAGCTTCTCCTTGGTCCTTTTATACATGGGGTCTATATATCATAGGAAATATAAATCCGATCTCATTGTATGTTCACAAATTTATCATTACAACTAAGTATTTTACCAAATGGGTCGAGGCCATGCCTTTGTCCTCTTGTACTAGCATACAAGATTCAAAAAAATTCCTCAATCAAATATTATCCCATTATGGTATTCCTTCTATCATAATCTCAGATAACAATACTCCTTTAAAAAAATAAGAACGTTACCAAACTTTGTACTAAGTACAAAATTCAGCATAAATGGTCCATGCATTACTACCCTCAAGGTAACAACCAAGTTGAGGCTTCAAATAAAACTCTTATCTGAATACTCAAGTGTAAAGAAAAATGGATGAGATTGACACCTTCAATTATATCCCACATTATGGGTCTATTGAACCAGCATCTAAACTCTAACCAGTGCCTTGGTTTATGGGACTGAGGCTATCTTCTCTTTTGAACTTGAAGCTCCCACTCTTCAAATATTGCTAAAAGATGCTATAGTAAGCAATGAATATCACCATGCTCATCTAAATAAATTACAACTCCTTGATGAAAAGAGGATTCATGGCTTGGAACACTTATGAGTCTATCATCCAAGACTTAAAATATCATATAGTAAGAAAATTCTAGTTCACTCATTTGATATTGGGGATCTTGTCCTCAAAGAGAATTATAAAAATACTTATGCCCAAAACAAACTCAAGGGTAAAATTGAGCCAACTAGCTAGGGTCATTCATTATAAATATTATGTATGGCTTAGGTGCTTATCATCTAGCTACCCTTGATGGACATGAACTAAAAGAAAACATGAATATAATGCATTTCAAAAAATACTTCATTTATATGTTCATTGTTTACCTGACCATGTGTCTATCTGCATCGATTACTTGTTATATGATTGAATGATAATTTACTTGCTGAGTTCATATGCTTGTTGATGTGTGGCTACTTGTTACATATAGAATCAAGAGATCTATTGGGACCATGATGATCCTAGTTAGGATATTGTATTTAATTTTAGCTATGTAGCTAAGGTAGCGAATCTCTGCAAAGATTTTTCTTTCATGTTAAATGCACAATACAATCATTCAACACATCACCTTTACATCTTGAAGCATATCTATCACCTCAATCACATCATCCATATAATAGCTTGGTAGCACCATGCAATGATATTGATACTACAAAGCAAGTCTATACATTGCATTTAAGAGATTCGAATTAGTAAGTTCTGTCTTCTCTCATCAATCCTCCCTTGTTGTCATGTGAACACTCAGTCACGTTCAATGTTTGGAATATGTGTAATAAAAGATGTATCAGGAACTAGATGAGATTGGTCCTGACTATTTATAGTTCGACCAAGACAAAAATCATATTCCATATTTCTTCCTCAACACCAAAATTCATCACTCATCTTGTCAATATGATTCATTCCTATACCTATAGCTAATAAGGATGATACTCCTTTTAAAAAATAAGAACATTGCCAAACTTTGTACTAAGTACAAAATTCAGCATAAATGGTCCACACCTTACTACCCTCAAGGTAACGACCAAGTTGAGGCTTCAAATAAAACTCTTATCTGAATACTCAATAAAATTGTAAAGAAAAATGGATGAGATTGACACCTTCAGTTATGTCCCACATTATGGGCCTATTGAACCAACATCTAAACTCTAACCAGTGCAACACTCTATGCCTTGGTTTATGGGATTGAGGCTATCTTCCCTTTTGAAATTGAAGTTCCCACTCTTCAAATCTTACTAAAAGATGCAATAGTAAGCAATGAATATCGCCATGCTCATATAAATAAATTACAACTCCTTGATGAAAAGAGGATGCATGCCTTGGAATGTGAACATTGGAACTAATTCTCATTCATATGACCAAATATAAATAATACATTCGGAGCCAATAATAGTCCGGAGGTTACGGAACCACCCAGGACCAAAATAGGCGTTGTTATAATAAATAACAACGAGCCTAAAATATGTCCAACAATATAATATTGTTAGGATCATAATAAATCAAATAAAATATTGAAATATGCTAACATCCCCCCTTATTACAATATTTGAGTAAACATATAACTACTAGCTATACTAGCATCCCCCCACTTACATCATTTTGCAATACATAGAGAGCTATGAAACAATTCAAATTTGACATGTGCAAGTGCCTTAGTGAAAATATCTGCAACTTGTGCATTGGTGGAGATGAACTAAAGCTGAATTTGGTGCCTTGGTACTTTGTCTCGAATGAAGTGGCATTGTGTATCAATGTGCTTGGTTTTCTCATGATGCACTGGATTCTTAACAAGGTTCAAAACACCCTGGTTGTCGCAGAACAAGTGTATTGGAGATTTTTATGGAAGACCCATACTTGTCAAAATGTGATGCAACCATATCACTTCGCACATAGCTTCACGTGCGGCACGATATTCTGCCTCTTTTGATGAGATAGCAACCACCTGTTGCTTCTTGTTGTGCCAAGAGATAGGACCGGATCCAAGATGAAACAAATATCCTGAAGTTGATTTACGATCATCGTATGACCCGACATAGTCTGAGTCCGTGTATCCCTGTAAGAAGAATTTGTTGTTCCTCTTGTATTCTAGGCCATATTCCATTGTGCCACGGACATAGTGAAGAACTCATTTTGTTGCTTTCCAGTGAGTAGTCTTAGGTTCCTGCATGAACCTCAAAAGATAGTTGACAACAAATACGATATCTGGCCTAGTATTGGTTAGATATATGAGACTCCCAATCAGTTGTCGATAGAGAGTACCATCTACCTGAGGTGAATCATCATATCACGATAACTGAAGCCCGAATTCCATCGGTGTTGCCATTGGCTTGCAATCAGTCATGCGATATTTTTCTAACAGTGTCTTGGCATATTTTTTTTGAGACACTTTGATGTAGTGCTCCTTCTGGTTCACTTCCAGACCAAGACAGTAATGGAGAAGTCCGAGATCTGTCATCTCAAAATATTTACACAAGTCTCTTTTGATAGTAGAGATCATAGTTTTTGAACTCCCTGTAATGAGCAGATCATCAACATAGAGTACAAGCAACACTATCTCAGAACCTTATTTCTTGAAATAGAGGTTTGCATCCGACGGACATCTCTTAAATCCATGCTGTAGGAGGTGATTATCCATTTTTATATACCAAGCTCGAGGAGCTTGTTTTAAACCATATAAGGATTTGACCAACTTGCACACTTTCTGCTCTTGGCCTTCCACTTCAAATCCTTCAGGTTGAGTCATGTAGACTTCCTCTTGGATATCACCATTCAGAAAAGCACTCTTGACATCCATTTGGTGAAATTTCCACCCATATTGTGTTGCCATAGCACAAAGAACTTGAATGGTGGTCATCCGAGCAGTAGGTGCAAAAGTTTCCTCATAGTCAATGCCTTCCTTTTGAGCATAGCCCTTTGCAACAAGACGGGCCTTATGCTTATCAATTGTCCCATCTGCCTTGTACTTGACTTTGTACACCCATTTGCAGCCTATGGGCTTCTTTTCGTGTGGCAGATCGACAAGCTTCCAAGTTTTGTTTTTCATTAGACTTATACTCAGCATCCATAGCAACCTTCCATTTTGGCTCACTAAGGGCATCTTGTACAGAAGCAGGTTCATGTTCATTCACTGAAGACATAAACACCCTGTCATCATCTATATCCATATCCTCTGTTTGTTTCTCTTGATCAACAGAAAGTTCCTCAAAATATTGACAAAGATCATCAACCCCAGTAATCTCTACTATTGCTCTTTGATGTCGAGCCATGCTGCGAGTACGAGGTCTATCCAAAGTCAAATCTGGTGGAGTGGATAGTTTGGAGTCTCTGATTGTATTTGTATACCATTTTGGATTCTTCTTCTGTGGTGATGAAGAAGATGAAGAAGTCGAAGGACCTCCAGTATTTGGTGACGAAGGGGACTTCTCAACTTTAGTTTCCACAAGATCTAGGTATACATCTGATGTGCTTTGTGATGTGAAAGCCTCATCAAAAACAACATCTCTACTGACATGAATCTTCTTGGTCAAGGGATCTATCAAATGATAACCCTTAGAGTGCTCATCATAGCCAAGAAGAATACACTTCAATGTCTTCTCATCTAGCTTCTTCCTTTTCTCTTTTGGTATGTGCATGAAAGCATTACACCCAAAAATGCGTAGATGAGATATGGAGGGTTTTCGACCACTCCAAGCTTCCTGTGGAGTCATTCCTTGTAGGGCCTTTGTGGGTGCCCTATTCAATAGGTATACTGTTGTGGTGACAGCTTCTGCCCAATATTGTTGCTCAAGACTAGCTCCTGTGAGCATGCAACGAACCATTTCCATGATGGAACGGTTCCTCCTTTCAGCAACACCATTTTTTTGAGGAGTATAAGCAGTAGTTAACTATCTCTTGATCCCATGTGCAGTCAAGAATGCTAAAAATTCTTTAGAGGTAAACTCCCCCCTCGATCTGAGCGGAGGGTCTTGATAGAAGTCCTTGACTCCTTCTCAACAGATTTCTTGAATTGCTGGAAGAAACCAAATGCTTTAGATTTTAGATGAAGAAAGAACACCCACATCTTACGTGAGTAATCATCCACAAACAACTGAAAATACCTCTTCCCCCCACTACTAATGGGTGTGAAAGGACCGCACAGATCGGTGTGAATCAACTCTAGAGGTTTCTTGGCTCTTGTAGAGCTTTTCTCAAAAGGTACTCTATGTTGCTTTCCTGCCAAGTAGTCAGAGCACACTGGCAAGATGGAAGAAAGGGAAGGAAGACCCTTTACCATCTCATACTTACTTAGCTCAAGTAAGTAGCCAAAACTAAGATGCCCATATCTCTTGTGCCATAGAGATGTTGCCTCCTTTGTAGAGACTGTCATGGCGACATGTGGAGTAGAGATAGCATCTAAGGCAAATAAGCCATGCTTATATGAAGCGGTTGCAATGTTCTTACCCCTCCTGGTAATAGAACAACACTTCTTGCCTCCCTCAACACTAAAGTTGACAACCATATCCTTGTCCAGAATTTGTGTGACTGACAACAAATTGTTCGCCAATCCTGGAACATAGAGAACTTTGTCAATCTGACACTTGCCATCAGGAAGAGTGACTGAAACTGTACCTTCTCCCTGAACCTTATAGGTTTTATCATCGACAATAGTGACAGGTTTGCCCTCTTTGGCCTCAAAGGACTCAAACCATGATTTGTCGCCAGTCATGTGCTTACTAGCGCTAGAATCGACATACCAAATAGGATCCGTCTGCTTGGAGGTTGTGGTAGTCATGAGCACCTTGTGTGCCCACTCAGAATCTGAGTCAGATTCCTCAACAACAACATTCACCTTTGGTTGCTTGTTCTTGTTTTGTGGTTTGTTTTGGCCTTTCTATTTTGGTTGCTTATTCTTGTGCCAACATCTGTTTGTATCATGACCCTCTTTGTCACAGATTTTGCAATACCTCTTAGTTTGTTGAGGTTGTTTCCCTTTTGAATATTTTTGAGAGTTCCCTCCTTTCTGAAAATTACCCTTCTTCTTAGAACCCTTCCTGTTGGAATAGAGGGTTGTGTTAGAAGAATCATCTCTCTGAAGTTGGCGTGCCTCTTCTTCTTGAAGCATATTGACCAACTCAACAAAGGTAACTTTCCATTGTGACACCTAAAGGGAAGTGATCAACACCCTATAAGAATTAGGTAAAGCTCTCAATACAATTGGGGTAAGGAGCTTGTCATCAATAGGTTCTCCCAAAGAATTCAACTTTGCTTTCAATTCAGACACTCTGCAAAGAAAGAGTTCAACTGTCTCTCCCTGTTTCATGCTCAGACTGTGTAATTGAGATTGAAGAAATAGAATGGTGGAATCATTCTTTCCCTCATATATAGTTTTAAGGGCATCCCATGCCTCTTTACTATGTTCACAATCAACAATGTGGGGTTGAACTTCATCAGACACAACAAGCAAGATGAGCACTTTTGCTTTATTGTCTTTCTTGTCAAAGTCTTTCTGATCAGCAGATGGAGTTGTAGTTCCTAAAGCAGATGAAGGTCTTATTGTTGTTCCAGATACAACATCCCATAAGTCATCCATTTCGAGGATTACCTTCATCTTATTTTTCCATGGTGTATAGTTAGGACCTTTCAACAACTGATGAGCATCAGTCATTAATTTTGCAGACATTGTGAAGGTTCCTTATATCACCAAATGGTCCCCCCTTCGATATACCTTAATGCCAGGTCGTTATACCATACAAAATACCCACCCTTACGTGAGGGAGACTATAGGTATTTTGAAAAACCAGAAAAATTACCCGCCCTTACGTGAGGGAGACTGTAGGTAATTTTAATGATTATACGATACGTGGTACTTAGGCGATACTGAAAGGGAATCGCCTCGTTGATGGCACCGACCTTAGAAAGCCTTCAATCCGCATGCGTGGGGCGTAACTTCCCCTAAACACTTTGGATATCCGAAATTTCATCTGGATTTAAGCCTAAACACGAGAGCGATTGGGGTAGTGGATGGAGTAAAAAAATAGCAAAATGGCAAACTTATATCTCCCCGACGATTGATAGAGAACAAGCTCAGACGTCATTTTGGCAGCTATATTAGGTGGCGGATACAATAGCGCAATCACGACAACTTTACCTATAAGTGCTGGCCAGAGGTATCACAAATACCGAATGCTATAGTGCAATAAATTGCACGGATGGGTTTTAATTATTTTGGGGACTTAGGGAGTGTATTTGATTTTTAACTTTTAATGAAGTAGTGCAAAAAATGGAAAATGCAACATACAACATAAAAGTGCCCACAGAAATAAACCACTAGGTGTCGGGCGCTGCCGAAAATGCACCTTTACAATAATGCCAAAATTACCTTTTTCAAAAAATTACTCTCTTTCCCCCCTTGATTTTTGAAAAAAAATGGTGCCCCCCCTTAAAAAAAAATTTCTCTAAAGCATTTTGAATTTTTTTTTATCTAAGGTTAATAAAAAATAAATTATTCTTCATAGTAAAAAATTATTAAAAAAAATAACTTTTCTACTATGTAAAAAAATAATAAATTAAAAAATTAAATATTAACCTTAGAAAAAAAATTAAAAAAAAAACTTAAAAAAAAAAAATTACCTTGTTCGGGGGGGTCGGCGGGTTTTGACCCCGCAACCTCAGGGCTCCCAGAGCCCAACCGCTCAGCTCACGACCACGTGAGCTAGCGGGCTGATCCGCTAAGGATCTTGGGCGCCCTCCTACAAGAGGAGGCTCCACGAGCCCAAAGCTCAAAGCGACGTCGCGCCTCCACCTCGACTGCGGCTCGGGTGGCGCTCGGGCAGTGGCTTCGAGTGGCGCCTTCAGAAGAAAAAAACCGTGAGATCGATCTTCGAAAACAGGCTCTCTCCCACGAAAAATCGAATCGCTGAGCACAGATTTCTCAACACAAAACCATCTGCAATCCCTCAAGTTCTAAAAAACTCAGATTTCCCAATGAAAAAGTGTCTACAACGTTCTACTATGACGTCCACCAGAGAAGAAAGAGATCAATCAAGGAGGAATGAAGGATTAAATCCAAAAACTAAACCAGTCAAATTGCTCAAAATTGCAGTCAGAGATCTTCTAACACAACAGTTTTCGCATGCAACATTTGAGGTGATAACGAAAAATACGAACTGGTTGAGCTTCGTGACGCCTGGGACGCTCTAGCAGGTATGCAAAGGTTTTAAAATATATATATACCATTTATCCCACATCGATGGGATTTAGAGGCACTAAGGTGTTTATAACACCTTATACTCCCCTTAGGAGTATCTCCTCTCGGGGAGATGCTACCCCGAGAGGGCGCGGGCTCTCTTCCCGCGTGGAGTTGGCCGCCTTGCTGGCTGCCACTCGTGCCTTGTTGGCTTTCACCTTGCGCCTAGTTGTGTTGTGTGACCTTCGACTTTCGCCTTGTATCTTGTTTGTGTTGTTCGACCTTCGACTTTGATAGTCGATTCCCTTGTCGATGATCCCAAAATTTTGGGATTACTTCCACCCGAGTCGAGTTTGCTCCACCCGAGTCTCACACTGCCCGAGTTGGGCATGATTTCCAATGGAGAAATATTTCCAATGACAAAAATGATTTCCAATAAAAAAATCTCCTCCAAAGCTTCGTTGCTTCGCTCCTGATCATCAAAGCTCCGCTACAAGATCATTCGAAAATGAGAGCGGAACATTGCTCTGATACCATGTGAACATTGGAACTAATTCTCATTCATATGACCAAATATAAATAATACATTCGGAGCCAATAATAGTCCGGAGGTTACGGAACCACCCGGGACCAAAATAGGCGTTGTTATAATAAATAACAACGAGCCTAAAATATGTCCAACAATATAAGATTGTTAGGATCATAATAAATCAAATAAAATATTGAAATATGCTAACATGGAAAACTTATGAGTCTATCATCAAAGACTTAAAATATCATATAGTAAGAAAATTACAGTTCGCTCATTTGAAATTGGGGATCTTGTCCTCAAAGAGAATTAGAAAAATACTTATGCTCAAAACAAACTCAAGGGTAAAATTGAGCCAACTAGCTAGGGCCATTCATCATAAATACTATGTATGGCTTATGTGCTTATCATCTAGCTGCCCTTGATGGACATGAACTAAAAGAAAACATGAATATAATGCATTTCAAAAAATACTTCATTTAGATCTTCATTGTTTACCTAATCATGTGTCTATCTGCATCGATTTCTTGTTACATGATTGAATGATAATTCACTTGTTGAGTTCATATGCTTGTTGATGTGTGGCTACTTGTTTCATATAGAATCAAGAGATCTGTTGGGACCATGATGATCCTAGTTAGGATATTGCATTTCATGTTAGCTAGGTAACTGAGGTAGCGAATCTCTCCAAATATTTTTCTTTCATGGTAAATGCACAATACAATCATTCAACACATCACCTTTACATCTTGAAGCATATCTATCACCTCACTCTCATCATCCCTGTAATAGCTTGGTAGCACCATGCAATGATCTTGATACTACAAAGCAGGTCTATACATTGTATTTAAGAGAGATCCGAATTAGTAAGTTATTTCTTCTCTCATCAATCCTCCCTTGTTGCCATGTGAACATTCAGTCATGTTCAATGTTTGGAATATGTGTAATAAAAGATGTATCAGGCACTAGATGAGACTGGTCCTGACTATTTATAGTTCGACCAAGACAAAAATCATATTCCACATTTCTTCCTTAACACCAAAATTCATCACACATCTTGTCAATATGATTCATTCCTATACCTAATAAGGATGATTAGTATGGTTGTTCTATGTATGGCAAGTGCCTAATATACTTACACACACAACAACATGGGATAACTTTATCAAATGTCCTTCCTTGGTATAAGGGTCTATTAGAGACCTCAAATTACGATATGACATGCATCATACTTTACCCTTTCAAGATTTGACAATATGGTTCATCCTTATATTTAAGAAGCATGAGTGGTAGAATTATTTGATTCTTGACAAGTGTCTAACATACTTACACACCCAACAATGTAGGATAATTCTATCAAATGTTCTTCCTTGGTATAAGGGTCTATCAAAAATCGTGAGTCATGACACAACATTCTATCACATTTCATTATCTTCAAGACTTGAAAATTTGATTCATCCTTATACCTAAGAATGATGAGTGATGGAATCATTTGATACCTAACAAGTGTCTAGCATACCTACACACCCAACAACATAATATGATTATGTCAAATGTCCTTCCTTGGTATAAGGTTCTATTAGAAAATTTAGGTTGTGATTCCTCTACCCTAATCAAGGTTGTATGATGAACATTACAAAACCCTCATGATTATTGATGGCTTTATCTCATCACCTCCTAGTAACTCAAATATTACGTAAAGTGTACAAACATTGGTAATCATGCCATATGTAAAAACATTTGTAAACACTAAATTCCTTTCTTCAAAGGAATGTAGTTACCTAGTTTACTTTACTTCAGTGAATCCATAAAGCTTTATAGACCCACCAAGCAAGGAGACCAAGTATTTTTTCTTTCTTTAGTTATTGGGAAGGCTCTTCGATAAATATTTTTTCTTTTCTCCTAACAAAAGGAATATAAAAAAATATTTGTTAATTTGAAATCTCATGATAAAATACCTCCTATCCATAGATATCCTAATGGGAGGCATCTATCACAACACATTATTTACACCAAAATATTTCTCTTTTCATTTACATGACTAATTGCCTACATAATTGCATGATTGCATGGTACATGTATGTTTGGTTGCTTGATGCACATAGAATTAGGGGATTTTGCAAGGATGCAATGATGATAACTAGTTAGGATAGCTTACACTTGCACTAGGTCTTTGATGCTAGTGAATCCTTGCCCTTAGGACATTAGCTTGCTTGATGCATGATTACACTTGCCAAGAAGCGACAATAGCCCATATTAACATAGTTTATTATACCCAAGGGCATAAAATGCTAGTGGAATTTACATTTTTATTTACATAATTCAATTTTATTGAAATAATGTGTTTATATACATCATATTTTCATATGTCATATTCATTTTCCTTCATCTTTAATAACTCTGACATTGACTCATCACTTGGAACTACATCCCATCAATCTTGTCCCTTGCAAAAACTTTAACAAAGATCACAACATATTATCAATTAAACCCAAACTAAAGGATAGTAACAACCATGGATCATCAACCAAAACCAATACAATAATTTTTCCTTTGTTAGATTATTGATGGGATACAAGATAATGGTCCAAATTGTAACTTGAATAATCCCAAAATTTGAACAATGCAAATTTCACATCATATAAGTACGCACTTCCTTTCTTTAAAGGAAGTGGTGACTTGACAATGTTGTTTTACAATTATATAGAGCACAGTAAAGGCGCCTAACATGATGACCAAGGATTTTTGCTCCTTTCAATAATTAGGAAGGTACCTTAACTAAAAATTTTTATGAAGTAATCACCAAAGTTGTTTTAGATCTCACAAAATAAATCACAAGACTTCCTATTTTCAAATAGGGGTCTTATCATAAAAATCTTAGTTAAGCCTAGGTACATTGACATATAATGTTTAAGGTCCTAAAAATCCACAAGGTCTAGGCACACATCATGTTTAAATTCCTTTAGACCTACAAGGTCTAGGCACACATTATACTTAAAGTCCTTCAAACCCATACTTAAATTCCTTCAAACCCACAATATTTAGGCACACATCATGCTTAAAGTCCTTCAAACTCGTGAAGTCCAGGCACTAGAAGTCCTTTAGGCAATGTTGACTAAGTCCTCCAACAATATTTCACACATAAAATCCCTAGCAAGCTTAGGTACATGTACATAATTCTAAAGTGTGACAATGGCCTTTGCATGATTAAAGCCCTAACAAGTCTAGGCACACACAAAATTCTTTTAAACCATCTTGGTCTAGGCAAAATAAAGGCCTTAAAAATGCCATAAATACTTTAAGGTAAAATTATTAATATTGTTTAAACAACTCATTTACGACCATAATAAATATCATGTGTGCATAAAATTACAACTATCATAATAAAATCAATCAATCATCAAAATCTAAAATGCTACTTGAGTAATCAAACCTTTCAAACACATCATCATCAAAATACCATATACCCAAAAGAAAATCAACAAAGAATAATGGCCTCATATACATGAATAATATACATATCTCAAGTGGTTGGACATTACCATAATAGCAAAATCAGTATGCTCAACCATATATAAGTCACAAGGATGAGTGCACCACAATCATAAAATCGATGCACTCAGTCTCCAAGAACTGACCAAAGGGTCTATAAAATCTCATCTTTGATACCCTATGTCCCGTCCTAGCCTATGCATTGACTACTGAGAAGCCCAAGTGGTAGACCATGATTTGGAATAAGATTTAAAAGGGGAACAAGGTGACGAAGCATACCTCTGCTCTAGAGGAACTACATGATGGTATAATTCCATATAGTGAGCACGCCTGACTTGCTCTACCTCTAGACCATATCTGACTGTGTCCAAGTGATCTAGCATACCCAACACATCGTTGCCCTAGCAACTTTCCTATCCCAAGTCACTTGTGTCACTCAAGCTAATGCTACATCCCTCTAAGAAGTTAAATACGCTATCTTAGAATCCCTATCTAGCTTAGAATTATCTTGTTCTATAGTCATCTAAGCCACCCAAGCTACAACTACATCCCTATTTAATGCCAGCTGAGAGGCCTGTAATACTTCTAGTCTCGCTCATGTTGAAGTTAAGCCATCTCTGCAGCCATAGCATCAATATTTCATTGCATAGTGGATCTCTTTGAATCTTCCATATTCTTCATGGTCCTATTGGAGCCTACTCTTGGATCACCTCCTTGAAGTGGAGGCACATATCTCAATGGAAAAATATTTAAGACTACTTGAGCCCTCTCTCGATGTCAACTCCTAATATCTCTAAAATACCTCCTAACAAATTATCCTATACCTTGTTTGGGTGAGTCAAAGTTAGTCTTTAAGGTCACACACCCTTGTATCATCGCCTATACACAATAACAACCCCTACATCACCTATGCCTCTTTTGTTGAAAAAGAGTAAATGTTATCTAGTCATCTTTTATGATAAAAAGGTTTTATGTATTCATTATATGATGATGCTAACATTGTGAATAATCAATTTTTCTTCTAGAGGAATAGAAGGCTCCCAATTAGCTATCAATACAAAGTAGCAAAAACCAATTGTGACTCATCATATATTAATAATTGCAGCCCTTGCTCCATTGGAGTATCTTTAGGTTTATTATTTTTTGTAAGTTCTTAATATTTTTAGGTCATGTATCAATTCCATTTCTTTTAGAAAAGTATTGTGAAATCTAATATGGTATCATAGTCGGTGTGAATCTCCTTTACTCAATTACTTACCTTTGTTTTGCCTTAATAAATTCATAATATGGTCATGATATTTGAAGGTGATTTGGCCACGAGGCCCTTTTATAGGATCATAATTGTCATTGTTTGAGGTATCATCATCATCTTCAATAAAATTTTGGAAGATTATTTGGATAGATTTTCCTTTGTTCATAAGAGTGGTGATTGTACAGACCCATACAGTTGCTTCTAGACAACACAAATCAGATAGCTAGAGCCTATGTAATACCTCTAGGCAGCTTCTAGGCAAGGTAAAACATATCTTCTTCTTTGTCATCTTCTTCAAAAATTGCTTTCCATAAATCAAACATACTTTTAGACCATTGTCCTCTTTCTTGTCTTTGTCCTTTAGTAGACGTTTTTTGGCACCAAAAATAAAATGTATGGAGGCTATATATCAAACTAATTAGCTCGATGATATCGTCAAGGTAAATCTTACCGATATAAGTTTACCAATTGAAGACATATCATTGTCAAGCCACCTCCGACTATCTTGGGTTACTTCTCAGTTTCTCTTTTTGTTCATTCCCCCTCCAAATGGGTGATTGCAACCCTTTAATAAATTAAAGAGAACCATTATTCAAAAAAATGTCCTTCTAGGGAAATTGTTGGTCTACATGCCCTCTTTGGACCTCCAAATTTTATGACATTCTCTTTGTCATTCTCTCTGTGTAGCAATAGTCACTTTGGCACTAACATCAATATCTTTAGCACCATCAACACTATTGATCCCAATGCTATTGAATATGAAAAGAAAAAAATCGCCATTGGAGGGTTATCGATGTCCTCCTTTATAAACAAGGTGGAGTTAGGTCAATCCCCCACATCTCCCTCATCTTGCTCCGCTTGCCTATACCAATACTATCCCATCTATGGGATATCCTGTCGAAGGCTGAATTATCTCAAAACTCGATGAGGCTTGCATGCCTCTTTGCTATCATTAGGGCCAATGATCCATTAGATCCTTTAAATACGAGTCAACTTAAATCCATCTTTCGCCCATCCTAGATGTTGCCTTCATGACCTCCATATAATTTGATTAGGCCCAAATCATCTATAGCCCATCTAATATCATCAACATGCCCCTAAAAGGACGATGAGAAAGCTCAATAGAATGTGCCCACCTATATGCTATCAGAGCCCCTACGTCTGCTATTTAACCAAAATAAACCAAATGGGCATTGGATAACAATGTACTCCCAACATCAAATCTGAAGAAGGGTGCAACAAATGAGGCTCTTCGTCTTTTTATACGCAACCTAATATAACACTTTGTAAAGACAAGCCAAAACAAAAATGGGTATCGTAAGAATCCTTCACGTGTCTTGTAGGGTGATAATCATCTCATTCATTGGTAGGAAGAACGTGTCATACTCAGAGTGCCACCTCTCAACCAACGCTATAAGAAGGGCACGATCAAACTCTACCTAGGGCATTGTTGCTAAATATCCAACTTTGATAATGTTTAAGATGACCCTATCAGCTAGCTGCAAGAGCACAATATCGTCGCTCTTTGTGCTCCAAAATGCTCATTTGCATATCAACTAGTTGCAAGAGCACAATATCGTCGCTCTTTGTGCTCCAAAATGCTCATTTGCATCCAAAAGTACTCGTTAGCCTATCCTACATTAATAATATTCAATTTTGTTAACAAATTCACCACCTCCAAACAAGTTTGTCGACACCTAGCAAAAAATTCCAAATTTTGACAAATTCACCGTCTGTTTGCAAATTTGTAGCCAACAAATTCCCTACTAAACAACGAAATCACAACCCAATATTAAAATTCAAATTTTAAAACCAACAATCATGAAACGAGCTTGGTTTTTTATACATACCTGTAAAGGCACTCTTTAGGCACAATTATTCTTCAAATCATGTCCATGAAATGAATGGATTGTTACTACAATCAAGCGAGAGCTTTATGTTTTGCCAAATTGCTTAATATAGCCCCCAAGCTCCCAAAATACAAAATAAAATCATTAAGTGATACTCCTAAAGCATTTATTAAGCAATAAATATCTCAAAAGAGAGACGTGGATGTCCTATTTATTAAAACTGACGTGGATGTCCTATTTATTAAAATTCACCATGTATCAATAGTTTTAGATGTCATATTTATCATTATTTATCAAAAATTTTAGATGTCATATTTATCATTTTTTTATCAATATTTCTAGATGTCATATTTATCACTATTTATCAATATTTCTAGATGTCATATTTATCAATTTCTAAATTTGATGAATTCAAAGCACATGCATGAAAAATTCAGAATTCACCTTTACTATTGTCCTTGGCATAGAGCTGAACCAACCTTTTTGGCATACATCTTGAAATGCTTTGTGCTTATGGATTTTTGCTCATTTTTGAGGTTCTCGTGGATGTTGTTTATTAGTCTTGAATCCTGACCTTAATTCAAGCTTCACCTTTACTATTATCTATGGCAGAGAGCCGGCCAACCTTTTTGGTAGACATCATTTACCTTCATCTTTACTATTGTCCATGGCATAGAGCCGTCCAACCTTTTGGGCATACATCATTTACCTGAAAACTTTAAGGTCTTCATGAATGTTGTTTATTAGTCTTAAATCCTGACCTTTACTCTGTAAGGGAAAACGGACGAAATAAACGATCCATTGCAATTTTGAAGAACCATTTGTGTCACCGGTTTAGCTTTTGCACTATTTTGTGAAATGATAGGGATGGGATTGCCAGAAATATGTTAACCATGGAGTGGAACATTGGATACCAAAGAAATGCCATGTCTTCAACTAAGTCAAGCTCTTTCTACTAATATATAAGTGCAAATTTCATACATACTGCGTACAATAGCAACAATTAATATTTGAATTTATAGTAAGAACTGAAATTTGTGCCTAGATTGAAGTTGCAAGTTATTATAATTACAGTCCAAGTTAAGATCAAAGACACCGGAGTACCCAAGGTGTTGAAAGAAACAGTTCTAAATACAGCTTTGCCCTTGATGGAAAAATAAAAAATGATAAAGATAAATTCTCAAGGATTGACCAGATTTTGAAGGTTATTATTTATGTTAATTATTTATTTTTCCAAACAGATATTACAGATTAGCAATCACAAACATTACAAATCATAGAACGCTCAGAAGTTATAGAATCACAGAAACCCTTCACAGCCACACAAGGAAATTGCATACTTATACACGCTATTTATTGCATACTTATATACGCTATTTTGTTATCTTCTACTTGTATTTTCACCTCCTCTTTTTACAGACCTGCCATAAGCAAATAAAGCTTCAGACAACCCCCTCCCCTGTTTTAAGAGCCAAAAAGGAAGATAATAACATAACGGAAACAGAGAAGAATGTTTTAAGAGCCAAGAAAGAAGATAATAACTTAAGAGAAACAGAGAGAAAAGGAGAAGAAGAAATACCAGGAAGATCAGCCTTGAAAATATGTGCTTGGGGGGTTTCCTTCCAGTCGATCTGAGTATTGGCCACAGCAGAGGCGTCCCTTGCAAAGTCTCAAGATGGTCCAATGTCCCTCATCAATGGAGCGTTAAATGCTTCAAATGGATCCCATAAATCCAGTGAAAATGGGTCGAACACTCTATTTAATCTCCTCCCGAAGAAACTCGGTACCAGAGACATCTTTCTTCTAAAAGAGCAGAGCAGATGAAAGAAGAAAATAGGAAGCAGATTACAGCTGATTTTTTATAATTCACTCTCGTACTCGTGTCGCTGTGAATGTTGGGCTAATCAAGTATTTATAGTGCCAAATTCCAGAAACAAGACGTTTCCAGAAGAGAAGCTCTAGAAAAGTCGAGGTCTTTCCCAAGAAAGCCGTTTGGCTGAAGGCAAACCAGGGTTGTAAAACCCCATGTTTTGGGGATCAGATTTACGGGGAGGTTGACGATGATTTCCATTGAAGGGTTATTATATTTTTAAAACCTCATGATACTTATAAATATTAAATATTTTTAATTAAATTTTAAAATTTTAATATTAAATTTAAATTATTTATATAGATGTATTTTATTTGGTTGTGTATGTTATATTGAAGTTTATAGAATTTTACATGGACCTTACATTAATGCTTTCTTTCAAGCTCATATGTTTTTAAAGTTTTTTATATTGAAAAATGTTTTATTTTTGAGGAGTTATACCATTTGTATAGAATTGTCAAATTCAAATTATTTTTGTATTATTTTGTTTAGATTTTGACAAATTTTAAAAGAGTGATATGAGTAGTAGTATTGAGGGAGATATGTTCCTATTAAATAAGTCATGTGGAACAATGGTTGTGATATTTTTCATATTGTATTGACGAATGGAGAGGCTAATTGCTAAGCTACCTTAGTGTGGGTTTTTGATAACCCGAGCTTAGAGCTTGTTTTTCTAATGAATTAATTCGGTCAGTCAACACTTTGTATGCCTCTGGTTAGATGATATGATCTGCCCACCTTCGTCCTTGATTAGGCAGATGTGGCGGGTTTTGATGTTGAGCTGGTGGGCAATAAGTATGATCAATAGGTACCTTACCATAATTTGATTTAGGATAGGTATCAATTTGTTCCTGATATTCTTGTTGGGGTTCTTCATAAAGTTCATCCTCCTCTCAATGTCAATACTATTGAGGTGTAGGAGGTTCTTGATGATGAATGGTTGGAGGCCTTTGATGTTGGGCGCAAGATAGATTCAGGCGTAGATGAGGGGGAAGGTTTTGATTTAGCCACTATGGAGGATTATGCCATTGAGTTTGGTATTTTGGATGATGTTGAATTTGTTACCTTTGATGCGTAGGTGTTGGCAATCTTTGGTGCATCATCCTCTGCAACTGTTATTGGTACTCCAGGTTTGGTCTAGGTATCTAATGAGATCTATGCACCTGGTTTGTTGTGTAATCACGTGTATTTGTAATGCAGACAGGTGTGGCCTACTATTTGACCTTCGAAAGATCAATGACTAGCTTCCCATGGTCACGAGAGACAGTATTAACTTGATACTGATATCGTAGGGTAAGCCCTATGTAATTAGAAGGTACCGAAGCACACTGCCCTTGACCATACTATCTATCATAAGGTGTAGTGGAAGGATCAAAGTCATCATACTTGGGCCCACGAGTCGACATGATAAACACATGAGCTGATGTGGTAATTTTGTTATGACCTTGAGCAGTGTACACATTCATATAATCATACTTATGGCTCATCCATGGGCGATCAGCTCGGGTGGATTGAATGTCCATGCCTCCTTGGGGAATGTATTCTTGATCTTGATCTAGGGGAGTTGTAGACCGAGCTAGGATTCAGATGCGCGATAGGGACTTCCTAGATGTTTTTGCTTGAATGTAATTGTCCCTATACATAGCGCGTAAGGTATCTTGATCAAGATAATCTATATCTTGATTGTGGTTAGGACCTATAGGCTGATTTTGAGCTGCAACTTTCGACATGTCGAGGTCAGTAGGATGGTTAGCAATATTTGAGCCCTAGGGATCACGTTGCCACTCAAGTATTATAAGGGCTTGTGGATTAATTCAAAAGTGATCCATATTTCCTTGTGTTGATTTAGCAATTTTCGCTCGTGATTGAGCTTGATTGCGTGTCTCCACCATAAGTTAAGAAAATGGTGTGTTCTTTCTAAACTACACAAACAATGCAAATAAAACAAACAAGTAATTTTGTTTTTAATCGTTGATTTATCCATTTATGCAATATTTTTCTTTTGTTTTTGATTTTTTATTTTATTTTATATGTTTTGATGAACCTAATCCTAAAACTCTGAATGGTAAATGGTGAAATGGAATCTAAATAGGTGTGTTTGACCTCACCCCTTTGATGAATGGTGAACCACAAATGGTTGATAAGGCTTCCTAGGTGGAGGATTGGCAATGGGTGTATCCTAGGGGAACCAAAATTACCTTCCAAAAGAGGTCGTGCTTTCTAAGTCCTGTTATTGGCCAAAATGCGACTTTCACTTCACCCTCAAGCGAGCTTGGACAATAGCGATAGTTGCATTCCACAAATTATTAAACCCCATGGTAAAAGGGCATCTAATATTAACCTACATTGGGATATACCCAAAAGTAGGGGAATTTTTGATGATGAAGTCCGAAAAGCCACTCACAGGGGCTACTAAGATGTGTAGGGGGCAATCCATGCTGGGAGATGAATGCCCACATCATAGGATTGTTATCGATCATTGGTGATGAAATTCAATTAGCCGATGTTTTATATGCCTCATGAGTGTGGATGTAGGTTCCTTTTAATTTTGCAAAAATAAAATCAAACAACAGTTCATGCTTTTCACTAATGCAAAATTTAATCCTAGAATATAGTATTTCCTAGATAATGATCAACCTTTTAGCAGGCAACAACACAAGCAAACCAAACAACTACATATAGATACTCTCTTACTAAGACAATCGAATGAATACCTATGTCACAGGATTGCTATCGATCGTTGGTGATGAAATTCAATTAATCGATGTTTTATATGCCTCATGAGTGTGGATGTAGGTTCCTTTTAATTTTGCAAAAATGAAATCAAACAACAATTCATGCTTTTTCACTAATGCAAAATTTGATCCTAGAATATAGTATTTCCTAGATAATGATCGACCTTTTAGCAAGCAACAACACAAGCAAACAAAAAAACTACATATAGAGACTGTCTCTCACTAAGACAATCGCAGACAGGGGACTGTCTCGACCTGATATGATAATAGATAAAGACCGTCTTGACCTAATATGGTTGTTGAATGATTGAATTAAAATTGAAAGCTTTGCAAGATATAAATCTAACCTTGAAATCCTAAGTTTGATGGAGTTTTGTAGATCTGCCACTATTAGGTTTGATGGAGTTTTGTAGATCTACCACTATTTTACCTCTGATCAGAGATCATCTTGATCTAAGACGATTGTAACATAGGGACCGTCTCAACTCGATAAGGTTACATCTGAGTACTTGTAAATCATAAAAATAGATAATCAATCAATCAAAAAATATGCATTAGTTAGAAAGGGACTTGGTCCCACTAAGATCGCCATTTGAAAGCAGGAAACTTTGCACCACATAAAACAAACACAAGTGCATAAAGAAATAAAATAGACTTTTGTATTAATCTGTATTCAAGGTTACAAAGAGAGTCCTCAGAAGAGGATCTTTTCAAATGATACAATGATTATAGAAATTGATGGTATGATTCCCCTCTCTTCAACAAATAAAATGAGGTGCAATGTAATAATCTCCTTGCTAATATAGTTTGTAAGGGAGCAGGTTTTTCGAGAGAATTGTGTGATTTTTGTATCCAATGTCTTTTATTGTCCTCATACCTGTAACCTACACACAAGGGAATAACAACAAATCAATAGCATGTGCAGGGCCCACCAAATTTGGACCCGTATTCAATTGAAAACTATGAAATGAAGGAAAAGCAGGTGCATTTATGCGATAAAAGAAATCTAAGCTATTGTAGAACAGTAAAATAAATAGATCTATCCTAAAATGCAATAAAATTGTAAAATAGAGCATCTGACCATGATCATATCAGGTCGAGATGGTTTCATCTACGGATCATTGCGAGAGGAGACATTTTTGTCGTAAACCTATGTTTCTTTATCGCCAAGCTCGAGCGATGTTTGAGATGAACTGGAGAGTATTATAAATGGATTTTCATAGTAGGAAGGTGAGTTTAACGAACTCGAACAATCATCAGAGTGAGGGTATTGATTATACAATAGTCAATACCTTTGTCAATCCTATACAATAGTCCAACGATATGGTCTTAGCAACAAAAAACCTAGAGGATAGATTTCAATAGCACTTTGTGGCATGAAAATCGATTGCGGGATCTTTAAAACTGAGGGGTGAGTACCATTTTATAGACCTCTTGACTAGAGGCTAGGGCACTCTGCATGAAAAAGCAAAGGGGTAGTTTGCATTGAGAAATCATATGCATACCCCAAAATAACGGATTACATGTGATTGATTTGAAATTACCTCATGTAGGGCATCTAAAACTGGCACAAGATCATGCATGATGCTAACAATTAATTTTAGTTGCTAGTTGTTATTTTTATTATTTTTCATGATCGTTTTGGATCAATACGATCGTACTTTTGAGATTGTTTTGGGTCGAGACGATTAGACAACTTTTAGGAAACGTTACCCAATGTTGTTAGAACCATCAAATTAGCCTTGGGACTGCCCAAGGTGGATTGTAGGGGTAGAAAGGAGACCTCTTGGGGAGTCTCCTTAAGATAACGTATTTTAGGTGTCTACACCAAGCACTATATGGGACTAGAATTCATCTTTTGGTTGTTTACAAGTTAGCCAAGGCAAACATCATATTCCACATTTCTTCCTTAACACCAAAATTCATCACATATATTGTCAATATGATTCATTCCTATACTTAAGAAAAATGACTGGTATAGTTATTCTATGCATGAAAAGTACCTAATTATAACAACCTAGGTCTTCTCACCTGGTTGTCCAAATCACAGCTAAAAATTTCAAACAAGTCAAGTCATTAACCCAACATTTAATTGGTACTTAGGCATTGAATATCTGTTTCAAGGTGAATGACTACTGCAGACAATCCTTTAAATGTTTGAGACTGACCAAGTCCTGCACAAAGTGCCATCATATGAACATGTTCCTCTCCTTTGCCATAGGTCTATGTTCATGGTATGGGGTTGTTCTTTCAGAGCCCATTTCATCTGAAAGGGTGGACGCATAGTTTCCCACTGATAGCATGCTATGTTTGGAATATCTCTTCCATTATCTATGTTTGACACATGCTATGGTTTAGCATATGAATATCCAGTTCTTAACTGAATATCCACTTCTTGGGATTCAAATAAGATCCACCACTTCTCTGGTTTTCAGACCGAGTAACTCAGACCTTACTACAAGTGATGAAGTGTTGTCCCATTCCAACACCCGCTGGACCCTTTTAGCTTCGGAGTTCACTTCTATTGAATTTATCAGATGTTTGCTAATGATTCTCCACTTGAGTTTGGATCGTGAGATACCCTCACGTACCACTCACATATTAGTCTAGAGTGAGTGTCCCATTCCACTCCTCGTCACATGTTCAAGGCAATAGGACCTTCGCATCCCGGGTTGATTTACTTGAAAGCAACTGAATACAAATCACAATATTTACCTTCTTGCAAATATTGGTGTTGGGTATTATATTTGTTTAAATCATCCTCCTCGATGATTTTGATTATATATCTTATGCTTCTAAAAGTATTGGCATGGCTTATTTGTTTTTATTTTAATTGTTTTTATGAGTTTTCCATTTTAAATTCTATGTTCTCTAAGTTTGATTATATGAAAAATCAAACAAGGTAAAAGAAATCAACATAGTTTATATATATATATATATATATATATATATATATATTGTTTATTTTTTTTTAAATACTACATATTCTAAATCCATACTGGTTTATTTCTATAGTCAACTCGTAAGTTATAATGTAGTTTCTTTATCCTATTTTTTTAAAATGTTTTTATAGACATTTATATATTAGATCTTGGATGTTTCACTGCGATATATTAAGAAATGATAATGATACTCTCTATGACCCACGTCCAATTTGATTGATTGTCTCATGTAAAACTAACTTTAGAAAATTCTAAGATCCTACGGGTAGCTAATTATCTAGTGGTACCTAAGCTATTGAACTCTTATCTAAACTAATAAACTCATCTTTTAATATGGCTATCATATTCTTATTTTGATAATTACCCATCATACCATGTGCAACATCTCTTCAAGTCTTGGTACTCTATGTTTTCTAATGTTTAAATTTCCTGTATTTCAATAAATTTTCCTACCACATAGCACTAAGTTCTAAATGTAATATGCCATTTTATTTTGATACACTGAATTCAACACCTACACCATTACGTTCATTTTAAGGAGGAGTTGAAATATTTAAATTTTTCTAATCAATCTGATGACGCCATTCAAGAGAACTTTCTCTGCTTGCTCTTGGTACATTATCCAAGAGTTCTATATGGTACGACAAAATTTAAGTTTTATCGGAATTCAAACTTTGCTTAATTACATCTAAATTGCTATAGTGTTTCATTTTCCTATAATATGCAAGCCAACTCATGATTCTTAAGCTAGACGATAGATATATAACTCATCACAACATATATATCCCCTCAATGATTTTCTATATATATAATTTATTTAATTGAAATTTATTTTTATTATTATTATTATTTTTATATTATATATATTATTTGATTTTATTTTCATTTATCGTTTATGTATATTTTGAAACAATAACTATTAAAAGACTCACTTTTGCAAGCAAGCACAAAACCCTATATGCAACTATATGTATGCACCGATATGGACCGCTGGACAGGTGTATTGCTGATAGGATCTTTTATCCTATATTTGAAAATACCCTGTTGCTCATCATATATCCCCAACTTACCTTTACCTCTACCCTTATCTTACCGTCACGAGAAGGTATCCAATTCACTTGCTTGATCCCTTAACAGGTTCTACCTGTACCTACATCCACCGAACCATCAACAGTACCATACTCTTATGGATAAAGCAAACAAACTAATTTGGGAGGGATGTTACACTAATACACTTACACACCCAAAAACACAGGATAAATTTATCAAACATCCTTCCTCGGTATAAATATCTATTAGAAATTTTAAATTACGATATGACATACATCATACTTCATCACTTTCATGACTTGGCAATTTAGATCATCCTTATATATAAGAAGGATGAATGGTATAATTATTTGATGCATGACAAGTGTCTATTATACTAACACACCCAAAAACATGGGATAATTTTAAAAATCTTCCTTCCTTAGTACTAAGGGTCTATAAAAAATTTCAAGCCATAACATAACATTCTATCACCTTTCTTTATCTTCAACACTAGACAACTTGATTTATCCTTATAGCTTAGAAGGATGCCTAAGGAATCATTTGATGCCTAACAAGTGTCTAACATACCTACACACCCAACAACATAGGATGATTTTGTCAAACATCCTTCCTTGGTATAGGGGTTTGTAAAAAAAAATAGATTACGATTCTTCTACCATTTTCAAGGCCATATGATAAACATTATAAAACCCTCATGATTACTAGTGGCTTTATCTCATCACCTCATAGCAACTCATATATTGCATAAATATTTACAAACATTAGTAATCACATCATATGACAAACATTCATAAGCACCAAATACCTTTCTTCAAATAAAAGTCGTTACCTAGTTTGCTTTGCTTCAATTAGTCCATAAAGCTTTATAGATGTGCCAAGCAAGGATACCAGGTATTTCCACCTTCTTTAATGATTGGGAAGGTGCTTCAGTAAGTAATTTTTCTCTTTTCTCCTAACAAAATAAAAACTTATAAAAATATATTCATTAATTTGATAATTCATGATGGAAGACCTCCTATCCATAGATTTCTTAATGGGAGACATCTATCACAACACATTATTTACACCAACAAATTTCTCCTTTCATTTACATGACTAATTACCTACATAATTGCATGATTGTGTTTTGCATGTATGTTTAGTTGCTTGATGCATATAGAATTAGGGGATTTCATAAGGATGCAATAATGACAACTAGTCAAGATAGCTTGCATTGCACTTGCACTACGAAGCTAGCGAATCCTCGCACTTAGGACATTAGCTTTCTTGATGCATGATTACACCCACCAAGATGCGATGATAATCCATAATAGCATAGGTTATTATGCATAATGGTATCAAATGATAGTATATTTTACATTTATGTTTGCATAAATTGGTTTGATAGAAATCATGCATTTATCTACATCACATTTGCATCTCTCATATTCATTTTCCTTCACCTTCAATAACTCTTTGACATCGACTCATGACTTGGAACTACATCTCATAAATATTGTCCCTTGCAACAACTTTAACAAAGGTAACAAAAAATTATCAGTAAAACCTAGACTTAAGGATAGTAACAACCTGGATCGTCAATAAAATCCAGTACAATGTTGTTTCTTTTGTTAGGTTTTTGATGGGATTTAAGATCATGGTCCAAATTGCAACTTGAATAATTCCAAAGTTTGAACCATGCAAATATCACATTGTATAAGCACTAACTTCCTCTCTTTAAATAGAGTGGTGACCCATCCATGTTTCTTCATAATTATATAGAGCATTGTAAAGGCACCTAATAGGATGACCAGGTATTTTTGCTTCCTTCAATTATTGGAAAAGTGCCTTAACAAACAACTTCTATTAAATAATCACCAAAATTGTTTTAGATCTCACAAATAAATCACAAGACTTCCTATTCCCAAATAGGGGACACCTATCATAAAAATCCTAGTTAAGTCTAGATACATTGACATATCATGTTTAAATTCCTTTAGAACCATAAGGTCTAGGCACACATCATGTTTAAAGAAATTCAAACCCACAAGGTCTAGGAACACATCATGCTTACAGTCCTTAAGGTCCAGGAACTAGAAGTCCTCCAAATAATAGTTTTAAATTAAAGCCATAGCAAAGTGAGGCACATGTACATAATTCTATACGTTGATAATGGCCTTCGCATTATTAAAACCCTAACAAGTCTAGGCACACGCAAAAGTCTTTCACACCATTTCGATCTAGGAAAATTAAATGCCTTGATAATGCCATAGATGCCTTATCTCAAGGCAAATTATTAATATCATATAAACAACACGTTTATGACAATAATAAATATCTCATGTGCATAAAACTACAACTATCATAATCCAACCAATCAATCATGAAAATCTAAAATGCTACTTCGGTAATCAAACCTTTCAAACACATCATCATAAAAATATCATATACCCAAAAGAAAACCAATAAAGAATAATAGCCTCATATATATGAATAATATACATATCTCAAGTGGTCCAACATATCGCAATGGCAAAATCGGTATGCTCAACCATATACAAATGACAAAGACCGAAGCATCATAATCACAAAATTGATGCAGTAAATCTTCAAAAACTAGACAAAGGGCCTTCAAAATCTCATCAAAACTCTACAAAATCTTAACTTTGAGATCCTGTGTTCCATACTAATCCATGCACTGACCGCTAATAATCCTAAGTGGTAGACCATAACTTGGAAGGGGCACCAGGTGGGAAGCCTGTCTCTGCTATGGAGGAACCACCTGATGGTATAATGCCCTATTGTGAACACTCTTGACTCGCTCTGCCTCTAGATCATATCTTATTGTGACCAAGTGATCTAACATACCTAAAAATATTTAGACCTGCAACTGCTATCATAGCATCATTTCGCTCATGAGTCACTTGTGCCACTCGAGCCAATGCAACATCCTTTTGAGAAGTCAATTGGGCTATCCCAAAAACCCTCTCTACCCTGGCGATATCTTGCACTAAAGACACTTCAGCCACTTGAGCTACAGTTGCATCCCTCTCTAACATAAACTAAGAGGCATGTAATACTACTTGGTCCCTCTTACCCTCGAGTTATCTCTATAGCCATAGCATAAATCTTCTGCTACATACCAGATCACTTTGAATCATCCATATTATTCGTGCTCCTGTTGGAACTACTCATGGATAACCTCCATGAGATGGGGGCACAAATCTCAATGGAGAAACATTGAGGACTACCTAAGCCCTCTCTTGTTATCCCCTCCTGACCTATCTAAAATGAATCCTAACAAATGATCTTGTCCCTCATCTAGATGGAGTCAAAAGCTAGTCTCTATGACCAAACACCCCTATACTATTGCCTATACACAATAGTATCCCCTACATAATCTATGCTAGGATCTGCTACTGGAGGATCATCAATGTCATCCTTTGCAAACAAGGTGGTTTCAAGTCAATCCCCCACATCTCCCTCATCTTGCTTCGTTTTCCTACACAAATACTCTCCCATCTGTGGAATATCCTACTGAAGATCGAACTGTCTCAAAACTCGGTCATGCATGTATACATCTCTACTATCACTAGGATCAATGATTCATCGAATACTTCAAACATGAGCTATCTTAAAGCATCCTTAACCCATTGTAGGTATTGCCTCTATGGCCTCCATATAATCTAATTAGGCCCCAAATCATCTATAGCTTGTGTAGCTATCATCAACATGCCCCTAAAAGAACAATAATGGATCTTAAAAGAATGTGCCCACCAATATGCTATCAGAGTCCCTGCATTTTCGAATTTAATAGGTAAACCATATGGGTGTTGGATAACAATGTGCTCCTAACACCAAATCTAAAGGATGCAACAAATGAGGCTCTTTGCCTCCTTGTACACAACCTTATGCAACACTCTATAAAAGTGAGCCAAAATAAAAGGACCCCAATCATATCTAACATGTTGGTCCCTCATCCCTATGATCAACCCACACCAACCCCATGGTAGAAGGAAACCACTCATGTCTCCCAATAATAATCCAAAGATGATGGCACTCAATAATTTATCAACCTGTGAATGCACCCACCAACAAGAATCCTTTTGATATACAATCCATGCCGCATCAACTATTGGTCTACATATCCACAATAGCTCTGTAAAGTTGACTATTGATCCAGACTCATCCAAATGGAAACCCATCAAATGGGTATCCTAAGAATCCTCCACATATTCTCTAGGGTGACATTAATCTCACTCATTGATAGGAAGAATGTGTCATACTTAGAGAGCCACCTCTCAGCCAATGATGTAAAAATAAGTAGACTCATCCAAATAGAAACCCCTCAAAAGGGTATCCTAAGAATCCTCTACATGTCCTCCAAGGTGACAACAATGCCACTCATTGATAGGAAGAATGTGTTGTACTTAGAGTGCCACCTCTCAACTAAAGATGTAAAAATGACACGATCAAATTCTACCTTGGACATCATTGCTAGATACCCAAGTTCGATAGTGTTCAAGATGACCCTATTATTGGAATATCAATATTTATTATTTAATATGCAATGCATTTTTTTTTGAGTAAATACTTTGTATACACATCCACCATGGGGATTGAACCCGGGTCACATCACCGATAATGCAAGTGGCATCCTTGCTGGTAGACCACACTCACGAGGATATATGCAATGTATTTTATACAATGTGTATGGCTAAGATTAGTCAATACCTTCAAGATTAAATTAGATAAGCAATAAGATTGCTTATCAACAGATTCCTCTAACTTAAGCTCACAATATTCTATCTTCAATAATAGAACTGTTGCGTGAGCCTTTACTAACCAATTAATATTCTAGATAGATTCTAGAAGATAATCAAAATAATGTAATAGTTTATTTTCTAACATCCCCCCTTATTACATTATTTTGGTAGAGAAAATATCACTATACCCCTTCAATATAGAGGAGAGAACAATAAAAGTTGTCTTTGGCTCCTAGCTCCTGGCTCTGGCTCTTGCCTCTAAGTTTCCCTCTATGTCACTACCTCTGTGTCAGCCATAGATCTGCTTATTTTTCAAAGTGGGACTATGCCAGAGAAAGTTTTTTCTAGTCGTAGGAGGTCATCCAAATTTCAGCGTTGTAGTCGTTGAAGCGACGGAAGGTCATTTCCTAAACAAACCATTCATAGTATTAATCCTATACATAGACTCCTTTTCATTGGTCGTCTCCTCCACTAGCCGAAGTGTCTGGTTGCATCGTTTTCCCACTTCCAGGTGAAGACATAGCATCCATCCAGAAAAGGAGACCACGCAACATTGTCCCAATCGGTTGACTAAATAGTGAAACGTCTTATTGGTCTCAGTTTTTCAGACACAAGTCTTCTAAAGTTTTATGGATGTCCTAACAGGCACAACAAATGGATACTTCCCTCCCATATAAATTGATTTTTTGGTGCAGCATTCGACCAATTGCACACTTCTAAGGCACAGGACCGTTGAGCAAGGTGTGTTGCGGGTCAAACTAGAGTGATTGTTGGGCAAGGTAAATTTTTTTAATAAGGGGCTAGATTCAAGGTTTCTTAACCTTTGCATTTTAATTAAATTAACTTTCATTTAATTCATTTTAAAAAAAGGACATTTTTTTTACAAAAGAATCAGAAAAAAAAAGCCATTTATTTCTTCAAAAAGAGCATATTTTGCAAAAGGGAGGACAAACTTATTTAGTTTTGTGTAAAAGCGTGTTTTGCAAAATTATATAGAATATTGTAATTGCATTAGAAGTGCATTGTCATAAGGTGTATTTTCGACAAAGATCGATACCTTAACAAATTTTGCAAAAGTTTCATATTTTCTTTTGCAAAATTATGATTGTAATTGCAGTGTACATAGTTTGGTGGAATTCGACACCTTCACCTCTATATTTTTTTGCTCAACTAGACCAAGTCATCCACAATTGTAAAGGTGCATTTTTGGTGGAAACCAACACCTTAAAACATGGGCAAATCCAAGAAAAATAAAACCCTAAAAAAATTTGATAAATGTACCACACCAAATAAAGTTCTATTTTTTTCAAAAGGGAAGGATCTTTATGAGGATGGAAAATTCCTCACACTAAGGAGTGGTGTACGAGCAATTCTCAAAGATCTTGACTCTTGTAAAGATCCTTAAACAAATGGTGTTATATTTCCTATTGATATAATAAGGGCAATATACATGTCATTAATATCACTTGATATTTGTAAGCATAAAAATAAAAAGATACTAAAGGAGGAATCGAAGGTCAAGATCGTTATGGCCGATGCTTGTGACATAAGTGACCTCGAGCCCTTGGTGAAAAATACTTGTTGTGACACAAACGATCTCATGCCTATAATGGTAGATATCAGTTGTAACACAGGTGATCTCACTACAAGGAAATATTTTACGTGTGACACTAGTGACTTAAAAACTGATAATCCTAAAAATGAGCACCATGATCTTGTCAATTATGACAAATGCAATATTGTTAAAAGCATTGATGATGAAGAACTTGGGTGTTTTAAAAAACACACCAAAGGAATTGGTTCAAAAATAATGAAAATAATGGGATACAATGGTGTAGGATTGGGTAAAAATGGGCAAGGCATTAGAAAGCCCATAATGCCAAATGTCAGGCCAAAGAATGAAGGCCTTGGCTATGATGGTCAAGCAGGAAGCAGTAAGACCATTTTTGTAAAACCACAATCTCGTACAACTAGAGTCAATTTTTGCAGTCATTGTGGAAGAATTGGACATGTAACAAATTGGTATGAAACTAAATAGTGCGGGAAGCAGGATCATTTTTTATATTGAATCGCTTTTTGATTGTAAGGTAGAAAACCCACAATAGACTTAATTTATATATTTGTTCGATGATGCCTTATTATCATATTTGGATTGCATTTAAATACCTAGTCTAATAGTTGTAATAGTGAAGGGTTGTGACCCTAGAATATAATTAATAAATAATATAAGTATTAGGACATGTTAGGAGGGTCCTAACATGCCACCCCCCTTAAAGGAGCTTTGTCCTCAAAGCTGGAAATTTGGAAATTGTTGCTGGATATCTTGAAAAATTTCCCATGTTGCGTCTTCTAAAGGTAGACCTTTCCAATGGATTAAAACTTCCGTGATATCGCGAGTACGAAGGTGACGAGAGCGGTGATCCAAGATAGCTTCTGGCTCGACTAGAAGTACTCCATCATCGAAGAATTCAGGGAGAGTGGTTTGTGTCGTGATATGGGCTCCAACTGTGAGCTTAAGGCAAGATACATGAAATACGGGGTGAAGTTTGGAAGAGGGAGGAAGCTCTAGTTTATAAGCAACGGTCCCAATACGTTGGAGAACTTTATACGGCCCATAAAATTTGGGTGCTAACTTCTGAGAACCTTTTTGTTTAAGAGAGGATTGACGGTAAGGTTGGAGACGTAAGAAAACCATATCACCCTCGTGGAAACTACATTCGCTTCTATGTTGATCGGCTTGCTGCTTCATGCGATGTTGGGCGGTGTGTAGGTTCTATTTTAGGATCCGTAGTATGTCATCTCTATTAGCAAGTTCTGTTTCCACCGCATGGACTTTTGTAGTCCCTGGAATATAGGAAGTGAGGGATGGTGGTGTTTGACCATATAGTGCTTCATAAGGAGTCATTTTGATGGACGTATGGTATGAAGTGTTATACCACCATTCCGCTAGTGAAATCCACTTTACCCAATGGAGTGGTTGAGTAGAAACAAAACATCGAAGGTATGTTTCCAAGCATTTATTTACAACTTCTGTTTGGCCATCGGTTTGAGGATGGTAAGCGGAGCTCATACGAAGTTGAGTACCTTGTAATTTGAATAATTCCTTCCAAAAGGTGCTAGTGAAAGTTGGGTCACGGTCACTAACAATTGTGGAGGGCATACCATGTAATTTAAAGATGTTATCTAGGAAGAGGTGGGCTATAGTTCTAGTGGTATAAGGATGAGCCACGGAACAAAAATGGGCATATTTAGATAAACGATCAACGACTACGAAAATGGTTGTTTTTCCTCCTGATTTTGGTAATCCTTCAATAAAGTCCATAGAAATATCTGCCCATATTTTGGTGGGTATAGGAAGAGGTTGAAGTAATCCTAGAAAAGCGAGGGTCTCCCCCTTTTGTCTTTGGCAAACTTCACATTCTTTTACAAAGTTTTTGATGTAATTTTCATTCCTACCCAATAGAAGGAGGTAGTGGCTCTTTTATAGGTTTTTAAGAACCCTGAGTGGCTTGTAGTGGGTGAGGTATGTAACTCATGAAGAAGTTTGTCACGATAAGTTGAATTGGGGGTGAGGACCATCCTCCCTTTGTATCTTAATATATTGTCCTTCCAAGTGTATGGAGGTTTGCTACTAGGATTATGTTGAAGTTGTTGAATTAAGGCGTGGATAGTAGGATCATTTATCCATTCTTCATGCACCTCATCTACCCATTTAGGAATAAGGGAGGAAAGAGCATGGACTTGAGGCATATCTTCAAATTTTCTAGAAAGTGCATTGGCTGCCATGTTGTCCTTTCCATTTTTATATGTAATTTCATAATCATAGCCAAGAAGTTTAGTAACCCATTTTTGTTGTTTCGGGGTATTAGTCCTTTGTTCCAAAAAATACTTCAAGCTATGATGGTCAGTGCGTATAATGAAATGTTGGCCAATAAGGTAAGGCCTCCAATGTTGAATAGCATGGAAAATCTCCAACATCTCTTTTTCATATGTAGAGCGAGCTGAATTCTTAGGAGAAAATGCTTTGCTTATAAAAGCTAGAGGCTTTCATCCTGCATGAGTACGGCTCTCATTCCTATTCCTGAAGCGTCACTTTCAATGACGAACGGTTTAGAAAATTTGGGCATGGCTAGAACAGGGGTGGTACAAATTACAGTTTTCAAGGTGATAAAGGCCTCATCCGCTTTAGACGACCATTTGAAAGTGTTTTTCTTAAGTAATGCTATTAGAGGAGCAACGATTTTACTATAATTTTGGACAAATTTTTTATAATATCCCGTGAGTCCAAAAAACCCACGTAAAGCTTTTAAGGTTTTTGGAATAGGCCAATTTTTCACCTCCTCGATTTTGGAAGGATCTACCATAACTCCTTCCTTTGAGACAATATGCCCTAAGTATTCAATTTCTTGTTTTCCAAAGGAACACTTTGATCTTTTTGCATAAAGTTGATTTTCCTTCAAGATTTGGAACGCTTGTCTAACGTGGTCCAAATGTTCTTCCCATGTTTTGCTATAAATCAAAATGTCATCAAAGAAAACTAATATAAATTTACGAAGAAAAGGGTGAAATACCTTATTCATTAGACTTTGAAAGGTAGAAGGAGCGTTGGTCAGGCCAAATGGCATCACCAAGAATTCGTAGTGCCCTTCGTGAGTGCGAAATGCTGTCATAGGAATATCCTTTTCATTGACTCGTATTTGGTGGTAGCCTGACCGTAAGTCTAACTTGGAAAAATAAGTTGCCCTGTGGAGTTCATCTAATAGCTCGTCTATGATTGGAATAGGAAATTTATCTTTGATGGTCATTTTATTAAGCGCTCGAAAATCGTCACAAACGCCACGAGCCATCCTTTTTTTCTAACTAAAATAATTGGAGAGGAGTAAGGGCTTTTGCTAGGTCTAATGACTCTTGCCTTAAGAAGCTCTTGTACTAATTTTTCTATTTCGGTCTTTTGGAGGTATGGATAACGATAAGGTATAATATTAGGAGGTTGATGCCCTGGAAATAGTGGAATAGTGTGATCGTGACTTTGTTGTGGAGGTAGTCCTTTTGGTTCATTGAATATTGCCTTATGGTGGTCTAAAATCTTTTGTAACTCTGGTGTCTCGTCTTCTTTGTGACTAGGTTGAATTGAAAATAATTGGATGACCATTCCTTTGTTTCCTTTTCGGATAATTTTCTCCATTCTATGTGAGCTGACGATTTGGGAAGGTCCCGATTTCAGGCCTTGGATAATATAGGTTTGGTTCTTTCGTCGTGAATTTCATCCATAGTTCATCAAATTCCCATTGGACTACGCCCAAGTTTCGTAACCATTGTACGCCTAGGACAATGTCGCACCCACCTAGGGGTAGGACGTACATGTCGTCTTTCATGTTATAAACCCCCATAGTTAGTTTTATATTTCTGCATTTTCCTTTGCATGCAATTTTTTTGCCGTTTCCAATCATCACTTTGAAGTTATTGCAAGGGTATATAAAACAATTTGCTTGTTTAGCCACCTTTGGATCGATAAAATTGTGCGTGCTACTGGAATCTAGGAGCACGGTAAGATTTTGTTTCTTAAAATACCCTTTTACTCGCATTGTTTGAGGGGCAGAAAATCTGGCAAGGGCATTGAAGGAAACCTTTGGTGCATTTTCTTCGTCACTTTCAAGTGTGTTGGATAATACCTCTACTTCGAGTTCAGGTTCCTCTTCAATGAGAATTCCCTTCCTCTATGGCATCTAGAATATATAATTTCTGTGAGGCACATTTATGATTTCTGTTAAATTTCTCATCGCAATGGTAGCAAAGACCCTTATAGCTTGTCTTTCCTTCATTTCCTCGAAACTCAGACGCTTAATTGGTAGAGCGGGGTTAATTTTGGGGGCTGTGTAGGAGTTTTGGGTTCGTCCATTTTGCATTGGTTTGGGGTTGGTATAAGTGTTTTATGGTTTCCCCCAAGTTGGTTTTGTGAACCGATTCCGTGCCTTGATTTTGTCCTCCGCTAATTTCGCCAAGCCAATGGTCTTTAACATGCTTGTAGGGTTATACATTTGCACCTCTATTCGAATTTCTTCTTTTAATCCGCTAACAAAACATTCTTGAAAGAAGGCAGCGTCTAATTCGGATGTTCGATTAGCTAGCCTTTCAAATTCTGCTTGGTATTCGCTTACCAAAGTGGTTTGGCATAATTTAGTGAGGGCCCCTATAAAGATTTGAAACTTGCTAGGGCCGAATCACACTAATAGATTATGTGTAAAGGTTGACCACGTCGGAGTGTCGTTAGTTTTCTCGAACCATTGGTACCATTGGATGGCGTCATTTTCCAAGTGGAAGGAGGCGATATGCACTTTTTACATTTTTGGAATTTGATTTAGTGAGAAATATTGCTCTGCTCGGTAGATCCAGTTTATAGGGTCTCCTCCTTCAAATTTTGGGAAGTCTAATTTGGTCGTCCGTGGTAGAATGGAAGTTTGTGGACCTCCTAACATTGCTCGGTTTGATGACCCGTGGTTGGGTGAATTTGTATGTGTTGTTGCCTGGTTTTGACTGATGGCATCAAGTTTAACATCCATTGCAAATATTTTCTCGAAGAGTTCTCGTGTTACGGGTATTCTCCTCTCTTTCCTGTTGAACTTCTTCAGCGAGCCTTTCGTGTTTCTCATGAATGGAATCTAGTGATCGTCGTCCTTCAGCCATTGCGGTTGGTGTAGGTAACAATCAATATGACTTGGTACAGGTGAGCAAAAAAAAAAAAATTTAATTTTTTTCCTTTGCGTTTCGGACGTCAAAAACCTTGATGTTGCGTTGAAGATTTTAGCTTTTTCAAAACAGCCACCGGTCACCACGCGAAAGGTCAAGCAATTTGGGTGTAAGACAACTTAATTCATACCTTAGGAGAAGGTTTAATTTTCTACGAGGATTTTGACACGGATCCGTGGAGCGTGAATGCTGTTTGCGTCCTTGCAAATGTGGACTAGCTGAAATGTGCGGTGGGAAAAAAATTTAATGGTGAATTTGCTCCTTGATCTAGCTCTGATCCAGATGGTATGAAACTAAATAGTGTGGGAAGCAGGATCATTTTTTATATTGAATCACTTTTTGATTGTAAGGTAGAAAACCCACAATAGACTTAATTTATATATTTGTTCGATGATGCCTTATTATAATATTTGGATTGCATTTAAATACCTAGTCTAATAGTTGTAAGAGTGAAGGGTTGTGACCCTAGAATATAATTAATAAATAATATAAGTATTAGGACATGTTAGGAGGGTCCTAACACAACTAGGTGTTAAAACCTACATTCTTGTGTCATATGTGGTTGTACTAATCACTCCCCTACAAATTGTTGGTATAAAAAAAATGACCAACAAGATTCATGTTGATTGTGGATGGACAAATATCACACAATGGAACAAAATGAAAGAAATGTTGTATGACTTCTATAGAAGAGGCAAACCCAAAGGTAGACCCAGTGACAAACCAAGAGGGACCCAAAGGCGGTGATCTAGAGGTAAACCCAAAGGTAGATCCAAAGGCAGACCCAAAGGTAATGACCCAGAGGGAAACCTAGAGCCAATAGCCAAAGCCAAGAACCAAAGCCAAGAGCCAAAGTTGTTATACCATATTGGAATCTCAATATTTATTATTTAATATTCAATGTATTTTATACAATGTGTATGGCTAAGATTAGCCAATACCATCAAGCTTAAATTAGATAAGATTGCATATCAATAGATTCCTCTAACTTAAGCTCGCAATATTCTATCTTCAATAATAGAATTGTTGCATAAGCCTTTACTAACCAACTAATCTTCTATATAGATTCTAAAAGATAATCAAAATATTGTAATAGTTGATTTTCTAACACCTATCAACTCGGGTCATCCTATCCAAGGTGTCCATACTCAAGTTCGTTGCGAGAGCATGAGATTGTTGTGCTCTATGCTTCAAAATGTCCATCTGCATTCAAAAGCACTCATTTGCCTATCTTACACCAATAAATTTTACTTTTGTGGGTTATCGACAAATTTATCGATTCCAAACAAGTTTACTGCTTGGCAAAAAATAAATTTCAAATTTTAACAAATTTATTGCTTGTTTTACAAATTCATCGTCATTGAGTTCGCCACTAAAATGTGAAATTGCAACACAAAAATAAAATTCAAATTTTGAAGCAAAAAATGATGGAACACAACTTTAATGTGAAATTGCAACACAAAAATAAAATTCAAATTTTAAAGCAAAAGATGATGGAACACAACTTAGTTTGCACTCTTTAAACACCACTTATCCCTTGAATCACATCCATGATGAACGGATTGTCACTATTAAACTATCGAAAAATAGTAGAAAATTGACCTTAGGCTCCCAAAATCTTTTTTTTAGAAATTGCACAGTTGCTTCTGCATTGAAGAGCAAATACCTTAGAACTGCTCCTCTCTGCAAAATTGAGGAGTAAATACTTAGAACTGCTCCTCTCCTCCCAACAAAATTGGGGTCATCAACGGATACTTTAAAAGCGTTTATTAGGCAAAGGGAGCTTCCTATTTGCATCGCGTCTTCATTGATATCATATTTATGATTTCTAATTTCAAAGCATTTAGTAGGCAAAGGAAGCTTCCTATTTGGACGGTGTCTTCATGGATATCATATTTATCAATTTTTAAATTCAAAGCACATGCTTGCAAAATTCAAGCTTCACCTCTACCATTGTCCAGGGCATAGAGCTAGATCAATCTTTTTGGCATACATCAATGTTAGGGCATAGTGCTAGATCAACCTTTTTGGCATACATCATTTACCTTGAAATGTTTTGTGCTTTAAATTTTTGCTAATGTTTGAGGTTCGGGACGGAATAAATGATACTTTTTGTTAATGGAATAGTAGGTTTAAAGGTGTAAGTTTCATATTCTATTTTGTGGAATTTCTCACTTTTATTAAAATCCAATATAGTAAGTTTTTTATTCCACTAAGTGAAATTAGATCGTGAGGTTTATTTTATGAGAAAAAAAGGGACAAAATAAATGATACAAATGATACCTCTTGTTAATGGGGTAGCAATGGGGTAGCAATTGAATCCTGACATTTACTTTGAGAGGGAAAAGAGATGAAATAAATGATACTTTTTGTTAATAGGGTTGCAGGTTTGAAGGTGCAAGTTTTTGGTTCCACTATGTGGAATTCCTCACTTTTATTAACATCCGTGCAAGTTTTTGGTTCCGTTATGTGGAATTCCTCACTCCTATTAACATTTCTCACTTTTATTAACATCGATTTTAGTAAGTTTTTTATTCCACTAAGTGAAATTAGATCCTGACATTTACTTAATGAGAAAAAAGGGACAAAATAAATGAGACATCAAAGTTTAGTTTAGTAAGTTTATGATACATCAAAGTTTAGTTTAGTAAGTTTTTTATTCCACTAAGTGAAATTAGATCTTGACATTTACTTTATGAGAAAAAAAGGGATAAAATAAATGATACCTCTTGTCAAAAAGGGATAAAATAAATGATACCTCTTGTTAATGGGGTAGCAATTGAATCCTGACATTTACTTTGAAAGGAAAAAGGATGAAATAAATAATACTTTTTGTTAATAGGGTTAGCAGGTTTGAAGGTGCAAGTTTTTGGTTCCACTATGTGGAATTCCTCACTATTATTGTTAATGGGGTAGCAATTGAATCCTGACATTTACTTTGAAAGGAAAAAGGGATGAAATAAATAATACTTTTTGTTAAGAGGGTAGCCGGTTTGAAGGTGTAAGTTTTTGGTTCCACTATGTGGAATTCCTCACTATTATTAACATCCAGTTTGGTTCAAGTTTTTGGTTCCACTATGTGGAATTCCTCACTCCTATTAACATCCAGTTTGAACACACTCCTATTAACATCCAGTTTGAACATGTGTGTGGGAGACTGACTCTCTTGCTTTCTAAACAATTAATGTGATAATAAAGTTTAGTGACATATTCTATGATTAAATTTTTCATTGCACTTTAATACCTGTCTTAACATCAAGTTTGGGCATATGTGTGGGAGCCTAGCAATTCCTCACTCCTATTAACATCTTGGGCATGTGGGAGGCTTGCTCTTTCTTTCTAAACTGTTTATGTAATATTCAAGTTTAGTAATATATTCTATGATTAAAATTTTCGCTCCTCTCAAAACCATTTGTATCATCGGTTTAGCTTTTACCCCATTGTTTAGCTTTTGTACTATTTGTGAAATGATAGGGGATGGGATTGCCAGAGATATGTTAACCATCGAGTGGAACATTCGATACCAAAGAAATGCCATGTCTTTCAACTGCGTCAAGGTCTTGGTATCCAACATAGCTGCGTCAAGGTATTCGTATCCAACATAGCTGACACCAGCTAATTTATAAGCATCATTGATACATACTGCTTACAACAGCAACAATTAATATTTGAATTTATAGTAAACACTGAAATTTGTGCCTGGATTAAAGTTGCAAATTATAATAATTGCAGTCCAATCTAAGGTCAAAGACACCGAAACACCCAGGATTTTGAAAGAACTAATTCTAAATACATCTTTGCCCTGAAATACGTAAATACTTTGCAATGCATGGCAAGAATCATTCTAATGTAAACAAACCGCGTTACACAGGAGACAGCACCAGAAACACAACACGCAACAATAGTCTGCTCCCTCACCTCGAAAAACTAGAAATTATTTTATAACGGGCTTAGCTTGGAACAGAGGCGTTTGACGCGTGGCGTTTGTGCAGCTCCTATTGACAAAACTTTGAAGGTTGTTATTTATGTTAATTATTTATTTTTCCAAAGACATAAATAAAATTACATATTAGCACTCACAAACATTCCAAATCATGGAAAGCTCTAAGTCATAAAATCAAAAAACCCTTCACATCCACACACGGAAATCGCATAGTTACATACGCTATTTATGAAAGCGATGAGCGGAATCCAACAATTATAGACTTCAACTACGGGAACGAGTTCGCACAATTACAAGCAGGACACCAGAGAAACTACCTATTTAAATTTGCTACATATTTCAAAATCCCTTTCTTTTGGGCTTATTTGCGGATTAACCAGAGATCTCAATGGATTTGACTTCAGGTTTGGGCGGCGATTGCTTGGGAACTGTCACAGTCAGCACTCCATTTTCCATCGCAGCCTTTACCTCCTCCACCTTCACATTTTCAGGGAGGCGAAAGCGTCGCAGGAATCTGCCGTGCGAGCGCTCAATTCGGTGCCACTTATCATCCTTGTGCTCTTCTTCCTTGCTCCGTTCGCCACTTATTTGCAGAATTTTGTTGTCTTCTACCTCTATTTTCACCTCCTCTTTTTTCAGACCTGCCATAAGAAAATAAAGCTTCAGACAACCCCGCCCCCTGTTTTCAGAGCCAAAAAAAGAAGATAATAACCTAAGAGAAACAGAGAACTGTTTTAACAGCCAAGAAAGAAGATAATAACTTAAGAGAAACAGAGAGAAGAGGAGAAAAGGAAATACCAGGAAGATCAGCCTTGAAAATATGTGCTTCGGGGGTTTCCTTCCAGTCGATCTGAGTATTGGCCACAGCAGAGGCTTCCCTTGCAAAGTCTCGAGATGGTCCAATGTCCCTCATCAATGGAGCGTTAAATGCTTCAACCGGATCCCACAAATCCAGAGAAAATGGGTCGAACACGCTATTTGATCTCCTACCGAAGAAACTGGGTACCAGAGACATCTTCTTCAAAAATTGCTTCTAATATTGCAGATGAAAGAAGAAAATAGGAATCAGATGACAGGCTGCGAATGTTTGGCTAATCAAGTATTTATAGTGCCAAATTTCCACAAACAAGACGTTTCCAAAAGTGACGTTCCGGAAAATTCGAGGCCTTTCGTGGATTTCCACAAACAAGACGTTTCCAAAAGTGACGTTCTGGAAAATTCGAGGCCTTTCCACGAAAGCCGTCTTGTTCGGAATAAGACTTAAGGGAGTGGATAATATTTATGGTGTATTCGATAGGGTTTTTTATTTTTCTTGGGAGTTGGAATTCTTGGAAGGTTGGGGTCCCATTGACTGTGTTTTCTCGTGGACTTAGGATTTATAGAGGCAGATGGAGTTACCTATTTGTCTTTTAAAAAAAAAAAATCTATAATATACTATTTATTTATTTATTTTTTATTTGGTTAGTGCGATCGTGTTTACCTTATTATTAATATATATATATATATATATATATATATATATATTTTTTTTTTTTAAATTTGTAATTTTATATTAAGTAAATATGAAATTATATTTTTCATATGTTTCTTTGGTATTTCTTCGTGATTTCAATAGTGACCAAAGGAATATATATATATATATATATATATATATATATATATCCAAAAAAAAATTGTACTTTTATATTAAATAAATGTGAATTATATTTTTCATATGTTTCTTTGTTATTTCTTCACAATTTCAATAGTGATTAAAGGAATATATATATATCAAAAAAAAAATCATAATTTTATATTAAGTAAATATGAAATTACATTCTTCATATGCCTCTTTGGCATTTCTTCAAAATTTCAATAGTGACCTAAAAGTCAGGTCATTTATACATCATAACTAGCTATCTCTATCATGCTAAGTTCTATCCTTAGACACCTTCCCAATTTATCAAACAATATCCTTTAAATCACTAACTTCTGAGTTTTTTGAAAAAGTTGCTTTATCTGTGCTTGCTTTAACTAGAGTGTATTAATCCCCCTAGATAGAGATTTGGACCAGTTGTAGTGCATTGCCCTCATTGAATTCCTGTACTAAGCATGTACCTGGATCAATCTGAAGTGCCTCCTTTGAGAGTTCATCTGCTTCCCTATTCAGTTCTCTATAAATATGCCAAAAAGTAAAAGCTTCACTTCGATCCACAACTTCTTTTATTTGAGAGAAGATGGGTTGTAGAATCATGTTTTCCATCCTAAAAACACCAAGCATCCAGTTTATTACCACCTGTGAGTCTCCATAAATTTGAATTTTTTGTATTCCTTTTGATTCTGCCAACTGAACCAACAATTTGAGGGCCATAATTTCAGCATAATTATTAGAACCTTCTCCCAATCCAACCTTGAATTTAAAATAATGAGAGTAAAAAATATATAGTAATCCTCCTACTCCACAAACTCTAGGGACCCCTTGTCTAGCCCCATCAAAAAATCCTGCCCTTGATTTATCAATATTTGGAGGGATGATTTATCTGTTTACCTTTGTTGTTGCCGAAACCTTACAATTATTGAAACTTCCAATGATTTGGGAGGAGACCTACCAAGTAGGCTTCTCCTGATCCTAAAAAATTATTGCATTCCTAGATAACCATACTCCCCAAGACACAAACAATGGGAGAGCTATAAAACCTTTGTAAGACCTATTTTCAAACCAAGATTTTAAGCACTCTCCTAAGGAATCTTCTTGCCATCCTATAGGAAGATTTAACTATGCTATAACCTCCCTCCAAACCTGTCTAGTAAAGGAGCAAGCAACCAATAAATGATCAATTGTTTCATTGTTTGACTTACATAAATGACACCTTCCTAGACCATTCCAATTCTTCTTCTATAATACCTCCCATGTCAGAACCTTATTTTTCATGGCAAGCCATAGGAACAATCTTATCTTCAATAGGGCTTTCTGCTTCTAGAGTGTCTTCCACCACCATGTTGGATTATCATTGCTATCTTCCAATAGAGTCTTATACCCCAACTTTGGAGTGTACTCCCTCATAGCTCCATTCTTTGTCTAGACCAATTGATCAATTTCCTCTCGCAACTTGATATGTCCAGCTTTAAGTCTCCTCACATATCTCCCCGTTGCTTCCTTCCATCCCTGACTCTAATTTGTAGAAGATTTTAGGTCAACTGCTTGGGCAAGATTTCCAATCCCCTAAGCTCTTAGGGTCTGAATTACATTATTTGGTAGTCTGTGCATATCACCACAACCAATCCAAGGGTCTAATCCTAGTCTTATCCTTGAACCATCCCCTATTTTCTAGGTAAGCCAATCACCTACAATATAAAAGGCCTGAATCATTACCTTCCAACAAATTGAAACATTATGGGTTTGCTTCATTGGGGCCCTTATCCACTCCTCAACTATGAGTGGCTCTAAATACTTTTCATGTATGATCTTATTCCATAAGCCTTCCTTTGATATTATCTTCCAAACACACTTTGTTGCTAGAGCCTTGCTAAATAGGAAGATGTTCTTAAGTCCCCATCCTCCATTTTCCTTGGGCTTGGCTAAGGATTTCCATTTAACCAAGGGAATACCTTCCCTTTCCCTTTTCCTTATCCATAAGAACCTATAGCTTAACTATCTAATTTTATTCAAAACTCCTTTTGGTATATGAGCCAAAGATTGCCAATATACTAGTATTACCTCCAACATAGACTTGACCAAAGTCAATCTCCCCCAAAGAGAGCCATTTGTTGCACCATATATTAATTCTTCCTTCCACCTTCTTTATCAACCAATTCTAGTCTTGTTTAGTGTAGTCATTGGGTTTCAAAAAGAACCCTAGATATTTAAACCCCTCTTGAAGATCAAATCTATTAAAGGGGAAAAGTTGACCTATTATTATGGTTTGATTTTGATCCACATAGTTAAAAGAGATGCTTGAATTCTATGCATTAATATGCATACTTATTGCTAGACAAAAAATATCTAAATATTGTTTTAACTTCTCTACAACTCTTACTGTTCCATATGTGAAAAGGAGAACATCATCTACAAAAAGTAGATGGGTGACTTCCATTATTCTACCTATTCTAATTCCCTTTATTGTTCCTTCCCTCTTGGCTTCTAAAATACACCTACTTAATCCCTCAACTACCAAAATAAATAATAATGGTGACAAGGGGTAACCTTGTCTAATCCCTCAAGAAGCTTTGAAGAACTAAGAGGCTGACCCATTAACCAAAACTACAAAAGAAATAGAACAAAGACATCCCATAATCTAGTTCACCATCTACACATAGAACCCAATATGAGTAAGTATCATTCTTAAATATAGCCAATTTACTCTATCAAAAGCCTTGGAGAGATCCAACTTCATCACCATTGTTGGTAGTTTCTTTGATTTTATGGTATGAAGACTTTCTTGAGCAGCACCAATTGCTTCATGAATTTGTCTACCATGTAGGAAACTGAATTGCTCAATAGATATAGAAGCAGAGAAGAACCTTTTAATTCTTGATGCAATTATTTTTGCTATGATTTTATACACATAGTTACACAAAGAAATGGGCCTAAAATCATCAAAGGAAGAAGGATTATCCTTTTTTGGAATAAGAGCAATGAAGGTAGAGTTGAAGACTACATTTACCCTTCCTTTTAGCCTAGACTCCTCCACAACCTTGAGTAGGTCAGACTCCAAAAGGTCATAGAGCCCGAGAAAGAATTCCATAGTCCACCCATCAGGTCCTAGACTCTTATATTTCTGGAAGGAGGTTAAAACAACTTTGAGCTCCTCCTTTGAGACTTCCTTAATCAACTCACCATTGGCTTCCTCATCTATAAATCTGGGAAAGAGAGAAGTTATTTTAACTATTTCAACTATATTAACTTGACTAGGATCCTTGTATAGTTGACCAAAATGCCTTACACCCATGTCTGTTATTCCTTTAAAGGAGGAGACTTTACTTCCATCTTGTCCTTGTAGCTCCCAAATTGTATTTTGTTGTTTTCTATGATTTGTAAAGCTATGAAAAAATTTAGTGTTCTCATCCCCACTTGCAATCCATAGTGCTCTACTTTTGAGCCTCCATCATGCTTCTCTCTCTACCAACAATCTTCTCTTCTCTTATTCTAAACTTTTATACTTAAGCCTTATTTCCTCATCCATTTCTTTTTCAAAGTCATCTGCTAGAAACACTACAAGCTCCTCCTCAATCTCCCTCAATTTTTGCTCATCCATCAATTTTTTTATGGGCCCACTGAACCACTATTACCTTAACCCTTTTTAGATTTGTTACAAATTGTATACTAGCAGATTCTCTCAGACTAGGATCAAACTTCACCCATTCTGATTTGACTAGAGTTACAAAGCTATCCTCTTTTAGCCACTCAAAATTGAATTTAAAAGGACAATATGGTTTTTTCTCCTCTTTTGTTATAAGAAGCATGATAGGGGAGTGATCAAAGTCTCCTCCAACTTCAATCCAAGACTTCAATCTATAAGTGCCATTTACCAAACTCTCTACTACTAAGAATCTATCTAGTCTCTTAGAAATTCTATCAACTCCTATCCTCATGTTTCTCCAAGTTGGGATAGATTTTATAGGCACCAGGTCTACCAACCCCTTGGATTCAAAATTTTGGATGAAGTAATTAGCCAATGGATCAATTCTAGTAGCAAAACCCCACACTTCACTCCTCGAAAGAGTTAAGTTTAAATCACCTCCTAAAATTAAATTATTAGCTTCTAAAAACTTTTGATCCATAAGCTTATCCCAATACTGCATCCTATCTTTATAGGGGCCATAAATGTTCACCACTATCACTATTTCCTTGAGCTCCACTAAAAAGAATTCAATCCCTACTCCTGAGTCAAGCAATGCAAATTTGGTTAGCCTAAACTGATTTGCCTTCCACCCTATGGCCACTCCTCCTGAGGCTCCTACAACATCAAGGGCCAGAAAATCCCATCCTTTAAGCAATTTACTGAGATCTTCCATCACTTTCATAGCTAACCCTTTTGTCTCTTGAATTAGCAAAATCTTTAGATTATGAATTTCTACCAACCTACATAGAGCAACTTTTTTGCAGAGTTGCCCATCCCTCAAATATTAAAGGAAAGTACTTTCATTGATTAACTATGTCTAAGATCATCCCTGCTCTAAGGATCCCCTTTAAGGATGGTTGCTTGCCTTGTTGAACTTCATAGAGGCTTTTATTCTTAGCCAATGAAGTAAAAACTCTTCTACCCCTCCTACTAGTAAGACTTCTATCCCCCACATATTTACTAGGGCCTCCCCCAAATCCTTCTTCCCTTAGTCCTATTCTACCTTTTAGGGATCGTAGGGGATACCTATGGGTTTTTGGGGACACAGAACCTTCCTGACCATAAGCAAAATGAAGAGGGGAAGCAATTTCAAAGTGATTTACTTATGAAGCATTACTAAAAAACTTACCAGAGTCTAAACCAAGGTCTAGATCTACTTCCTTCAAGGAAGAGGAATTCAAGGGTCCTCCTTGCCCCTCAACTCCACCCTTACCTTCTTCTAGTGGAGACTTTGTTTTACAGACTAGTAAATCTAGCCATTGGTTAGTTGAGGGACTCAAAAGAGAATTACCTATAATCCCATATGAGAAATGAGATTTGGCAATAGATTAACTTTGAAAGCTTGTATCTAGGTCCAAGAGCATGACATCCAAATTTTGCTCTAAGAATCCTAGCCTTACTTTAATATGAGATGATTCTGAATCCATCACTTGATCTAGCACAAAAATATTTATCTCCACCTTCTCTACATTTTCTATTTTTTCCCTTGATTTCTCTAGCTTGTGTTCCTTATGCATTGATTCAATAATATAATCAGACTATAAGTTATGTGCCTGAAGGGAAAATTGCATCTCATTCTCACCCTTAAATATCCCTTTATCTTCCTTACGATACCAAACCTTCCTTGAAAAATTAAGAGAATAATCCCTTGCAATATACCCATAATTATGACAATGTGCACACCTAAAAGGCACACCAATATAGTCTAGGGTTTGTACATGCATCCCTTTGTTATACTTCAACACAATTTCCCCCACCAATCCATCTCTCTAGTCCACATCAACAAGAATCTTAGCCATTATCCTCATGCATGAGGACTAATACCTCTCATCCACCTCCAAGAAAGAACCAATGCAATTGCCTATGGCTTGGAAAACATCTCTAGACCAAAATTCTAATGGCAACCCTAGTAACTTTACCCATACAGGGTGAGAAGGTATTCAAGTGGTCCTAGGGTCAAAACAAGGGTCCCATAATTTGAGAATTAACAAAGTTGACCCCCAAAACCATTTCTTTGACATAATATTTGCCACATCTTCCTTAGTCTTGAACTGAAATGACAACCACCCTCTTACTAGAAGTAAAAAACTAGGCACATACCCTAGAACTTCCATCCATTCCCTAGCCATCCAATCTGCCAAGGATTTTTTAGAAATTGCATGCCCATAGAACCTCCCAATAAGCATTTTCTCTAAGAGTTCAATGACTTCCCCCATTTTCACATCTTCTCCTAGGACTAATTTTGCTCTATTACTCTTCCTTCGAATGCACTTGGTTGCCTTTTTACATGCTTCCAAGGGATTCTTCTTTGGGTTTCCTCCTTCCAAATTCTTATGTTGTCCCTCATAGCCCTGATCAGAGAGTTGTGGCCTATTTTGAACTTGCTCTAAAGAGGACATATCCCAATCATCACTCTTGTCCAAGAGTTGAGTGTCTTCCTATAAAATCATCATCGACTTAGGCCCATTCTTGAACTCTTCTAAAGGAGACTTCCTTCTTTTAAACTTTCTTCCATAATCAAATATGGAGACCTCCTCATAAGGATCCATCGAATAGTCCATTGCTTCTTCTTCATGACATTGTTCTAGAAAACCCCTAAATCTTCCTTCCTTTTCAAAATCTTGCATTCTCCTTATAGCCTCAAGGTCGGGGGACTCTCCATTAGCATTTGCATTAGCAAAACTAGCCTTGATAGAGAATGTCCCATTATCTTTATCACCCTCTACTTCACTCACCATGGTGGTAGTCTTGTCAAAAAAAACTCTAAAAATTTATCCTCTTAGCCCATGTCTTTACAACCTTAGGGTTAAGATACATGTCATGTGATGATGACTCCATCCTTAGTGGCCATAGCCCTAGTCTATTCTTCTCATATTTCCCCTCCTCAACCATTGCTCTATTTTGCACTGAACTCACCAACAAACCCCTTGCAAATACCTCCTTCAAACCCTCTATTGAGCTGCTACATCTTGTTGGTGATACAACCTGGAACCAAGGGTTGTGTGATGGATCTGACAGTTGCAATGGTAGTTGTAGTAGTGACCCATATTTCTCCTTGTCCTCTTTGTATCCCCTTGACCCCTTCTTCATTGTCGAAGTTGAGATCTTAGACACCTTTGACATCCATCTGCACCTTAGTGCAACATCTCGTACTATTTTTTTAGCAAAAGTGCAACAGTTTTAAGATATTTAAAAATGTTGGATTCTCCTTCAAACTGTTGAAGGCCCTCTTCTAGTACAAATTATTCTTCTATTATCCATTCATGAGCAAGCCCTGGGTTGTGCTTTAAGGCCTATGAAATCCCACTATTGTTCTCCATTTGTATTTCCACTAAGTCCTAACTTGCATAGATCGCCTACCCAAATGACAAGTACTATGAAGTTTTAACAAATTGAAAATTTGTTCTTTTATGGCTACCCAAACCTTCGTATTTGAAAAAAACCCCAAACACAACTCCAAAAACAACTTTTACTTTTATCTAGAAAAGTAAATAGTAGAGAAAAATACTTGTTAAGACATGTACTAGGGTTTGAAATCCACCACTTGCTTCAAAGAATTGCTATGTTTTTTCTCTCTTTTTCACACTAGGGTTTGATCTCCGTCGCTTGCTCCAAAAATTTTGTCGCTTGCTTCAGAAAATTGCTTGCTCCAGAAAATTTGTCGCCGCTGCTTGCTCCAAAAAATTCATCGTCTACTTCAAAAAATTGCTTGCTCCAAAAAATTCATCGTCTACTTCAAAAAATTGTTTTCTTCAAAATATTCATCGTCTACTTCCAAAAATTGCTTGCTCCAAAAAATTTGTCATTTGCTCTTGAAAATCCGTCATCGTCACTTGCTCCAATCTGCTTCAAAGAATTGCTTGCTCCAAAAAATTCGTCATCGTCGCTTGCTCTAGTCTGCTTCAAAAAATTGCTTGCTCCAAAAAATTTGTTATCGTCACTTGCTCCAAAAAAACTTTTTTGAATCTGCTTAAGAGAATTGCTATTTTTATCTCCCTTTTTTCACACTAGGGTTTGATCTTTGATCGCTTTTACCAAAAAATTCATCGCTTGCTCGAAAAAATTTGATGTCTGCTTCAAAAATTGCTTACTACAGAAAAATTATCGTCGCCACTTGCTCCAAAAAATCCGTTGCCTACTTTAGAAAATTTTTTGCTCTAGAAAATCCATCGCCACCGCTCCTTACCTATTTTCTATCTTATTATTTACTATAAGAAGATAGACATTTATAAGACTTAAAATTATAAGGGTTGAATTTTTTTCAAAATATTTTTTTCTTGCTTATTGTTATTTTTAAACCTCATCTTCTATATATTATTTAATGTTAATTTTTTTAAATAAATTTTTTAAATATTAAATATTTAGTTTATTTTGATAGATGTATTTTAGTTGGTTGTGTATTTCATATTAAAGCTTATAAAATTTTACAAATGAGGGTAGGGGTGGGCAGCAGTAACAACTATTGCACAGTTTACATTGAGGCTTCAAAGTTCATATATAACATGTAATCAAGTTTTAATTTTTAAGATGTTTTAATACATGTATTATACAAATATTTTTCACATTGGTGTATATATATAATTTGTTAACACTTATATGGAAAAGTGTTTATGCATTAGATATCATCTTATTAATTGGTATCACAATTCTAGAGTACTATTGGGCTATTAGGTTCTCTCTACACTTTTGCCCTCAAGAATACTAGATAGTTGTAGATAGGATATATCCCACATGCATTAATGGGTAGGATAAGACATTGTAGTAACACTATATATACCCCCTTGAGGGTCTCTCTAGACATGTTGAGTATTTTCTAATATAGCTTTGGTGCATGATGGTGCTGCATTGGTGCTCTTTTGTGCTCATTTGTGTCCCCTTTTGTGTTATTTTAATATTTTTGCAATAATTGTGTACGGTTTGTGTTGTTTCTAAGGATACTCATGATATTTTGGAGGAAGAACTATCCCATGTGATATCATAGTGAGTTTTGAATGATTCACCTCCACCTCCTTGTCAACCACTCCACCAAAAAATTCAAGTCCCTACTTTTGATCCTGATATTGATCAATCTTTCGCTCGTAGTTGGGTGGAACACCTCGAGTCATACTTTAGTCTCAATCCTATGTCAATTGCTGACCAACTCAAATTTTTATCCACACACCTTGTAGAAAAAACTCATCACTTGTATCGTTGGTGGTAGCGTGAGTGCCTTAATGACCAAACTTGGGCCTCCTTTTGCAACTATTTTTTTAATCAATATGAAGACACCTAGGCTCAATCGTTCTTCAGTCAACTTACTCACCTCAAGCAATTAGCATCCATCGAATCCTACATGGATGAGTTCCAAGCTCTATAGAACCGTATCACTCAACCATTAGATCAAAAATCCATAATCAACATTTATGTTTCAGGACTGAAAGACCAAATCCAACTTCGACTCAAGACCGCGCCCATCAACACTCTTCGAAAAGCTATTTCTATGGTAAAATTTGTTGAAGCAAAGTTCAAAAATAAGTGCCTCATGTTTGCTAAAAGGGGCTCATCTAATTTTCCTTGCTCTTGCCCTATTGATCCACTGCTACAACGATCCAATGATCTATAACATCCTCCTACAGTAGAACCAACAAACTCCATTCATGTTTCTGCAATAGAAGTCACTCAACAATGAGAAGTTGGCCTATGCATCTAATGCTCAAAGAAATAGACCTAGGATCATCCATGATTTTGTTGCGCACGACACCTAGTCTTCACCATAGATCCAAAACTTTCACCTGATGACGATCTTGACCTTTATAATGAAGTTATGAATGGCTACATGAACCAATTATTTATTAACCTGCTAAACCCCAACCTAATGTCTCCCTTGCTATTGTATCCTTCACTTTGTATCCTAAACCACTTAGAGTTAAAGGAACCCTTAGGAAAACCCCCATTACCATCCTCATTGATGGAGGTGCCTCCCTTAAATTTATCAATATTGCTCTTGCTTTCTAATTAGACTTCATCATCCCTAAAATAGGGTTCCCTTGTTCCCTCCTAGGCTACCATACTCTCCACTATGCTAGGATAATCAAGAACCTATGTATCCAAATAGGTACATACACATTGGTATCTGAATTCTATACCCTATCTATTGGCGGTTCTGATTCTAATATAGGATTTTAGTGGCTATATACTTTGGGCACTTATAACACCAACAATTCCTCTACCCACATCTTCATTCTCTTCAAAGATAACCTTGGCCAATCCATAAACTGCATGACATCACCACACTCCCTAATAGACTAATCCCCCAAACAAAATGTGAAAATAATTGAACTCCAACATTGGGTTTATCGTCTGCATCAACATTAAAGCCCAACCCACCGCCCATCCTGACATCCAAAAAATCCTCTCTCAGTATAAACTAGTTTGTGATCTCCTTCACCCACACCCACCACCCCCTCATGATCTCGAGTACACTATTGACCTCCTACACTCACATGACCCTGTTAGTCTTTGTCCATACCACCACACTTATTTTCAAATAAATAAAATAGAGAAACTAACATCTAAAATCCTTGACATGGGTATTATCCAACCTAGTAAAAGCCCCTATGTTGTCCCTATTATCTTGGCTAGAAAGAAATACGGATCCTTCTATCTCTACGTTGATTATCAACAGTTAAATAAACTTATGATCAAAAATAAATTTCCCACCCCATGAATTGATGATATGTTGGATGAGATTCATGGTGCCTCGATCTTCTCCAAGCTTGACCTACAATTTGGCTATTACCAAATCCCCATTACTCCAATAGATTACCACAAAATAACCTTTTGCACCCACCATGGTCATTTTGAATTTTGTGTCATGTCTTTTGGTCTCTACAATGCCCCCACCACTTTCCAAGCCCTTATGAACAAAATATTTGCTCCATATCTTCATAAGTTTGTCATTGTTTTCTTTGATGACATACTTATGCGTCAATTTCATTAGCCATATAACTCATCTTGAGTCTGTCTTGTGAGTCCTATCCAAACAATAATTCTACACTAAATTCTCTAAATGCCAATTTGAAAAACCCTAGCTCCAGTACTTGGGCCACATTATCTCAACTGATGGAGTTCGTGTCAATCTTGACAAAATTCTACCATCATTTCATAGCCCCAACTAAAAAACCTCACTTAGCTTCATGCCTTCCTTGGTCTTACTAGGTTTTACCACCACTTTATCAAAATCTATGCCTCCATAACGACACCACTAACCAACCTCCTTCGCTCTGGCTCACTCCAGTGGTCAGCCATCGTCAAGGCCGTTTTTCACAACCTTAAAGAACTCATGACTTTCACTTTGGTTTTGGCTACCCCTAACTTCTCCAAACCTTTTCAACTTGAATGCGACACCTCTTAGGATAACCACCCTCTTAGCCCTAAGAGGGCGGTTTATAATCAACCTCTTAGAGTCACCTTAAAAAAAAAAATTAAGCTTCCCACCCTCAACTAGCTTCTCTATTAAGTGAAATTTGCATTTCATTTTGTCGTGGATCTTTAATTTACCTCAACTGGCTTCTCTATTTTTCTCTCTTTCTATAAAAGTGAGAGGGAGAGGCCTTCAAGAGGGTGTAGAACACAACAATTTTTGAGTAAATAGAAGAGCATTTGTAGGTTCTTGATCACCAATTGTGCAAATAAACTCATTGCTAGTGTTTCGTAGGGTATTCTCCATTACTATTTTTGGCTCTCTATCTTTTAGAGTTTTTGATCCATTCCAATCGTAGTTTATGAGGTGAGTAAATCTTGGTTTTGCCTATGTTTTTTATTTTTATTTTGATCTTTTGGATCAAATTTTGGCTAAGAAGAGATAGGATTGCTTGCTTTTTTTATATCTTAAATTCTCTTATGCAATGGTGGTTTATTCGATGGCTTGGGTTAGGGTTTTGGATGAAGGTTTTTTAATGGTGGTGTGGGCATGGATAGTTGATTTGATGTGGGTTTGGTAGTGGCAGACTTGGGTCAAGGTTGGTTTACTATTATTTAGAGTTAAATGTGGGGCTTCTTTATTTTTTATACAATGAGGTTTATTTTGGTTTGGTGGTATATTTGTTAGATATAGTTTTTGGATGGTGGGATTTTGTGGCAGGTGTGGGTTTTGGAGAGTTGATTTGATGTGGGTTTGGTGGTGTCTGATTTAGGTTTGGGATTTTTATCGGATACACAAATTTAGGGTTTTGTGTTGGAAGGGGGTTGTTTTTCAATGGTGATTAGCTTGGTAATATGGATATTATAAAGCTTATCTTAATTGGTGGAAAGATGAAGATCCTATTTTGAGGCATTGACATGTTCTACATGGAGAAAATTTTGATAATTCATGTTCTCTGCTTTTTGGTTTTTACTTGCTTGATGAGTGAGTATGTTTGTCCTAATATATTTTTATTTCATCTTGAAAGTCTTCAAGATTTTTTCTTCATGACTTTGCTTGATCTGTGTCCTTTTGTTTTGTCCAAGTGATGTGGCAATCAATCAAATACTAATTAGGAACTTTTAGTGTAAGAATATTTTTAAAATTTCTATTTGATAAATCTCTTTACCAATAAGGTTTGCTAAAATACTTTTTTTTTTTTTGGCTAAGGAAAATAGTTGGACACAATAAAGTTAAGTTCCATCAAAGAATACTTTTGTTAGTGCCTTCAGAATGGGCCAGTGACAATCAGAGCCAATTCATATGATATAACAAACTCTAGAAAAGATGACAAAAATAACAATACTAATAGAACCATTATACCTGGGCCAAACATCATAGCTTGATATAGAGGATTTTTATTAACTTTTTGGTTGCTATTTTCCATAATCTATGTCATTCACATTTATAAAAATATATTATATATTCCTCAGTATACTACAATATTTTTGTTTTCATTGGAAGATGTTGGCTTTATTTGCTTGATTAAAACATACTCATAATACGTGTCCAGTAAATAAGATGATTTTGAGTTGTGAACATGGATTAAATGCAAAACACAACCAAAGTACATCATCAATGCCTTCATCATAAGCCTACTGACAACCAAAGTTCACTCAGTTGAATCAAACAGACTCTAGAAAGAATCACTATAACTCACTCGGGCACAAAACATAATAGAGAGGCATAGACAATTGCTATAGCCTATAACTATAACTGTTTTAATGCCATTATGAATATGCTACCAATAGTTATTAAAGTACATCATATGTTCTTTGGCACAATATAATAGAAAATTAGAATTTTTCTTCCTGATAGGGAGATGTTGATGTTGGTTTGCTGAAGAATGCAACTTATACTTCCAAGATATTGCTGGTAAATAAGTTACTTTTAATCTGTGGACAAGCGCCAGTGTCATTTTATGCATGCTTTCATCATTTAAAAATTTGTATTCTCAAATCTGAGAGCTCTTCTCATCCATCATTTTTAGAACTCATTCATAATCAATGAACATATGGAAGTATTGTGTATGATGGTAATATTTAACCCTGACTAATGTATTGGCTCAAATGTCCTACAGGCAGTATGAGAACATTGTTCTTGTCCATTACCGAGAAGTCAAAGAGGTTAGTTTGTTCTTCTGTTTTATATAGTAGTCTATGGTGAAGATGGAATAAGATACTTTCAATTTTGGTTCTTAAATGTATAAGCACCATTATTTTAACAACCTATTGCCTTGTAATTTTGTACCCAAGTAAACAAATTATAGTTTACTTAAATGTATAAGATGATGGAATAATAAATTTACAGTTTCCTATCCTTGTGATGATGGAATACGAAAATTACAGTTTTGGTTCTTAAGTGTATAAGCACCATTATATTAAACACCTAGGTATAAGCATACATATTGATTTGAGGTGTGTTTGATACCTATGCATGCACATAGAACATCTTAGGTGCATTGGTGATTGTATTTATATATATATGTTTTACCACATGCATGCGGATCCATGCATTTACATGCTTGATTTGATGTATTTATAAGCATGATTGATAAGAAGATACAGAAATAAAGGATCTAAAATTCCATTCTTGGACAATAGAATCACACTTACAGGCTTGGTTATAATCGATAAAGTGGCATTGTAACACACACTTCAATATAGGATATTTTGTACTTGTACCTACTGCCTTGTAATTTTGTAGCCAAGTAGATCAATTTTACCCCTCCATGTGTAGATGTTTAGGATTATTTGCACATACAAGCACAAATGGTAAGAACCCACAAGTAAAATGTGACTTAGAATTCTCATCTTATATTTTGAGAAAGCAACATCCATGCTTGCAAAGTCCACATCATTTGAGCTTAGTTGTAGGTACATCAAATAAAAAGTGTTTAATTGTTTTCATATACCTAGTTTACAAGAAGATAATTTATTCTTTGGCAGTGGATACTTGTTAAAATAATAACTAGTGTTGAGTTCAACTTGGTGGAATTGATGGATTTATGTTTGTCTTGTTTCATGATTTCATCATAAAAAAATAAAGAAATACCTTGCTGGATATGACTGGATTTTCTTTGACTTTGAGGATAGACATATGGTTGGTTGTGGTTGGTTGTGGTCACATGCCATTTTATATTAAAAATGGTAACATGACATTTTAAATTTTAATGTCTTTTATAATGTTTATCCTTAGACAATGTTATTACAGAATGGACTACTGAGGATATCTTATGTAATGTTGTTATAGTCCAAACGTGCTAATTTTTAACATAAAATGTATCTTTTATTTTATTACCATAAAAAAAAAATACAGTCTGTTTTTTCTTTTTGTGCAATGTCCATCTCCTTGTTTCATACAAGACTACATAAATAAGCTTTCTCCTTCTTCAAGATCAGGTACAATTCACTTCAATACTGTACCTACATTATGTTAGCTTTTGATGGGTATATAATAAAGGAAATGCAACCACAAGATGTAAAATAAGCAAGCTATGATAACTATATAATAATGGCACTATAATATGCAAGAAAACTATAAGATAAACTTCTACAATAACTTAAAAATATGTCATTAATGAAAGCCCACGAAAATAGTATAATGCAGTATAATGGAGGACATGAACACTCCATAAACTGTTTTAAAGAGCTACATTGTACTCCACTACTAATCTATACTATGCACTCTCTATATTCTCTACCACACTCACTATATCCTCTACTACTCCATTTCACTCTCTATGAGGTCTATATATATGAAGATATGTTCCTTGACCCTTACTCTACCTATGACTCTTCATCTACCTTTCCTATGACTCATGTACAAGTGGACTCCTTGTACATTTACATCATTGCACATTGACACTTATGCATTTATTACATTGCTTGAAGTAACTACTTAAATTTACTCTAAAGTAAACTCCTACTCTAGTTATGTACCCAAGGTGGTACATTGACATGTACCCAATAATGTAATATACTCTAAATCATTAATTTTGAAGGTCTTGTATGTGTTTATTCTTTGATGTTCCAAAACAATTCCTTGAGATATCCACCCACTTTTGTAGTTAAACTTATTAACTTGTAGAAGTTGCTCAAGTCATTATTTTGTAACAAGTGCTTTTGTCTTAGAAAGTTAGATGTTGGTATGGAGGACAATTTAATATCACATGTTTCACGTTTCTCACATTCAACTTATTTTTCATGAAGACATTCTTCTCAATTAATATTTTCCATCTTTCTATCTCATTTGTAAAATAATAAGAATGTAGTCTAAATTGACTGTTAATATATATTTTTATATTGAGATATTCTGCTAGAGGTGGTTTTGCTCTTTGTACTTGACCATTTGATTGATCTTATATTTGTAAAATCTCATTTTCTTACTAGGATTTTGCCAAAATATATCTACTTTTTATATGGAGTCTCGAATTTGTGAAGAGTTTTTTGGTAAATCAATTTCATCAACTCCCCATTTTTTAATCCATTTCATTTTGTCTTAGTAGGAGCCCTTATCTTGAATTGTAAGCATTGTTTGATGTGGTAATATGCCATTATGTATATATTTTGTTTTGATTATATTTATAAAAAAATGGTACAATGCTACTTCTAATGAATAAAGTGTTGATAAACTCTTTTAGAGATTGACTTTAAATTGCATGTTCAAAATAAGTTTAAAGAACATCTATGTTATCAATTAAACATACTCCTAATCCATTTTATGTTTGCATAGTTGATTTGCTGCAACATTAGAAGTGATTTATTCCAAATATAGTTTAAAATGTAAATAATTTGTTGTAAGCAATAGAGCCACATTTTCAAACATGGCTCCTCCATCATTGATGAACTAATTGATTGAAAAATCCTTTCATTGATCAAGCAAACTCCTAATTCGTTGTGAGTTTGCACTAATTGATTATTTGCATTGTGCAATATTAGAAGCAGTCCCTCTCTTTGCAACATTCATAAATAACTTGTGGGTTGACAAGTTTTTACCTTTTGGGGTCTTCGTCTTTTGCTTCATTCATTATTATAAAACAATATACCTTTTAATTTTATTTTATCTACATCATATAGTTGTTTGTAATTTAAACACCCTTCGTTTTCATTTATTTTATTTTATTGCATTACAGAAAAACAAATATGAGACTATAACTGGAAGACTAGGTCAAAAGTGCATGTATTTATTGACATATTAGTTATATTACTTGTTTTGGTGCTTCTACATGCATAGATATGGACTATAATTTGGGAGTGCCATTACTAATAATGACATACAAAATGATTCTACATAATTAAAATGGAAAATGCAAGAGTAAATTGTCATCATATGTTATTTTTGGAGACAAAGAGTTGTGACCTCTTTCTCCAGTGATTCATTTTACTTTTCTGAAGCAATCAAGTACTGATGATTTGGTTGTCATAATGTTCTAAACAGACAGTCGATGAGATATACAAGGTGGCATCAATATCTTTAAGTCCTAATGTACCTAAGAAAATATTGGTAAGTTTGAAGCTTTCTTTTCTTAACTAGTTAATTTTTTTGATACTATATACATGTATTCTATTCCTTCACAGATTTACTTTTTAAAGGTATGCGTTAATCTCTGTCAAAATTTGACGAACACTAATTTCCTTATGAATAGTAAATCAAATGTGAATCATTAGTTTGAGAACATATATAAATAATAATGTTTTGACCTTCTGAATTTCCCATTGATTATATTTTCCTTGTATTTTTCAGCTAGGATTGTTGGTTAACCCACCAAAGCTAGGTGACATCTCATATGCACAATTTATTCTAGAAATGTATGATGTAGATGTTTTGCATCTCTTATACAATTTCTTCTTGAAATGTTGACTTCTATGTCAAATTTGTTAATACATTATTAGAAATTTAAAAAATGCAATGTCAGTAGAACACATAGGTAAAATAATCTAGTTCTGTAAATAATTTATTTTCCAAGTCTTTAACCTAAGCAAGGTAACCTAGAATCCATGATGTATTAGCACTTCATAGCGAGATGCACATTATTGTGAATCAAGGTTTTTCGGTTGCTAAAACCTGTCCTCTAAAACTTGAGAAAATGTTTACTTGTAACCAAATGCAGTGATTTGATCATTCACGAAACATGTAATTAAGACATATCCATGAAGCAAGGCCATTAATTCTTTAGGAACAAAAGAGAATTTTATTTTATTTTATTTTTATTACAAAGAATCGTTGGATTCCACTTAGTCTAAGTTACTAGATAAGATCTCTTCCAGCATAAGAAAATACCACCTTATTAAGGTATTTTAATGTGCATTCATATTTACACATTTACTTGGGTATCTTGAAATATGTTGATGGACATATAACCTAGATGTCTCACTTAACATTTGGGGTGGACCAAAATTTAGAGAACCAATCACTGAAACTGGGTAATTTCTTCTAGATCTTTTTATTGGTATGAATTACTTAATGGTCATGTTAGATCCTATGGCATAATGTGTTTTTATGCCTTCTACTCGACAGAGAGGACAATACCATAGACTATACCCTCACTAGCATATATTTTATAGCATCCATCCTAGAGCTTATTATACCTTTCTGGTTTATCATTTACCAATGTGGAGAAAGTTTAAATTACTCTTGAAATGCTGAAGAACATTATTGTCATAATTTGTTAAACTGCATTGACTACTCACGGATCCGTAATTTGACATGACTATTGAGATGCAACTCTTATGTTGTTTCAGCTGAATAAGAATGTAACAACATTTGTAAATGCATACAAGACAACAATACTTGAGTCGATGAGGAGAAGAGATTAATGGATTTAACAATTGCCAAAATGTAGTTTGCAATTTCATAGAAGATCAATATATATGTATTATTATATAGGAATATATTGTAGTTATCATTTTCTTCACCGGTAGTTGCTGCTAATATGACACACCAGGTTTTTTTATATAGGGTCTATGTATTCATTTCCACAAATAAAGTTGCCACCCAAAGCTATAGCAGCTGCAAAGGAGGCAGGAAAGGCTCCAGATGTATTTTACTGTATCAAATTACTTGAGGCTGCAGGAAATCTCTACTGTGCCTGGTTCAGGATTCGGTCAAAAAGAAAGGTATAGCATCTCTCCCATCTTACTTTTATTTCTCTTCTACCATCCCTTTGAATCTGTCTTGCTTTTTTAATTGTATGTTGTGTGTCTTGAAATTTCCATCATGACTTATGGATTTCTCTTAATAATGCCTGGCATACACAGGGTTTTCCACTTGAGAACAACAATCTTACCAGATGAACAAGATATGCCGGAGATAATGGCCATTTTTAAGAAGTTCAATGATGACTTCATCATAAATATGAAGTATAGGTCGTAAGGCACATTAAATTTATGCTTTGTGTGATTTTATCTATTAAATTATTCAAGTTGTTTTTGAAATCAGGTCAATTGCCCGCCAAATATTTCTGGGCCAAGTTGCCATTGTTGTCCAATTATTAGAAAGTAGACATATTATAAACATTGCCTACTAAAGTTCACTTGTCTTTTTTGATATTGTCAAAATATATGATTTATTAGCAATTGCATTTTCAATAAAACAAAGGCTTCCACAATCCATTTTGTTGATTAGCTCAATCCCTTGTGTATTTTGAACTAGTAATTGCAAGCTTTGGCTGGTTAAACTTATGAATGCATCTAGTGCATATTATGATAGTTGTGAACAGAAAAATGAGAATTTGTGTAAACTTATGAATGCATCTAGTGCATATTATGATAGTTGTGAATAGAAAAATGAGAATTTGTGGAAGCATTTTGAATCTGGATATAGAAAATATTTTGAGCCATAGTTTCTTTTCATATTATAGTGAATATAGATAATATTTGTAAAACCTGGTGAGGTTTATTTACAGTGCATCGAATGTTGCTAAAGTACATCAAATGTTGCTGGTGAATTCAAGTATGAAATGAACTCTTCCACAACTGAAAGTGTTGTGAACACTATGGATGATTTATCAACTTAAAACAACAAAATATATAAACAAAGAGCACTATGTTTGTCATATCCTCCTGATCAAAAACTTATAATATGAGGTGAATAAATAAATAGAGAAAAAAATAAAATTATGCAAAGGATCAATGAAATTTAGTTCAGGTCCTCATAGTAAGAGGGCGGTTAAAAACCACCGTAGTAGGTGCTTAAGAGGGCAATTAAAAATCATCATATTAGGTTCCTATGATGATGGTTTTTGAGGTGGTTTAAAACCGTCATTGTATGAGGCAAAGTTTTTTGATGCCCTCATAGACGACAACTAAAAAACCATCCTTAAAGACCCTTTTTGGTGTAGTGTTAAAGACCATAAGTTTCGCCTCTCTAATTGCCAAAATAAAATGAAAGTTATCCATCATGCCCTTGATAAATGGTGATAGTATCTCCTTGGCTTCAAGTTCATTATCCTGACCGACCACCATAGCCTTCGTTTGATCAATCGATCCTATCATAGAAACATGCAAAATGGGTTTACTACCTCCAAATATTTGAATTCATAATCACTTGCAAAAAGGGACGGGATAATGTAGTTGCTAACGCTCTATCATGCACAACTAACACACCTGCCCTCCAAGCCATCTCCTAGCCCCAACCCACTTGGATCACAAATCTTGCAACTGCCAATGAGTCTCAACCAGACTTTGGCCTATGGACCTCAAAAATTCACTCTCAACTAGGTTGGTCCTTGCACAATGATCACCTTATTTATAAAAATTGTATCTTTGTCCACCCTTCATCCTCATTTATTCCTTGCATCTTGTCTGAGTATCACTCCACTCCCCTCGGGGGCCACTATGGGTTTGATAAAATGTACCATTACATTCGCTCAAATTTCTACTAGCCCAAGATGAAAACTCAAATCCTCTCCTTTGTTTCTGAATGTGATGCATGCCAACGTAATAAAGTTAAGACAATAACCCAACCCGACCTTCTTCAATCTCTTCGCATCCCTTAGGGTAAATGGTAGGACATTGTCATAGACTTTATCATAGGGCTCCCCACCTCTGCCATCTTCGAATCCATCCTAGTTATTATTTATAGATTCATCGAATATGCCCACTTCCTCCCCGTCCATACCTTATACAATCCCACACTTGGCCGACCTATACATCCAATCCATATTTTGACTTCATGGTTTTCCATCCACCATAGTCTATGACCATGATCCTAAATTCATCAATAATTTTTGGCAAGAAATTTTTCGTGCCTCAGGTACCTCATTTAACATGAGCATCATTTAGTATCCACAGATCGATGGCCAATCCAAAGTCCTCAATAAAACCTTGGAAACGTATTTATGTTGCTTCACATCTAACCACCAATCCAAATGGACCTCCTAGTTACCCCTAGCTGAATATTGGTACAATTTCTCTCACCACTCTGCTATTGGAATGTCCCCCTTCATGGCCTTATATGACTATCCCCCCTTCACACCACACCCTTACCACCAACCTTTGTACGACCAATGTCCAACAAAAACTACAAGACATGGATCATATTATTAGCACCCTTAAACAAAACCTCTTTGTCACCCGTAATTGCATGAAACAAATAATTGATCAACATCGTCTGATTGCTCCTTTGCTATAGGTGATCTAGTATTCCTTCACCTACAACCATACAAACAACACTTCCTCAAGCATCTTAGGCAACACAAGCTTAGTCCCTGCTACTATGGTCCTTATAAAGTCCTTCAACGCATTGGAGAGGTGGCCTATGCCCTCAACCTTCCCCCCAAATCCTAAATTCATAACGGTTTCCATGTTCCTACCTCAAAACATATATTGGGCCAAATACCATCCCCCAAACTATGCTTCCTATCCTCGACGCTGAAAAAATCCTCTCTGTCTCACTTGACTGTATCCTAACTAACTAGAATTATCGCCTATGTAACCAAACCATCTTTGAGTACCTTATGCAATGGCTCGACAGTGAACTAGAAGAAGCAACTTGGGAATTTGTGGATTTTGTGTGCCAAAATCCCCACCTTCTTGACTTCGAGGACTCAACATCTTAGGGAGGGGGACATGCTACACTTCTACCCTTAAGAAGACTAGATAGTTGTAGATAGGATATATCCCACATGCATCAGTGGGTAGGATAAGGTGGTGTAATAACACTATATATACCCTCTCGAGGGTCTCTTTGAACATTTTGAGTATTTGTTAATATATCTTGGTGCACTACGGTGTTGCATCAATGCTCTTTTGTGCTCATTTGTGTTCCCTTTTGTGTTCTTTTAATATTTCTACAACAATTGTGTATGGTTTGTGTTGTTTCTAAGGATACTCACAGTATTTTGAAGGAAGAACTATACCATTCTCTTTCTTATTTTTTTTGTAATTTAATTGGAAAAATATGCATATGTTATAATATTATTTAATTGTTCAAGTGTGCAATGAATTTAGGCCTAGTTTATTTTATACTCAACATGTTGGATTTTCACTCAAATATATGGGGATTCCACTATGACATAAGATCATGGTCATGATCACCTAACTAATGAGTCTATGTCGAGTTGCTCATAGCCCAGGGGTTATGAGTTCAATCAAATCAACCACTTTGCTAGCGTATATACCTGGAAATGGTACCCAAGGATAGGTATATTGGTTAATGATATTATATTGTATATGGATACTATGGATAATTGGTATGGGATACACAAAATCTAAGGTTGATTGTGTTGTAATATTATATCATAATAATAATTGTACGCTTACTACATTGGCAAGGCCTTTGGCCTCTCTTTAAGAGGTCCAAGGTTCAAACCCCACTCAGTATGAGGGGACCGAGACCCCTCATAAAAAAATGTGTAAACTCATTGAAAAAATATTATATCATAACAATGAGTTGGATAAAGGTTTAGGAGTTGATCAAGGTTAGGGTTGTACCCTCCTCAAAGTAGTAGTAGATGATGATTATATTAAAGAAATGCTATTATAATTATTAGAATAACCATTTATATCAAGTATTATTTTATAATTGTATTTGCACATGGAGTGTGTGGACTTATTCCTCCTTAGGGAGTATTGTTGGTTTTTCCCTACCATAAGGGTATTATCTATCTTTGTCTCATTGTGTTGATTATTGCATTGAGGATGAATAATTACACATAGTTGCATATTGGTTAATGATATATGTTTTTGACAATAAGGTTTTGTAATAAATGGTATCAAAGTAAAAATTCTAGTAAGTATATTGTTTTTTCCTAGATTAGAGAAATTGGACCATTTTTTAAGAAAAAAATCTCATATTCCAAGAGTCGCATCATTGTATAAAGTTGTCTGATTCAAATGATTCATATATCATCTTGTTTAGAAATTGACAAGCTTTAAAAGAATGGTCACATGAAGGAATCTGAGTAGTATTGAGGAAGATACACCCCTATTAAGTAAGTCATTTGGAACAATGGTTGTGATGTTTTGTTCAAACTATATTTTTTCAAAAGAATGCAATTTGAGATATCTTTCAATGTGGGTAATGAAATCAGCTCTCATTTATTGTATTTTGAAGAAAATTTTTGGGTCTACTTATTTATCTAACATGGAAGATAGGAATTGCTGAGGTCTTTTTTTATAAAATCCTTGTCTCATAAAATCCTAGTTTGTTTTATCATTTATTAGGTGTGAGCTCATGGAGTTAATATCTTTCTTGGGAAAGATGACATTGGTGTTAGAGAGTGGTTAAAGCAATTAAAATATAATTTTAATGAAACCTCTTTGTTGTGAGGTACCTTTTTGGTTATTCAAACGAGGAAAATTTACAATGGATAAAAAAAATTGCTATGGAAATAGGCATGTGCACTTGGAGTGAAATATTACAAGCATTCTTGAGTAGATGGGAACCAAAGCATATGAGGATAAAAAAGTGCTAGAAATTTATAACGAAGATGATGAAAAAAGATAAAAAATTATGCAGTCTAATGGGTGTTATTAGAGACTTTGAAAAGGAACTACAAAGGATTCTCCATGAGAGAAATGAAATAAAAAGAAATAATTTTTTAAGAAATAAAATGAAGACTGAAAAAATAAAATCATTCAAGGAGAAGACATAGGAGAGTGTTAAGGAAGACAATAAGAGGATGAAGAAGCCACATCTTTGGTTTTAGAAGATCAAGAGAAGGGTCAAAAGGATTTATTTTCATCTTAAAATTATATTTTATGGTTTCAGAGTTGCATTTAGAAGGAAAAGGTTATTGTTTCCATTAGAACTAGCAACAAGTATAATTACATCACTATTATTTTGGCTAGGAGGTTGCAGATTCAAACAAATAATATTAAGGACATACAACACAAGGGTAAGATTATTCAAAATTTTAAATATTTAAATATCACTATGGTTAAATATGCAATAGTTTATGAAGTTATGGTAGAGGAAAAACAAGATAATATTGTAGGATATTTTTCAGCTTAAGGTGCAAGGATCCTAGGAAAAACAAGCGGTATTTGTAGGGAATAGATTGAAGAACCAATATAGTAATTAGAAACAGAATCTATGGAAGACACAACAACAAAGTTCATGGAAGAAGCAACAACAAATTCTAAGGAAGAACAAATATTAGAGCTTAAGGACACTAAAAGAAAGGTACAAAAGAAAAGAGTGCGATGAAGAGTTTAAAATAGACACATAAAATGTTGAAGAGTCAAAGGAAGCTGAACAATGGGTTAAGATTACATCATATCACTACCCACATCACCATGAGTGACAAAAATCATGAAGGCATGATATAAGGCATCAATAATATTATGGACCTACATTAAGTCAAAAGGGCATTAACTATGGGAGAAAAATAATAGTAATTATGGATGTTAGAATGGGACAATATAGCATGGAACCATAGGAGCAATCATTCTAGATATTAGAGTAGAGCAACAAAAGCATGGATCTAAAAGAAAAATAATGGATTAGAGTGACATAATAACAACTAGGCATCATTGATGACCATCACCAATCAAGATTTTACTTAGTTGGATGGATGATCAAGATTGGTACCAGTTGTCAACAATGCTTCAAATATCATGTTATTTGGTTTCTTCTCATGTTTCAAAAGCAAATATTTTTTATGGGGAGTGGAATGTTATGGAACCTAGGGATATGTATATTGCATTATGATATTATAATATATGGATATTATTGATAGATGGCATGTACTGCGCATAACCCAAGGTTGATTGTCCTATAATATAATATTATAATAATGACTTGGATAAGGTTTTAGGAGTTGTCTAGGGTTAGGGTTATACCCTTTCCAAAGTAGCATTAGATGATGAGTATAGAAATAAGGGATATTGCCATTGTAAGAATCTTTATTCATATCAAGTATTGCTTTGTAATTGCTTTTGCCCATGGAGTAACCCTCTCATCTTGGGAGATCTTGTGGAGGTATTCCATTCTTAAATAGTATTGTCGGTGTTGCCCTATCATAACGGTAATATTTATCTTTGTCTCATTGTGTGGACTTTTGCATTATGTATGTTAATGTGGATGAACCACTTTTATATTTCTACATATTGATAAATGATTTATATTTGCAACAATAAAGTTTTATAACATACTCCCATTGATTGGTCTACATGATTTGTTGGTTTAATATTGTTATTTTATTGATAATAAATTATAAGAAGGTGATCAATGCGGTTAGTTATAGAGAAAATCAATAAATTACACACATGCGCTAATATATAAGTTTCTTGATCATAACAAACAAGTGTATTTTCTTCATTCATTTCAAATAATTTTTAGAGCGAGGTTGGTGTTAGGGTACATATAGTCTAACCAATAATAGTACTTCACATGCCTACCACACAGTAATATTAGATTATTGAATGGAAAACTAAAGTTTGAAATGTTTTATTTATTTTTGTTTAGATTTTATTAATAAGACTTTATTTTTGAGGTCATATATTTATCATATGAAAACCATTTTAATATTTTCCTTAAATTATAGTTTTTCAAGCTGTTATAATATCATCTTAATTTTATTTGCTAGATTAAGGTAAATTTTTAAAGGAATTGAATAAAATTAGCATCCTCCTTCCCCAAGTTTAATGGGGTTATTCACAAATTTTAGAGAAGCACAAGTTGCCTTAGTTTGATGAAGTATATTTAACCTTTGTCCAACATCATATTTATCTAAGAAAAATGAATAGAGTTCCAAAGACATGTTGGAGTAATCGATTTTTTTTTATGCTTCATTGGATGTTGATGCAAGTGAATCACGTAGTGAGCATGTGTTCATACACTCTAGCTCTTGTTCTACTTTCTTCTCTCAAGAATAGTTAAATTATTTTGGAGCTATGGGGCATATAAGCATCTCCATATTCTTTTTTATTATTTACATGATAAATAGTGGTTTGTTATTAGTGATAATTTAACCTTGCAAGTTTTAGGTTGTGGAAATATAACTATTGGTAATGTTAGGAATGGAGCCTAATTATGAGGAGGCTAAACAAAGAAAGTTTTTGGATTTACTGCAGGACGGGCAGGGAAAGTTTCCAGATTTACAGTCTGTTAGTCTACCAGAGGAAGTTTTCGGATTTACAATAGGACAACCAGGGAAAGTTTTTTTTGTTTTTATCCCAAAATTAGATGCTGGGAACTCAATGTTAATCTTGGAATGTATTAAGAAAAGCAGTTTGTTTTTTCTATTTTTTTCTTATATATAGTTGTGAGGAAAAACAGAGATGATTATGACAATGAAAATTATTGTGTTGATTCCTTGAAAATATAGAGAGGAAATTACAGCAGATGTTGGCTGTAGGTTGTAACCCTCTATTGCTTGGATTGAGAAAGGAAGGACTGAAAATTCTCGATGGATGTAACCCACATTGGGTGAACCACGTTAAAATCATTGTCTCTTCTTTTGTGTGTGTTTGTCTTATTTTGTTAATTCTATTGTTAAAGTTTGAAACACTATAATTGCTTTTCTATATAAATATATTTTATATAGTGATTTACTCTAACAAGTGGTATCAGAGCGGTTGTTTTGTTGGGTGCACTTGATAGAAGGAGAATTTCTGGATCAAGTGGGAGCAATGGCGGAAGAAGGGAGGTTTAGAGTTCAAAAATTCAATGGCTAGAACTTTCAATTTTGGAAGATGCAAATGGAGGATTACTTGTACCAGAAAGATCTTTACTTACCTCTTGAGGGGGAAACAGAGAGACCTTCATCTATGTCTAATGAGGAGTGGAGTCTCCTTGATAGAAAGGCATTGGGTACTGTGAGGCTGTGCTTGGGAGCCACCGTAGCCTTCAACATCTCTGACGAAAAGACTACCAAGGGAGTCATGGATAAGTTGGATAAGTTGGCCAAGATGTATGAGAAACCATCAGCATCAAATAAGGTATTCTTAATGAAAATATTATTTAACATGAAAATGAGTGAAGGAGGATCTGTGCATGATCATTTAAATGAATTTAATACTGTCACTAATCAATTGCATTCAGTAGGATTGGATTTTTATGATGAGCTTAGGGCCTTATTAATCTTATGCTCTCTTTCGAAAAGTTGGAACAGCTTTGGTAATGGCGGTAAGTAACTCGTCTCGAGTTCAAATAAATTAGAATTTGATGATGTGGTTGGTGTGATACTCATGAGGACATGAGAAAAAAAACCACAGGAGAATCATCTAGCACCGCCTTAATTGTTGAGAATAGAGGAAGAGGAAGAGAAAGAGGCAAGAGTTCACATCGTGGCAAATCCAAAGGCAGATCCAAATCACGTGGAAAAGGAAATCTACAGTGTTGGCACTGTGGCAAAAAGGGTCATCTCGAGAAGGACTGTTGGCAAAGAAAGGGTGATGGAAATGAAGGTAATGATAATAATGGTAACACTTCAGAAGCCAATATTACTAGACAAATTCTACAAGATGCTTTAATCTTATCTCTTGATAGAAATAGTGATTATTGGGTAATTGATAGTGGTGCTTCATTCCATGCTACCTCACATAAGGAATACTTCATAGATTATGTTTCGGAGATTATGGACGGTGTTCGTTGGGAAATGACCAACCATGTAAAATCGTGGGTATTGGAAATATTTTGATTAAATCCCCAAATGGATGTCAATGGGCTCTTAAAGAGGTGAGACACATACCGAATTTAAAGAGAAATCTTATATCAGCAAGTAAGCTTTATGGTGAAGGATACACGGTTGCATTCGGAGAAAATGCTTGGAAAGTTACTAAAGGTTCATTGATAGTAGCTAGAGGTAAATTGGTGGGTACTCTTTATTTACTTACTGATTTTTCTCACTGCTCCATGAATTTAGTTTCTACAGTGAGAGTGCATCTTTGTGGCACCAAAGACTTGGCCATATGAGTGGAAAAGGTATGGAAATTTTACATTCAAGAAAGTTATTGCCTAAGTTAAAAGAGATTGATTTGGAATTCTGTGAGGATTGTGTTTATGGTAAAGCAAAGAGAGTTAGATTTCTCAAGGATGGCAAGGAAAGGAAGAAAGAGAAATTGGAGCTTGTGCACTCGGATGTTTGGGGCCCAAATCTCGGTAACTTCTCTTGGAGGTTCCTCTTACTATGTACTTTTTATTGATGATGCAACAAGGAAACCATGGATATATTGCATTAAGAATAAAAGTGATGTTTTTAATACCTTTAAGAATTGGAAAGCATTAGTTGAAAATGAAACTGAAAAATATTAAAGTGTCTAAAGTCGGATAATGGTGGAGAATATTGCAGTAGAGAATTTGATGTGTTTTGTTCTAAAAATGGAATTAGAAGAATCAAGGTAGTTCCAAGAACACCTCAAGAAAATGGGGTTGCGAAATAATGAATAGAACCATCATGGAGCGTGCTAGGAGCATGAGAATACATGCAGGCTTACCATTATTTTTATGGGCTCATGTCGTTGATACTGTAGTATATCTAATTAATAGAGGACCGTCTAGTGCCTTGGATGGAGGAATTTCAGAAGAGCTTTGGACAGGTAAACCAGTAAATTATTCTTTCCTTAAGGTATTTGGATGTGAGGCTTTTATGCATATAGACAAAGAGAACATAAATAAGTTAGATGCTAAGGCCCAAAAGTGCTATTTTATTGGTTATGGTATTGATGGCTTGGGTTACAGATTATGGGATTGTGATAACCGAAAAGTCATTAGAAGTAGGGATGTCATATTTAATGAAAAAAACTTGTATAAAGATCGGTTGCAAGGAAAGAAACAGAAAGAGGAAATTATTGAATACATAGACCTTGATGGACACATAGAAAAGGTAACTCCAAAAGTGGTAGAAGATCAAAATGTACAGCAGCAGCAACAAGCACCCCAATCTCCGAAAGTGTTGTTAGACGATCTACCGGGATAAGTAAAATTCCTCAACGTTTCTCTGATTATGTTTTGTATACTGATGCTGGTGAGCCAAAATGTTTTCGGGAAGCATTACAGATGGATACCAGGAATAAGTGGGAGCTTGCAATGAATGAAGAAATGGACTCTTTATTTCATAACCAAACTTGGGATTTGGTTGAGCTACCCAAAGGTAAAAGAGCTTTGACCAATAAATGGGTGTACAGGATTAAAGAGGAGAATGAAGGGCATAAGAGATACAAAGCAAGACTAGTGGTCAAGGGATTCGCTCAGAAAAAAGGTATTGATTTTGATGAGATTTTTTCTCTAGTTGTAAAAATGACCTCTATTTTGAGTCTTATAGCTATAGAAAATTTGTATCTGGAGCAATTGGATGTGAAGACAACATTTCTTCATGGTTATTTGGAGGAGGAAATTTATATGCACCAACCAGAAGGCTTTCAGGTGAAAGGTAAAGAGGATTGGGTATGTAAACTGAAAAAGAGCTTGTATGGGTTAAAAAAAGCTCCTAGACAGTGGTATTTAAAATTTGATAAGTTCATGGCTAATCAAAGGTTTGAAAGATGTCAAAGTGATCACTGTGTATATTTTAAGCAAACTAGAAATGGTAACTATGTTATTTTGCTATTGTATGTGGATGACATGTTAGTTGCAGGAACAAATATGCAAGATATAAACATGCTCAAGAAGAAGTTGGCTAAATCCTTTGCCATGAAGGATTTGGGAGAAGCCAAAAAAATCCTTGGTATGAGGATAAAAAGAGACAAGGAGAGTCACACTCGAAATTATCACAAGCAAAATACATTGAAAAAGTGCTTAAGAGATTCAACATGAACAATGCAAAGTCTGTTGCTACTTCATTGGCAAAGCATTTCAAACTCACCAAAGATTTGTGTCCCAAGACACAAAAGGAACAAGAGCATATGGCTAAGGTTCCCTATGCATCAGCGATTGGAAGCTTGATGTATGCAATGGTTTGTACAAGACCAAACATTTCCCATGCAGTGGGAGTAGTGAGTATATTTATGAGTGATCCGGGAAAAGGACATTGGCAAGCGATAAAATGGATACTCAGGTACTTGAGAGGAACTTCAAATTATTCTTTGAATTTTGGAGGCTCTAATATATGCTTGAAAGTTTTTGTAGATTCTGATATGGCAGGTGATCTTGATGGTGGAAGGAGCACTACTGGCTACATCTTTACTATAGGAGGAGGAGCGGTTAGTTGGATTTCTAAACTCCAACATGTAGTTGCCCTTTCAACCACTGAAGCTGAATATGTTGCTGCTACAGAAGCAAGCAAAGAGATGGTTTGGTTGCAAATACTAATGGAATAACTAGGGAAGAAGCAAGAGGATAATAGGTTGTGGAGTGATAGCCAGAGTGCTATACACCTTGCGAAGAATTCAGCATTCCATTCAAAAACTAAACACATCAAACTCAGGTATCATTTCATTAGATCAGTAGTGGAAGATGGATCTTTGAAATTAGGGAAAGTTCACACATCACAAAATCCTACTGATATGCTTACAAAAGTGGTGTCAAGATAAAGGTTGAGCTTTTGCTCAACTTCAGTTGGCCTTAAGGAATAAGAGGCCATGATGAGAATTTTTCAGTCCTTGGTTGTAGTATCGTGCAATGGAATTAGTCTCCAAGTGGGAGATTGTTAGGAATGGAGCCTAATTATGAGGAGGCTAAACAAAGAAAGTTTCTGGATTTATCGCAGGACGAGCAGGGAAAGTTTCCAGATTTACAGTCTGTTAGTCTACTAGAGGAAGTTTTCGGATTTACAACGAGACGACCAAGGGAAAGTTTTTTTTGTTTTTATCCCAAAATTAGATGCTAGGAACTCAATGTTAATCTTGGAATGTATTAAGAAAAGCAGTTTGTTTTTTCTATTTTTTTCTTATATATAGTTGTGAGGAAAAACAGAGATGATTATGACAATGAAAATTATTGTGTTGATTCCTTGAAAATATAGAGAGGAAATTACAGCAGATGTTGGCTATAGGTTGTAACCCTCTATTGCTTGGATTGAGAAAGGAAGGACTGAAAATTCTCGATGGATGTAACCCCGTTGTCTCTTCTTCTGTGTGTGTTTGTCTTATTTTGTTAATTTTGTCGTTAAAGTTTGAAACACTATAATTGCTTTTCTATATAAATATATTTTATATAGTGATTTACTCTAACAGGTAACACTAACTTTTGAGAGGTCATTCATGTTATAATATTTAGATCTAATATTATTTCTATTTACTATATAACTCACACTATTAATTTGGAGTTTTTTTTGTAAATTCATTAGTTATTAAGGACCATGGTGATTAATGATTCAAATAACATGTACAATTTTGGTAAATTTTTAACACCTCTAAATTGGGAGTGTTTTGTTGCTATTGTGGCTAAGAAAGATGATACTAGTTTTATTTATCATATTTTTTGGGGCATATTGACTTTGAGTCATTGAGGCAAATGAGTCATCTTTATACAATCCATGTTCTTCTCTTTATGATCCAACATCAAGAGTTTGATATGGATGTGTATTTTGAAATATCATCAAGGGACCTTTACTAAGGCCAAGAATGGTGTGATTAATTATGGTCTTTTATTCTTTAGATATATTATAAGACTTTTTTTTTACCTTTACTGATCAGTTCTTCAAAAAAAAAATATATCTAAACTATTAAGTACAAGGATGAGATGTTTGAAAAAAAAAATTCAAAATTCAAAATAATAAAGGAGAATTAAAGTGAAAAATATTAAATGTCCAAGTACCAATCATGGAAGAGATTATGCCAACAATAAGCTTGAGTTATTTTAACTTTTCATATAATTTTCTAGGTATATACTATTCAATATACACCCCAAATAGGGTAGTTGAGGGAAGAATAAAACTAGCATGGAGATGGTTGGTTGTATGATCTATGCTAGGTAAGTGAATCTTAGACTTTGGATAGAGATAATATATTATGTTTTTTATATCATTGATGCACCCACATCATAATGACATCATTCCATTGAGATAGAGAGAAGAAAAACCTTCGGTTTCATATTTTATTGGTTTTAGATAAGTTACTTGGGTTCACACTTATTATGGAACAAGCTTCAACAAAAGAATAATCAATGCATTTTTGTTCGATATATATATATATATATATATATATATATATATATATATATATATATATATATATAATATAAAGAAAAATAGGTTGCACTCAAGTCCCCTAACCTTAACAAGTTACAACTCTCTCCTTTAAAGGTTAAAAGTTTACAAACAGAGTTACTATAGCTATATACCTACATCTTTTTTCAATTCATTATTTTTTATTTTATTTTATTTATCTTCTTCAATTTTTTTTCTAAATACAAATATTTCTAAATTCAATTCTCATCTCAATTGAGTTACTATAACTATATACCTACATATTTTTCATAAAAAAGCTTAATACTTATTTTTATTTACATTTGGATTTTCTTAAAAAATGTAAATACAAATATTTCATTGGAACCAACAATTATAAACAATAAAATATAAGAGAGGTTACAATAAAAAGGGAGCTAAAAAAATCACAGCTCTAGGTGCAAGGCCACCCAAAAAAACAACATTGTAAAGACAAGGCTCGAGGTCAAAAACAAAAGCAACCCCTAAAAGGGTGAATAAACAGAATAACTAAACAAAGGGAGCCACTCCAAGTGGAGATCAAGCCCTACTGTGGGCACTGACAGAACAACCTAATGCTGGATAATGTCATCCCCTCAAACTGCTACCTGAGTCTGCCATCTCTCATTAATTTTATCAACACCAGGGGAAACAAGACTAAGAAGTTGATAAAGCAAGGAAGAAGAATAGTTATTGAAAGGAGTATCCACATTCCAGTGCCAATCCCTCCACCAAGCACTTAGGGGTTGAAGGCCGAGCTTATGAAGCATGACATCAAGTATGAGCTCTTGAATCTTAAGAATAGAAGGAATATCTGAATTCTAAAGATTAAATTTTCATTTGAGATCAGGTCAAGAAATACAGTCTCAATAGTGCACTAAATCATTAATATAGCAGATTCTTGAGAAAACAATAACATTTAAAAAAAATAGAGAAGTGAACAAATGCAATCAGCTGAAAATGGATTAAAATCAGAATGAACAAATGCTTCAGTCTTTATTGATAAATGCAGTCTTACTATAGCTGGGTTGTATACATTACATGGATTTCATCATACACAACACAACCACAACATAGCCAATGGCTGTTACAATGCATTACAATACCCAAGAACAAGGCATGCAATCTGTTACAGCCCAGTTACAGCCAAAGCAACAACAGAACAGAGTTCTCTCAGAAGACAACAGAACAGAGTTCTCTCAAAACACAGCAAAACAGAGTTCTCTCCCTTGTCATACACCTGCATTACTCGCACATTCATTTCACACACAAAACTACATGGGTTGTCTTTTTCTTTTAGTTTACATACCTCAAACCCATACAAAAAACAAAAAACAAAAAACTAGGAATAATAATATTTCAACTCAGTCGAAAGTCATGGGCTGAGTGGAATTCCCTACTCCCATTGGCCTTAATGGACTTAGTGGGCTCTGACTGCCACTACAGCCCACTCCACTACTCTGCCACTATAGACAATGGACAAAGTAGTGGCCACTAGGCCACTGCCTGAACAACTCACAACTTATGGCTTTGAACAGTGGAGAGGAGTCGGGTAGGCTATACAATATTATATTTTATCAAAGCGTTGTTTTTAATGTAACAAGCCTTCCCCTATTTTTTATCGGCAACTACAAAATACCACTCAAACAAGGTTTTCCAAGGTAAGTGTAGTCACCATCAGTCATTAAATAAAAAATTGTCCATACACCTGCAAATGGCACTCCGACCAATCTCCAATGCAACAACCAATTGGCAGACTGGGCAGTTTGAACTGATAGTCATTAATGAGCAGCCAACTACCTATTTTGACTCCACAAACCTTAACAACCTCCCACTTGGAGTCACAAACCTGGCTACAATCCCGTAGCCCCTGTGGAAGGTGTCCAATATGAACTCATTCCCTGAGTCCAACAGAAGTTGAGAAAAATCTCAACTTCTCCCATGTTACAACCTTTGTAACCATATCAACAAAGTTTTGAGAATGTGGATCTTACCCAAACGCACCGAACCATCCTCCAATGCTGAGCGGATGAAGTGGTATCTCAACCTGATATGTTTTATCCTTGAGTGATAGGTGGAGTTCTTAGCCAGGTGTATGGCACTTTGACTATCACTCCAAAGCTTTCCGTCTCCAGGCTCCTTGCCCAACTCACTCATCAATATCTCCAACCAGATGAACTCCTTGGCACCCTCCATGATGGCAATGTACTCTGCCTCCGAGGTAGAAAGAGCAACAAATCGCTGTAACTTGGATATCCAACTCACCGTTGTACCCCCAACGATGAATATATACCCAGTGGTGCTCCTCCCTCCATCCAAATCACCTACCATATTCGAGTCCACATAGCCCTGTAGATCAACATTGGAACCTCCAAAGTGCAAACAAGTTTTAGAGGTCCCCTTCAAGTACCGAAGTATCCACTTCACTGCATGCCAATGCGATCTACCTGGATTACTCATATACCTACTCACAACTCCCACTGCTTGAGCAATATCCGGTCTAGTGCATATCATGGCATACATCAAACTCCCAACCACTGAAGCATATGGAACTCTCTTCATGTAATCGAGTTCCACCTGTGTCTTGGGGTAATATTTCTTTGAGAGCTTGAAGTGCTTTGCAAGAGGTTGGGCAACTGGTTTTGCATCATGCATAGAAAACCTCTTAAGCACTTTTTCAATATCTTTCTTGTGACAACTCAAGAGTACACAACTTCCTGTCACAAAAAATAGTCATGCCTAGGATTTGCTTGGCTAGTCCCAAATCCTTCATAGCAAATGTGTGAGACAATTTCCTTTTTAATTCTTTGATATACTGCATGTTAGAACCTGCTACAAACATATCATCTACATACAACAAGAGAATAATAAAATTGCCATTTTTGGTTTACTTGTAATATACACAATGGTCACTATGGCATCTATTAAAATTATGCTCAGCCATAAAACTATCAAATTTAAGATACCATAGCCTTGGAGCTTGTTTCAAACCATACAAGCTCTTCTTAAGTTTGCACACAAGACTCTTCTTACCTTTTACCTCAAACCCCTCCGGTTGGTGCATGTAGATTTCCTCCTCCAAGTCCCCATGAAGGAAAGTTGTCTTGACATCTAATTGCTCTAGATGAAGATTTTCTACAGCCACTATGCTAAGAATGGCACGTATAGAAGTCATTTTCACAACCGGGGAGAAGATGTCTTCATAATCAATACCTTTGCGTTGTGCAAACCCCTTTACCACAAGTCTAGCCTTGTACCTCTTGTGACCATCAATCTCATCTTTGACTCTATACACCCATTTACAATGCAAAGCTCTCTTGCCTTTGGGAAGTTCAACCAAATCCCAAGTTTTGTTATGAGTTAAGGAGTCCATCTCCTCTTTCATAGAAAGCTCCCACTTGCTCCTAGTTTCCAATTGCAAAGCCTCATGAAGATATTTGGGCTCACCTACATCAGTGTATAGAATGTAATGCAAAGAAGGAGAATATTTATTTGGTGCTCTTCTTACCCGAGTAGATCTCCAACCTTCCGGTATTAGTGGTGGTGGGGGTATTTTAGGTGTTTCATTCTCAACCTGCTCATTCGTTTGGTCACCATGCTCTTCAACATGTGCACCATGATCATCATCTTGTGCACCATGATCATGAGCATGTACATTAGGTTGCACTTTAGTACCATGCTCAAGAGAATCATCCAACTCTACATAATCAGGCTGATTTTCTTTTTCTTGCACATGCCTATCCTTGTACAACCTGTTTTCATTGAAAATCACATCCCTACTTCTTATGATTTTTTGGCCAACATTGTCCCATAGTCTATACCCCAAACCATCAACACCATAACCAAGAAAATAACATTTCTTAGGTTTTGCATCAAGTTTCTTTATGTTTTCTTTATCAATGTGTATATAAGCTTCACATCCAAGCACTTTAAGAAAAGAGTAGTTGATAGGTTTATATGACCATGCCTCCTTTGGAATGCCACCATACAAGGCTGTAGAAGGTCCTCTATTGATCAAATATACAGTTGTATCTACTGCATTTACTCAAGTAAATAATGGTAGCCCTACATGCAATCTCATAGCTCTAGCTCACTCCATTATTGTCATGTTCATCCTAGGAGTAAATTTTATCCATCTTATTCCATTCCTTGCACAATAATCATCAAACTCATTGCTGCAATATTCACCACCATTGTCAGATTTAAGGCATTTCAACTTCTTGTCGGTTTCATTTTCCACTAATGCTTTCCATTTTTTGAAAATGTCAAAAACATCATATTTGTTTGCCATAGTATAGACCCAAGTTTTCCTTGTAGCATCATCTATGAAGGTAACATAAAACTTGGAGCCACCAAGAGACATTACCTGTGAGGGATCCCACACATCAGAATGAACGAGCTCAAGCTTTTCCTTTTTCTTCTCTCCTCCAACCTTCAAGAATCTAACTCTCTTTTGCTTTCCATAAACGCAGCCTTCACAAAAGCCCAAATTCACATCCTTAAGCTTTGGTAAAATCTTCCTTGAGTGAAGAATTTGCATTCCTTTTTCACTCATGTGACCCAACCACAAGTGCCAAGTCTTTGCATCCTCATGTGCAACATAATCCATTGTGCAATTTAATTGGTTGGAAAACATGTACAAAGTTCCAACCATTTTTTCCTTTGCAATAACAATGGATTCCTTTGTCACTTTCCATGTATGGTCACTAAAAGATGTGGTATAACCTTCATTGTCAAGAACACTAATAGAAAGAAGATTTCTCTTAAGTTTGGGAATATGTCTAACATTGTTAAGCTTCCATTTTGTTCCATTTGGCAATTTTATCATTACCTTGCCCATGCCAACAATGTCACATGGGTGATCATCACCCAATAAAACCTATCCATAGCTGCCTTGAACATAATCATAAAAATACTCCCTATGGCAAGTAGCATGATAAGAAGCACCAGAGTCAACAACCCAATCATCATCACTCTTACAAGCGGAAAGTATCAAAGCATCTTGCAAAATGTCACATGCAATGTTAGCTTCCCGAGTTTCAGTTTTGTTGTTATTAGTCTTGCCTTCCTTCTTTCTTTCCCAACAGTTCTTCTTGTAATTCCCGGTCTTCCCAAAATGCCAACACTCAACTTTGCCTTTACCTTTGCTCTTTGATCTACCCCTTGATTTTCTTATAGTTTGAATTTTGCCTCTTTCTTTCTTCTTACCTCTTTCTTTCAGTAGTTAATACAACCCCTGAAGATGAATTTCTCCTGAGGATTTCCTCCTCATGTCCTCACTAAGAATAGTGCTAACAACATCTTCAAATACTAGGTGTCCTGAACTAGGTACAAAATTACTCACAGCCATAACAACATTATTCCAACTGTCTGGCAATGAACAAAGAAATAATAGAGCTCGAATTTCATCCTCAAATTCAATTCCTACTGATAAAAATTGACCAATAGAAGCATTAAACTCATTCAAATGATCATGGATAGATGAAACTTCAACCAATTTCATATTAAAGAGATTTTTCATGAGAAATACCTTGTTTGTTGCAGAGGGTTTCTCATACAATTTAGCCAGGGCATCCATAACTCCTTTGGTGGCATTTTGAGATGAAACATTGTGTGCAACTAAATCAACAAGACTCAGCCTAATAATTCCCAAGGCTCTCCTGTCAAGCAATTCCCAATTTTCATCATACATATCATCTGGCTGCCCTTTTTCTTTGTCCTTGAGTGCTAGATACAAATCTTCCTTTTGGTAAAGATAATCTTCAATCCTTTGTTTCCATAGACCAAAATTTTGCCCAAAATTTTTTGCTACTTTGAACTTTGATTCTCCAACCATTTCTCCCACTCAATGAGAGGTTTCTCTTAAGAGTGTATCCAAGAATAATTGGCTCTGATACCAGTTGTATAGAAAACAATGACAGTTAAAAAAAATAGAGAAGTGAACAAATGCAATCAGCTGAAAATGGATTAAAATCAAAATGAACAAGTGCTTCAGTCTTTATTGATAAATGTAGTCTTACTACAGTTGGGTTGTATACATTACATGGATATCATCATACATAACACAACCAATTGTTGTTACAATGCATTACAATGCCCAAGAACAAGACATGCAATCTGTTATAGCCCAATTATAGCCAAAGCAACAACAGAACACAGTAGAACAGAGTTCTCTCAGAAGACAACAAAATAAAGTTCTCTCATAACACAGCAAAACAAAGTTCTCTCCCTTGTCATACACCTCCATTACCCGCACATTCATTTCATACATAAAACTACATGGGTTGCCTTTTTATTTTAGTCTACATACCTCCCAGCCCATACAAAAGACAAAATACTAGGAATAATAATATTTCAACTCAGCCAAAAGTCATGGGCTGAGTGGAATTCCCTACTCCCATTGACCTTAGAGGACTTAGTGGGCTCTGACTGCCACTACAACCCACTCCACTACTCTGCCACTATAGACAATGGACAGAGTAGTGGCCACTAGGCCACTGCCCGAACAACTCACAACTTATGGTTTTGAACAGGCGAGAGGATTCGAGCAGGCTATGCAATATTATATTTTATTAGAGCATTGTTTTTAATGTAACAAGCCTTCCCCTATTTTTATCGGTGGCTACAAAATACCGCTCAAACAAGGTTTCCCCAGGTAAGTGTAGTCACCATCAGTCATTAAAGAAAAAATTGTTCATACACCTGCAAATGGCACTCCGACCAATCTCCAATGCAGCAGCCAATTGGTAGACTGGGCAGTTTGAACTAACAGTCATTAATGAGCAGTCAGCAACTGTTTTGACTCCACAAACCTTAACACAGATGCCCTTGAGAAACAACCTCAAAGCTTTAATCCTTGGCATATCAACAAGAAATGAAGAGTTAGATAGAATAGGAGACCACCAGATATTCTAAGAATTAAATGAAATACCATTATGAAAACCATCACCAATCCAATGAAGATGAGGTTTCACCACCTCAAAAGCTTATCAAATACTTTTAACAACAAAGGAACCCTAAATCTTAATTGGAGCAGAAGTAATGATGAGAGTATGGAGGTCAATATTAGCCCAAGTTTTGCACCCATAAGATAGCCCTAAAGAAATACAATGACGAATCAAAACCTTCTAGGCTTCAGGGCCTTCAATAGCTTTAACCACCCACTTAGCACATAGAGAAATGCTTTACCTGTAAATGTCAATGATACCCATCCCACTCTTATCAGTAGGCGTGCAATGAATATTCTAAGCAATTCGATGAAAGTCGCACGAATTCTTCCCCTTGGCCCAAAGAAAATCCCTAAGGATTCTGGCCAACTTATTATAAGAATTCTTAGAAGGGGCCCAACAGAAGGAGTAAAAAACATGGGTGGCAGTAAGAATCTTTGTGCAAACCTGAAACTTGCTGGCAAGAGAAAGGGGACGCGAGACCCAAAAAGAAATATTCTTTTCAATTTTTTCAATGACATACTACCATATTTTAGAGGATGAGCCATCAAAAGCAAAGGGGATTCCTAAGAACTTAAAATACCAATGCCATAAAAATGTCTAAGCCAAGCAGGAACATAAGAAGAAGCAAGACAGAAACAAAGGGACTTAGACCATATGATGTTGGATCCCAAGGCCTTACAAAAAGTGTCCAAACAAACCAAAGTAGTTGAAACTGAAACCTCATCCTCATTGATAGAGAGAAAAAAATCATCTACAAAGTGCCCATTATTAAGTTGGGTGGACATATCAGACAAAAGAATATCTTTGATCAACCCCTTAGATGTTTGATTGACAAGAAGATAACCAAAAGCTTCAATAGCAAGGATGTAAAGCAAGGGGGCCAGAGGACAGCCCTGACGAATAAAACGAAAACCAAAATCCTCTAAATTATGTCCATTAATAGTAAGACAAACTGAAGCATCAACAAACAACATACTGATAGCCCTGACAAAAAAGGGGCCAAAGTCGAGAGCTTGGAGCATGTCAAGAATGAAAGGCTACTCAATACGATCATAAAATTTCACAAAGGGGCCCATTTTGGTCAAAGATACGAGCCCATTGTAAACCTTCCCAATCAGTAATAAGAAAGGGGCCTAAGCCAAGAGCTTGGAGCATGGCAAGAATGAAAGGCCACTCAATACGATCATAAGCTTTCTCAAAGTCTACTTTAAGGAAAAGCTGCTTTTGGCTAAATATACGAGCCCATTTTAAACCTTCCCAAATAGTATTAAGATTATCCAAGATGTAACACCCTTTAATGAAGCCCGTTTGCTCTGGTATGATAATAAGAGGGAGAATGTTGCGAATACAAATATTTTAAAATTCAACATCCTTCTTAATTGAAAAAGATCCAAAAATAATAATTAAGTTTTTTATGGAAAAATATGTAAATACAAATATTCCAAAATTCAACATCCTTCTTGATATTTTCTTCTAGCAACCTTCCGCTCTACTATTTAAACACTACATCTTAGTAGAGTAATATTTATTAAACTAATTCCACCTCTAGTGTCTACACACTACATCTTAGTAGAGTAAAATTTATAAAACTAACTCCACCTCTAGTGTCTACGCACTACATCTTAGTAGAATAATATTTATATAACTTTGTGTTATCATAGCTCGCTTACACACTACATCTTAGTAGAATCTTAGTAAAGTAATATTTATAAAACTTACCTTTAGGGTAGCCTTATTGCAAAGGTAGTAGTCTGATCTAAATACTCTAAGTGCTCACCAGACCAATGATGATGATACAATCCCAAGCGATCGGTGTTCCCTTCATATTGAATCAACAATAATGAAGCATAATAGGTTTGGTGGGAGCAGCCCCTATGGTTTGAACCCTAGGCTTGCCAGTTACTAAAAATAAAGTGGTTGTGACCAATTCTCCTATGTAACAAAAAAAAATATTTATAAAACTTTGTGTTATTTTGTTCTCCTTTATCAAATATGGATTGTTAGTGTACTTCCTAAAACATAGGTGCAACCGCAAAAATTATAATAAATAGTTTATATAAAAACCTATTAATATTATAAAATAAAATAAAAAATTTATAAATAACACTAAAATAAACCTTAATTATTTAATATTAACAATCAATATTAACAATTTAAAGTCAAAGAATAAAATAGATAATAATTTTATACTCGAGAAATAATATAGATTATAAGTTTCCTTTTCACTAGAGAAAAAGGAATATTAACAATTTAAACTTATAAGTTTTCTTTCCACTAGAAAAAAAAGGAATATTAACAATTTTAAACTTAGAGAATAAAATAGATTATAATTTTTTTTTTTTACTGGAGAAAAAGAGTTGTATGAAGTCCACACTTTTGATAAATGATAATTTTTTTTTGAGAATTTACAAATAAATTTAATTTATAATATTATAACTAAAAACTTAATTTTTATAAAGCATTGATATTTAAATCGTATTAAATTTTAGAATTTTAATTTATAATATTATAAGTAAAAACCTAATTTTTATAAAGCATCTAAAATTCGAAATCGTATTAAATTATATATATAATGAAAACTTAAATTTTTGTGTGAATTAAAGTTGAAAGTTATAATAATTGCAGTCTAAGTTAAGATCAAAGACACTGAAGCACCCAGGATGTTGAATGAAACAATTTAAAATACAGCTTTGCCCTCAATGGAAAAAATAAAAGAAGTAATCTCTCAAGGATTGAGAAGAAGGTTATTATTTAGGTTAATTATATATTTTTTAAAGGTTTTAAGAGTGTAATGTTTTGCATTTTGGTTTTGGTTTTGGTTTTTGGGTAGGTTCAAGTTCAAACTGTAGTTCAAGGAGTGTGTGATGGGTGGGTGTTAAATTCTCTCTTAATAAGAATGCATAGCTCTCAACTTTACAGGGTCTTGATTGGGAAGAGATTGTTCAACCCCTTTACAGGGTCATGGTTGAAAGAAGACTGCTCAACTCTATCATAAAAAAATTTCACACAAATCAAATCATTAAAAATATATAAATTTTTTTCAAAGGTATTAATTTTAGACCTCCATTCAGGTTTGAGTCCATGTGGCTTCAGCATCTGGAGTTCAAAACAAAAATTATTGAATGGTGGAGTCAACCTGTTGATGGTACGAGTGTTTTCAAAGTCTGTATGAAACTAAAAATTCTTAAGCTTCAGCTCAAAAAATGAAATAAGGAGGTATTCAGGAACATTTATTGAGTCGCGACAAGTAATCTGCTCCCAACTAAAAGAAATTGAAAATTTGATTCAAGTTGGCAATGCTACTAATGAAGTTCGAAGACAAGAGAAGATATTGTTATGTGAATTTCACAACTTGTTGGCCAGGGAGGAAATATTTTAGTGGCAAAAGTCCAGAGCCTTGTGGCTCAAGGAAGGCGACTTGAATACAAAAATTTTCCATGCCACCACTATGAGGCATAGAGGGGCAAATACTATCAGATGTCTTCGTAGATAAGATGGATCGTTGGTCGAAAGTCTTGAAGAAATTCGGAATGATGCAGTGGAACACTTTCATAATATCTTGGGCCCATCTCAGGCTTGCCCGACTGAGGTGTCAGAATCCCTTCTACAACACATCCCATCCCTTGTATCTCAGGTTGATAATGATATTCTTCTAAAGCCCTTCTCCCGTGACGAAATTAAAGAAGCTCTATTTTCTATGACAGCTGACAAAGCCCTTGGCCCTGATGGTTTCCCTCCTAGATTTTTTTAATTTTGTTGGGATATCATTGGAGAAGATGTCTTTGAAGCCATTCTAGAAATCCAAAGAACCAAGTTTATCCCTAGAGAGCTTAACTCCACATTCCTTGCTCTTATCTCGAAAACCCATGAGTGTCGATCCATGTCTGACTTTCATCCCATCAGCTTGTGCAATGTGTTATACAAAATCCTTACTAAGCTATGGTGAATAGAATGAAGTTCATTATGCCTAAAATCATTGACAAGTTTCAAGGCAGCTCTGTCCGTGGGAGAATTATTATAGATAGTGTGATTACTATCCATGAGCTAATCCATTCTATCACGGTCAATAGGTCCCCAAGTTTTTTTCCTAAAATTAGACATCAGTAAAGCCTTTGATAGGATTTCTTGGGAGTTTCTCACTGTTGTCTTAGTCCGATTTGGTTTTCATCATAGATGGATTCGTATGATTAAAGCATGCATGTCCTTTGCCTGGTTTTCGGTCATTGTTAATGGAGAAGCTACGGGATACTTTAGGAGTAAAAGGGGAATAAGACAAGGCGATCCGATCTCACCTTTCCTGTTCATCCTAGTTGCGGACAACTTAGGAAGGACTCTTAATGCAGTGTGATCTGAGGGTGGTATTTCAGGGATCAAGGCTTCAATCGGGCTCCCTCCAGTATCTCATCAACAATTTGTTGATGACACAATATTAGCTAACCTCTCTAGTATTCCCGAAGCCAGAGTTATTAAATCTATACTAGAACCTTATGAGAAGGTTGTCGGGCAAAGAGTAAATTACTTGAAAAGCAACATCTACTTCATCAATACTCCGGTTGATAGACAGACGAGAATAGCTCAGATCCTAGGATGTGCCATTGCTGAGTTTCCTACAACTTACCTTGGCCTACCGCTGTTCCAAGGGCACCCAACCGTGAGGATGTGGGACAGTGTCATTCAGAGGGTTATGAAGAAGCTTGTTGGCTAGAAGGGAGCCTTGCTCAGCAGTGTAGGGAAGTTCATTCTAGTCCCTGTTTTGAACTTCGATAGTTGTTTGTAATAAATTGGAACAACTTCAGCAGAATTTTCTATGGTCAGGAACAGAGAATTAAAGCATATTTTCCCTTGTTGCATAGGATAATGTTTGCCTTCCAAAATGTAGGGGAGGATTAGGTTTGAGGAGAGTTCACCAGATGAATATGGCCATGATGTCAAAGCAGGGATGGAATATTGTGTCTAACTACCCAACTCAGTGGGTTGATATTTTTAAGACCAAATACCTCAGGCAACAGTCTCTGATGGACAATTCCCTTATGCCTGTTGGGTCTGCATTCTAGAACTCGGTGTGCCGAACCCAGTCTATCGTTCAAAAGGGTGGACGCTGGAAGCTTGGAGATGGATCACAAATTAGATTCTGGGAGAACCCATGGATTATAGCTCAGCCCCTCATCCATGATTAGTCTGTAAGTATTTTTAAACCTTTCACTGATTTATCTGTTAGCCCCAAAGTTGAGAATTTTATTAATAATAAAGTAGTGGTTCCCCGTTGGGCTAACATCCCTACTGATCTAGATTCTCCTGAGCTTCGCTCTGCTCGCCTCCGCCTATCTGAGCTTCTTCGAACTCATGTGATTCCAAGCACCAGGCCACCTGATGTTCTCTTTTGGCAACTCAGCCAGTCTGGGAATTTCTCAGTCAAAACCGCATATATGGCTATGACTAAATCTGAAGATGATTGGTTCCCCTCCATGGATCAAAAATTTTATTTCTAAGATTTCTCACTTTTATTGGTTGGTAGTAAAAAATAGGCTATTGACCATCAATAATTTAATAACTCGTGGTATGATCTTGCCCAACAAATGTTACCTCTGCAAATCTGCATGGGAGTCAGTCAATCACCTGTTTCTAGAGTGCCCATTTTCTTGCATTGTCCTGTCCTCTATCATGTCAAGTGTATCCATTTTTTGGGTTGCTCCTCAGTTTATCAGTGATCTTATTATTCAATGGCCAAACCCCTTTAAGTCCACTCGTCTGAAGTTTTGGTGGGCGATCATTCTCCCTCACTTTATGTGGTAAATTTGGCTGGAAAGGAACAATCATGCTTTTCGATATTCGTGCCTTGACCCGGAGTCAATTTCTTTGAGAGTTGTCATGTTTACCTCAAAAAATGCTAATATAATTCCTTCGGACAATTGTCTTTCATCCCCATTTGAGATTCAAGTGGCACGTTCTGCTAACCTATCTTTTGAGGTTTTTGGTCATCCTTAAGTTGCTGTGGACAGATCCCTGGTTTCATGGATTCCCCCCTCCTCATTGGTTCAAGCTAAATTTTTATGGTGCTTCAAAAGGCAATCCTGGCGCTGCGAGTTATGGAGGAGTGATCCGGGATGACAGAGGTCAACTCATTTTGGTGTATGCAAAAAAACTTGGAGTCCAATCTAATCATTTTGCTAAGGCTTGGGCAGCTTTTCGAGGCATCCAAACGGCCATCAATATCAATATCCAATACCTGATAGTCGAAGGAGACTCCTTAAACACCATAAACTATTTGAAGGGGGTCTCGAATCCTCCTTGGAATGTGGGACCAACCATTGAAGAGTCCATTGTCCAGCTAAGGGCGATCAACAATAGGTGTATTCAACATGTGTATCGGGAAGGCAATCGTACCACAGATACAATGGCACACTTTGGCTTAACTGTTCAATCTTTTTCGATGTGGCAAGGGAATCTTCCCCAATGTATTGTTGATTCCTACAATGAACTTGTCGCTACCAATGATGATTAATGCCATGATTAATGTATTTATGGATAATCCCAAAGATGACGAGGACTACATCCCAGAGTAAAATAACTGGTCCTGAACGAGATCATCCCCTTTTGTTTCCTGGGATGGTCTCTGTACTCTCCCTGACTCTTTGTATACGGTTGTTTGGGAAGGTCCCTACGATATCTATGTTATTTTTGTTTTTTGTTTGTGCCCATGGGCGGTATGTTTGTAATAGTTTATACTATTTTAGTTTATGGATTTTATGAATGGTCCACTTTTGGCTTGTTCTCTAACGAGTTGAACCTTCACAAAATCCTCCTTAAGCATGCTATAAGATTTTGGATCCCTTTTAAAACCCGTTACTAATAAAAAAAATTAAATTACAAATTAGCAATCACAAACATTAGAAATCATAGGACGCTCAAAAATCATAGAATCACAAAAACCCTTTACAGCCACACAAGGAAATTGCATGATTACATACGCTATTTATTCCAAGTGATGACCGCAATCCAACAATTATAGACTTCAAATACGGTTACATACGCTATTTATTCCAAGTGATGACCGCAATCCAACAATTATAGACTTCAAATACGGGAACGAGTTCACACAATTACAAGCAGGACACCAGAGTAGCTACCTATTTAAAATTGCAATATATTTCAAAATCTCTTTTGTTTAGGCTTATTTGCGGATTAACCAGAAATCTCAATGGATTTGACTTCAGGTTTGGGCGACGATTGCTTGGGAACTGTCACAGTCAGCACTCCGTTTTCCATCGTCACCTTCACCTTCACCTCCTCCACATTCACATTTTTAGGGAGGCAAAAGCGTCGCAGGATTCTGTCGTGCGAGCGCTCAATTCGATGCCACTTATCATCTTTGTGCTCTTGTTCGGATGCCACTTATCATCTTTGTGCTCTTGTTCGTTGCTGCGTTCGCCACTTATTTGCAGAATGATGTTGTCTTCTACCTATTTTTTCACCTCCTATTTTTTTAGACCTGCCATAAGAAAATAATGCTTCAGACAACCCCTCCCCTGTTTTAAGAGCCAATAAAAGAAGATAATAACCTAATAGAAACAGAGAGAACTGTTTTAACAGACAGGAAAGAAGATAAGAGAAACAGAGAGAAGAGGAGAAGATTGAATACCAGGAAGATCAGCCTTGAAAATATGTGCTTGGGGGGTTTTCTTCCAGTCGATCTGAGTATTGCCCACAGCAGAGGCATCCCTTGCAAAGTATCGAGATGGTCCAATGTCCCTCAACAATGGAGTGTTAAATGATTCAAACGGATCCCACAAATCCAGGGAAAATGGGTCGAAAACGCTATTTTATCTCCTCCCAAAGAAACTCGACACCATAGACATCTTTATTCTAAAAGAGCATAGCAGATGAAAGAAGAAAATAGGAAGCAGATAACAGCTAATTTTTTATAAATCAACTCGTGTCGCTGCAAATGGTGGGTCAGTAACCAAGTAAATATAGTACCAAAGTCCACAAACAAGATGTTTCCAGAAGTGACGTTCTGGATTATTCGAGGCCTTTCCTAGGAAAGTCGTTTGGCTGAAAGGCAAAGCCATGGTTATAAAACCTCTTTTTCCGCGGATATAAGATAAGTACTCTAAGATGTGAGTATAATTTAATCACTATTATTTTGTCTAGGAGGTTGTAGATTTAAACAAATAATATTAATGACACACACCATGAGGGTGAGACTATTCAAAATCACTATGGATAAATATGTAAAATTGCATGAAGTTATTGCACAACAAAAATAAGATACTTTGTAGGATATTTTTCATCTTAAGGTGCAAGGATCCCAAGAAGTAGTATTTGTAAGGAATATATTGAAGAACCAATAGAGTAATTCGAAATAAAATTTATGGAAGAGGCAACAACAAAATCGATAGAAGAAGCAACAAAAATTCTAAGAAAGCACAAATAGAAGAGCTCAAGGACACACTAAAAAAAAGGTACAAGAGAGAAGAGGGCAATGGTGAATTTAAAATAGACAAAGAAAATGTTGAAGAGTAAAAGGAAGTTGAACATCAGGTTAGGATTACAACATATCACCACCCACATCACTATGAGTGACAACAATCATGAAGGCATGACATAAGGCATCAATATTATTATGGATCTACATGAAGTCAAAAGGGCATCAACTATGAGAGAAAAATAATAGTAATTATGGATGTTAGAGTAGAACAATATAGCATGGAACCATAGGAGCAATCATTCTAGATATTAGAGTGGAGAAACAAAAACATGGATCCAAAGGAGCACTAATGGATTAGAGTGACAAAATAGCAACTTGGCATCATTGATGACCATCACTAATAAAGATTTCATTTAGATGGATGGATTATCAATATTGGTACCAATCGATACCAATTGTCAACAATGCTTCAAAGACCATGTTATTTGGTTTCTTCTCATGTTTTAAGCACAAATATTTTTAAAGGGAGTGGATTGTTATGGAACATAGGGATATGTATATTGGATTATGATATTATATTATATGGATATTATAGATAAGTGGCATGGATTACACATAACCTAAGGTTGATTGTACTATAATATTATATTATTATAATGACTTGGATAAGGGTTTAGGATTTGGCTAGGGTTAGGGTTATACCCTCCCCAAAGTAGCATTAGATGATGAGTATATAAAGAAGAGATATTATCATTGTAAGAATCTTCATTCATATTAAGTATTGCTTTATAATCACTTTTGCCCATGGAGTGACCCTCTCATCTTGGAAGATCTTGTGAAGGTATTTCATCCTTATATAGTATTATCAATGTTGCCCTATCATAACAACAGTATCTATATTCATCTTATTGTGTGGATTATTGCATTAAGGATGCTAATGTATATGAACCATTTTATATTTATGTATATTGTTAAATGATTTATATTTACAACAATAAACTTTTAGAACATACCCCCTTCGATTAGTCTAAATTATTTGCTAGTTTAATATTGTTATTTTGTTTATGATCAATTATAAGGAGGTGATCAATGTGGTTAGTTATGGAGAAGTCAATAAATTACACACACACACACACACACACACACACACACACACACACACACATATATATATATATATATAAGTTTATTGATTATGGACACCTAGTTTTTCTCACCCTATTGCATCCCAAGATTCTAGTAGATTTTGATAACCTACCCAAGTCACTTTTTAGCCTTCATTGCAAAATTTGAGTGCTCAAAACGAATTCATCGTTCATAGCCAAGTTTGCAGGTAGAAAACTAGTCCTCTTGGTAGAGAACCTTATTTAGGGATAAGTTTTAAAATCCCTCTCCCTCCAACAATCAAATGGGTGAATTCATCGTCCAAATGAGTCCACAGTTGCAAATGTGCAACAGTGAATTTATCTCTGAACTTGCAAAATGGAAATTTTCTTATGTTGGTGCCTATGCTTATCCATGTCAATTGAGATTGGATCGATGTACCTCAAAAATTTTCCTATGCCAACTCTCCAGCTCAGTTTTTGTCTAATTGGATCTTGATTTTTTCTCATTCATGCAGATTGCACGATCTTGTCTATCTTTTCTTCTCCTCCAAATCCTAAAATTCTATCAAATGAGCATCACACTCCCAAGAATAAAAATGATGAATTGATGAATGAAATAACACAAGGATACAAATAGGAAATGAGCATACAATAATCATAACAATCTTATAAGCAAGAGGATTTCGTAGCAAAACTCTGGTCTTTCCTTTCTATAGGTTTTTGAGACCTTTTCAAGGACCATTTGCAAGCATATTTTCATCATCAAATATCTTATGATGTTGCATGTAGGAGCATAGTCTTCATGGTGAAAAGAGAAGTTTCTCTTATTATGCTTTTTTGCATTAGAGGACTTTTAATTCTTTATTGAATCTTTTATTCTCATATGTGGTATTTTATCTCTTCATCTAACCTCCTTTTGCAAGATTCTAACCTTGCTATCTAATCCATTTTGGAACTCTAACTCCTTTTTGCATCAGTCTTGTCAAATTTGATTTGATTATCTTATAGGATTTGTAGGTATCAATCAAGATCTCTTATTTGTGTCCTTGGGCCAATTAATTCCATATTTAGCATTGATTTCATCTCTACAACTACCTTTTGCAAATTTACCACTAGCAAGACTGGTAGGCAAAAAATTCATCTAAATTACTATTTGTTTCAGTTTTTGATGATTTTATGATTCATTGACATTAGTTTAACTCATCCTTTTTTTTTGCATCATAAAAATAGTCGGTTGCATCTCTTAAATAAAGTTTGCAAGTCATAGATTCTAAAGGTTTTGAACCTATCCTATAGGTGATGAACTCACACTACAGGCTATAAACCCATCTCATCCAACAATTTTGTCAATTTTAGCATGAAACAAAATCTCATTCAAGCCTATGGATATCCTACCACCTTCTCAATTAGTCAATTTGATTTTATAGTAGTTATATTTTAGTTTTGTGGATGATGATCTTCTAAAGGTTTCAAACTCAATTTTTTGGAAATAACATGTGGCTTGACTGTAGAGAAGAAAGTTTAACACTTTTCCAAGCATCAATCAAACCCTCTAAATATAACTCATATGTTGGCTTTCCCTCTTTAGTATTATTTTGCAGGTTTGTAGGTCAACAAGCAAATTTGCCAGTTAAAGATAGTGAACTTGATTTACAGGCTATGAATCCATTGTAGGTGGTGAAGTTGAGTCTAGACTTCAAATCTATCATTTACAAAGTTCACGTACTTGTATATATATTTTTATTAAGAATAAGTTCAAAGATCACTATCTGGATTTTTGTTTTAGTTGGAATAGCACATTAAATAATGGGAAATCAAAGAACATAAACTCTTTGGCATTCATTATTTTCATATTATAGGCATTAAATCCCAAAAAGGTATCTAGTTTGCACATGTAGGCTAAATTTGTTTGATGCATTGATATTTTGTGCCCTTGCCTCCATAAAGAAAAAGTTAAATATTCTTGTTTCATACAAAATATCAAAATCATATAGACTTTAGATATTTTTTTTCCTGCATTATTGTTTGATTCATTTAGATAAACTATATCATTGTGCAAATATTACTCTCATTAGTTGTTAAAATTAGGTGATTGTTAAATTAACACACAAAACCATAGATTTAGGTTAAATATTTAAATACCCATGGTGAACCCTAATTTTCCACTAAAGAACTTGAATAATGACAAGATTCAAGCAATAATTTTGCTTGAGTGTGAACCCTTAGGTTCAAAAACCAACATCTTTGAATCCTAATTATCATTCGTGGTGAAATTAACATGAAACACCACTAGGGTATTAAACACATTTTTAGCCAAAACCTTTTGCCTTTATTCAACTTAAAAATTTACCACACTTCTAATCAAGACCACCTAAATTGTTTACTTAAAATAAATCACATTAATCAAAGATAACAAGAACATAACTAGAAGATTAGTCCTACAGGGGGAAGGATAACGACCCCTTGAGTTAATTATCATACAAACCTTAATATTTATCTATATTGACAAGCATAAAAAGTGGGATAACAAGATTCATAAGGAGAGTTGTTTCTCCCTTGGTGAGATAAGGGATTTCTAAAACATCTTCTTATTCTTCTTTAATCAAATTTGTAAACAAAACCTTAATAAAATTAAATCTCTTTCCAAGTATGAGCAATCAACAACCTCCCTCCATAACCAAAAGCGTAGCTCACCAAATGGAGCACAATGTAATTTTTTTATCCTCCATTCCCAAAAATTCAATAGTGTTTAAAAATATTGTGTATGAAGAATAGGAGGAACAACTTCCCTCATTTGGAAATATTTCCCCTATACACAATGAAAAGGGAGAAGAGGTATTTTGATCTATGGATAACTTTCTTGCTATTGCCTTTAAAAACAAGTACACCTTATTAATGATTATGAATGTAGACAACTTAGAGTATATCACCTTGTTGGTGAGACATCTTATTCAAAACATATTCACCAAGCTAGGTTTATTGTTTCAACTTCTAAAACCATAGATATTTCTCAAGGATCCTTACACATGGAGCTTAATGTTTTAGGATCTAAAACTTCTACTATCACTATAGAAGAATGTATATTTTAACCCAATCACTTCTATAGGGAAACATGCCCCATCACCCTCTATAGAATAATTGTTGAAGACAACCTCTAATCATAATACTCCAACTATAGAAACACAAAAACTAAAATTTTCCCTTATTAAACCAATGTCCCAATTGGTATTTTCTAAACAACCACTATATTTAAATCCTAAAGGGGGAGATACCTATAATTTATCCCCTCCTACTTCTAGCCCTAATTATTTTTGACATATTTAACCTTAGTAGTTTTAGAACTACACATATGCTTGATTCAATGAATCCTCCAACTAATTCGTTCAAATATCCTTCAAATCCCTTTTATTATTAGCCAAATCACCTTTAATCAAAATACTCAAATGAATCCTTTGATTAACATCCCAAATCATTTTCCCTCATCACATGGTCCATTCACCCCAACAAATCAATATTCTCTTGAAGTCCAAGCTCTTATACCCCATGTGCAACAATTAAATCAACACGTGTCTTCACTCCAAGGATTCTCAAAATAAATATGTGTATTCGATGATATGTGCAACGAATAATTAGATCCGCTTGTATCTAACCATCCTTTTTTGTATCATTTTGAGGTCCCTAAGTTGCTTAAGTATGATGGTTCAGGTGATCTTGTAAATCATATAAAACTCTTCATGATTGCTTGTGTCAATATACATATGATAAATTACTACTACTAATTATATTTTCACAGTCTTGTTGGGTCAAAACTAGAGTGGTATTATCCATTGCCTCATCATTCTCTTAGAAGCTTTAGAGAATTAGTTGATAAATTTGTTCAACAATTTATTATTGACATAGAAGAAACTGCTACCCTTGGTGTTTTATATATATTAAATCAAGAAAAAGAGGAAAACCTATTAAATTTATTAAGAATATGGAGGTCATTAGTGGATAAACTAGAATATAAACCTCCTTCAAAATACCTTAGTATTTTTAAGAACCATAATGAACACCTCTTCCATTCTTTAGAAATGACCATAGTACCTTCTTTTGAATATGTTATTCAATTGGTTAAACAAGTAAAATTTTCCCTCATTAGGAAAGGATAACTAAAACTTAAGAAGGAAAAATATAGGCCCTCTTCTAGTCAAAAGGAATAATATAAGAATAAACATGTTCTAAGGGATGGAGTCACTAACTCTAGATAAAGCAACAATAATGGAAGTATTATGGCAACCCTCTAGAAACTCATTTAAACGAACAAGAAAAACCTAGGAGATAATATGCTAGGTTAGACCTTCCTTCCTCTATCATTCTAGAATAGCTCTTGGAAGCAAAGACTATAGAACTCCCATCCTTGAGATCTCCAAATCCTAAAAGAGGAAAAGTATCAGGATTCAATGCAGTAAAACAATGTGCTTATCATTGCTTAAATAGACAATCCAATAATAGATGTAAAAGTCTTAGGGCTCTCATCTAAGGTTTTATTGACAAAGGAAAAGTCGCCTTTAGTGACTCCCAACCCTCCACATATTCAAATCAAGATTTGGGTATTTTCTAAACCCTCTACCAAATCACGATCAAAATACAACTAACAATGTTCAATACAAGAATATCCTATTATCTTATCAATATACAATTGGGATGATCTAGGCAGTAACAAGACAATAATAGAGGGCTCAATTAAAAAATATGCCTATTAATCCTCCTTTAATTCTATAGTATAAGAAAAATCACCCTCCTAAAAGACCAACCTTAATCCTAAAAGCTGAATATAAAAGAAAGGGAACCTTTAACCTCCAAAAAAACTCGAAGACATACTTGCAAAGAGTTTTCTACTCTAATTATGAAAAAATTATTTGATTCATAGAGAAACACTTTTCAAATTTTTGAATGAGCAAGTAGTTCCCCAAGATACTATCTATATGATTTAACGTATGTGGTAGGAACCCTTGCCATCAATCATACAACCATCATCTTTTATAAGGAATATGTCCTACCCCATCTATGCTTGGGGAGTTCCCACTTCACATTACTTATGAAATCAATGATAGTTTCATCAAAAGAGTGGTTATTGACAATGGATATACCATTAATGTATACAATATCAAATTCCTTAATAGGATCAGATTAAAAAACAAGACTTATAAAAATATGTTGTTGTTATCAAATAATATGATAATGAAGATTGAGGAGTTGCATGAGCATTGGTCTTTCGCATAAAAGTATGACCCTACATACTCAACACCTTAGTGCATGTTTTAACTTATGAATTGAACTATAATATTATTTTAAGGTAACCCTAGATTCATTTATTCCAAGCAGTCCCATCCACCTATCATCAATACCTAAAATTTTATTATCAAGGTCAACTTCACACTATTTCTATAAATCTTGATCCCTTTACCTGTTGTCAATCCATTGAGAAGGAAAACCAAAATGTACGTCTTTTCCCATCCTTAAGTACTTCTCCCATTACCACTAACCAAACCTTAAAACCTTTACCCTTGGGATCATGTACAAATGGTCATAAAGCAAGAACAAATAATCAACCTAAAAAATAAGAACATGCCCAGGAAAATTAAAAACATTGACTATGGTAGTTCATGAAGTGAGTTATTAACATTGGACCTAGCCAGGATACCCATATTCCTGGACCTTGGGATTGCCCTATCTAAAAGGAAAGGTAGTAAAAATAGGAATCTATACCTTTAATAACAGAAGAAGTCATTTGTGGAAGTAACCCCTATCCAAATAGATAATGACATGCTTCTTGTTATAAATTAAACCTATACCAAATGCTTTAACAAATCCTCGATAACTTTGGATATCATGATATTGATCTAGGAAGGTTCAAGCAGGGTGTCAAAAAATCTTTAGAACTCAAACCATTGATAGAGCAACATATATTGGGATATAAACTCCATTGGAATAAATGCAAATTCAATGATGATGAAAATGAGTTCCTTGAACCTTATGAGGATAATGCAACAAACAAGTTAAACTTAGATGAGGAAGGAGACTATGAGTGCTCTTTAATCCCTATGCATTCAATTAGTACAAATAACATAGATACTCTCCATACTGAAATTCGTGAAGAGAATAATTCCTTAGAATCATCACAAATTACATAACTTCATATAGTTAACATTATGATATCTCAAACAACAGATGAGTCTCAATCAATCACCAACAATGAGGAAGTAGAAGTTTTTTTTCATTTTCTTTTGATAATCATTTTGCTTTGGATAACTCCTCTAATGAGAAATCCATTATTTCAATAGATGTTATCGATGTCTTGCAATCCTTCGATATTTGATCCAAAAATTTTAAACTCAATTGATCTTAAAAGCTTAGGGGTACTCCCTACACCCCTACAATTCAATGATGAGTATTATATCCTCATAAAAGAGAAAATTAACATCAATATTGGGACTCAAGATGATCCAAAAATATTGAAAATAGGGAAAGCATTGACTCTTGAAGAGCGCAAAACATACACCAACCTTTTGGATAAGTTTTACAACATCTTTGCATGGTCTTATATGGGCATTCCTAGATTGGATCCTTCTCTTGTACATCACCTATATGCTCAACCAAACACCAAACTTGTAAAACAAAAGTTAAAAAAATGCACCCTAAGGTAACCTTACTCATAAAAGAGGAACTTCAAAAACTTCTCAAAGTCAAATTCATCAAATCCATTGATTATTACAATAGGATATCCAACATAATCCTTGTCACCAAAAAGGAAGGCATTATTCACGTTTGCATCGATTTTTAAGGATATTAATAAGGCAAGTCCAAAAGATGATTTTCCTCTCCCCAATATTGATGTGATTATTGATTTCTCTGCTAAGTCTGAAATTTTATCCTTTATGAATGGTTTTTTTGGATATAATCAAATCAAGATAGTACTAATAGATGAATCTAAAATACCATTCACCATACCTTGGGGAGACTTTTGTTGGAAATTCATGCCTTTTGGCTTAAAGAACATTGGGGTAACTTACCAACATGCCATGGCATACATCTTTGATGACATTATGCATGACATAGTAGAAGCATATGTTGGTGATCTCCTTGGTCATTGCCAAAGATGAGAATACCATGTCTTAGATCTAAGATAATTTTTTTAATGCATAAGAAAATATAATGTTCACCCTAAAATCTCCAAATGTGCCTTTGGAGGCACATCCAAAAAATTGCTATGATTCGCTTTTCTTTGGGATATTGAAGTTGATCCATCAAAGATCTCTACTATTACAGACATATCTCCACACAAGATATTAACATAATTACCTAGCCTTCAAGGAACATTGTAGGCTATACAATGATTTATCTGTCAACAATGTCAATATTTTACCAGACTTTCAAGAAAATACATTGAATTTAGATGGGGCAATGAGTGTCAAAAGCTTTTGATCTATCCCAATCCTTGTTCCATCAGATCCCTCAAAACCCTTATTGTACATTGTTGCAACTATGCATGCCCTAGGAGTCATGTTAGCCTAATATGATAATCAAAATAAAGGAAGGGCGATCTACTACATTAGCAAAACTCTGGTAAGTTATGAAACCCACTATACACCCTTGGAAAAACTTTGCCTAGCAATAATTTTTGCTTTTCAAAAATTGAGATACTATATGCTCAATAAAATAACTATTGTAATAGCTCGAGTACACCCTCTGAGGTACCTCATGTTGTAACCTCATATTTCAAGCGACATTGCTTAATGGGTGATGGACCTCAGTTAATTTAACCTTAAATTTATAAATAAAAATACATAGAAGGACAAGTCATATCTGGTCTTTTAGTGGCTTCCTTGTTAGAAGCTCATCAACCTATAAAGGTCCATTTTCCTAATGAAACTATTTATTATTTATATACCGACCAATTTAACACATGGTATCTATACTTTGATGGAGCCAAAGGTGCCAAGGGATTAGGGGCAAGGATAGTTTTAGTCTCCCCTCAAAAAATTGTTATTTTCTTATCATTTAAGCTTCAATTTTCATGCACTAAAAATATCGCATAATATGAAGCCCTAATCTTAGGGCTTCGTGCCACTTAAGCCCTCAAAATCACCATCCTATCTATTTTTGATGACTCTAATATTATTTTTAATCAAGTAAAGGAACTTATCAAACCAAATATGATAAGTTAAAATCCTATAAAGAAATTATGGATCATCTATTAGCCACCTTCGATAAGATTGCTATTGATGCTATTTCTAGCTCTAATAATTGTCATGTTGATGCAATGGTGGTTGTTGCCTCTCTCATTCCCCTAGAGTTGGAGGATGAGAAAGCCAATATTATTATTGAATAAATTAAGCAACCAATAGTCTTTGAATCTAGTCAAACACCTTTAACAATATTTTCTATCGAATTAGCAACCATCCAAACCCTTGGTATTAAGACATTTTTATTTCTTGAGGAAAGCACATTACCTAAAGGTATCAATTGCAATGAACACAAAAATATTAGGCAACAAGGTTATCATTTTTTCATCATTAGTGATGTCCTATATAAGCAATATTTTGATGGTATTCTCCTTTGTTGCCTTAATAGAGAAGAGGTTAATCATGCAATCCAAAAATTCCATAACAAAATATGTAGTGGTCATTTCAATAGAAACACCATGGCTATAAATCTCCTTAGGCTAGAATATTATTTGTATTCCATGGAAAATGAATGTTGCAATTACATTCACAAGTGTGACAAATGTCAAAAACATGACAATCTTGTCCATGCTCCATCACAAGAGTTGCAATCCTTAGCTTCTCCTTACCCATTTTCTACACGAGGTCTAGATATGATAGGAAATATAAATCTTATCTCATGAGATGGTAACAAATTTATCGTTACAACAATTGAATATTTTACAAAATACATTGAGGCCATGCCTTTGTCCTCTTCTACTGGCATACAAGCTTCAAAATTTATCCTCAATCAAATATTTGATCCGTTATGGCATTTCTTTGGTCATAATATCATATAGTGACACTTCTTTCAAAAATATGGATGTTGTCAAACTTTGTACTAAGTACAAAATTCAACATAAATGGCCACATATTACTACCCTCAAGGTAACAACTGATTTAAGGCTTTGAATAAAACTCTTATCCAAATACTCATGAAACGTGTAAAAAAAATCGATGAGATTGGCACATTCAATTATATCTTGCATTATGGGCCTATCAAAATAGAATTAGAACTTTGACCGATGTAAAACCCTATGCCTTGGTTTATGGGACTGAGGTTGTCTTCCCTTTTGAACTTGAAGTCCTATCTCTTTGAATCTTACTAAAAGACACAAAAATAAGTGATGAATATCTCCATGCTCTTCTAAGTCAATTAGAATTCTTTAATGAAAATTTCTTCATGCCTTGGAACCTCTAAGTCTATCATCAAAGACTCAAAAGAGCTTATAGTAAGAAAATCTGACTTGGCTCCTTGAAAGTGGGGATCTAGTCCTCAAAGAGAATAAAAAATACTAATACCCAAAATGAACTCAAGGGAAAATTCGATCCCAACTGGCTAGGGCCATTCATCATAACCATTGAGTATGGATCAAGCACTTATTTTCTAGCTACCCTTGTTGAACATGAACTAAAAGAACCCATGAGTATAGTGCATCTAAAAAATACATCACTTATATTTGCATTGTTTGCCTAATCATGTGTATGTCTTCATCAATTACTTGTTACATGATTGAATGATAATTCACTTGCTTAAGTTCATATTCTTGTTGATATCTATTGCTTGTTGCATATAGAGTAGAGATATCCATCGAGACCCATGATGATCCTAGTTCGGATATTGCATTGCATTGTACCTAGGTAACTAAGGTATAAAATACCTCCAATGACTCTTCTTTCATGGTAAATACACAATATAATCATTCAACACATCACATTTGCATATTGAAACATATATATCACCTCATTCCTGTCACCCTTGTAATAGCTTACTAGACCACGTGATGATCTTGATACTACAAAGAAAGTTTATACATTGTATTTAAAAATGATATGAGTTAGTAAGTTCTTTCTTCTCTCATCAATCCTTCCTTGTTTCCCTATAACACTTGGAAGATGTTTGCAGTGATGTTCAATGTTTGGAAAATGTATAATCATAGATGTGCCAGGTGAAAGCAAAAAATTTTGCACCATATAAAATGAACACAAGTGCATAAAGCAATAAAATAGACTTTTGTATTAATTTGTGTTCAAGGTTACAAAAAGAAATCTAAACTATTGTAGAATAGTGAAATAGTGAAAATAAAATTGTATTAATCATTTCAATTGAAAACTATGAAATGAAGGAAAATTAGGTGCATGTATGTGATAAAATAAATCTAAACTATTGTAGAATAGTGAAATAAGCAGATCTATCTTAAAATGCAATAAAAATTGTAAAATAGAGCACCTAACCATGATCATCTTGTATTTTGAATCATCTTGGGATGAGATGGTCACTTTTGCAGACCTACATTTCTTTATCACCAAGCTCGAGCACCATTTGAGATGACCTGGAGAGTATTATAGATGGATTTTCGTAGCAAGAAGGCGAGTTTAAAAAACTTGAACTGGAGTGAGGGTATTGGTTATACAAGGTAAATAAACACAGTGTTCAATCCTACATGGTAGTTCAGTGGTATGGTCTTGGTAGCAAAAAACCTAGAGGATTGATTTCAATAGCACTTCGTGGCACGAAACTTGATAGACCTCTTGACCAGAGGCTAGGGCACTCTGCATGAAAAAGCAAAGGTGTAGTTTGCATTAAGAATTCAAATGCATGCCCTAAAATAACTGATTGTATGTAATTGATTCAAAATCACCTCATGTAGTGCATCCAAAACTGGTGTGATAACATGCACAACACTAACCATTAGTTTTAGTTACCAATTGTTATTTTTAATATTTTTTATTTTTTACGACCATCTCGGGTCGAGATGATCGCAGTTATGAGATTGTCTCGAGTCAAGATGGTTAGGTAGCTTATAGAAAAATTTGCCCAATATTTTTAAAAACCATCAAATTAACCCTGGGGCTGCCCAAGGTGGATTGTGGGGTAGAAAGAAGGCCTCTTAGGGAGTCTCCTTAAGATAACAACATTTTAGGTATATACAGATGCCCCTTTTTGGGATGCTTTGTGCATAAGTACAATGCAGAGAAAAAATAGATAATCTAAAATGGTTACATTGATTATGGATGATGTTATTTGGATAAGTCAACATAAGATGCCCCAATCATGGAAAGGGTACACATTTATGAGTCATCACTTCCAACGCATGGATGGAATTAATTTTGGTAAACATTTTAGCTAGATAGATAGGATCTTAGTCTAATAGGTTTAGGCTTTGGGTCTACCTGATCTTAGTAGTTTTTGACTAGATAGATAGAATCTTTGTCTAACGGGTTTAGGCTTTGGACCTACCAAGGGTTAGTTTGATTGAGATTTTTGCTTTTGCCCCAGTAAAGAGGGAAGTGTATGATAATTTTTGGCAATGATTCTTAAACGAATGTAATTTGCACTTTTGAGTGTTTAATTGTTGACTTGATCTTAAAACATGAATTTTGTATTTATCTGACTACCCCCTCAAGCAATAAATTGAGAGAGGAGATGTAAAATAATGATAGTGAGGAGTCACTTGACCAAATGGTTATTATTAGCTTGGGTACCTTCAGAAATTGAGGAATTTTTGAGACCATCTCGAGCCAAGATGGTTGTAGTTTAACTATTTTTTTGCAAAGTCACAGGCACATCCGCGTAGGGCTATAAATAGCAAAATCTATGATTTTAGGGTTATTTTCACCATGCAAGAAAAGGAGCAAGTAATACGGGGAGGAGGAGAGTGAATTTGTGAAGCGAAGTGCTACCAAAAACCCAAACGATCGATATGATTGACCCATCAGGTGCCTCGATGAGTGGAGGAGCCAGTGCTAAGAGGGTAAGGACAATAATCTTGACTTTTCATTATTAGTAAAATGAACCCAAATTAAGATTAATGGTAAATGAATGGGTGGGATGGGTAGCCTAGGTGAATGAAAAGATGGGTAGATAGATTTTAATATTTTTTCCTTCTCCTTTCTCTCTTGGTTTGCTTGTGATGTTTTCTTTTTTTTTATTTATTTTTTTTGTATGCTTGTTGATGGGCTTTGGTGATCCTCTTTGGTGGAGATGGTTCCATTTTGTGACCATATCACCTAAGACAATTGTATTTTATGACTATCTCGATCCACGACGATCGCACTCTGCGATCATATCAGGTAGAGATAGTTGTGGTTGGAAACCATATCGACCTGAGAGGGTCATTCTTGGAACTTATTTATTTATTTATTTGATAAGTTTTTTCTCTTATAAAAGCTTATTAGAGTTCAAAATTGCTTCACAAATGTCTTCAGGGAGGCTGGTGCGATGGTGCTAGAAAATGAGTATGAGTGGACATAGCTTAGGGACTTGGGCCTGCTACACAGTTTATTTAGAATCTCTCCATGTTGATTAGGCCTATCTGACGATCCTGAGAGACATATGGGACCCATAGAAAAACACCTTCGTTATGGTGATCAAGGAGATTACTGTGAACCTTGAGGATGTATACTAGATTTTGCAGGTCCCTATTGAGGGAGACCCCATTATGATTGCCTTGACCAACCAATGAGAGGTAGTACTATGATGAGTCTACCAAGATCAGTGGAGATGTGTAGACTACAACTTGGATAGTGACAAGGTGAGGGTTAGTGTTGGATATGCCATCAGATTGCTGACAGTGAGGCATGCAGTACTCATGTCACTGATATCAAACTTCATCCTTCCAAATTCTTCCAAATCAAGGTTCCTTTACAACTACTGGGACAACTCTACTAGGATCTTTACAAGATCCAGGAGAGATATTGACTAGGATTGGGATGTAGCTTCCTCCTATAGGTATGGGGATGGGAACACTTCAATGTTGATAGGCCAAATGGGCTATCATGGACTGCACTATTGGGACTGAAAGAGATGATTTGTATTACACATGAAAAGTACAATATATAGGCATAAGCCTATATGAAAATATGACAAGTTTCAATGACACATATCAAGGAGAAATAAGGGGTAAAGTACACATTAACTTTAACATTCCCCCTTAATGTTGATTTGCATTTCATGATTTGGAATAGTGTCTAGGCTTCTGCTTTTGGCTCTTGGCTCTTCAACTTTGAACAATAATTCTAGATCCACGATGTATACATTTAGGTCTATTACCTGAAGGTCAGCCTCTCTTGGGTTTGTTGCTTATGTTGATCATTAACAAGGTTCACCATGAATATCATCCCTCTTTATGGTAAATATTTATCTAGAAGATGTTGGGTTTTGTTGAAATTCGATCATACCAAAAATACATCTTAATACAAATGAAAAATTGAGTCATTTGAGAGTGTCGATCTTTGCTAAAAATGCACTCTATATTACAAGAAAGAAGCCATAGATCAAAATTTGAAGAAAAAAACAATCTTTTGAAGTGTATATTTCTATAGTATTCAGAAGTTGATTCGAATTGACTTCATGGAATAGTCTTTGAATAGAGTGGTAAGTGTCATTATTGTAATCACCTCATCCTACTATAATGCATGGATAACCAATCACTACATCCGCTAGGTGTGGTAAGTTTGATTTTTTCATGGATCTAATACCAAATGTTGGGATTGAAAAGATATGATATATATTACACATGAAAAGAGTACAATATATAGGCATAAACCTATATGAAAACATGACAAGTGTCAAGGACACATGTCAAAGAGAAAAAAGAGGTAAGTACACATTTAATTTAACATGCATACCAAGACATGATCAATAAGGAGATTCCTTATGTCATGTGGTGGCTATACGAGTGCAAGCGGGGCAAGAGCCACCCCTTTCAGGGTATCATCGAGCAATACTCAAATTCTTTTACTGGACTATAGCCAAGGGAGGTGACATGGAGGCCTTGGAGGGGAGCTCTAACCTAGAATAAGGAGGGCGTACACCTAATATGGGTGCAATACAGTAGATGGCTTACTGGCTACCATGGTAGAGAGCATGAGTACTTTCAGTACTCATAGGTGACCTTCCAGTTCGGGGTGAGACATGATGTTCCTAATGAGATAGTCATATACAGGTAGAGGACTCACGAGACACAAATAGCATGGCCTCGACTTGATCTTATGGGTGATGACTTAGATGCACGCTTGAAAAATATCGATGCAAAGGATCTAGGTACCACTATTGAGTACAATTTTTGACTTGTATCCTAAATTTTCATGGAGGGGCAACGATTGGAGAGGCAAGGGCTAGAGGAGATAAAGCTAGTACTTCACAATGATAAGTACATCACCATATGGATAGAGTTGTAGGGGTAGCAACAACACATGGAGACAACAAGGATTCAAATACTCCTGTGGAGGGTGGTGGGGGTGATGATGAAGATGAGGATGATCCTTAGGAGTAGATCACCACCTTGAGAGAGTAGGTGTGTATCCTCTAGGGTCAATTGACTAATAGAGAATCTACCCACGCTACAACTCAGAGCCAATGGGGCATTTATAGGGAGAGATGGCAGGGTTGGTCAAAGGAGGTAGAAACCTTACGAGTGTAGGTACAAATCACATAGGAAGAGATTGCTATACTTACAATAGAGTGAGATGATCTATGGGTTGAGCAGGATTCTCTTTAGGCTGTAGGATCTTAGAGATCATCAAATAGTTAGGGATCGTCTGCCTTGATGGCCCATTTGGAGTGAAAGAGATACTATGTATGATTGTTGGATAACACCTTATTGCTTAATGATATTACCATCCTTGCACGTCCATCTACTTCTCAATCGTCATGAAGTAGGCAGAGTGGGGCCTCAAGAGGGTCATTAGTGGTACCACCTATTCCACGATTTTTAGCTTCAAGCGCATCCCACAGGTCAGGGCCAATGGATCTAGGCAGTCTCGTAAAGATGAGGTTGAGGGCAGTGGAGAGAGTGGTGGTGCAGGGACAACATGAGCATGGGTCTCTGTGTAGTAGCTTCTTTTGGATGTGAGGTGTGAGGACCCACTATTATAACCTATAGGTATTTGGTAGTATTGGTATATTTATTTCATGATATATATATGATATTGCTTTCTTTAGTTCCTATCATGTGCTCATTGTTTATGTAATGATGTATAATTAGAGATGCATGGATGTATGATATATGCTTATAAATGTATGCCTATATGATATATTTATGTTAAATGGATGCTTTTGATGTGATATTGTATAGAACTAGGTATGCCTCCGCAATGCAAGCACCTGTCGTAGTGGTAAGGGGAATAACTTCCATACTTTTTGTGAAATATTTAGTGGTTGTTAGAATGAACGTGTGTTGGCCCAAGGACAGGGGTAAAATTTTACCAATTAAATCAAAGTCCCATTGCAAAAAAAACCACAATAAATGAATCGATTGTAAGGCCTATGAAGGTATGTGTGATAGATTAGCATGATGTTGACACTTAATGCACCTTTTGACATAAGCACAATAGTCTTTCTCCATTGTAGGCCAATAATAGCCTATTCGAAGGATACACTTTGTGATGGCCATGCCACTAAAGTGGCCATGACAAGTTCTGTCATGAGCTTGGGAAATTGCCCAAGTGGATTCTTGGATCTCTAAGCAATGAAGGAGAAGACCATCATAGCTTCAATGATATAGTATGTCTCCTAGTAAGACATATTTTGTCACCTTTTATTTAAATGTACGTTTGGTGACGTGTGACAATCCAGACGAAAAATTCCCAAGTTTTAAAAAATCTTTGAGTTGTGAAAACTAGTCTTGATATGCCTTAGTTTGGACTAGATGAACAACTTGCTCCTCTCTAGAAGCATCTCGCATAAATACGGATTGAGAGATAACCTTAAGATAAATGGTTGTGTTGTTATCAAAATGCGTCTGTGGGACTAGGGATTCCCAGGAAGCAAGTTTTAAAATTATTGAATTTGAGAAAACCATTATTGATGTGGTTCAAAATGTACCATGTGGATGCTAAGCTCTTCTGTAGAATTATCTCATGAGATGGTGGATTGTGAGAGCATTTTGACACGAATGATGGTGACATTGTCTGAAGGATTTTATGGAATTAGGATCCCAAGGAAGCCATTGTATCCATAAAATTATTGGAGAAATAAGGGAGAACCTCGATGTCATACCATTCAAATTTAGCAAATATTTTATCCACAAGGGCCTTGTAAGATTTCAAGACTAGGCATTTGCATTGATAGATTTCTTTAACCTGGTTTACAATAAGCAAGGAATGGCCAAAGAAATTAAGTTTCTTGATCTTCATGGTGAGGGTTGTTTGAAGACCCAACATGAAGGCTTCATATTCAGTATTTTTGTTGGTGCATGGAAAGTTGAGTTTGAATGAAAGCAAAATAGGAGCCCCTTGCATTGTGAAAAACACAATTCCTGCACCGCTTCCTTCCTCACATTTGAAACCATCAAAGAACAATGTTAGATCAACTTTGTTTTTTGGTTCATCTAGTTCTCCCAAGTTTGATAATGGAAAAATTGGATCATTAGGTAACTCGATGGTAAGAGGTTTATCATCGAGAAGAGGCACCTCGGCTAATAGGTCAACGATGACCTAACCTTTAATAGATTTTTTACTTTTGAATTTTAGGTCAAACTTCATCAAAAACATTATCCAATTTGTAGTATGATTGTTATGTGTTGGTCAAATATTTGCCTAATCATACAAAACTGTGTTTGTGCACCCTAGATACAACCAAAATTGAAAGGCCCAAGGAAAGAGATGTCCTTCGTGCCAATCTCCATAGAGGGTTGGTTCCTGAACTAAATCCTACAATGATAAAAGACTAGATATGCAGGAAAGAAATTAGAAATAATAGAAAGAAACGAGAAATATGGCCATAGGCCGAAGTGTAGGATTGGTGTTAGACTCACTAGCAAGAAAAAAACCCAAGCACAAATTAGCATTTATGAAAGGAAACGAAATAGAACAAGCTCACAATATTGCCATAATAACTATCAAAATGGTACTCCAGCATTCACCTTCTTCTTAGTAACTTTAAATCCAACGATAGAATTTTAAATTCAACAACAGATTAGATGAGCGAATGGAAATAAAAGCACACTACACAGAAAATAATTATACATAAGACCGCTCACAAATTCAAAAGTCTGATGCCTTCTATTAATGCAGATAGCTTAAGGAAATCTCTTGCAAAATGTCTAACCCCCTTTTACAATGAACTTTACCTAGTATTTATAGAGGTTTTTGCCTCTTTCATTTAATACAAATGAGGGAAGAATGTCTGGGGATCAAAGACAAAATCAGCAAAATCCTCCTCAAATTCTTGGAAAATCCATTCGCCAGGGGAACAAATTCCTAAAAATCCAAGCTTCGAACGGAAGTGCGCCTGTTAGGAGAAAATATTAAATTCTTTGGATCACCTCTAATACATTGGAAATCATGAAGGCTCGTTTCCCTTCGCCTTCCTCTTCGTGATCCACAAAATGGAGTAACTGGGGGCGTCCTTCATTTAATGTTGAATTCAACATCTTGACCAAAGTCCCGTTCATTCAATTTATTTTCGCTCAGCATTAGTTTTGCCCCTTCAAATACGCACGATCTTGATACAAACAGGTTCATCCAATTCAAGGGAAAATGACGCGTTCACCCCTAGGGAAAGGAGAATGTGATTCTCCATCGCCCCTAGGTGGTTCACCCATAGGAGATGTGAACGGTGTGTTCGCCTCTCGACCAAGGTGAACGTAATTTTGTTCAGGTGCGCGACTCCACAAAGTGATGCCAAGGCACGTTCACCCTAGAAAGGGTGAACGACACGTTCACCCCTAAGGAAGGGTGAACACAAATTGTTGCCTTTTTAATTTTTGCCATTCTGCTTTTTGAAAGAGATTCGCCCCTAGAAAGGGCGAAAGGGACGTTCGCCCCTAAGGAAGGGCGAACGTCAATACACAAGATTTTTTTGGTGATTTCGTTCAAGTTTTTCATGAAACTTATTCTCTTCATTCCTTTTGGACCTCGAAGGACATCTCTCCATTAATACATTCAGATTATTCAAATGCATTACATTTCTAAAAATTATTACAACTACCCAAATTATTGCATACAAAATAAAGGAGGCAAATATACTATCATTTTATACAAAATTCCCAATGAATACAAAATGGCCAACATTATGATATATGTGACTCATCATATACCGCAAGGGGTTTTATTTAGATATAACATACGTGGTCTGATTGATCATGTAATGATGCAATTTCTTGGTGGCAAATACCACCACTAAGTAGAGATTCTCGACATAAGTGTACTCGATTTCATAGCTAACCAAGGTGCGACTAATATAGTAAACGACCTGCTTCTTATTTACCTCATTCTTTTGGACCAACATGGTCCCTAAGGCAAAGTCGATGGTCAAAATATAATAAAAATGGTACACCTGGTCGAGGAGGAGCTAATACTAGCGAAGAGGCCAGGTATTGTTTTATGTCCTCAAATGCTTTTTGGTATTCTTGGTTCCAATCAAAGGTGACCCCTTTTGTAGAAGATGATTGAGTGGTCGACATTTATCTAAGAGTTGCGTTATGAAGCACCGAATAACCTAAATATTCCCTTGTAAGTTGTGAAGCTGCTTAAGGTTGGTTGGGGGAGGTATTTCTACAATCTACTTTAATGCTTTATTTGGAAATAATATAGTTTTAAAGGTTTCTAAAAGTTACTCTAAAAACACACTTTTTAGGATTTAATTGTACATTGTGCTCGAAGAGGCGATCGAAGACCTTATGTAACATATTGAGATGATCAATACGTCATAAAAGTTTAGCCAACAAATCATCAACATAGTCTTCAAGAATATTGTTCATATAGTCATGAAAGATGTACGTTATGGCCCGCTGATAAGTGGAACCAATATTTTTGAGTCCAAAAGGCATGACTTTGTAACAAAAAGTTCTCCATTGTGTTATAAAGGTCATTTTGGGTTGATCCTCGATGTTAACATGAATTTGATTATAGCACGAGAAACCATCCATAAGGGAAAGCATTTTATGACCTGAAGTTGCATCTACAAGCACGTCAATGTTAGGGAGGGGAAACTCATCCTTAGGACTCGCTTTGTTAAGGTCTCAAAAATCGATGCATATGTGAATCCTCCCATTTGGTTTCTTGATAGGTACCATGTTGGAAACCCATTCAGGATAGTCGATGGGTTGGATGAATCCTACATCCAACAATTTTTGTAGTTCATCTTTGACCATTAATGCTATTGTTGGATGCATCTTTCTAAGCTTCTACTTGATTGACTTGACTATTGGATTGAGCATTAAGTTATGAACAACTAAGTTGGGGTCAAGACCCAACATGTCTTTGTATGACCAAGCAAAAGCTCTCTTATATTCTATTAGGAAAGTGGTGAAATCAACACGTTTCGTAGTTGAGAGGCTTTGTCCCAATTTTATGATCTAAGGATTTTTAGGATCGATGTTGATATCAACATCAATTATTTCTTCAATTGACATATGGGATCCCTCTTCCAATTGATGAGGAGTAGGGATCAAATGAATGTCATCAGCTGGATTAGGAGAATCAAATGTGTCATTAGGCTCTATCTCATATTGAAGAACATCTTCATATGGATGCAAGGAAAAATGAAATGGTTGTAGCATTTCCTCACAAGGTAGGAACTCGAACGACGATGGTAGAAATGTAATGCAATCAAAATAAATGGCCTCAAGGTTGAGGTGCAAATATTATGAAGGGTTTCCTAGATAATGGAGTGGTGTGGTGAGGTCAATGGAGATCATATGGATGGATGGTGGATGAACTCCATGCTTAGGTGATGGTGGGTGGTTGATGATTGGTAGGCTCAAACACGTAGGAGGTGGTTAGGGTGGAATCGAGATGATCAGATGGGCATGAGGTAGAGCAAAGATGATAGGATCCTCTAGCGGAAGAAGCTATGACCAAATGGGTTGATGCATAGGGAAAATACGAAGATAAAATTTATCTACCCTCGTAAGCGAGACAATGGGGGAGGACTCCTCCTCTGAACTATCTGAAGCAATGGATAGAGTTTCAATGAAATCGACTTCATATTCCTCACCTAATGAGTCAATGAGATCATCTTCATACTCATCATCTGATGAAATGAAATCATTTTCGTAATCATCATCTGATGAATCAGAATGATCCATAGATAGCATAGTGATCTAAAAATGATCACTAAGCAAATGAGCATAGCCTAGATCAACATACTCATTAATGTCGATATCCCCCCAAAGCCTAGGGTAAGGCATTGGAGAGAATCTACAAGTAGCTCATCAGGCATTCTTATATAATATCCTAATCCAAATTTATCCATAGGCAGCTGATAGCATGGCTCTAAAGGGGTCTGGAGACCTTGTTCATACCGACCTAGGCCATTCCCATGCCAATGGTAATAATAAAAGTATCATAAAGTAAAGGATGGGTTTGACATATAGTCGATATTTGCTTGAAATGGTTCATCCTCTTCCAATAGGAGAGGTGTGTCTATGGAAATATCAATACCCCCATAAACAAAATTTGTTTGGTTTGGGGGAATCCCAAGGGGAATGATGGTGCCAATAGGTAATGATGTGTTGTGAGGTCGACCCAAGTCTCTAACTGACTCGATAAGAGGGGTAAATGTGATATTTTGTACTAGATACTCATCGAGTCCCAGGTTGGTCATGTGGATAGTGACTTATGGAGGGGTGGATGATGATGATGGAAATGTGGGTTGTGATGGAGGATTTGTGATGAATGGTGGTGCTTCTCCTATAGGGGAGTTATTGATAGATGTGGTGGTGATTGTTGATATTGAAGGTGCAAGAGGAGGCCTTGGTGATTGTGATGTGGATGCGATGGATGGTGATGTTGTGTCTTGAGGTGACATCATAGGTGCCTTTGATGGGTTCCAAATTGGGAGATCTGATTCAATGGATTGAGATGGAAATTCTAAGGAAACCGATGATGAATGTTGGGGTGGAGGTGGTGGTGATGAAATGATGGATGATGGTGGTAAATCTAGAGATTGGATGGGGTCATTGGATTGAATATCTAGATGGGTGGAAGGCAAGGTGTACTCCTGTGAATGTTGAACCATATTGCAAAACTTGAAGGGCTCTGAGTCTGTTGGGATGCAATGAACTTGGCCTTCATGTATATACTTGATGCACTGATGCAATATGGAAGGCACACATTTCATGTCTCAAATCCAGGGCCTACCAAGTAATAGGTTATATTGCATAGCACCTTCCAAGATATGGCACAATGTATGAATAGTCTTTAGTCCAACCTGAATAGGGAGGATGATTATGCCAATGGTAGAACACAATGCATCATTGAAGGTGTGAAGGGTAAAAGTGGAAGATGCAATGTGTGATGGTGGTAGATTGAGATGTTGGAGGGCCATAGTGGTGATGATGTTAATTGAGGAGCCTGTATCTATCAAGACACATTTGTAAGGAATCCTATCCACACTAGCAATGATATGCAGTGGTGGATCGACTATTTCTATGGGTATCATATTGATTTCATGATCATGGAATGTAATCATAGGCTCTTTGCATGTTTGAACATGCCCCACAAAGTTGATGAAATAATTGGGGTCTTGGGGTTGTAGTTCAATCGATTTTAAAATATCCATCAGAGCTTCCCGATGTGGGGTTGATTGTTGTATAAGCTCATATATGGAGAGTTTTAATTGATGCCATTTTAAGACTTTGAGTAAGTCTACTTTGTAGTGTGAGCACCAAGAGAGGTGGATGAGGTATGATCGGTGTTGGTTGTGGTGGTGCTTGTGACGTTGAAGGCATATTGGAGGGGCCCATAGTTTGTGTGGGTTGCATTGGGTACCTTCTATTCCTCATCACTATGCTAATCATCCCCACAAAACCTTGGTTAGGTGGGGTGACATGGACCTGATTGACTAGTTTTGGTTGCTCTACTGTAGTGGTCGATGCTATGTTTGGTTCACATTGAGGTAGAGGGTCTTGATAGACCCCCATGTTTTGATTATTTGTGGCAAGAGGATTATCGATTTGAATTTCTTGCCTTTCAATCATGTCCTACACTAGGTTCTTGAAGTTGTAGCATGATTGAATGTCATGCCCTTTTTGTCTATGGTAGATGCAGTACTGATCCTCCCTGTACTATTTAGGTTTAGGATGATTCAGGTCCAATGGGTGAATCTCAGGGAGGGTTATTGCTTGTACCTCACACAACTGATGAAATATTGTTGCCAAGGGTTCTGGAAATGGCATGTATTGGTATGGTGGATGCCTTGATTGAGTGGGTTGTTGATTTTGTTGGGGTTGTTGGGCTTGTTGAGTATGATATTACATGGGTGGTGGTTGGGCTTGATAATTTGGTGGTTGAGGTAGGTTTCGATTTGAGGGTCTAGGGGCACTCAAAATGATTTGGTTCATTAGGGCTACCTATTTTTGGGTTTGATTTTGGCCCCCTTTAGCATTTTTTCTAGACCATTCTTTCTTTTAGAGCTTAATATCTCCTTCTTGGACCTTAATATCCTCAATTACTTTGGCCTGGGCTAGGGCTTCCTCGAAAGTCCTATATTGTTGGAGTTGCAATAAAAGTGATATCTATTTTGAGCAACTCCTAGTGAACATCCGAGTAAGCTTTGTGATGGGTAGGGTGAAGGGTAATTTTGACATAATCATTCTCCACCTATTTCCATATTCCATGACTAGCTCATCTTCAAATTGATGAAGGCTAGACAAGTCAGTCAAGTTCACCTTTTTCCTAATGCTAAAGGCAAAGCGTTCCAAAAATGCATCCACTAATTGCTCAAAGGTGTATATGCTATGGCGTGGTAGATGATTATACCATTCCAAAGCACCCCCAACCAATGTTATAAGGAATTTTCTTAACATTAAGGAGTCATTGTCTTGAAGATGAAAGCACATATTCATGAAGCTAGTCACATGCTCTTGCACGTCTTCATCACCTTTGAACTTTTCGAGTTTAGGCATCTCAAAATATGGTGGGTATGGTGGTGATGGCACTGATGGATGGAGAGGCTGATTGCTAAGCTACCTTAGTGTGGGTTTTTGATAACCCAAGCCTTGAGCTTGTTTTTCTAATGAATTAATCTGATCAGTCAACACTTTGTATGCCTCTGGTGAGATGATATGATCCACCTACCTCCATCCTTGATTAGGTGGAGGTGGTAGGTTTTGATGTTGAGGTGGTGGGTGATAAGTATGATCAATAGGTACCTCACCATAATTTGATTCAGGATAGGTATCAACTTGTTCCTGATATTCTTGTTGGGGTTCTCCATAAAGTTCATCCTCCTATCAATATTGGTATTATTGAGGTGTAGGAGGTTCTTGATAATGAATGGTTGGAGGTCTCTAATGTTGGGTGTGAGAGGGATTCAGGCATGGATGAGGGGGAAGGTTCTGATTTGGTCGCTATGGAGGATTATGCCATTGAGTTTGGTATTCTAGATGATGTTGAATTTGTTACCTTTGATGCATAGGTATTGGTAATCTTTGGTGCATCATCCTCTGCAACCATTGTTGGTACTCAGGGTTTGGCCTAGGTACTTGATGAGATCTATTCACCTGTTTCACTATGTAAGCACATGTATTGGTAATACGGATAGGTGTGGCTTGCTCTTCGACCTTGGAAAGATCAATGACTTGCTTCCCATGGTCATGAGAGGTGACATTAACTTGATACTGATGTTGTAGGGTAGGCTCTATGTAATCAGGAGGTATCAAAGCACACCATCCTTACCCATACTATCTATCATAAGGTGTAGTGGGAGGATCAAAGTGACCATCCTTAGGCCCACAAGTCGACATGACAAATGCATGAGCTGATGTGGTAATTTTGTTATGACCCTGAGTAGTGTACATATTCATATAATCATACTTACGACTCATCCATGGGTGATCAACTAGGGTGGCTTGAACATCCATGTCTTATTGGGGAATGTATTCCTGATATTGATCTAGGGGAGTCATAGGGTGAGTCGAGATTCGGATGCATGGTAGGGACTTCCTAGATGTTTTTGCTTGAATGTAATTATCCCTATACATAGCACACAAGGTGTCTTGATCTGGATAATCTATATCCTAATCGTAGTCAAGACCTGTAGGCTGATTCTGAGTCGTGAATCTTGACATGTCGAGGTCAGTAGGATGATTAGCGATATTTGAGCCTTGGGGGTCACGTTGCCACTCAGGTATTATAAGATCTTATGGATTAATTCGAAAGTGATCCATATTTTCTTGTGTTGATTTAGCAGTGTTCACTCATGATTGAGCTTAATTGTGTGTCTCTACCACAATCTTAGAAGATGGTGTTCTAAACTACACAAACAATGCAAATAAAACAAACAAGTGATTTTTTTTTAATCGTTGATATTATCCATTTGTGCAATCTTCTTCTTTCATTTTTTATTTTATTTTTTATTTTGTGTGTTTTGATGAACCTAATCCTAAAACTATGAATGGTAAATGATGAAATGGAATCTAAATAGGTGTGTCCGACCCCACTCCTATGATGAAGGGTGAACCACGAATGATTGATAAGGCTTCCTAGGAAGAGGATTGGTGATGGGTGTATCCTAGGGGAACAAAAATTACCTATTGAAATATGCTGCACTTTATAAGTTCTATTATTGGCTGAAATGTGATTTTTGCTTCACCCTAAGGTAGGCTCGAGCAGTAGAAAAAATTGCACTCCATAAATTATTAAGCCCCATGGTAAAAGGGCGTCTAAACCTAACCTACTTTGGATCGTACCCAAAAGTAGGGGAATTTTTGGTGATGAAGTCCAAAAAGCCACTCATGGGGGCTACTAAGGTGTGTAGGGGGCCAATCCATGGTGGGAGATGAATGCCCATGTCATAGGATTGCTATCGATCATTGGTGATGAAATCCAACTAACCAATATTTTAGATACCTCATGAGTGTGTGTGTAGGTTCCTTTTAATTTTACAAAAATGAAATCAAACAACAATCCATGCTCTTTCACTAATGCAAATTTTAACCCTAGAATGCAGTATTTCCTAGATAATGATCAACATTTTAGCAAGCAACAACACAAGCAAACCAGAAAACTGCATACAGAGATAATCTCTCACTAATACGATCATAGATAGGGGACCATCTCGACCTAAGATGATCACAGATAGAGATCATCTCGACCTGAGATGGTTGTTGTCTGATTGACTTAAAATTGAAAGCTTTGCAAGTATGCTATAAATGGATATTTTTCTACCTTTCTTTTTAGAAATCGAAAAGAAAAATATAGAAAGCTAACCTTGAAAGCCTAAGTTCAATGGAGTTTTGTAGATCTACCACTATTTGGCCTCTGATCAGAGACCATCTTGACCTGAGATGGTTGTGACATAGGGACCGTCTTGACCCGATATAGTTACGTCTGAGTACCTATAAATCATAGAAATAGATAATCAATCAGTCAAAAAACTTGCATTAGTCAAAAAGGGACTTGGTCCCACCATGATCACCATCTGAAAGCAAGAAATTTTGCACCACATAAAATGAACATAAGTGCATAAAGAAATAAAATAAACTTTTGTATTAATATGTGTTCAAGGTTACAAAGAGAGTCCTCAAAAGAGGATCTTTTCAAATGATACAATGATTACACAAATTGGGGGTATGATTCCCCTCTCTTCAACAAGTAGTAATCAATCTAGGTGCAATGTAACAATCTCCTTGCTAACGTAGTTCGTGAGGGAGCAGGTTTTTCGAGACCACTGCATGAGTGTTGTATCCAATATATTTCACTATCCTCATACCTGTAACCTGCACATAAGGGAATAACAACAAATCAATAGCATGTGTGGGGCCCACCAAAGTTGGACCCATATTCAATTGAAAACTATGAAATGAAGGAAAAGTAGGTGCATGTATGTGATAAAAGAAATCTAAACTATTGCAGAATAATGAAATAAGTAGATCTATCCTAAAAATGTAATAAAAACTATAAATAGATCACCTGACCATGACTATCTTGGGTCGAGATGGTTTCATCTATGGACCATCTTGGGGCGAGATGGTCGTTGTCGTAGACCTGCATTTCTTTATCACCAAGCTCGAGCGACATTTGAGATGACCTGGAGAGTATTATCAATGGATTTTCATAGTGGGGAGGTGAGTTTAATGAACTTGAATAATCACCAAAGTGAGGGTATTGGTTATATGAGGTAAGAAAGCACAATGTTCAATCCTATATGGTAGTCCAATGACATGGTCTTGGTAGCAAAAAAAACTTGGAGGATTGATTTTGGTAGCACTTCGTTGCACAAAAACTCGATTGCAGGATCTTCAAAATTGAGGGGTGAGTGCTATTTTATAGACCTCTTGACTAGAGGCTAGGGCACTCTACATGAAAAATCAAAGGGATAGTTTGCATTGAGAAAACAGATGCATGCCCCAAAATAACTGATTGCATGTGATTGATTCAAAATTACCTCATGTAAGGCATCCAAAATTGGCGCGAGATCATGCACGATGCTAATAGTAAATTTCGGTTGCTAGTTGTTATTTTTATTATTTTATTTTATTTAATTTTTTGTGATCATCTCAGGTCATGACGATCATGGTTTTGAGACCATCTTGGGTCGAGATGGTTAGGCAACTTATAGGAAAAGTTGCCCAATGTTGGTAAAAACCATCAAATTAGCCCTAGGGCTACCCAAGGTGGACTATGGGGGGTAGAAAGGAGGTATCTTTGGGGAGTCTCCTTAAAATAAATCATTTTAGGTGTCTACACCAAGCACTATATGGGATTGGAATTCATCTCATGGTTGTTTACAAGTTAGCCAAGACAAACATCATAAACCACATTTCTTGCTCGACACCAAAACTCATCACATATATATTGTCAATCTAGTTCATTCCTATACTTAAGAAGGATGTGTAGTATAGTTATTCTATGCCTGACAAGTACCTAATACACTTACACACCCAACAACATGGGATAAATTTATCAAACGTCCTTCCTCGATATAAAGATTTATTAGAAATTAGAAATTACGATATGACATGCATCATACTTAATCACTTTCATGACTTGAAAATTTGGTTCATCCTTATATCTAAGAAGGATGAATGGTATAATTATTCTATGCCTGGAAAGTTTCTATTATACATACACACCCAACAACATGGGATAATTTTAAAAATCATCCATCCTTAGTATGAAGGGTCTATTAAAAATTCCAAGTTGTAACATAACATTCTATCACCTTTCTTTATCTTCAACACTAGACAATTTGATTTATCCTTATAGCTCAGAAGGATGCGTAATGGAATCATTTGATGCCTAGCAAGTGTCTAACATACCTACACATCCAACAATATAGGATGATTATGTCAAACATCCTTCCTTGGTATAGGGGTCTATAAAAACATATAGGTTATGATTCTTCTACCCTAATCAAGGCCATATGATGAACATTATAAAACCCTCATGAATACTAATGGCTTTATCTCATCATCTCGAGAAACTCATATATTGCATAAAGTTTTACAAATATTAGTAATCATGTCATATGACAAGCATTCATAAGCACTAAATCCCTTTCTTCAAAGGAAAACGGTTACCTAGTTTTCTTTGCTTCAAAAAGTCCATAAAGATTTATAAATATGCCAAGCAAGGATACCAGGTATTTCTACTTTCTTTAATGATTGGGAAGGTTCTTCGGTAAGTAATTTTTCTCTTTTCTCATAAAAAAATAAAAACTTATATAAAATATTATTCATTAATTTGAAAATTCATGACAGAAGACCTCCTATCTACAAATTTCTTAATGGGAGATATCTATCACAACACATTATTTACACCAACAAATTTCTCCTTTAGTTTACATGACTGGTTGCTTGCATAATTGCATGATTGTGTGTTGCATGTATGTTTGGTTACCTGATGCATATAGAATTAGGGAATTTCATAAGGATGCAATGACGACAACTAGTCAATATAGATTGCATTGCACTTGCACTACGAAGCTAGTGAATCCTCGCCCTTAGGACATTAGCCTACTTGATGCATGATTACACCCACCAAGATGTGGTGATAATTCATATTAGCATAGGTTATTATGCATAAGGGTATCAAACGATAGCAGATTTTGCATTTTTGTTTACATAAATTGGTTTGATAGAAATCATACATTTTTATACATCACATTTGCATATCTCATATTCATATTCCTTCATCTTTAATAACTCTTTGACATTGACTGATGACTTGGAACTACATCTCATCAATCTTGTCCCTTGCAACAACTTTAACAAAGGTAACATATCATTATCAATAAAACCTATACTTAAGGATAGTAACAACCCTAGATCATCAACAAAAGCCAATACAATGTTGTTTCCTTTGTTATGTTGTTGATGGGAGATAATATCATGGTCCAAAATGCAACTTAAATCATTCCAAAGTTTACACCATGTAAATCTCAAATTATATAAGCACTAATTTCATCTCTTTAAAGAGAGTGGTGACCCATCCATGTTGCTTCATAATTATATAGAGCATTGTAAAGGCACCTAACAAGATGGCTAGGGATTTTTGCTTCCTTCAATGATTAGGAAAGTTCCTTAACAAACAACTTTTATTAAATAATCACCAAAATTATTCTAGATCTCACAAATAAATCACAAGACTTCCTATTTCTAAATAGGGGTACCTATCATAAAAATCCTACTTACGTCTAAGTACATTGACATATCATGTTTAAAGTCCTTTAGAACCACAATATATAGGCACACATCATGTTTAAAGTCCTTCAGAACCACAAGGTCTAAGCACACATCATGCTTAAAGTCCTTCAGACCACAAGGTCTAGGCACACATCATGCTTAACATCCTTCGAACTCATAAGGTCCAGGCACTAGGAGTCCTCCAAATAATAGTTTCATACATAAATCCATAGCAAGCTGAGGTACATGTACATAATTCTATACGTTGACAATGGCCTTTGCATTATTAAAACCCTAATAAGTCTAGGCACCCACAAAAGTCCTTCACACCATTTCAATCTAGGAAAATTAAAGGCCTTAATAATACCATAGATGCCTTATCTCAAGATAAATTATTAATGTCGTCTAAACAACATATTTATGACAATAATAAATATCTCATGTATGCATAAAATTACAACTATCATAATCCAACCAATCAATCATCAAAATCTAAAATGCTACTTGGGTAATCAAACCTTTCAAACACATCATCATCAAAATGTCATATACCCAAAAAAAACTAACAAATAATAATGGCCTCATATGTACAAATAATATACATATCTCAAGTCCAACATACCGCAATGGAAAAATCAGTATGCTCAACCATATACAAATCACAAAGATTGGTGCTCCACAATCACAAAATTGATGCAGTTCATATTCAAAAACTAGATAAAGGGCCTTCAAAATCTCATCAAAACTCTACAAAATCTCAACTTTGAGATGTTGTGTTCCATACTAATCCATACACTAACAGTTAAGAATCTTGAGTGGTAGACCACAACTTCGAAGGGGCACCAGGTGGGGAAGCCTATCTCTGCTATGGAGGAACCACCTGATGGTATAATACCCTATTGTAAACACTCTTGACTCGCTCTACCTCTAGATCATCTCTTATTATGGCCAAGTGATCTAACATGCCCAAACACATTTGGACCTGCAACTGCTATCATAGCATCATCCTACTCGCGAGTCACTTGTGCCACTTAAGCCAATGCAACATCCCTTTGAGAAGTCAATTGGGATATCCCAAAATCCCTCTCTACCCTGGAAATATCTTGCACTAAATACATGAGCCACTTGAGCTACAATTGCATCCCTCTCTAACACAAACTAAGAGTCCTGTAATACTACTTGGTCCCTCTCACCCTGAAATTATATCTATAACCATAGCATAAATCTTCTGCTACATACCATATCACTCTAAATCGTCCATATTCTTCGTGCTCCTATTGGGGCTTCTCTTGGATCACATCCATGATATGGGGGTACAAATATCAATGGAGAAACATTGAGGACTCCCTAAGCCATCTCTTGTTGTCCCCTCCTGATCTCTCTGAAATACCTCCTAACAAATGATCTTGTCCCTTGTATAGGTGGAGTCAAAATCTAGTCTCTATGGCCAAACACCACTATACTATTGCCTATACACAATAGTATCCCCTGCATCATCTATGATAAGATCTACCGCTAGAGGATAATCAACGTTCTCCTTTGTAAACAAGGTGGGGTTAGGTCAATCCCCCACATCTCCGTCATATTGCTTCGCTTGCCTACACAAATACTCTCCTATTTGTGAAAGATCCTACTGAAGACCGAATTGTCTCAAAACTTGGTCATGTTTCTATACCTCTCTACTATCACTAGGATCAATGATCTATCAAATCCTTCAAACATGAGCCATCTTAAAGCATCTGTAACCCATCATAGGTGTTGCCTATATGGCCTCCATATAATCTAATTAGGCCCCAAATCATCTATAGCTTGTCTAGATATCATCAACATACCCCTAAAAGGAAAATAATGGAGCTTAAAATAATGTGTCCACCTATATGCTATCAAAGCCCCTGCATTTGCTACTTGACTAGGCAAACCATATGGGTGTTGGATAACAATGTGCTTCTAACACCAAATATGAAGGATGCAACAAATGAGTCTCTTTGCCTCCCTGTACACAACCTTATGCAACACTCTATAAAAGTGAGCCAAAACAAAAGGACCCCAATAATATCTAACATGTTGGTCCCTCATCCCTATGATCACTCCACACCAACCCCATGGTAGAAAGCAACCACTCATATCTCCTAATAATAAGCTAGAGATGACACTCAATAATTTATCAACTTGAGAATGTGCCCACCAACCAACATCTTATTGATGTGCAACCCATACCGCATCAACTATTGGTCTGCATATCCACAATAGCTCTGTAAAGTTGATTACTGATCCAGACTCATCCAAATGAAAACCCCTCAAATGGGTATCCTAATAATCCTCCACATATCCTCTAGGGTGACATCAATATCACTCGTCGATAGGAAGAATGTGTCGTACATAGAGTGACATCTCTTAGCCAACGATGTAAAAATGCATAGACTCATCCAAATGGAAACCACTCAAATGGGTATCCTAATAATCCTCCACATGTCCTCCAGGGTGACAACAATCCCACTCATCGATAGGAAGAATGTGTTGTACTTAGAGTGCCACCTCTTAGCCAATGATGTAAAAATAGCATGATCAAATTCTACCTTGGACATCATTGCTAGATACCCAAGTTCGATAGTGTCCAAGATGACCCTATTATTGGAATCTCAATATTTATTATTTAATATGCAATGTATTTTATACAATGTGTATGACTAATATTAGCCAATACCTTAAAGCTTAAACTAGATAAGCAATAAGAGTGCTTATCAACGGATTCCTCTAACTTAAGCTCACAATATTCTATCTTCAATAATAAAACTATTGCATGAGCTTTTACTAACCAACTAATCTTCTAGATATATTATAAAATATAATCAGAATAATGTAATAGTTTATTTTCTAACATCCCCCTTATTACATTATTTTGGTAAAGCAAATATTACTATCCCCCTTCAATGTAGAGGAGAGAACAATAAAAGTTATCTTTGGCTCCTAGCTCATGGCTCTGGCTCTTGGCTCTAGGTTTTCCTCTGGGTCACTACCTCTATGTCGGCCATAGATCTACTTGTTTTTCAAAGTGAAACTATCCCAATGAAAGTTTTTTTGGCCATAGGAGGTCATCAAAATTTTAGTGTTATAGCCGTTAAAGCGACGCAAGACCGTTGTTGCCTAAACAAATTATTCACGGTATTAATCCTGTACACAGACTCCTTTCCATTGGTTGTCTCCTCCACTAGCCAAAGTGGTTGGTTGCGTTGTTTTCCCACTGCCAGGCAAAGACAACATCCATCTAGCGAAGGACACCATGCAATGTTGTCCCAATCGGTTGACTAAATAGTGAAACGGTTGACTGGTCTCAATTTTTCAGAAACAAGGCTTCCAAAGTTTCATGAATGTCCTAACAAGTGCAACAAATTGAGACTTTTGTGCCATCTTAATTGATTTTTGGTGCAACATTCGACCAATTGCACACTCCGAAGGCATGGGACCGTTGAGCAAGGTGTGTTGCGGGTCAAACCAAAGTGATCGTTGGGTAAGGTGAACATTTTTAATAAGGGGCCAAATTCAAGGTTTCTTAACCTTTGCATTTTAATTAAATTATATTTATTTAATTAAAAAAAGAGAAGGGGCATTTTTTAACAAAAGAAATTGAAAAAAAGTAATTTATTTCTTCAAAAAAAGCATATTTTGCAAAAGGGGGACACACTTATTTCATTTTTTGTAAAATCGTGTTTTGCAAAATTATATAGAAAATTGTAATTGCATTATAAGTGCATTGTCATAGGGTGTATTTTCAATGGAGATCGAAATCTTAACAAATTTTGTAAAAGTTTCGTCTTTTCTTTTGCAAAATTACGATTGTAATTGCAGTGTACATAGGGACATTTTTGGTGGAATTCGACACCTTCACCCCTATATTGTTTTGCTTGATTACACCAAGTCATCCACAATTGTAAAAGTGCATTTTTGATGGAAACTAACACCTTAAAACATTTGTAAATCCAATAAAAAAAGCCCTAAAACAAATTGATGAGTGTGCCACACCAAATAAAGGTCTATATTTCCAAGAAGGGAAGGATCTTTATGAGGATGGAAAATTCCTCACACTAAGGAGTTGTGTGCGAGCAATTCTTAGAGATGATGACTCCTTTGAAGTTCTTCAAAGGAATGGTGTTATATTTCCTATAGATGTTGTAAGGGCAATATACATGTCATTAATATCACTTGACATTTGTAAGCATAAAAAGAAAAAAATACTAAAGGAGGAATCGAAGGTCAAGCTCGTTATGGTCGATGCTTGTTGTGACACAAGTGACCTCAAGCCCTTGGTGGAAAATTTTTGTTGTGACACAAGTGACCTCATGCCTATAATGGTAGATATTAGTTGTGACACAAGTGATTTCATTGCAAGGAAATATTTTGCTTGTGACACCAGTGACTTAAACTAATAATCCTGAAATGAGCACCATGATCTTGTCAATTGTGACAAATGCAATATTGTTAAAAGCATTGATGATGAAGAACTTGGGTGTTTTGAAAAACACACCAAAGGAATTGGTTCAAAACTAATGCAAAGAATGGGATACAATGGTGTAGGATTGGGTAAAAATGGACAAGGCATTAGAAATCCCATAATGCCAAATGTCAGGCCAGAGAATGATGGCCTTGGCTATGATGATCAAGCAGTAGAACCATGTTTGTAAAACCAAAATCTCATACAACTCCTAGAATCAATTGCGGTCATTGTGGAAGAATTGGACATGTAACATCTAGGTGTTGGAACCTACATCCTTGTAACATATGTGGTTGTACTAATCACTCCCTTACAAATTGTTGGTATAAAGAGAAAATGACCAACAAGATTCATGTTGATTGTGGATGGACAAATATCACACAATGGAACAAAATGAAAGAAATGTTGTATGGCTTCTATAGAAGAGGCAAACCCAGTGGTAGACCCAAGTGACAAACCAAGAGGCAGACCTAGAGGCAATGACCTAGGTGGTAGACCCAATGACAAACCAAGAGGCAGACCTAGAGGCAGTGACCTAGAGGTTAACCCAGAAGCAGTGACCTAGAGAGAAACCTAGAGCCAAGAGCCATATAATATTTATTATCTGATACCATATTGGAATCTTAATATTTATTATTTAATATGCAATGTCTTTTACACAATGTGTATGGCTAAGATTAGCCAATACCTTCAAACTTAAATTAGATCAGCAATAAGAATGCTTATCAAGCAATTCCTCTAACTTAAGCTCACAATATTCTATCTTCAATAATAGAACTGTTTGGTGATCCTTTACTAACCAACTAATCTTCTAGATAGATTCTAGAAGATAATCAACTTAAAATAGTTTATTTTCTAACACCTATCAACTCGGGTCATCTTATCTAAAGTGTCCATACTCAAGTTCATTGCGAAAGCACGAGATTATTGCTCTCTATGCTTCAAAATGTCCACCTGCATCCAAAAACACTTGTTAGCCTATCCTACCTCAATAAATTTTACTTTTGTGGGTTTTCGACGGATTTGTCGCTTCCAAACAAGTTTACTGCTTAGCAAAAAATTTCAAAATTTGACAAATTTATTACTTATTTGACAAATTTATTGCTTGTTTGCATATTCATCGTCATCAAGTTCACCACTAAAGTGTAAAAATACAACCCAAAAATAAAATTCAAATTTAAAAACAAAAGATATGGAACAAAACTTAGTTTGCACTCTCTAGACACCACTTACCCCTTGAATCACGCCCATGATAAACGGGTTGTCACTATTAAGCTACCAAAAAAACCAAAATAATTGACTCTAGGCTTCCAAAAATCTTTTTTTAGAAATTGCACAGCTGCCTCCGCATTGAATTGAAGAGCAAATACCTTAGAACTGTTCCTCTCTGCAAAATTGAGGAGTAAATACCTTAGAACTGCTCCTCTCCTCCCCAAAATTGGGGTCATCAACGGATACTTTAAAAGCATTTAGGCAAAGGGAGCTTTCTATTTGAACGGTGTCTTCGTGGATATCATATTTATCAAAAGGACAATTCAGGTTTCATTTTTTTATTATTATTGAGTAAATACTTCCTTTATATATATACATATCCGCTGTGAAAAACACATCACAGAAAATACAAGTAACCAATAGACCATTATCCAAATCCCAAGACACATCACAGAAAATAACCAATAGACCATTATCCACGGCATAAAACTAGATCAACCTTTTTGACATACATCATGTATCTTGAAATGCTTTGTGCTTTAAATTTTTCCTAGGCTTCACCTTTACCATTGTCCACGGCATAGAGCTAGATCAACCTTTTTGGCTACATCATTTACCTTGAAATGCTTTGTGCTTTAAATTTTTGCTAATTTTCGCCATGAATGCTGCTTATTAGTCTAAAATCCTGGAAAAGGACTAAATAAATTATTATTATTTTTATTAATGAGGTAGCAGATAAAAATGTGTAAGTTTTTGGTTTTATTATGTAGAATTTCTCACTTCCATGTATAAAAGAGCTATTCTCACTTCCATGTATAAAAGGTTAGCTCTTATTTTTTTTTAAGAATTCACTTCCATGTATAAAAGGTTAGCTCTTTATTTTTTTTTAAGAATTCACTTCCATGTATAAAAGGTTAGCTCTTTTATTTTTTTTAAAGAATTTATTTTCTAAAAAATTAAACAAAAATTAAACTTGACATTGAAATTTTTGATTCAATTGTTTGCAATTTCGAAGAACCGCTTAGCTTTTACCACATTTGTGACTTTAGCTTTTGCACTATTTGTGAAATGATAGGGATGGTATTGCCAGAAATATGTTAACCGTGGAGTGGAACATTGGATACCAAAGAAATGCCATGTCTTCAACTAAGTCAAGGTCTTGCTATCCGACATAGCTGACACCAGCTAATATATAAGTCAAGGTCTTGCTATCCGACATAGCTGACACCAGCTAATATATAAGTGCCCTTAATACATACTGCATACTTGAATTTATAGAGAAAACTGAAATTTGTGCCTGGATTAGAGTTGCAACTTATAATAATTGCAGTCCAAACTAAGGACAAAGAATCCAAGCACCCATGGTGTCGAAAGAAATAATTCTAAATACATCTTTGCCCTGAAATAGGTAAATATTTTCCAAGGCATGGCAAGATTCAGACTATGTAAAACAAACCGCGTTACTGAGGAGAGAGCACCAGAAACACAACCAGCAACAATAGTCCGCTGCCTCACCTCAAAAAAATTAGAAATTATTTTAGGACGAGCTTAGCTTGGAAGAGAGGCGTTTGTGCAGCTCCTATTGACAAGACTTTGAAGGTTATTATTCATGTTAATTATTTATTTTTCCAAAGACATGAAAAAAAGTTACAGATTAGCACTCACAAACATTGCAAATCACGGAAAAGCTTGAAGTCATAAAATCACAGAAACCCTTCACATCCACACAAGGAAATCGCATAGTTACATACGCTATTTATTGCAAGCGATGACCGCAATCCAACAATTATAGACTTCAACTACGGGAACGAGTTCGCACAATTACAAGCAGAACACCATAGTAGCTACCTATTTAAAATTGCAGCATATTTCAAAATCTCTTTCGTTTGGGCTTATTTGCGGATTAACCAGAGATCTCAATGGATTTGACTTCAGGTTTGGGCGGCGATTGCTTGGGAACTGTCACAGTCAGCACTCCATTTTCCATCGCAGCCTTTACCTCCTCCACCTTCACATTTTCAGGGAGGCGAAAGCGTCGCAGGAATCTGCCGTGCGAGCGCTCAATTCGGTGCCACTTATCATCCTTGTGCTCTTCTTCGTTGCTCCGTTCGCCACTTATTTGCAGAATTTTGTTGTCTTCTACCTCTATTTTCACCTCCTCTTTTTTCAGACCTGCCATAAGAAAATAAAGCTTCAAACAACCCCGTCCCCTGTTTTCAGAGCCAAAAAAAAGAAGATAATAACCTAATAGAAACGTAGAGACCTGTTTTAAGAGCCAAGAAAGAAGATAATAACTTAAGAGAAACAGAAAGAAGAGGAGAAGAGGAAATACCAGGAAGATCTGCCTTGAAAATATGTGCTTCGGGGGTTTCCTTCCAGTCGATCTGAGTATTGGCCACGGCAGAGACGTCCCTTGCAAAGTCCCTCATCAATGGAGCGTTAAATGCTTCTAATGGATCCCACAAATCCAGTGAAAATGGGTCGAACACTCTATTTGATCTCCTCCCGAAGAAACTCGGTACCAGAGACATCTTTCCTCTAAAAGATCAGAGCAGATGAAAGAAAAATATAGGAAGCAGATTACAGCTGAAATTTTATAAATCAATCTCGTCCTCGTGTCGCTATGAATGTTTGGCGAATCAAGTATTTATAGTGCCAAATGCCAGAAACAAGACGTTTCCGGAAGTGGAGTTCTGGAACATTCGAGATCTTTCCCAGGAAAGCCGTTTGGCTGAAGGCAAGCCATGTGGATAAGATTTACGGGGAGGATGATTTCTACTAAATGTTTGAGTTGTTTTTTTTTCCTTGAAAAAGAGTCTTAATTTCATCGAAGAAAAGAAAATTTAAGAAAAAAGTTTTTATAAAGAAAATAGTTAGCCAAAAGTATAAGGCTCGCAATTGGGTGGAATTTTTATAGTGCCAAATGCCAGAAACAAGACGTTTCCGGAAGTGGAGTTCTGGAACATTCGAGATCTTTCCCAGGAAAGCCGTTTGGCTGAAGGCAAGCCATGTGGATAAGATTTACGGGGAGGATGATTTCTACTAAATGTTTGAGTTGTTTTTTTTTCCTTGAAAAAGAGTCTTAATTTCATCGAAGAAAAGAAAATTTAAGAAAAAAGTTTTTATAAAGAAAATAGTTAGCCAAAAGTATAAGGCTCGCAATTGGGTGGAATTTTTATTGTATTACATAAGGGAGTTGGTTATAGTCATTATTTTTAGTGACTAGTGTAGGGTTCAAACTACAAGGACTACTCTCAACAATCTATTCGTCTAGTTGTTGTTGATTGAGTGTGAGACCCAGTTGATCTTTGTTGTTGACTCAGCGTGAGATGGAGACCACCGGGTGGTCTCCTCGGTACGGGGATTTGTAGTTGTTGTTGACTAAGCGTGAGATGGAGATCACCTGGAGGTTTCCTCAGTGCAGGGATTCGGTTTACGGATTTGTAGTTGTTGTTGACTCAGCGTGAGATGGAGGCCATCAGGTGGTCTCCTTGGTATGGGGATTTTTGTAGTTATTATTGATTGAACGTGAGATGGAGACCATCGGGAGGTTTCCTCAATGCAAGGATTTGTACCGTCATTATGAGTCTGACGTGCATTCAGAGGATTCAACACGGACAACTACCTTTACTAAAGCTGACAACGTGTCTTTGAAGTTTGAACCTAGGTCTCTTCTTAGCAAGTACTTGACCAATCAATTTACCAATCCACTGGGAACTTTAATACTTATATCTTGCTTATTATATTTTTAAAACCTCATGTTCTACAAAATATTAAATATTTTTAATTATATTTTAAAATATTAATATTACATTTAATTTATTTAGATAGACGTATTTTAGTTGGTTGTGTATTTAATATTGAAGTTTATAGAATTTTAAAGCTCATATGTTTTTAAAGTTTATTAATATTTATATTGAAGAGTGTTTATTTAAATGATTTTATCCTTTAAGCGGTATTTTAATTAGATTATTTTCTTTATTTGTTTTTTAATTGTTTAAGTGTGTAATGAATATATATTATAATTCATTACAAATAAATGCAATATACTTAAACATTGCTAGTTTTTATTTAAATGATTTTATCCTTTAAGCGGTATTTTAATTAGATTATTTTCTTTATTTGTTTTTTAATTGTTTAAGTGTGTAATGAATATATATTATAATTCATTACAAATAAATGCAATATACTTAAACATTGCTAGTTTTTATTTAAATGATTTTATCCTTTAAGCGGTATTTTAATTAGATTATTTTCTTTATTTGTTTTTTAATTGTTTAAGTGTGTAATGAATATATATTATAATTCATTACAAATAAATGCAATATACTTAAACATTGCTAGTTTTTATTTAAATGATTTTATCCTTTAAGCGGTATTTTAATTAGATTATTTTCTTTATTTGTTTTTTAATTGTTTAAGTGTGTAATGAATATTTATTATAATTCATTACAAATAAATGCAATATACTTAAACATTGCTAGTTTTTATTTAAATGATTTTATCCTTTAAGCGGTATTTTAATTAGATTATTTTCTTTATTTGTTTTTTAATTGTTTAAGTGTGTAATGAATATATATTATAATTCATTACAAATAAATGCAATATACTTAAACATTGCTAGTTTTTATTTAAATGATTTTATCCTTTAAGCGGTATTTTAATTAGATTATTTTCTTTATTTGTTTTTTAATTGTTTAAGTGTGTAATGAATATATATTATAATTCATTACAAATAAATGCAATATACTTAAACATTGCTAGTTTTTATTTAAATGATTTTATCCTTTAAGCGGTATTTTAATTAGATTATTTTCTTTATTTGTTTTTTAATTGTTTAAGTGTGTAATGAATATATATTATAATTCATTACAAATAAATGCAATATACTTAAACATTGCTAGTTTTTATTTAAATGATTTTATCCTTTAAGCGGTATTTTAATTAGATTATTTTCTTTATTTGTTTTTTAATTGTTTAAGTGTGTAATGAATATATATTATAATTCATTACAAATAAATGCAATATACTTAAACATTGCTAGTTTTTATTTAAATGATTTTATCCTTTAAGCGGTATTTTAATTAGATTATTTTCTTTATTTGTTTTTTAATTGTTTAAGTGTGTAATGAATATATATTATAATTCATTACAAATAAATGCAATATACTTAAACATTGCTAGTTTTTATTTAAATGATTTTATCCTTTAAGCGGTATTTTAATTAGATTATTTTCTTTATTTGTTTTTTAATTGTTTAAGTGTGTAATGAATATTTATTATAATTCATTACAAATAAATGCAATATACTTAAACATTGCTAGTTTTTATTTAAATGATTTTATCCTTTAAGCGGTATTTTAATTAGATTATTTTCTTTATTTGTTTTTTAATTGTTTAAGTGTGTAATGAATATATATTATAATTCATTACAAATAAATGCAATATACTTAAACATTGCTAGTTTTTATTTAAATGATTTTATCCTTTAAGCGGTATTTTAATTAGATTATTTTCTTTATTTGTTTTTTAATTGTTTAAGTGTGTAATGAATATATATTATAATTCATTACAAATAAATGCAATATACTTAAACATTGCTAGTTTTTATTTAAATGATTTTATCCTTTAAGCGGTATTTTAATTAGATTATTTTCTTTATTTGTTTTTTAATTGTTTAAGTGTGTAATGAATATATATTATAATTCATTACAAATAAATGCAATATACTTAAACATTGCTAGTTTTTATTTAAATGATTTTATCCTTTAAGCGGTATTTTAATTAGATTATTTTCTTTATTTGTTTTTTAATTGTTTAAGTGTGTAATGAATATATATTATAATTCATTACAAATAAATGCAATATACTTAAACATTGCTAGTTTTTATTTAAATGATTTTATCCTTTAAGCGGTATTTTAATTAGATTATTTTCTTTATTTGTTTTTTAATTGTTTAAGTGTGTAATGAATATATATTATAATTCATTACAAATAAATGCAATATACTTAAACATTGCTAGTTTTATGCTATGTCTAATATCACGTAATAAAAGGAGGTCTTTAGTGGAGTTGAATGTTATATTTGAACCTTAATTTTTGAAAGTAGATATTCTTTTATCTTAGATTGCAAAATTTGGATAATAAAATGTTTTATCTTCCAGGAGTCATATTATTGTATAGAGTTGTTAAATTCAAATGATTCTTGTATTATTTTGTTTAGGTATTATTTTGTTTAGGATTTGACGAACTTTAAAAGAGTGGTCTTGAGTAGTATTGAGGGAGATCGGTTCCTATTAGGTAAGTCATTTGGAACAATGGTTGTGATATTTTTTCAAATCTTATTTTTTTCAAAAGAATGTAATTTGAGATATCTTTCAACCTGGGTAAACAAAATAACTATCATTTGTTGTGTTTTGAAGGAAATTTTTGAATTAACTTATTTATTTGACATGAGAGATTGGAATTGGAGAGGTTATTTGAGTTCAAGAAGTTAATGTCTCTTGGGGAAAGATGACAATAATGTCAAAGAGTGGTTAAACCAATTAAAATCTAATTTTAATGAAACCTCTTTGTTGTGAGGTGTCTTTATGGTTATTTAAATGGGGAAGCTTTACAATGGGTAAAACATTTTGTTATGGTAATGGCCATGTCTAATTGGAACAAAATGGAATAAGCATTCTTGAGCAGATGGGAATATAAGCATGCAAATATAAAAAGAGTGCTAGACATTTATAAGAGAGAGGATGGAAGAAAGGATAAAATATGTGGTATAAAGGGTGTCATTAAAGATTTTAAGAGGAACTACAAAGGATTGTCGATGAGAGAAATGAAATAAAAAGAGTATTAAATTTTTTGATAAAATTTTGCCCAAGTATGGAGCTTTAAAGTGGCAAAGAGTATGCAAGGGTGTTGGCATTTTTGTGGGCCCTAAACGGGGATGATAAAGTGGATGAAATGAGATTTGGATATTTCATCATTGCAGATATTTTTGCAAGATTTTTGGCGATATATTATAATAGGCGATTGGGTCAGCAGATCAAAAGTTATGGCCCCAGGAAGTAGAACCAGAAAGTTTAATTTCGGCCCAAAACATTGGCTAAGGCACAGCCAGATGCTCAAGTTCGCTCGATGCTCAAGTTCACTTGGAAGCTCAAGTTTGCTCAGATGCTCAAGTTCGCTCCAATCAGCAACTACTCCCAAGATCGCTCCAATAATGTAGTGACTCCCAAGTTTGCTCCAATCAGCAGCTACTCCCGAGTTCGCTCCAGTAAAGCAACTACTCCCAAGTTCGCTCTAGTAATGCAGCGACTCTCGAGTTCGATCCAATCAATAGCTACTCCTGAGTTCACTCCAGTAAAGCAGTTACTCCCAAGTTTGCTCCAATCAGCAGCTACTCCCGAGTTCGCTCCAATCAACAGCTACTCTTGAGTTCGCTCCAATCAACAGCTACTCCCGAGTTCGCTTCTGTAAAGCAGCTACTCTTGAGTTTTCTCAAGTAATGCAACGACTCTTGAGTTCGCTCCAATCAACAACTACTCCCGAGTTCGCTCCAGTAATGTAGCTACTCCCGAGTTCATTCCAATCAAAAGCTACTCCCTAGTTCACTCCAGTAAAGCAGCTACTCTTGAGTTCACTCCAATCAGTAGCTACTCTTGAGTTTGCTCCAGTAAAGCAGCTACTCCCAAGTTCACTCCAGTAAAGCAACCACTCCCGAGTTTGCTCCAGTAAAGCAACTACTCCTGAGTTCGCTCCAATCAGTAGCTACTCCAGAGTTCACTCTAGTAAAGTAGCTACTCCCGAGTTCACCCCTCCCACTCCGCGACTCCCAACTTTGCTCCAACAATGAGCGATTCTCGACATCGCTCCCACTTTTTGATAAACATCAGTTTTGAGCCAAAGCAAACGAAATCTAAAGTTTATGTTGGACTTAGCAGCATTTTCACAAGTAGAATAGGTGGGTGTTCAAGGTGCATTAATGACACACGGGTTCATGTCTCTGCCTACCCCTACAGAACACCCTGTTCGACCTCAAAAAAAGCTCCAAAGGGCAAGTTGTACCAGCTGCATTAATGAAGCACACTCTCCCGACTGCAGATTTAGTCCAAAGCCGCTCTAAACACGGGTGAGTCATATTTCAGGTACACTGTTAGCTGACAGGAGTCAAATCCCATCTGCCCTAACAATTTTGGGGTTTTGTGCTTCAATGTAATTTGGGGGGAAAATTCTGCTATAAATAGCAATGAACTTTCATTGTAAAATGGGGGAACATATTGCTAAAAAAGTTGTAAACAAACATTTGCTTCAATACAAAGCATCCTTGGCTCTGAATCTTGTCTCCTTCTTTTATGCTACCTTCTGCAAGTATTTCTGCTTCATGTTCATTTATTTTTTTGATTGTTGTAATTCTGAACTCTGGATTAGGGCATTGGCAATTAAGTGAATCTAGAATTCTTGTTGAAGGATACATAGGGAGGAATCGCAGTGTTGGTTTCTGTTACATGTTTTGTTTTGATTGTTGTTGGTTTAGGTATTAGTTAGTGATTGTGTTGCTTGTTCTTCCCCACCCTTTACTATGCTACTTTCAATTTCTTTCAGCCATTTCCCAATTTCTTTCTAGTTCCCTTATCTAAAAACCCTAAGTAGATTAGTATAGGAGTCGGCCTTCTCCAGAGATTGGTATGGGAGGCATCTCTTCCTCTCAGCATTTCAAGGTTAGTCCGAGTCTAGGGCACGTATGCAAACCAAATCCTTTCCTATGGCAGATTCGTTACCAATTGTTTTGGCAAGCCTAGTGGGACAAACAATCTCCATATTTTAAGGAAGTCCAAGTTTGGTGAATCTCTGGATTACCTTCATTTGGAAAAATCACTTGGCGACTATGACTGAACTGAAGATCTAGATTTCTTGATCGTAGGCGCCTTTTAAGCTGAAATAAGACACTCTAGAGGAATCAAGGTTCGATGAGCAGCCTTGACCTCACAAGCGGAGCAAAGAATGTTCACCTGGCGACTCTGACTTAGTGGCAAGAACCGTGATCTCTACAGACCACTACTATAATGGCATGCTACCCCAACTAGGATGATCTTGGCCCTCTAAATCTCTAAAGTTGGCACAAGATTACCAAAAGTTCCTAGAAGACCCTGACAAAATATAATGGCACTAAGGGAATGGTCTGAGAGCACCTTAAAGATGTTTCTTCTCTAGCGAACCTCCATGGCATAACCCACGAAGATGTCATGATCAAAATTATGGTCCTGTCTGTGGAAGGAAGGGCGTTGCAGTGGTACAGATTTCTTGAGCGTAAGAGCATCTGCTCATGGAACGACTTAGCAGGGGCACTCATCAACACATTTGATGGATCTCAGGATCCCTTCCAACCCTTGATGCACATCACGAGAGCACCTCTAGAGAGCGTCATGGACTTCAATGTCCGATTCTAGAGGAGTTGGAAGAGAATTCCAGGGGAGATCCAACCAACACCCGCCCAGGCCCACCACTTCTATGTTCGGGCTTTCCACCCGGACATAAGCCTCCTCCTACTACAATCAGGTGAATAGATATTCCCTCAAATATTTGAGGAAGCAATACAAGCAGAGCAGCTTCTACTCCTTTCAGGAAAGTGGCGATGGATAGAAACTCCATCACTTTCTCTTGTAGTTATTGCTCCTATTCCTGTCTATCCCACGTAGTGTTCACCAAGGTAGATCCCTCATACTGTGCAGAGACCTCAGATGCAATTTTTTGGAGCTCGAGAGGCAGATCTCATCCAAGGCCTACAATGGGAATATGTAAGCGCTGCCCTAGCAATGAATAATATGGATGCTTGCAGTTTCCATCAGGAGGTGGGCCAAGAAGGGGAGCAAGGTCTAACAACAAGCTTTGAGTGCGAAGAGGGCACCATGTTGCACCCTTTTTGTATCCCTAAGCACAGCACACAAGCATTCAACCAAAGCCCAATAAGAATGCCTCACCAGGAGGCTGATCCTGAGGAGATCCCGACAAAAGGCCTACTATCGAAAAAAATTCGCTATCGCATCCAAGAGTTGGAGGAGCCCGTAGCCAGTGGACTCTCTAAAGTGGTGGAATTTTATTCAACCATCACCACAACTTGTATCCGAAGAGGGCTCTCATGTGGAAAATCTCCTTACCACATTATTCATCAGTTGTATTAGCATGAATGATAACCTACCAGGTTGCACCATGTTCGTAATTTGGAAAACCTTGAAAGGTGAACCGGACTTCAAAGATCGATTGAAGTACAATTGGGTCTGGTCCAGACACTGCAGGTTCACTGTATAGGCAACCAAAGTGGGGTTTGTGGTGGCAACATGCAAATCATATCGTAAACTTTTGTGTAAATAATGTAAATAGACCGGCTAATAAGTAAAGTTTCAGTTGTTTTCTTAGTTTAGTTTGTGCAGTTTTTTTTAGTGCGCCAAAAGGGGCCATGAGTGCCAAGGAGTTGGAGAAAGAGTTTGATGTCATTGAGAATCCAGAGGAGGATAGCGAGGATGACTCTATTGCCCAATGGATAAATGCTTGGGATCTTCACATTGACGTCTTAAATGTTTTGATAAAATTTTGCCTAAGTATTGAGCATTAAAGTGGTAAAGAGTATGTAAGGGTGTTGGCATTTTCGCAGGCTCTAAATGGGGATGATAAAGTGGATGAAATGAGCTTTGGATATTTCATCATTATAGATCGTTTCGCAAACGTTTTGACGATATATTATAATAGGCGATCAGGTCAGCGGATCAAAATTATGGCCCCGAAAGCAGAACCAAAAAGCTCAATTTAGGGTAAGAAAATTGGCTAAGGCACAGCCAAATGCTCAAATTCACTGGATGCTCAAGTTCACTCGAAATCTCAAGTTCTCTAGATGCTCAAGTTCACTCGGGAGCTCAAGTTGCTCATATGCTCAAGTTCACTCCAATCAGTAGGTACTCTCGAGTTTGCTCCAATAATGCAGTGAATCCCGAGTTTGCTCTAATCAGCAGCTACTCTCGAGTTTGCTCCAGTAAAGCAGCTACTCCCGAGTTTGCTCCAGTAATGATGCGACTTTCGAGTTTGCTCCAATCAACAACTAATCCTGAGTTTGCTCCAGTAAAGCAACTACTCTTGATTTTGCTCTAATCAACAACTACTCCCAAGTTCGCTCTAGTAAAGCAGCTACTCTTGAGTTCACTCCAATCAGCAAATACTCTCGAGTTCGCTCCAATAAAGCTGCTACTCTCGAGTTTGCTCCAATAATGCAGCGACTCCCAAGTTCGCTCCAATCAGTAGCTACTCTCGAGTTTTCTCCAGTAAAGCAGCTACTCCCGAGTTCGCTCCAATTAGTAGCTACTCCCGAGTTTGATCCAATAAAGCAACTACTCCTAAGTTCGCTCCAATTAGCAACTACTTTATATTTTACTCCAGTAAAGTAGCTACTCTCGAGTTCGCTCCAATCAATAGCTACTCTCGAGTTCACTCCAATAAAGTAGCTACTCCTGAGTTTGCCCCTCCCACTCCGCGACTCCCAACTTCGCTCCAACAACAAGCGGTTCTCGGCATCGCTCCCACTCTTCGACGAACATCAGTTCTGAGCCAAAGCAAGCGAACTCCGGAGTTTATGTTGGACTTAGCAGCATTTTCACAAGCAGGGTAGGTGGGCGTTTGAGGTGCATTAATGACACACGGGTTCAGGTCTCTGCCTGCCCCTACAGAACACCCTGTCCGACCCAAAAAAAGCTCCAAAGGGCAAGTTGTACCAACTGCATTAATGAAGCACGCTCTCCCGACTTCATATTTAGTTCGGAGTTGCTCTAAACATGGGTGAACCGTATTTTAGGTACACTATTAGCTGACATGAGTCAAATCCTAGCTGCCTTGGCAGTTTTGGGGTTCTGTGCTTCAATGTAATTTGGGGGGAAAATTATGCTATAAATAGCAGTGAACTTTCATTGTAAAATGGGGAACATATTGCTAAAAAGCTGATGTAAACAAACATTTGCTTCAATACAAGGCATCTTTGGCTCTGACTCTTGTCTCCTTCTTTTATGCTACCTTCTGCAAGTATTTATGCTTCATGTTCATTTATTTTTCTGATTGTTGTAATTCTGAACTTTGGATTAGGGCATTGACAATTAAGTGAATCTGGAATTATTATTGAAGGATACATAGGGAGGAATCATAGTGTTGGTTTCTGTTACATGTTTTGTTTTTATTGTTGTTGGTTTGGGTATTAGTTAGTGATTGTGTTGCTTGTTCTTCCCCACTCTTTACTACACTACTTTCAATTTCTTTCAGTCATTTCCCAATTTCTTTCCAGTTCCCTTATCTAAAAACCCCAAGTAGATTAGTATAGGAGTCGGCCTTCTCCGAATATTGGTACGGGAGGCATATCTTCCTATTGGCCTTTCAAGGTTGGTCCAGGTCTAGGGTGAGTATGCAAACCAAATCCTTTCCTAGGGCAAATTCGTTACCAACAGTTAGAATTATTCAAGAAACAAATGAAATTTGTGAAAAGAAATAAAATTACTCAAGGAGAAGAAAGAGGGAAAGTTAATGAAGATAGTAGGAGAGATAAAGAAGCCAAATCTTTGGATTTATAACATCAAGAGAAGGGTCAAAAGGATTTGTTCTCATCTCAAAATTCTATTTTGTAGTTTTAGGGATGCATTTAGAAGGCAAAGGTTATTGATCCCATTGATATTAGTAGCAAGTATTATTTCATCACTATTGTTTTGGCTAGGAGGTTATAGATCCAAACAAAGAATATTAAGGACATACAACATGAGGGTGAGAATGCTCAAATTTTTAAATATTTAAAGATAATTATGGATAAATATGTAAAATTAATATGCAAAAGTTGATGAACTTATGGTACAACAAAAAGAAGATAAAATTATACGATATTTCTAAGCTTAAGGTGCAAGGATCCTAGGAAAAATAAGAAGCAGTTGTTGTAGGGGAATAGATTGAAGAACCAATAGAATAATTAGAAACAAAGTCTAAATAAGAGACACCAACAAATTCCATGGAATAAGTAACAACAAAATATAAGGAAGCACAAATAAAAGAGCTCAAGGACACACCAAAAGAAGGGCACAAGAGAGAGGGGTGTGATGAAGAATTTAAAGTAGAGGAACAAAATTTTGAAGAGTGAAAGGAGGCTAAATATGAGGTTAAGATTGCAAAATATCACCACCTACATCGCCATGAGCAACAACAATCATGAAGGCATGACATAGGGCATAAATATTATTACGAACCTACATTGAGTCAAAATAAAATCAACTATGGCAGAATAATAATAGTCATTATGGATGCTAGAATGGGACAATATAGCATGGAACCATGGGAGCAATAATTCTAGATATTAGAGTGGAGTATAAAAAGCATGGATCGATATTTTGAGGGAGAATTGATTAGACGTTTTTTGTAGGACTACCCAAACTGCAAAAATCGTTTCGGCCATATCTCACTCATCCGAACTTCGATTGAGCTAAAATTTTGAGGGTAGATGCCTGAAAAACCCTAGAACATCTCCACCAATTTTCATATCATTTATAGGAACACATATCCTAGCGAATCCCTATGTGTGAATGATATATTTGGTAAGCGGCTATGTGAGGGTTTCATCTGGGTTGAGTGCAAGCAACTCCAGAGGTTGGTTTTTAGGGCCTTCGGGCCCTAGAGGCCAATATTTTTGTTGTTTATGCTCAATATTTTAGCAAGAAATATTGCAGGGGATACAATATGGGTTAGAAATTTATCTTTCAACAGATCATACTGTGAACTTGAGTGACAACGGCTTCCAATTTGTTGCATAAAAGAAAAGTGAAAACCATACCTTTCCACGACATCTAGGGAAAGGATTAAAGAGATCACGAAACAAGTTTCAAGCAGTTGATCAAAAAATGGCTCATACCTCAAGTGAATTTGGTGCTAAGGTGCACCCACAAAATAATTCTACTGTGAAAACCCCTGTCAAGGGTAAGAATTTCTAAGAATTAGTCCCAAAAATGAATTTTAGGGATGCCCTTCGTGGTGGACAACCTCAGTCCAATGATAATATCAGTATTAGGGCTTCCCATAAACCTCTAAAAATGCCTAAGATTGATCCCAGGAAAAACGAAGTCAGGACGTCTTAAAGCAACTGATGGAACTCCTATTGTTAAGCTTGATATGGGCATTAGATCGGCATTGAAGATTTGGAAAAAAGAGGACTAATTTGTCGGTTCATGGGTTTTCGTCCGAGTCTATCTGCTTTCAAAGTCTGGGCTGCAAAAAGCTGGAAAACTAAAGGTGAGTTATAAATCTCTATTTATCCAAATGGTTATTTTCTTGTTTTATTTGCTAATAATGAAGATAGAGAGAACACTTTTCAAGGGGGTCCTTGGTTTTTTGGAAGGGCAGGGCTTTTCATGAAGCCCTGCCATACTAAATTTAAAGCCGAAGAAGATATGCCTTCTATAGCTCCCGTGTGGGTTAGACTCTTTGGCCTCACTATTGAATTTTGGAATCCTACTTGTTTTTCTTCAATTGGAAACTCTTTAGGAACTTTTATGATGATTGCTTGATTGTACTCAAAATTTTGAACATATTATTTATGCTTGAATTTGTGTTTTAATGGATTTTGACAAACCCCTACCTAAAAAGATCACATTACAATTTGGGGAAGACACTTGGGAGCAAGTAGTGGACTATGAGAACATTCATTTTCGTTGTAGAATTTGCCATGAATATGGTCATTTGGCTAGTGCTTGCCCAAATAAAATTCTTGATCAAAAGAAAGAAGATATAAACTCAGCAGGTTTCCAAATACCTAAGAAGAACACTTAGAAAAAACTAGTTATGAAGGATCAATCAAAGTCATTTGCTAATATGTTTGAAATACTTTCCACAAATGATGATCCAAGTGAGGAAGAGGAAATAATGGAAACTGAAATCTTAGAAACACAATTTAAATATGAAGGGAAGAACTCAGAGACAAACCAACAAATCAAAGGTTTTCAACAAAAAAAAAATGAGAAAATTTACACAAGAAAAACAATATTTCAAATGTCAAAACTTCAAATAATGCAGGTCCCAATATAGACTCCATTGAACCATCTAGTAAAATTTTGGTTGTGTATGAGCATTCTTCAAGGTTAGAAGCCATCTCAGATTCAATTGGAATAAGTCAAGAAACGAGGGAAAAAAAATTGAAGATGGATTCTAATCAAAAAGTAGGTTGCAAGACCAATCAATATCATAGGGTAAAAGAAGGTGAAAAGCTTGTAGAGGAAGGTAATATTAATGCCCTTCCCAACTTTTTTAGCCCTGGTATTAATGAAGATCATAACTTGGAATATTAGAGGACTCAAAGGGAGTCTTTCAAAACAAAATGAAATTAGAAGAATGATTCAGATAAATCATCCACATCTTGTTTTCCTTCAAGAAACAAAGATGTCAATGGAGGATATGGACTTAATTGCCAGTAAAATTTGGCCAGCTGGAAAAGTGGTTTTCCTCAGTTCCCAAGGGACTTCGGGTGGCATTGCTTGTCTTCGGGACCCAAGAGAGGTAGTTATTCACCATATGGTTGGTAGTTGGGGTTTGTTGGCTATGGCTATTCAAAGTAGACATTCCAACCAGATTATGCTCTGCATTAATGTTTATGCCCCGACTTCTTTGGAGGAAAAAAGAAGACAGTGGAAAGATATTACTCATATTATCTCTCATTTTTCTAATGCTTGGATCTTGTTCAGAGGAGATTTCAATACCATCCTCTTTGGATGAGAAAAAGGGGGGAAATAGAAATTTGGACAAAAGCACTGACCTCATGAGCAAATATATTGTAAACCTCCATCTTGTGGATATCCAACCAGATAATGGCCTTATGACTTGGTCTAACAGAAGGCAAGGCTTAGCTTGTATAATGGAGATTGGATAGGTTTTTGCTCTCTGAAAATTTCTTAATCCATGGTCACATTCCTAAAGTGAAGACTCTTAATAATGTTGGTTCGGATCATTGGCTAGTCATGGTGGAAATGTGGAAAACCAATGTGAGTTTCTCTCCTTTTTGTTTTCAATTAATGTGGCTTAGAGACATTTCCTTCAGACCTCGTGTGCAACAATGGTGGAAGGAAGGTAAACCTAGGCATGGGACTAAGATGTTCTGTTTTTCCAAAAGAGCGCAATACATTAAATCCAAAATCAAGACTTGGAACTGGAAAGATTTTGGGGATGTTCATAAAAAAAAACATGAATTTATTGCTCATATTGAAAATTTGAATAAGAAAATCCATTTAGATGGCCTCACAGAGAAGAGAAGTGCAGATGAAATTAAACTCACAACTCAGTTAGAGGAATGGGAAAAAAGAGAAGAAATCTTATGGAAGCAAAAATATAGAATTCAATGGCTCAAAGAAGGAGATCGAAACACAAATTTCTTCCACAAATA